>CAVLGL010000077.1:1103322-1717445 GCA_963668995.1 Parnassius mnemosyne | reverse complement strand
ATTAATTATATAACAGGGATTAGATTGTTTTTCTTTTTGTAATTTAACTTATCGTGTGAACTTTAAGAGTCATGTCGCGTTTCATTTGTGTGGAGATAAAATGTTACAAGCCGTGGGTATGTTAGAAAAGAAAGAAAAAAGACGAACCCAGCTCTTGTGGATCCATGACAGCATGACTGCACAACAATACGAAGGTAGACGGCATTTGAGCCTGTTATTTTTCCACACAAAATCCAAATGGGCCAGGAATACTATGCAAATTAATGCTCCTCCCGATACGGCGTGGCTGGTGTCGGCCGCTCTCTGAGACCACGATATTTAAGTTTTGGATTCGCTTGCGCATTCGCCCGACTTAAATCCTATCGAGAATGCCTGGGACATATTACAAGAAAAAGTTTTGAGATATTTTCCTCCAAATTTGACGACAGAACAAAAACTTTACGAACACTTGCAAAGAACATGGAACTTTATATCGCAACAAGATATTGACAATTTAATTTTAAGTTTGAACGATATGTAATTAATGTAAGAGGTGGCAACACTGATTAATAATAATTTAATAAAAAAGAGACTTTATAAAAAAATCAATTTTAATTAAAATTAATAGTTTTATAAGAAAAAATGAAGTTTTTTTATCATACAAATTTTCCACGGCGATAAAAAAATCAACATTTTTATTAAAACAAAAAATTACGAAATGATTTTTATTTTTTATTAAAGACCTTCAAATAACCTGTCATTCTCTCATTTACTATATCAGAAAATTCCTTATAGATTTTTAGATATTTGATGAAATATAAAATATACCTAGATTCTATTGATGTTGAATAAAACTACTTTTACGGATTTTATCGCGTTTAATTAACTTATTTTGCACATTTTTATTAATTCCCGACCTTTCGGGTGCTTTCCAGCACCCATGGTCACGGGAGACTGAGGTGATTGACGTCCCGATGTCAGGGTTAATTTCGAGTGCCTTCAGTTTTTTTAATTATTAATTTTGGTCTTATCTACGCAGAATGTACTTACTGTATCTTGAAGTCTTGCAGTAGTATGCTTGTGTTTAGATTTAATTTTATTAATTACAGGATCCCAAGCAGGTGGTAGTACCCAGCCTCCCTCTCTATTGAAATTAGGATTTTTTTTTAATTTCAATAGCCTCACGTATCATCCTGGGCAGGAATCATTGTTCTTTCGCGAGAATTTGTGATTTATCAAATCTAATGTAATAACGGCGTCTAGTATATGATCACAAACTGCAGACTTCCCAGAACGTTGGTGCTTCACGTCAGCTATGTTTTCTTTTACGCGGGTTTTATTGATGTGTTTATATAATATATAACAGATTTTCACTTATGTACTGACTCATCACGATAACTGAATCGTGAAGGAATCATAATCCCTAGAGACTTGAAATTTAGTAGGAATATTCCTTTCACCGATTATAGATCAGCTAAGAACGAATTTTACAAAACTCTACCCGCAAGGGCTGTTGTGAGAGCGTTATTAAAAATAATCACATTTTAAAACTATAGCTCATATAGTTATAAAACTTGGCCAGAAATCACCAGGGGGCAGATCGAATATAGGATATTTTTGCATAAATAATTAATCGGTATTGGGCGCGGGATTTATGTTATATTATATTCTAAATATCATCATATTTATATTATATAATTCTACTGTCTGTGTGTATGTGACTGAACTCTTCCTAAACGGTTGGACTGATTTTGATTAGATTTTGATTTGATTTGATTTGATTGAGATGTTCGTGTGATTCAGTTGATTCGAGAATGGTTTAGATTTAAAATTGGACCCGATAGGTGGTGCTTTTGTCAAGATACAGAAATCACCCGTGCGAAGCCGGGGCGGACGCTAGTTATAAATAAACTAATAATAAACTTAATTTTTTTTATTATATTTTTTATGTTAAAAATGAGCTTACTCTTGACCTACATATAGCCCGAAGTCAAAGATGAGGTCTACGATGGAGCGAGTTTACCCTGGAAAAGCTTGTTAACACGCACATTGAAGAGGTTCAGGTATGGTCTAGGAAAAACAGACTCTTTGGTTGTGCGTATGATGATAGATGACTTAAATCGCTAGTGCGAATAATAGGAATATTAACCAAGTAGGGATGATAACCTGCAGTACATATGGTACTCCGATATGAGAATAGAATGGCGGTATGAGCTTATGGATACATGAGCTTGAAGCTCATGGGCACACTCTCCGAAGTACTGTGCGGCTGCGGTGAGCTAAGCTGTGAAGCTTAGTTTCCACCAGCTTTTTGTTGCCGATAAGCCTCTTGACTCTGCGTTGCACTGAGTCGAGTGCGGCAAGTTGATAATTTGCTGTGCCATCCCAAAGGTGACTGCAATACTCCGTGCACGTTCGCACTTGAGCTTTGTATAAAGTTAGAATCTGTTCAGGCGTGAAGTATCACTTCACCCTGTTTAAGGTACCCGGTTTTTGGCCGCAGTTTGTGATTTTGACTCAATGTCAGCGCCAAAGTTGAGGTTAACACTCAACAGTATGCCGAGAAGCTCGAGATGATCTGTAACCGAGGTACATCTGTAGCTTCGGACAGTAGGAGTAATTTACTTTTATGTGTTATATTTTTGACGTTGTTTCTTTTCATTATCAATGTTTCTGGGGGTCTGCAAGGACTCAATTTATCATTATCAAAGTACCGAACTTATGAGCAGAAAATAATTAATTCGTTTTAACAAAAACTTTGATATTTAAAAAAAAACATGCGTGATTGTCATCACTCAGTTAGAACTACCCTATTAAAATGAAACATCTTTTAAAATAAAATAATATTTTTTTCATGGCAAGAAAAGAAAAAGTGTAAAGGAGATGGATATTATTCTATCTGGTTTCCTTATAGCCGCCAAGGTCTACTCTACGTCAGAAGGGGTCGGGACCGAAAAAGTTTTACACTTTTTCTCGCCGTAAAATTCGTACCGTAAGGAACTACGTTCCAATAACTTTAATATTTGTACTTCAGTCGTCAGTTTTTGTATTTAACTACATAAGTTCAATGTTATACGTATATATTGTCAATGGTGTAGTGGTGTTTAAAGAATATCCACCCCATATCGTGTGTGTATTTTAAAAACTGTCGTGTGTAACGAAAACTTACTAAAACAGGGGAAGGTCAGCAACTTCTTGGTAACGTCTCAATATAATAAAAAACTGCAGATGCTAACACGGCTGCTAGGCTTGGTAGCTATGGCGAAATCTGTCCTATGAAGCAATCTATGGGGAAGCCTATGTTCAGAAGTATACTTTTGATAAGCTGTATTAAAGAATAAACACTATTTTCTTAGCACAGTGTTTTATTCAGTACATATATATTTTAAAATGAATAAGAATACCGTATATAGTATTGGCCGCTGACTGATACTGTCAATTGAACAAACAGGAATTTCGTGACAAATAGAAAAAGCATAGAATCATTTTCATTCAATATAGAGTAAGATTACTAGAATACTTATTAAAAGTCATTGGAGTTTTATCACTGAACGACTTATAATACCTTGTAATACTTATAATACCAATGTTTAACAATATTGATTATATCAATACTTTTGCAAACTATTATAGGTATATAAAATATTAATACTATATTATAGTATTTAGTACTGACCACGTTTTTCCTTATATAAACTATTAAAATCCTGATTTAAGAAGTTAATTAGATAGATAGATAAAGCATTTATTTTTTCTTCAGTCACACACGTAAATTCATTTACTAAACCACAAAGTAAGCTCTTACAAAAAATGTTACATAATCTTAAGATCTAAATGTACATGTGTGTTGCAGTTTAACAAATGGGTGCTAGCTCAGCGATTAATATTGCTCAGAGAGAAAACACTGATTTTCAGCTATTATTTTGAACGTGGTAGAGCCATGCTGCAGCTATATTAGTAGTATAGTTGTAGCACGAATGGGTCGGCTCGACCGGGGAAGGACCACGCTCTCACAGAATACCAGCGTCAAATAGCAGCTTAACACTGCTGTGTTTCGTATGGTGAGTGTAGAGAACCGGAGACCCTTTTTACTGGATAAGAGGCATTCCATCTTTCCTCACGGGTGACAACGCACTTGCATTTTGATTCTTTATTGAGGATAAATGTAGATGTCTATAGGTCACAGCAACCACTCCCCATCAGGTGGACTGTGTGCTCGTTTGTCACCCTATCCTATAAAAAAAAAATATTACTCTCGAGATGACTCTCAGTCATTGGGGATTCGACCGTGACGTTACATGACATGTGTTCACATTTATAGGTGCGAATTGATATGTTAGTAGCTACACGGCCACCGACTACTCCCCCATTCTATAGTGTATGCATTATAGAATTCTATGCACTACCCATATCGTCC
This sequence comes from Parnassius mnemosyne, assembly GCA_963668995.1. NCBI lineage: Eukaryota > Metazoa > Arthropoda > Insecta > Lepidoptera > Papilionidae > Parnassius > Parnassius mnemosyne. The sequence continues at coordinate 1,713,049 of CAVLGL010000077.1, read as the reverse complement.
CGTGGGTGTCGTAAAAGTCGACTGAGGGATGTTGAAGCAGAAAATGGGACGCAGCAGTTTTCAAAATCCTACAAAAAACTACGGTTGCTAACCCGCCTATAAGGTGTGGTGACTATGGCAAAATGCGGCAATCTGTAGGGGAGGCCTATACTCAGCAGTGGAATTTTATATGCTGTTATAGATGGATAACCATGTTGACTATATTAAGTTTATTTTCAGACAGTGTTAACTCTTTTTATAACACATACAGTATAACCAAACACAGTGCTGTATAACGCAGGTTTATTAATCTGTTTATGCCAGACTAACATACTCTCTACTGACCGCAAACAACTGTCCATAAATAGGTTAATCAGCCACGAGGAAGCCACGCAGCTGAGTCTGACAACTTTACTGATGACAAACCAGTCCGAGTAATCCCTGTTGATCCTGACACAAGCACTGGAGTCCCATATACAGAGACTTCAATGCCTGTATCAAGCCAGCGCTCAACCCAAATGAGTTCAATGTTTGCCATAACACATCCCTGTCCAACGTGTTTTGGGCAAGTGCGAGTATTTGATACAACACAATACAATATTAAAATTTATAATCACATAAGCCAGTTAATGGTATGTGGTTGCTGTGTCAAATAGATACGCTATCATTGGTTAACAATCAAAGTTTGTTGTTACCCCTGAAGACGCAGATGGAGAGCATCGTTCCCATGAAAATAATATCTCGTTCTTTCAAAACATTAAAGTTGAGAATCACCATACGAAACACATAGCTGCATTACGCAACTATTTGTTTTTTGTTTGTTTGTATTTTAAAGGTTTACCCAACACTAATATTTTCTTCTGTATGGTGGAGGCGATTTACGTAATTAAATTTCACAAGGACAACATAGAGACACGGAAAAATAATTTGTAAACCATCCAATTCCTTGTTCTGTGCGGAACCCAAGACCCTTAGCGCTGAAACTCATTGCTAATTCGTATTTATGCTACTGCAGCGTAGCCCAACCTCTATATCGTTACCGTTACAGGCTATTAAAATCCACTGCTTAACATAGGCTGGTGTTGGAATCTAAATTAAGAATTAACATTTTTTTTACTAATTTTTCATTACTCTTGTTGTTATAAAATAAGTTTACTATCAGTAACTGAACATGTCCGTAAATTTTTTCTGGTTATAAAAAAGTGTGTACAAATCATATCCCTATTTTCAAGCCATATATTGTGCTAAACTTAGTCCAAATAATAAGTTAACACGTAGAATTCCAAAGATTTTTCTTTTGATAAATGCGCAAAGTAAAAAGTGCTAAATTTTTAGGACTTTCACGCTTGCAATATTGTAAAATACAGTCTTGTTGGAAAGGCTAAAGTTTTCAAACGGTGAACGCGTGTTGAGAGCGTACTGTAGCCTTGTACTGCAAAGAACTTCGTTAAAGTTTCGTCGTTTCGTTAAAATAGAGAATTACTGGCAGCTTGTTTTATAAAAACTGGTTTAAATTTTACAAAGTAAGTATCTTAGACACAGGGATAATGTCTTGTAGTTACTATTTTTATCAGTCTGTATAATGTATCCTCCCGGCTGAGGCTTCTGTTTCCTTCTTATACCTCTGACATTTTTTATTTAATAAGGGTGAAAACTGAGCACACAGTCCACCTGATGTCAAGTGGATGCTGTGTCCCATTGATATCTACATCTATCTACGATAAAGGATCAAAATACTGATGAGTAGTCACCCCTGAAAACGAAGATGGAATATCTCGTTTCCACTAGCACAAATGGGTGGACTCGACAGGGGAAGGGCCACACTCTCACAGAATACCAACGTAAAATAGCAGTTTAATGCTGTTGTGTTTATATATGTAAGATGTGTATTATGGTGAGTGTAAAGAACCGGAGACCTTTTTTTAATAAATATTATAATTATGCGGCCTTTATTCAGTGTGACAATTGGAATAGGCCGGGATTTCGATTTAAATTTGGAATTACTGGTTTACAGTTACCGGTGTCCGTTTCTTTTTTTTTTCGAGGAAATCAGTTCGAAAGCGAATCAAATTTATTGCTAGTATTCCAGATTGTTTTACAATAACATTTTAAATCTCCTTGAATTAGCAAATCGAACCTTGACCAAAAATAAGGTACTATAATAAAATATCTTATATTTAACATAATATACTAGCACGCCAGGCAGACGTTGTTCTGCCCTTTCCAAAGACCCTTCCTATAAAAATCCTTAAATTCGAAATAAAAAAATTTGAGGGTCATTTATCGGGATAAAAACTATCCTATCTCTCAAATTGGACCAAAATGCACACAGTGTGCAAAATTTCATTGAAATCAGTTCAGTAGTTTAGGAGTCCATCGCGGAGAAACAACGTGACACGTAATTTTTATATATAAAAACTATAAATATTAAATAATTACTTTCAGACACTGAAGCAGTAATCAGATAGCATCGGTATACCGTTCGAAACAATTCGAGAGAGAAAAATTTCCGCAGTCACGTGGAGTACACCAAACTTTTTAGGTAAGCCTTCTCTTCGCCAGGCCCCAGCGCCACAGTATTAGCTTCTTCCATTTGACCGCATTCAACAAATAGCAGCGCAAATCGTTGACGACCAAGAATTCTTGTCGATCGACTTGATTTCAGGCATTGGGAATACATGTTACATCTCTGTTCATCTTCTATTGTATTTACTGTGGGGCGTGATCAGCGGAATTGTACGGATTAATTCTTGCTACTGAATTTCATTGTACATTGCGACAGAACTCGAAATTATATCCTCATCATCTCAGTGGTTGGTGGTGCACTACAATGCGATTTGAGAGGAATTTTCTACCTCGCAAGACTTCACTACAGAGTTTACTGTCGCCAGCAGTTTCCCTCGACTTAGAAACGTAAGAAAAAAGCCTCCTTCTTTATAAAAGGCCGGCACCAGACCTACAATTCCCCTGGTGTTGCAGCATGTTCAGGGGTGATAACTTACCAACGGGTGAGCCTAATGCTCGTTTGCTTCCTCTTCCATGAAAAAAGAGCATGCACGCAACACAGAAGCACAGAAAAGGGAGGTAACATGTAAATGATTTTAAATAAAAGCGAAGAAAATTAAAGTAAGAAACAAACTAACAAGTCCACTAACTGGTAAGTGGCTACTGCAGCTCATGGACACCTGCAATCAGCTTCAAAAAAAGCAGGCTCCAGATGCGTTACCTCTGAGGACTAAAATGGTATCTTGCACATCCTGTAATTATATACTCTATACAATAGTACTCTATACACTACAGACCAAACACACAGCTGTGCACACACTGCTGCTTGACAGTAGAAATGAGTAAGAGGGTGGGGACGGTACCTACCAAATAGACTTGCAGGTAGAGAAGGAGACTATCCACCTAGGACAATATAGTAATTTCTGATACTACGAGCTGAATGAAATTAACTTTACGGATTTTTGGATTGGGTTCTCGTAATGATTTCCTATCGTACCGTGTAGTGGCGGTGTAAGAATATGCACTACCCCATATCATCCCATGTGGGTCGTAAGAGGCGACAGAGAGAAACAATCGGAGATGGGACTGCATCTTCCTAATAATAACTCAAAATTATAAAAACTGCGATATAAAATCTGCCAAGCGTGGCAACTATGGCAAAAATCCAAACTATTCTATGGGGAAGGCCTATGTTCAGAAATGGTCTTTCCAAAGTCCATAATGAATGGACGGATGGAATTCTGCACTGTTTGATTCAGAGAATTAAAATGATTACATTATACAATTACACTTTTTTTTTGTAAAAATATATTAAGTTACATTAAAAACTCATTTATTACATATAATTCGGTCACAGCTACGGAGTCTAAAATTTTATTACACAAAGGGAACCGAATTCCCTTTAACCTTCTCACTAACGTTGCAATTAAGACCTCATTATGAAAGACTTAAGAAATATCAAAGAGCTGAAGTCGTTTCAACTTAAAGCTAGATTTGAGAAACATATTAAATGCATAGGTATATCCTTAAAAGTACTGGACATGTGTATAACATAAGCTTGGAATTAACCTTTTTTTTTAACTGTATTATTAGTAGAGATAGTTTTGCGAAATAAAAAAATGTATGATTTATCTTGAAAAATACAATTGTTTACTAGTCAAAATACGAATGTTCCAACTTTAAATTTTATATTTTTACGAACTTAATTAAAGTATCGTATTTCTATGCCGGGAATATTGTTTTGGACGATGTGAAATCATTTTTTTTTACGCTTTTAAATATACATATAACACTGGTATCAAAAGTTTATTTTATATGATCCATATCCTTCTTTTATTAAATAAAAACAATCGAACCTTACAGTAGTTACATACATTGTGTAACACCTGACATCTCATCATCAATAAGTTTTATTACGTAAAAGGTCAAAGTAGTATCGACAGTGAGACCCTATCAAGGGTGCAAGTAGTAGTAGGATCGTTACTCGCGCGTTTTTAATGTCACTGTATCGAGTCAGAAAGATTTATATGTTGCTAATTAGGATGCAAAGAGATTTGTTGGATATTACGTTTATTTTACTTTAATTAGCCTATTTAACTTAAAATTGCTATTGGATTTCCTATTGTAATCTAACTAACCTGCCTAAAGTAAGTTTGAAGAAAATTTTGAATGTTGTTAGAATTTTTGTATAAGTGATTTGAAAATGAGAATTTTTGTTTGTAAAGATATATTTCAATAATACTCAAAAGTTAAGTTTAGGTCTAGAACTCATACTCGAGTTGAAATTATGAAAATCGGATTTCCCGTTTAGAAAATATGAGCAAAGTTGTATAAGAGAAATGTGAAAACCTGTATTATTTATAGTTTATGTTCTAGAAACTTTTTAGTTATTTTATTTATATAAAATATTAGTGTTTTATATAAGAAAGAAATATATAAGGGAATATCTGTGATAAAAATAATGAGGTTCAGTTTTAATTGTAGGGGATAGTCATGATATAGTATTATATGCCGATGATACTTCCTTGATTTTTAAACTTAAACGTCAATCATTTAAATGTGACGAAGTGAATAATGCTATATAAAAATTAGTGCATTGGTTTAACGTTAATAATCTGCATTTGAACGGAAATAAAACTAATTGTGTTAAATTTACAACAACGAATGTTAAAAATCTGAATACCAATGTATTTTTAAATGGGGAGGAACTGAGCCCTGTTGTATCCACTGTTTTTCTTGGCATCGCTCTCGACGCAAAGATTCAGTGGGTCCCCCATATATCCAAATTAGCAAGCAGACTAAGTTCTGCAGCCTATGCTGTAAAAAATATTAGAGATCTCACTAGTGTCGAGACAGCTAGATTACTTTATTTATTTATTTATTTAGAAAACCAACAGCGTATATAGTAAATATTAACATTAATGTACCAAACTAAAAGTATGGCCAATAACAGGTTTCCCTTATATTGTTTGATGGTAGGTGTATTGTTGCTGGAAGAAAAGGAAAGAAGAACAATCTAATAGATAAATTATAAGCAAAATTATAAGCAATTCAATATAATGAAGGTGGTCATAAGTTTACAGATCAGGAGAGAGAGTCAGGTAGAATGATATTTTACATTACCATATATGATTGTATGTGATTTTAACTTCAACTGCTCTATTTCTTAATAGTTTTCGTGATGTAATCTTTAAACGTAAGTTTAGATTTCGCAAAGAGGTAAATGTGTCCAAATTGTTCATTATATGTACGAGCAAGCCGCGAAAGAACAGTGTTTCGATAGTAGTTTGAATGATGCCAGGGAGTCTGTAACAACGTAGTATTGCGGGTGCGGAATTTTGGAGTACGAAAGGTGATTCTTGAGATAAGATATGGACAGTCAATATTACTATTTATTATATCATATAACAAATCCATGTCAAGCAAAACACGCCTGTTCCAAAAATAAGAGATCGTGCTCAGTGCAACTGTCTGTGTAAGTATCGATTTTATTCCGACAGCGAAAGTTAAAGTGATTATCAAATATATTTTGAATACGATCAAGGCGGCTTTTGTAGACATTGTACTGTGGAGACCATATCGAACTAGCATATTCCAAAACACTTCTGACATACGCAAAATAAACCATTTTAATTGCATTCATATTAGAGAATGGTTTACAGATGCGAAGAACAAAACCAAGATTTTTATAGGCTTTACTGATAACGTAATCAATGTGTTCGAATAGTATCATTTTATGATCAAAATTTACGCCTAAATCCCTAACACTTACTTTTCGGCTGATTTCTAATCCTTCAAAGTGATATTTATTTAGAATTGGCTTAGATTTCCGTGTAAAACTAATACATTCGCACTTGCTTGCATTAACAGTTATATTATTTATTTTGTAGTATTCAAATTAACGGTCTAGGTCCTTTTGTATCAATAGACAGTCATGTTTGGTGTTAATTTTACAAAAAATCTTCTTATCATCTGCATACATGAGACAATTTGTGTTTTTTTTTTATATATAAGGGTGACAAACGAGCACACAGTCCACCTGATGGTGGTTGCTGCGGCTCATAGACATCTACATGTATCCTCTATTACAAATCAAAATGTAGATGCGCTGTCACCCGTGAAGACTAAGATGGAATGCCTCATTTCCAGTAAAAAAGGCCTCCAGCCACCTGCACTCACCAAGCGAAATGCAGAGGTAAACCTCTACTTTACGCTGGTTTTCTGTGAGGTCATGGTACCACCCCGGTTTGAGCCTGCCCATCCGTGCGACCAAGCATCCAGGCTGCCGCGTGGCTCTACCACTGTTGAGAATGCACGAATTGTGTGTACAATGCACGAACCAATGTCATATAGGTAGGCATTGTAAAAACGTGGACCTAAGTGAGAGCCCTGAGGAACACCTGTAAGTATGTTTATGTAACTCGAACGGAAACAACCTATCACGACTGCTTGTGCGCGGTTTGTGAGATATGATTCAGTCCACCGGAGCAAGTCACCGTGAATCCCTAATATTTGTAATTTGTTGAGCAGGATCATGTGATCCACACGATCGAAAGCTTTTTCAAAATCAGTGTAGATCACATCAACCTGCCCACCTTGATCCTTATTTTCAAGGACAAAAGAAGAAAAACTTGCCAGGTTCGTAGTGGTGGATCGCCTTTTTAAAAAACCATGTTGCTGCTCAGGGAAGGCACGTTAGAGCGTGGAGTAAATTACGTTATATACTACTCGTTCAAGGATTTTAGCTGCGGTGTTCAAAATAGAAATTCCTCTATAATTATTTATTTCTGTACGTGATCCCTTCTTACTTACAGGGACTATGTGTGCACACTTCCATTGATGCGGAAATATCCTTTCACGCAGAGAGCGATTAAATTTAATAGTCAAGGGGAGAGCAAGTGATTTAGCGCATCGTGATCAAAAAAAAGAAGGTAACCCATCACTACCGGCACCTTTATTCGTGTCCAAAGTTTTCAACATTTTTTCAATTATTGCAGCGTTTGTATGTACATTAGAAACAGTGTCAGTACACAACGATTCCGTATGTGGATATATGTAGTTATTACTAGATACACCAAATACACTCTTGAAGAATGAGTTGAAAGCATTGCATATGTCTATACCTTTGGTGTACTCTGTATCTTTCAAAGACATTTTCTTAGGGTATCCTGACCCACTCCGAATGGCTTTGACGAAAGTCCAGAATGTTTTAGGATGTGTTTTGATGCTATTTTCACAACTTGACGTAAATTTATTAAAGCATTCTCTCTAAACACGGCGTTCTCTTGCTCGGAGTAACGAAAACTCATCGTAGTCTAATCTATTCCTGATTTTTTTCCAATGTGTGTGAGCTATGGTTTTCTCCTTAATTATTTTTATTAAAGCAGGTGTTTACCATTTAGGATATTATCGCTTCCTTGTGTTATAACTAAAAGGCACATGTAAACGAACACAACTATCCAGTATGTTATAAAAGGTATCTGTAGCTTCGTCTACAGTGCCTGTAAAGAGACCACCAGTCCTGTTCTAAAAGATATGTGTTAATGTTTTCATAATCAGCCCTCCTGAAATTTCGCCTTAGCGCAGCTGTTTCCCGTGGAGGAGTAATGTTTAAATCTAAAACTATGAAGCAAAAAGAAGGATGCGGGTGGTCTTCCTTGAATAGCGGCGCAGCCGCAGGGATGATAATTAGATGATGATGATTTGAGGATGATTGATTTCAGTTATTTCCATAGCATAATATCTTATGGGATTTTGCTATGTGGAAATGCGGCTGATTCAGAAACTATTTTTGTTTTACAGAAGAGGGCCATTAGAGCTTTTTACAGAGAGAGTCTCTGAGAGATAAATTTAAAGAAATAAATATATTAACTTTGGCCTCTCAGTATATTTACGAAAATGAAATGTATGTCCACAAAAACAAAAGTAGTTTTAATAAAAAAAGTGATATACATTCTGTAAACACTAGGAACAAACACAAGATAGTGATGCCCGTTTCTCGACTCCACAGAGTAAGTAATTCATTCTTGGGGCAATGTATACGCTATTACAAAAAGATCCCGGAAAGTGTACAGGCTCTCTCTATTACCAAGTTTAAATGTTTTGTTAAGCTGAAACTATATAAAAAGGGTTATTATAGTATAAATTAATACATGGTTGATAATAACCGCTGGTAATGAGGTATACGCTTCCAAGCAGTTTCTAAAAGAAATTTTGTAATTAGTTCGTAATCATTTATATTGTAAAATTTATTTAAAAAAAGTCCCGCTAGGTTTTTTGCTGGTTCTTCCCAGGACAGAGGGTTTTTTTCGAACCAGTGGTAAAGTAAAAAATAATTTTCAATAAGAGTTACACATGCAATGTATATTGAATAAAAATTATTCTATTCTATTCTATCAAAATATAAAATATCAATTGAACAGCGACAGAAATTAAACTCAAAATTTAAAAAAGGTTAAATACAAATAATTATTCATTATTACTCACGTGCATTTTTATAAATGAACTTTTTTCAGAAACAAAGCATGAAAAAAGATGTTACACATTAAAAATAAGAATATTAATAATAGGTAGTCCTCAGTGATGATACCGTACTACGATCACAGCATCTATTTATCATCGGACTTTTGTCACACTTATTCTATAAAAGAAATAAAAAAATTATAAATTCAACAAGGGCTTAAATGAAATTTTATTCAAATTAAAATCAACCATAACTGAAGATTATGTATGGTTTGATATGGATGTAAAAGTAGTGAAAGAGGTATTTGAGGATCGTCCTAAATTGGAGTACGAAGCTTCTAGTCTCTGTCAGTACCTCTGGCTAACAGGAGTAAGAGTTTATGTATAAAATCATTCCATTAGCAAAAGGAGTATAATTTGGTCGCCAATCGGCCTGCTAAACTTGGAAATATCAGTAAATCTTTCCAATGAATAAAATATGTCTATAGCGCGGAATTAAAGCGAAAAAATGTTGAAGAAATAATATTGTATTTTATTTTTAATAATTTCACATACTGAAGTTGGTGCTTAAACATATAGCATAGAAAAATTAAAGCCACGACTTCAAAATATAAAGTTATTTAATTATTTTTATTTGCTTGAAGTCGGCTTTTACTTTAAATGAATAGACAATATTATTTTCACTCTTTTGAGTGGATAAAGAAATATCACAATCTCAAATCGTCTAAGTAGTTACAATAAAAACTTCATGCCCTATTTTTCCAACCTTTATTTTTTTTCTCCAAGTTTATTTAATAAAAAAAAGAATCGTCAAAATCGATTCTCAGTTGAAGAAGATTCATATTCATATTCATTTATTGATAAAATATAAGCTTACAGTATATATAACCAAATCGCTTATATCTATACTAAAACTACAAAATAAAATAAAATTAAACAATAAAAAAAAAAAATCACCGATATTTACATATTAACATACACAATATAAATTACAGACATAACAATTTATAATGAGATCATGTACTTTATCATAAATAAAACTTAATTAACTAAACTTATACTATTCTTCTTTCTATCTTACGAAGTTATTTAAGAAAATTCACACATTTTTATACATTACGCTAGGTTTGTCAAAAAATATACCTGCTTCTGGATTGGCCCTGAGGAAACAGTTTATTAGTCTAACGGCTCTGGAAGTGGGACCGTTATCCGCGTGTGGGGAGCGCCACGTATGCGGACAGGAGAGGAGTCTACGCTTTCGTCTGCCAGCGCCTCGCATATATTGGTCCGGTACATAAAGATGTATGGTCTCACGTACTGCAGGGTTATCTACTTTGTTAGTTAACAAAAAATAATAATGTATTATATGCATAAGTTCTCGCCTACACTGTAGGGTATCCAGACCAACCATGCCCGATACAAATGTTGACGGATATAGAAATGGGTAGTACCCATACTGGCGTTTGTACAAGTATCTGGCGAACATACGTTGGATTTTTTGCACCATCATTATATATACAGTTTCTCGGGGGCTCCATACTGAGGCATTATACTCTAACTTACTTCGCACGTAGGCGTTGTACAGGAATTTTATCACATGGACATTTTTAAACTGATACGAAGTTCTAATTATGAAACCTAGAGTTTTATTCGCTTCTTTGCACGTTTTAATAATATGTTCATGAAAATCCAAATTACTATCCATGATTAGGCCTAGATCGCGAATTGAATATACACGTCCTAATGAAGTACCTGCTAGTTGGTATGTCGTTTTGATTGGATTGCGTGACCGAGAAAAAGTTAGAGTTTTACACTTTGAGCTATTAAGGGGCAATTTCTTTTTTACACTCCATTCAAACACTGCGTCAATGTCGCGCTGTAATGCAATACAATTCTTAGCTCCGGTCACTGCATGGAAAAGTTTTAAATCATCAGCGAACATTAAACATTTTGCCGTTGAGATAATACTGGGCAGATCGTTAATCATTATTAAAAATAGAGTTGGACCGAGCGTACTACCTTGACTCACACCCGAGCGTGTGTAATATTCTTGAGAAATATAACCTCTTAGTTTAACATATTGCTTTCGGTCTCTAAGATAATCTGCTATAAATTTTAAAAGTGGTGTAGAGAATCCAAGCATTGCGAATTTCGATAAAAGGATATCATTATCAACAAGGTCAAACGCCTTCTTAAAATCAAAATAGGCCGCGTCGACCTGACAGCCTGACTTAACCCGAGTAGTCACGTAGTCCACAAACTGTATATGATTCGTCAAAGTAGAGCGTTCCGGCCCGAATCCATGTTGACAGTTATCTAGTAGCCCGCCTATTTGTTTATAAATGGAATTGTTTATAATGGATTCAAACACCTTAGCATATACTGATAACACAGCGATTTACCTGAAGTTAGTTATATCAATGGACAAACCACTTTTACGTACAGGAGTTACCCAGGACACCGTCCATGCATTAGGATAGAGACATTGCTGAAGTGAAAGATTGTAGACATACAGTAATGGTTCCTCTAAAACTGCCATACAGTCCTTTATTAAAAACGCAGGTATGTTATCAGGGCCGCTAGCTGCCGATGCCTTAAAACGGCGTATTGCCCTTCGCAGATCAGAAGCTTTAATAATGTTAATACTAACATTGGTTACACAATCTGCGTACATTGCTTCGCGCTCCGCTACCTCTGCATTTAACAGCGGTGTACCAGGTTGAAAAACTGAGCTGAAATACTGCGCGAATGCATCAATAGCTTGCTGCCCTTCTAAAGTTCTATTATTATACACAAATTTCTTATTCTGTTGTCTATTCTTTCGTTTTTCTTTCACGTATTTCCAAAAATTTGAGGGTTCGTGTGCTATATTATTTTCAACTTTTATTATATAATTCATAAATGCTGTTTTAATAAGTTTTTTTACTTTGGTTCTATAATATTTAAATAAGTCCTTATTAAATTCCAAGCCACGACTTTTAAACATTTTTAAATTAAAATATTTCAATTTTATGTAGTTTATGATTTCTTTAGTATACCATTTTGGATATATATATTTATGATTGGTAGTCAATGATTTATAAGGAACTCGTCTACTAATGACATTATTAAGCTTATTATATAGGATCGCAACAGCTACATTTACATCCTGTTGGTGCATTAGGTCTGTCCAGTCCAAGTCATTTATATCAGTGTATAGGCCGCAAAGATCTGCTTTACGGAAATTCCATTCTGTGCGCAGGTTCTAACATGGTGGAAATGGTATGTTTTTTACAGCACTCGTTGGTAGTGTGAGCATGATCTCTAACAGAGGGTGATAAGCATCAATAGGTACCAATGGTTCAACTTCCAATGACACAGTACAACTTCCGGAGTCTAGACTAGTCAATACCAGATCCAAGATGCATCCATATTTATTACAAACATTATTATATTGTTGTAAATTGCAACATTTTAAGAAATCATGAAACTGAATTTGAACTGATTTATTACAAGACTTTAAGTTGAAATCACCAACAATCAAAAATTTACAGTCAGTATATGTGTTAATGGCATTTTCTATACAGCTTAATGCATCAAGATATTGGTTGTCGTTGTAGTTTGGCGGTAAATATGCAACACACACTAAGAATTTAATATTTTTCGACGTTAAAATAGTAAATAACAATTCTTTATCATCAGTTAAACCATCTATGTTTGTAATCCTTTTAACGGTAAAACTATTCTTTACTGCTAAGAGAATACCACCCCATCCGACATTACCTGCACGATCCCTCCTTAGCACAGTATACTCGGGAGGGAACAGTTCAGAGTCATATACGGAATCGTTGAGAAAAGTTTCGGTAAGGATGATAAGATCACTTGATATTAAAGATATATTATTACGGAAAATAACAGTTTTTGTGCGTAGACCTCTTACATTTTGATAGTATAATAGTATTTTTTTAGATTGTACTTTATTATTACGTTTATTCTTTCTTTTGTGGGCTGTTCTATACGAGAAAAAACTTAGTACTTTCTACTTGAGGATTGATCTTTCGAGGTGTGATTATTGGGTAACCATAGTAGTTATAGTCAATATTTATATTATCTAGTATATTTTTGTAAATATATTGTACTCTCTTTTTATTAATTTTCCCTGTTTTAAAAGAGTACATATTAAATGAAGTTAAGAGATTGGAATCATAAAAGTATGCATAATGTTTGTTTTGTAATTCCATATACATTAAATTATTAAATAATTCTATTTTATAATTATATATTAGTGATCCACATATATATGTAGGAGCACATAGAATTATATTAGTATGAGAAATATGGTGTAATGCTTCCCTTATGGTTTTTACTAACTCTATACAATCATATGTGGTTCTAAAATCTTTTTCACCTATCATAACAATGCAATAGTCCCTCATATCGTATCCATGCAATTTTTCATCAATGTTCTGAAGTAAATATTTAATATTACTATTCGGCGAGAGATAGCGGATGTAGTCAAACTGTTTATTAAACGTAGCATCAACAGCTGACAGCGTACCCCAGGATGAGCTGTTAGTCAGAATACACAATTTGGGTCTCTTACTTTTATCAATTTCTGAGTTTGCATTACACGTATGCTGAATTAGCAAGGATTCTTCGAATTCGTTGGCTTGTACTGCCTTTTGAAGGGTTATAATTTGATGATTAAGGTCCGCTATTTTATTTTTGGCTGACTTCAGTTGCGGCTCGAGATCTTTAAAATTCTGCTGGAGGGTTTGGATGTTCCTGCTAGAGAAGTCATCTGTCTTGTTGTCACTGGATGTCCTGGGCGGTGTGGCTAATATATTTATATCTGAACATCGTAGGGAACTTCTAATATTCTTTTTGATGCTACAGTTTGATTTATTTTCCTTTGGTGGTGTTTTGGATAGAAAAGCCTTTAATGTGTTATTTTCTTTGATAAGGTTGGACACTTGTGAACGGAGGTCATTATTGTCTAGAATCTAGAATAATGTTTTCTAGTTCATTTTGTGTTGTGGAAGATCCATTCGTAACTGTTCTATGATATCTCTCATGATATAGCGTAACAAACATTGTTAACCTCTTTTTTTAAGATGGCTAAAATTGAATTTATTTGGATTGCATAAGGAAATAGATACATGAGAATATCGAAATATCCACTTGAACATCTACAAGATATTTCGTTGTAAACTGTAACAACAAATAATGATCGTACTCTACTAACATTTGTATTCATTACTTTTCAATCTCAATCGAACTCATGAAGATTGATGAGGCAATAAAAGTACTAAATTTCACGCGGAACTGTGCATTTGGTAATTGTATACAGTAAAGTTCGTTATGAAAAAGTTGTTTTGTTTCAAATATATATTAAAAAAAATCATATGCGTTGAAAACGTAGCCTTTTATTTATACAATATAAATAAAATAGAAGTTTCTGTCTGTAATATTGATATAATTGTCTTCTGTTTAGCTCAGGGGGTTATTTTCATGCTATTAAAACATTAATTACCATATTTAAAAAATGCCTTTCTCTTTTTATGTGTCTGTCTGACTTACTGTTTGTCCCGGCTAATCTTGGGAGTGGCTGAACTGATTGCGATGAAAGATTACGAACAATCACCTGCAAATCCAAGAGGGATCTAGGCTATATTTCCATTTTAGTCCTTACGGGTGACAACTCATCTGCATTTTGATTTGTAATCGAGGATAAATGTAGGTGTCTATGGATCACAGCACATACTTACCATCATTGTAGTACCGTTTGTCACCGTTATTCCGTAAAAAAATTGTCATGTGTCAATGTTTGGCATTTGCTATCACCTGATTGCCATGTTTCTGTGTTTAATATGTCCCATATCTCATATATTATTTATCACTATCACATACTTTTTTGTTTATGTTTTTGGGCGATTCCTACGCGTCATAATAGATTGAATATATTGCGTTTACCTATAAGGAAATGTTGCCTGTTACATTTAAACAATTGAAAATTATTTATACAAATTAATAAAAAATTTAGATTAAGAAATACAATAAAGAATAAATAAATAAATAAAATTGAAGGGTATGTGTGTAATATCCAAATACCTTCTATATTACTATGGAAGCATAAGGATTTTTAAAATTTTTGTCCGTCCGGGATAATCTTCGGAGTGACAGAACCGTTTGTAATGAAACTTGGCGAACAGATAGACATCAATACCAGGAGTAGTCTAGGCCTCTAGGCAAAATAAAGAAAAGAGTTTTTTTTTAGAGTAATAGCAAAACTGCAAAAAAATGGTCTTTGATGATTATCTTAAATCTAAATGTCACCGCATTAATATATCCAGGCAAAGTCGAATCGGATTGCTAGTTATCAATGTTATTATTCATTTGGAAAATAAAGTTTACAAAGTGAACAAGTCGAGTTTTTCATTAAATTGCCGTGGCAAGGCTGTCGATCGAGTTTTTTTTTATATGTAATCAGTAGCTTTTAGCAGTAATAAACTGTTATAAAAAAAACGAAGATTACATAAGTAATTTTCAAAACCAACTACAATTATTGATTCTGAATATAAAAAAAGAAATATTTCATCAAGTCACTCTCTTGATATTTGAATCACATACCCTATTTTATCACAGACTAGCGATTCGCGCAATTCAGTTTAGCGGTGTTTTTAGGATTTTGACAGCAGCGCCACCTACTGGGTTCAATTCTAAATCTAAACCATCCAAGAACTCACTCAAGCACATACAAGAAACTAATCAAAATCCGTCGAGCCATTTTCCAGTATACGCGAGACTAAGGCACAACAAGTGATTTTTATTTTATTACTAATGGACGGCGTCGATAAAAGAAATCTTTTGAAACTATTGCGTATTGTAAAATATAATAAAAACATGAGTTTTATTCATTAGTGTTGCCAACCAATGTGAATGCGGTTGTTTCGCGTGTTGGTGCGATATAACAATAATAAACTCGATTTAATGTGAGCGGGTAGCGCGACCTTGACAGGTCGACAATAAAGAAACACTCTAAGAAAGATTGTGGTGAAGCCATATAACTTAATTATTCAGGAAACTTTATTTTTCAAAAACTCTTTATATAATAAAGTATCATTATAATAAGGGAAACTAAATCATTTGACACTTGGAATACATTTGTCGATTGCTACAGCTATTTCCATTCATCAGAAAAAGTGTACTTTGGGATAATCTCGTCGACCTATCAACGCTCAATAACCAAATAAAAATAAAACATTACACCAATCTTGCAATATCAGTAACTGCAGGTGTGTGGCCTAAGGTAGGTAGCGACCTAGCCGAACCGTACATATATAAACTTAGTGTCTTTACATACTTATACTTCTATATACGTCCCACACACGGGCCTCCGCTCATTTCTGATAGGGTTGCGGGGCAATAAGTGCGCCGACGCGTGTTGGCGGACTTCACATGTTCTCAAAAATATTTTATTTTCTCAACACGCTGGTTTCACCGCAGAAAACACCTACATTTTGATTGATGTCTATGAGCCACAGAATTCACTTACCATCCGGTAGACTGTGCTAGAATTTTTACCGCTTTGAAAGCATTTAATCAAAAATAGGTTTCAATTGTTTATGTGACGATCGTATAAAATGAATAAAACTTCCAAGGATCTGGAGGCTTGGATTATGTTTTATTCGGTGACTATAAATTCCACAGAATATAGCCGATAAATTGTTTATCGTTGCGTTAATGGTCTCTTATATTCTTCAATTTGTCATCATCTTTCACTCAAAAAGACTATTATTGTTTATTCTCTCACAAGATTTTATTAAACATTATAATAAGGGTGACGTTAAACATTAGAATACACAGTCCACCCAATGGTATTGCGTCCCACAGATATCTACATCTATCTGGTAAGAAACAATATGCAAATGCATAGTTACCCCTGAGGACTAAGATAGAACTAGTCCAGTAAAAAGGGCCTCCGTTTCTCTACAATCACAAATCACAGCATTATTGAGCTGCTCTCTGGTACAGCCGACTCATTCGTGCAACAACCATTATATAGTTTCAGCATGACTCTACCACTTAAAAACGATCTACATTTGTCCACTATTAAGAATTAAAATGTATATGAGATATCACCTGCGAGACTATGATAGAATGTCTCATTAACCACCAGTAAAAAGGGTCTCTGGTTTTTTACACTCACCATACAAAACATATCAGCATTAAGCTGTTCTTTTACGCTGGTAACCTTTGAGGGCGTGACCCTTCTCCAGTCGAACCAGTTCATGCTGCAACTTAATGTAGATGCAGCGTGGCTCTGTCTAACAGGTTAAAAATAATATTATAGTGAAAAAACATAATGCAAGTGGGAAATGTTTTCCATCGGCCAATTATTCCTGCCAGAGTTCAATGACGGCTCCGTGGCTCAATTGCTTTGCAATGAGTTGCAGCGCTAAGGGCCGCGGGTTCGGATCCCACACGGAACAAGTGTTTGTATCCGGGTCTAAAAGTTTGTACAAGTAAAATTTATGTACTGCTTTTATATTTACTTTATAACTGCACCACGTTACATGGGAAAATCCTTAGTGTAAAAAAAACATTTATACAATCGCACTGCAAATCTAAAATAAACCTAAAGATATATCAATAGTCTACATTAAAATAAATCTGAAAAGCTAAGACAGCAGTCAGACATTATCACGGTACTAAATCTATTGGTAAAAGTGATTGAAGAAATAAAACGTTTTGTGCCGTTTTTAGTTTTGCTCTAATTTTAGAGATAAGGCCATTGTCACATTTTCAGAATCAAAGTAAATACTTTTTACAATTTCCGGTGAATTAATTATGTAAGTAACTTAGAGAACTAAAAAAAAAGAAGTCCATTTTATTAAAGAACTAGCTTTTTACCCGCGGTTTCGCTCGCGTAGCAAATTTAGCGAAATTCGATCACTTTTAGAGTCACCTCGGTGTCTGTGTCTCTGTCTGTCGAAGATTTTTTTTGAATTCTAAAAGACTATTAGACGTAGATTAGGTATTTGGCATAGATAGGTATAATATGTTACAAGAACACGTGAATATATATGTCTAGAAACACCTACAATTTTTTATATCGGGCGTGTCTTCCGATGTATCGATAAGAAAGGTAAATTTTAGGCGATAGTACATCATACTTTGCGTTTTCGCTTAAGGCATGCAATTGTCTCGTAATCAAAATTTATTATTATCTATTATAATTTACATTTTACTCTTTACATTCATTCATAATTAAAGTT
The DNA here is from genome assembly GCA_963668995.1 of Parnassius mnemosyne. Taxonomy (NCBI): domain Eukaryota; kingdom Metazoa; phylum Arthropoda; class Insecta; order Lepidoptera; family Papilionidae; genus Parnassius; species Parnassius mnemosyne. Next base: position 1,694,846 of record CAVLGL010000077.1, on the reverse strand, counting down.
AATATAGTTTTAACAAAATAATGATGAGTTTCACGGTCTTCTATCAATTTACGGCATAATGTTTATTTGAGATATTTATTCATATATTGTATCATTGGTCCTATTTAATATTGATTGGCACCATAAAATACATGTAGATATTGTTTTTACGTTCGAGTAGACTTCAAAATTTAGTACACAGTATGTTTACGCCCGAACGCTGACTTCGGGATTGACGTCAGAGGGCGCGCGGCTCGGCGATACCGGTTTGACGTTCGGTCGTGCGTAGAACGCGCAAGGGCAAATAGAAGTCTTCTGCAAGCTGTGCTAACGTCAGCACGCTGTCAATTTTGTGCGGGAACGCGGAATAGTTTATGCATCTAGTAAATATACTGTCTAGGATTTGTAACGCGCATTCCTTGTTTTATAGCCTTTGCCGGGACTCATTGTGTCTGACTCAGAATCTGTATAAGTGCATTCGACAATATTAGCTAGTGCGGCATTTGGTATTCTAGAAATAACGGTTGCCACGCGAAGCGGTAGTTACCTTTGATCCGGACATTCGTATTCGGGCGGTGTGTTACGTTTTTGCTTATTGTATAGTAGCGGGATCTCATATCAACCAACACTCCGTGTTCGTTTTGTGTGTTAAGCTTTATAACAAACGAGAGTTAGTGGCTTCTTTAAGTTAGTTAATCGTACGATAGAGTTAATGGACTGTCATCGTGACGAACGAAGAAAGTGACTGTGGACAGCGCCGCGGAAGGTTACCTCAATTTGGAGCGGTGCTGACGTCCGGGCTGCTGCCGACGGCAACGGTCTAATAAGGTCAATCACCACCAGTCACACCCAGATATACATCACAACACCCTACTTCCCTTGCACTACACAACCACATGCGACCTGACCGAATCCTGAGGGACCAGTCGTCTTGGATATAGGTAAGTAAGCTCGGTTTAACATTCTCCCTGTTGAATAGCAGCAGGATCGAACGCCCAATTATTGTTTATTGTTATTAGAGATTTTCCACTTTGGCCTTAGGAGGCCCGACCTGCATCTGCTTGTAGGTTCTTCCTTTATAGGCCGGGAAGATCCTACTCTTATTTAGGCAGCTGTAGGCCGTAACTAACTGGTAGCAGAGCGTGGTTTCGGGTTCGATTCCCCGGTCGATCCCGACCATAGTGTTTGATAAAAATTAAACAATTCTGGTGGCAGGGAGCGTTGGTTTGATTGGTTTAATTTTGTGTCTACAATCACGCCCGTCAGTAATACGTAAAAATATTTTTTTTGTACGTAATAATAAAATTATTTTCCTTTGTTGCTTGCTTATTTGGTTAGCGGGTGGATTTGAAAAGCCGCGCCCGTTTAGTGCGCAAGCGGGAGTTTTTCTAGAGGTATACGTCATGTAAGTAGATGGTTATTATCACGTAATCGGTTAATTATCGTAGTCGGATAGTTGTAGTGGATTGCTTATCGAAGTGTCGGTTTCCGAGCTAGGCATTTTTTTGTTGATCGGCCGTGATGTGTATCTTCGTTTGTATTGTAATTTGTATTTGAACTAAAGAGTAGTAATTGTATTTGCGCAATTTGAATTTAATTTGATTTGATCGCACTAGTATTTGTTATTTGTTAATTTGATTTGTGTCTTTTCTTTTGTGCTAACTTGTATTTGGTTTGATAAGTAGTAATTCGTATTTGTGTAATTTCTATTCAACTCGATTTGATAGGAACTGCATTTGTTAACTGTTAATTTTTTGTTGTATTTGTTATTTGTTATCTTTGTAATTTGTGCTCGAGCCGCGTCGTAATTTGTATTTAGTAGTGATGTCATCGCCCAAGCTACTAATCCGTTGCCTGCGGACTGAGTTACGCTGGACCACAAGCGCCCATGCTTTGATAGGTCGACTGGATAGGGTCCATAACTTGATGAAGCGGTTCGAGCAGGTCGATGCTCGAAGGGCCGCAGTGGAGGAGGCTTACGCTGAGCTCGAGGTTTCGGATGTGGAAAAGGGAGTCCTGGACTTCTGCTTCACGGACTATGAGCAGTTCTTTTCGCTCACGGACGAGTTGATCGAGGCTGAAGGCTTTTCTACAGATTTATTATATGTATTGACTTGGGTAAAACTTTATAAGATTACAAAGGAAATACACATGTGTAGTTACGGTTACCGCTTATTAAAGTCATTTTATCTCATTCCAGTAGACATATATGCATTCGGTTCCTTAAAATTAAAACTGCTTTACCCATTGGGTTTGCTTATAATAACTAACTTTAAAATTGTCTATAGTCCATCAATCTTCCTTTTCCCTCTTCGATACTTACGTCTTGCTCTGATTCTATAAAACCCTTTCCCTGTCCCATGAATCATATATGAACCTTTCTATGTTTAACAATTTTTTCTGCTTTACGGACTAGGAAACTGTCAGAGTTCAATTTCTTGCGTCCCTTTATCCAACATAGATTCCAGAAAGAGTATTTAAAACCAAAGTAAAGTAAGAGCGTTTTCAGATCTACTCTCATTTTTCTTCCAAAAAGGAGACGGTACTCACTTCGAGTGTATGTTTTTTTTATGTGTGTTACCTCATAACTTATTACTGGTTGAACCGATTTCGATAATTATTTATTTATTTGAAAGCTGATACTGCTCTTGTGGTCTGAATGTGATGTTGGTGGTTAATTTGATCAAGGTCAGACCAATAGTTTTTGAGTTATTCTTAATAACTTATATTGAAGTCGGCTGTACAAAATTTTATATTTTAAATTATGCTAATTATAGAATAAGGATGACAAACGAGCACATAGTCCACCTGATGGTAAGTGGATGCTGTAACCCATAGACATCTACATTTAATCTCGTTAATGAATCAAAATTGGGGGTTTGTTGTAGCAATACGACTTGCCTGTGGAAATCGCATACCCCTACAATTTGTGGGCGGCATCTTAGCGCATAGCGTTATGATACGTCGGCTATTTGTCGGATTAGGGTGAGTGTGTTTGGTAGTACTTGTTAGTGCAGTAAGCATACTCAACTTCATGTCTTAGTGCAATAGCGTTATGATACGTGGAGTTTTGGCTACTGACGTCTAAGTAGCGTGCTACTATTATACGTTGGTAGTATTTTTGGTTAACAACATTATCAATTTTGTTACCAAAGTCGATAGGGATTATGTGGGTGTGATGTGAGGGGGCGCCATCCGTATGATAGTTGTATTGATGCTTATTGCGTCTTGTGATGGATTTGCGGGTGTGCTGCACCTGATCTTGTGATTCTGGTCGGTGGAGGTATGCGGGTGGTGATGTCAGCTGGGATGGTGAAGCCGACGATAGTCGTATTGATGCTTGTTGCATTTTGCAGCATTACGTCTCTGCGATCGTTGTTTGGCGGGTCGATATTCTCAACGGCGCACTCTGCGTCTTGACTCACAACCTAAGTAGCTTTGCCTAAGTCGGGTCTCTTCATTGTGGGGCTGCAGACTGTTTGTCCTCCTTGATGTGTTATATATAAATAACATAATAATATATCTGTATAAAGTTCCAACCTTTGAAAGGTTGAAGACAACTTGTTGGTGGGTGATACAAACATGATCGAAAAATGCATATACTCAACGTCAGTAATACAAACCCTTTCGATGGCGAATTATTACTATTATTTTATAAATGCCTATTGGCTATATCTGTCATTGTATTGCTTGGTGGATCTTATGTGTCAACCTCATGCGGGTGGTAGCTGGAGGGAGAATCTGAGGATGCTCTGAAGGCTGCGGCCGAAAGCCGAGCACGTGGGACCCCATTCCCTTGAGGTGAGCGGTAGACTCATGACACGCTCTGCGACCAATTGGCCGTGCTGATCATGCAATTGGTGGTGATGCCTTACACTTACATCACGTCTGCAGGAACGGCGGTTTGGCAGGTGGTGGTGCTCACGGAGGGCTTTTATGGCTAGTGTGCCCATTTTTGCTTAATCCGTGTGACGTACATTCACTGTGGCTGGATTTGATCGTATTCTGTATGGCGTTTACACGCATTGATATGCGCGACTTCGGTCGATGTTTATGCGTACGCAATACCAAGGGACCAAGTCCGGTTTTACTGGTTCGCCAGTTATTTTGCTGTGGACTACGGTTCAGTTTCCAACTTAACGTTCCCTTCGGGGGGAGCGCGTTAAATGGTTGGCGCTCACCGCAGGCGGTGTGTTTTTTTTTTAATATGGCAGAGCGAAGCTCTTGTATCTGGTATTTGATGTAAATATTGATATATAAAGGGATTAATTAATAAGGAATTGATTGATGTGAACCTGATACGAGTGGAAATGGGACGATTTATTGTTCTTAAACTTTTATTAGCTGTGTCTTCGTAAACAGGGTTAGCACGGCTATAGCTTATAAGGCACTACCAACAGCTTTCGACTGCTCTAGTGAATATTCATTATTTCAAGAGAAAACTCAAAAAACTAAGTTAGTAATAAAGTCCTAACTAAGACGATCACACCATATATTTATTAAACGGCCTATATTTAAACCGATAGAAATTCTAAGGAAAGACAAAAAGTATGGGGGGTGGGGGTGGAATTATTACCATGCCTTTTATATTACCGATAAATTTGATATGGTTGCCGCTTCTGAAGGCAAGAACACGCACGTCATATCTTTCCTAGCGGATTAATTATATAATTCGATAAATATGAAGTATTTTAAAATCCATTCGATTCGAGACGAACCTGGCCTTAATGATATATTTTGTCATTAAAACTAAATTATACACGTAACTAAACAATGCTGCACATAGATAATAATTACGTTTTTATACTGTAAATATTAACGTGCTAATGCCTATCCGAGTAGAAAATATGACACAATAAAATCATCCTTCGAGGCAATAACAATGGCCGCTAGCCCACTATATATCTCACAGTAGATTAAATAACATGGATTTACTACGTGCTTAGAATGTCCTAACGATATATATTGGATCGCAAAAGTTGAATACAAATTCGGTGGATCAATACTCCATTTGCGGGGCTTGATTCAATAGAACCAGTCTACGACTGGGAATCATCTCAACTAATGCCCAAATAGGAAAGCTAAAAGAACTGAGAGTGGTTCTGATAATTAAATTGTTCGCAGGTAGCGCAGTGACTTTTTGCAGCGTTTTGAAGCGTTTTACTTCGTGGCCAGGATTTTACAAATATTTCTTCCGAGTTTTAATTTTTGTCTTTGTGTCATTTACTTAATTATCGTGTAGTGGCGGTGTGAGAGAATTCACAACCCCATATCAGGTATAGGTGTCATAAGTGACAGAGAAAAATGTAACAGGAGATGGACAGCATCATCTTACTGATAATGACAATGCAAACATGGTAACTATGGCAAATATTGCACCTATAACGCAACCTAAGGAAGAGACGTATCTTTATTAGTTGACTATTTATAGACTGTAATAATGATGAAAATTTACTCGTATATTACACAAACACCTCCACAATACAAATGTCTCAGTAACGTATACCTATTAATTAAATATATATTTCTGACCTGACTCTTTTGAAGTGAAAAATTCTTTAGAATCGTTGTGATTTGAAACTCGATAAAAACAAAAAGGAACACTAAAAGAGACAAATATATACAGCTTTAGGATTTAGGCTACGATAGAATGGGATAGAATACAGTTTAAAGTGCTTCCTATTATCTCGATCTCCTTAAAAAAATCCCTCCTAACGTGTGTGAACTGCACGCATTTTTTTTTGTTGTTATTCGTTAGTGGTTAGTAGAGAGATGAAAACTATATAAGCATATTTCAGAAATTTTATAATCAATTAAAATATATTATCAATTTATTAAACCTCCCAAAATTCTAGGTTATACCTATCCTACAATATACTACACATCCACACAACACATACTCGTAAATGCAATGTTTCAGAATAAGACAGTTAGCTCATAGAAGCAAAATATTGCACAGAATAACAACATTAATTAGTAGCTTAATGCTGATGTTTCGTTCTGTAAATCCTAGAAGTCAAGATAATTTATATCTGGCATAATCGCGATAAGACGGAATAACGTCTGCGTCCACGAATTTGTTTTGCAATTTGCCACAGTCGACCCGTACGGCGCTTTGGAATGACGGATTCTTTTAGGCCAACAACACAGAATAATATAGAAAATCTTTTATTTCTAAGAGTGAAAAGGAAAGGTCGAATATTGATAATCGTCGTACAATTTACACAGTTACAGAAACAATTAATTAAAACGATTTCACGCATATTCCAATTATTTTTTTATTGTGTCGTATAATACAAACTAAACCCACAAGGGACTCAGAACAAGTTTTATGTTTTATTTTGGGACCATAAATTCCGTTGGATATAGGCGATAATTTATTTATGGTTGCGTTAATGTGCGCGTATATTTGACAAAGTACTTTTTTTCTGAAAATTGATATTAATATTTTCAATATAAAGCAAAATTTTCCTAATAAAGCAAAAACTTTTCTATGAAATTAGTTTATCGGATAAGTTATGTCAAGTCGGGTAATATTAAGTTTATAAAATTTGAACAATGCAATATAATTACGTCAGGGAAGGACCGCGCTTTCACAGAATACCAGCGTAAAATAGCATCTTAATGCTGAGTGTAGAGTTCTGGATACGCTTATTACTGAAATTGATGACTTCTTTCTTTCCATCTTTATATTATATTACATATTATAAAATATATAAATAAAATACCAACCCGATGTTTTTTATGGAATAATGGTGAAAAATGAGCTTACAGTCCATTAAATGGTAAGTGAATGCACTGATCCATAGATATCTACATCTATCTTCGATTTATAATCAAAATGCAGATGCTCTAACACCCTCAAGGACTAAGATCGAATGAATAATTTCCAGTAATAAGGGTCTGCGGATCTCTACACCAACCGTGCAAAACACAGCATTTAACTGCTATTTTACACTAGTACTCTGCGAAAGCGTGGTTCTTTTCCGGTTGAGCTGACCTATTCGTGCTACAACTGTAATATAGCTGCAGCGTAGCTCTACCAGAACAAACATTCTAAGTACATTCTAAGAGATGGCACTGCTGATATTTCTGTCGAGCTTGTCGTATATACCAGTAAGTCGTTAAGACTTATAATCTGCAGCTGCTTGGCGCTTTCTAACTCTTAACATTTCTACATACATTGTCATTACATAGTCGGGATTAACTGATACTCGCTCGGAAAATGGATTCATAGATTGGAAAACTACTGTATGTACCATACGAAACACAGCAGTTTTAAGCTGCTATTTTACGCTAATATTCTGTGAGAGCGTAGTCCTTCCCCGGTCAAGCCGACCCATTCGTGCTACAACTATACTACTAATGTAGCTGCAGCATGGCTCTACCATGTATAATGTAATGTTTAAAACTTCTAGTATATCCGACTACTAAGTTACGTGGTAATGTATCAAACCTACATTCGCCTTCTTGGAATTAAAAATGTAAGACTGGGACCACGTAACATTTTCAAAGATACAAAGAGCGAATTGCAACTTGTAGATACAATTTAAAGTGCAAATTACATTTCTAGGTTTCCGCTGTCTTGAACTCCACAGAGAAACTCCTTTATAAAAGAAACACAACTCCGCAAATCATTTGCCGTCCTCGAGGCATTACTAACAAAGAAAATTGTTGTTTCTCCGCCAACGTTGGATCGTATTATATGTAGCAATGTGATTGCGCCAAAGCGTTGCTATACTGTGCGTATTTTTCTAGTTACAGCAACTATAAAATTGAATTCCCAATGCCATTTGTCAAAAGCCATAAAATCCTTTCCGTATTTCCTATAGTCTCCTCTTACGACACTCAAGGCATGAAACGAGGTGTGAATTACTTTACTTCGCTGCCTTATGACACAATATTATCCTGAAACTGAGCTCAAATTGGAAATGGCGAATAATGAAATGAAATTAAACATTAAATGATAATTATTTGTTGAACTAAAATTTAATTTTAGTTTTGTGCAAAAGTATAATTATTTTATCATCTCCGAATAATTGGTGCTTCTCTTGATTTTGAAACTGCATGTATACCTTCTTACAATATTTTTGCGAAAGTATAACGTTGAAAATGATAGAAATCAAGTAGCGCCTCCACAATGAGAAATTTGTGGTTTAGAATAGAATAAAATAGAATAATTTTTATTCAATATACATTACATGTGTAATTCTTATTGAAAGTCATTTTTTACTTTACCACTGGCTCGAAAAAAAAACCCTCTGTCCTGGGAAGAACCAACAAGAATCCCAGCGGAACCATTTTTTTAAAATAAATTTTACAATATAAATGATTACGAACTATTTACAAAATTTATTTTAGAAACTGCTTGGAAGCGACCACCTCATTCCCAGGGGTTATTATCAACCATGTATTAATTTATACTATAATAACCCTTTTTATACAGTTTCAGCTTAATAAAGCATTTAAACTTGGTAAAAGAGAGAACCTGTACACTTTCCGGGACCTTGTTGTATACATTGCCCCAAGAATAAATTACTGACTCTGTGGAGTCGAGAAACTGGCATCACTAGCTTGTGTTTGTTCCTAGTGTTTACAGAATGTATATCACTTTTTTTACTAAAATTATCTTTGTTTTTGTGAACATACATTAAATTTTCGTAAATATACTGAGAGGACAAAGTTAATATATTTATTTTTTTTAATTTATTTCTAAGAGACTCTCTCTGTAAAAAGCTCTAATGGCCCTCTTCTGTAAAACAAAAATAGTTTCAGAATCAGCCGCATTTCCCCATAGCAAAATCCCATAAGACATTATGCTATGGAAATAACCTAAATAAACTAATCTAGCTGTCTCGACACTAGTGAGACCTCTAATCTTTTTTACAGCATAGGCTGCAGAACTTAGTCTGCTTGCTAATTTGGATATATAACCCACTGAAGCTTTGCGTCGAGAGTGAAGCCAAGAAAAACAGTGGATACAACTGGGCTTAATTCCTCCCCATTTAAATACACATTGGTATTCAGATCTTTAACATTCGTTGTTGTAAATTTAACACAATTAGTTTTATTTCCGTTCAAATGCTGATTATTAATTTTTTTAAGCAGGCTTAGCGAACATGTGACACAAGTACCCTAAGTGACAATTCTAGATACGTTTTTGATTTATCTATTTATAAACTATCTAATAATATTACCTTGTAACGCCTGTCTTGTTTATCAGATGTCACTAGAGCTCTGAACTCGATAACAAATTTTGTTATCTATATTATGGTATATGTAATAATATAAATATACAAAATTTGACCTTGATTAAACAAAGTTTATATAAAAGAGGGTTATGTTGAGATTCTATGAATAATAATAACATCGGGGATTTAGGTGACCACTACCAAGCTATTTCTTACTTGTATTGTATTGTTTATTGTTAAAAATATATGACTTTAAACTGTTCTTTTTTTTTCAAAATAACGCCCCGCTGGGTTTCTTGCTGGTTCTTCCTAAGACAGAGGTATTTTCAAAACCAGTGGTAAATTAAACACAAGAGAGGCATTCAATAAGTATTATTTAAAATATATTTTGAATAAAAAAGTTTCTATTTTTATTTCTACGCTGCATGTTGCGATGGCATGTGAAGTAATTTATACTGGTGACGGGAAGAAGCATAAGCACCATTGACTCTTTCCCTGCCCTGTGAATCACGTATGAACATATTTCAATTGTTTAACTATTGTGTTTATCACGGATAGGGAATTTGTCAATGTGCAAGACTTAAGGCACTGTGGCTGTCAATCTACAAACCAAGCGTCATGTTTACGACAACACATCATCATATATGTGGGTCTTGTTAATAGTTTTTTTTTAAATAGGGACGTCTAGTTAACGTCTAGCTAACGTTTTGAATAGACGACTTATATTATAAGGGAAAAGGTTGTCTACGTCCAGCAGTATTAATAATATACAAGACTTTCAATTGACTTAGAAACGGACTTTGACCTGATGCTGAGTTTGATTTTGACTTTGACATAACCTTAGATAAACAAAGAGAAATCTGTAGAACTACCACCATCAGTGATAAGTAACTGTGTTTTAAAAAGATTATAGAATAGACGCACGAGGTCAAAACAAGAACAATCGTTAACAATGAAATAAAGGTTAATGTTCATTTCCTGCTGTCGTTTTTTCAACATGGCTCAAAATGAAAAATGTTCTCACTTAACATGGTTTACATAAAGAAAAGTTTAATTTTAACGTTGAGTAAGCAACAAGCGCCATAATTCATGTCAGAATGTCAACAAGCAGTTCAAATAATGAACTTTCGGATAAGTTGGAATTTTAAAATGTCGAAAAAATGTTGTTATTGGTAGCAAAGGTTTTATATAAGACTTATTGCCTAGCATGCGTTACAAAGATTGGTTTCCCTAGTCACGCATCCATCGGCACGGTATGCTTAACCCCTTGGATTGGGTTAAGATAGGAAAAGGGGAGGGATAAAAAGAAAAGAAAAAGACGATCGTCTGAGTATTTCTGTTCTCTCTGTTTCCGATAAAATCAGACCAAATAACAAACTGCAACCAAGTGAAGAAAGAACTCCTCAGACTTGCCTCGAGTATCAACACGACCTGCGCTCTTCCCCAGAGCCATTCGTCAAATGGCTGGCCGGATAGGAGGGCAGATTAGGTGATAATCTAGTCCTACTGATAATTTAAAAATGTGAGAATTAGGAGAAGATGAACCCCCACCCAGCCGATTTTATTCATATCCAAATGTTCATGTAGAATTCTTAGAACTGTTGTTTTTGGAAGTTCTGTCATAACTGCAAATTTTTTAGTCTTTAGCCGTCTATCTTCCCTTACTGTCTTCTCCACAAATTTAGTGTTTTCATCCATAATGGCCTTGCATCGTCGTCTTAGGTGCGGATCTTTATCAATTGATTCTCTACCCAAAATAAATTATTTCGCCTATTCTTTTACGGTACGAAGGGAAAAAATCCCCGTACACAGCATCCAAACGTTTTTTGAATTCCGCCGGTGTCCCCTATTTTGTCAAAAAATTTATCACAGCTTAATATTCAATTTTATGCATTTAGAAATGTTTAATCGACAGTCTGACTTTATCTCCGTAACAAAATAAATTAATTTTATAGTTTTTTGTGGATAGATAATGAAAAGTCCAATCATTTAATGACATGAAAGTTTTGTATCTTTGATAGTTTAATGTGGGTAGGTCAGAAACTATTGGAACTTACGTAATACGTTCCACTGCTGGGCACAGATGTCCTCTCTTTTCTTAAAGGGTTTTAGGGCAAGGTGTCCGCCGCGCCGCTCCAATGCGTATTGGTGGACTTAACACATCTTCAAAATATTTTTGTTTATTATTTAGACGTGCAGATTTCCACACGATGTTTTCCTTCACCGCCGAGCACGTGGTAAATATAATGGTCCGTGGCCATCTCGCTTACGCCTATATGTTATTTTACATAGCGTACTGGCGTTCACTGATCGTTTCTCTCGACTGTTATCGATCGACTAGGCTTATACGTAGTTCGCAAGCTGAGCCGTGTTGAATTATTTAAATTTTTCATTATCTCTTAAACTACGCATCTAATTAACATTTTATAGAGAGCAAAGTTTATCTCCATAAAACTGTCTTGATGATGTAGTAACTTTTTTCATACGGAATCAATACCATGCATAATAATAACTCTTTTTAATCACAAAATAACTTATTTTTTATTATGTATAAGAGATAGGCAAATGGGGTCGCGGATTTTTTTAAATATGAAGTAAAGTTCTATACTTTTATAGAAAAATGTAACCATTACGCCAGTGCACGTGGATAAAGCAGTTCGGTGGTGAGTTTTCTTCTAAATTGCTTAACAAAAATTAAGTATTAAGGCTATCTGTATTTTTAAGCTTAATGTTAGCCTATACTATTTGTCATGACTATAATATTCAAAAATAATTTTTTAAATCGGCTTGGCAGTTTAGAGATTAGCGTGTTTAAGCATATAAAAAACGAATCCGCTTTGTTAGATTAGTACAGATAAGAAACAGTAATATAACTTGTTGGTCTGGGATTTCTTTTTGCGCCCAGAAGCAATTGGAAAATGGGCTACCCTTTACGTAGGGAGGCGGAAAATGCATTTATGCATACCACGACAGCAGTTCTGTCGTGATTATGCGGGACTCTCTGTATCTACCTACGTGGGACTTAAGTGATACCCGCTAAAAACCGCCTGTGGAGACTGGCAACTAGCTGTTTAAGCTTCTTATGCCGGATCGGAAACGACCCTCTTTTGAGAGAAGGGGGCGCAGGCGGCTACGAGCCGCTGAGGGAGAGCCTACTAAGGCAAATTAATTATGAAATTTATTATGAGTTGTCCTGAGCCGCCAGGAGGCAGTGCAGGTCGTTTGAAAGTTTATTAGGCGGGTCCGAGAGGGAGTTCCTCGGCCTGCGGACTCGATAGCGAGAGGGGGTGGGGCTGCATAATTAGCTGCCTCACGAATAAGTTTATTGGAATGTGACTTAGGCTTTGAGGAAGTTCTCAGAGAGTTTTTTTAAGGAATTGTTGTATTGTAGGGATTTCTAAGTCCCGATGGAGGTCGGTATTACAGACGTACCAAGGTGCGTTCGTAGCTCGACGACAGAAGAAGTTTTGAACTATTTGAAGTTCATTAATAATTTTGGCATTAGCATGCGCAAATATAGGGGCCGCGTAAGACATTACCGGTCGTATACAGACCTTATAAAGGGTTCGCTTATATCGGAGGGACATTTTACTATGTCGGCACAACATACTCTTGAGTCTACCTAGATAAAAACGTGCTAAACGGGTTACTCTTTTGACGTGAGGCTCGAAATTGAGCCTCGTGTCAAGGGTGACAACTAAATATTTAGCAGACGTATGCCAGCGGACAGGGGTCCCTATCATACGAATTGGTGGAGTATTATTGATACGGCGTCGTTTATAATCGAAGTGAACTGCGGAGCTCTTCTCCGGGTTCACATCGATGCGCCATTTTTGGAACCAAGCTCCTAGGTCATCGACTGACTTTTGGATCTAGTTCCGTGTGAAAGGTAGTGTGGTACCTTTACAGTATAGAGCAGTGTCATCTGCGAAGAGGAGAGCTGGACACCTTTCGACGGGATTGGAATGTCGTTGGTGTACAAGATGTAGAGGAGGGGAGCAAGTACTGATCACTGAGGAACACCAGCTTTGATGGGGCGCTGAGAGGAGAGCGAGCCTTCGTGTCTAAAACGAAAGGTACGATGTTGTAAGTAAGAGGCCACGGGACGTTCTAGACGATCGGAGAGACCTACTCTATATAGTTTGAATATAAGGCCTTCATGCCAGACTCGATCGAAGGCTTTAGCAATGTCGAAAAAGACCGCGATGGTCATTTGACGACGTGGATAAAAACCGCCGAGGATATATTCCACAATGCGGTGAACTTGTTGGGGGCAGGAGTGTTTCGCTCGGAAAACAAATTGGTGGGGGATGACAAGAGGGTCACCGTTTGTGGGAAACAGATGGTGCCTTTTCAGCCTTTTCATCGTCCTCGAAGGCAACCGTACCGTCGGGGCGGGAGAGAGGGGGAGTGTGAGTGGTAGCGTCTATACGGAGGGCCCTAGCCATCTGATAATACGCTGTATGTGAGGGAGATATATTCTCCATGAGCTCACTCCTTTGGAGGTCTCAAAGTTCGGAGAGGCGAAAACGGAGTTCTCGTTGAAGACGATTGGCCGTACGCCTATATTCGGGAGTGGGATATTTTGCTGCTCTCCGAAAAGCACCTTTTTTGGCTTTTAATAGGTTGCTAATATGTAGGGGAAGCCCACTATTATTAACAACCGGCACGACCCTTTCGTTCTCCTTAAGGGAGGATTTAATAAGGGTTGAGAGTGAATCGACCGCGGAGTCGATTTTTTCGGGACTGTCTAAGTCTAAGTCCGACGATAGGGAGATGGGGGAGTCCTGTGAGTCCAGCGCTTTAGCTAGGGACTCCTTGGAAACCTTCCAATTAGTGAAGGTTTTAGTGGGTGTTAGGGGAGGGGGGTGGCTGATGGCCAAGAATAAGGGAGACCGGTCGGTGATCGAATCCTATATCATCTAGTGTCTCGATTGACCTGGGGTTGAGAGAAACTCCTTTGAGTAACGCAAAATCTAGTACATCGGGGGCGTGGTTGGTGTTATCGGGATAGTGCATAACACCGAGGGGACTGTGGACAGTAATGTCAAGAGATTGCGTTATTTCAAGCAGGTTCTTGCCACTATGGGAGGTTGAACGGCATGTCCATTCAGTATGCTTGGAGTTAAAATCTCCAAACATAATGACTGAATTGCCTAGAGATAGGATGGCCTCAAAATCTTTTTTGAAGGGGAGGGTTCCAATGGGGATGTAACAGGTGGCTATGACTAAGGACTGATGTCCCGTCATAGCTAAACTGCATACAGTGGCTTCCATATTGATAAGCTGCGGAGTATTAATGTGAGAGCAATGAAGTGTCTTTTTGTAATAAATGACCGTACCGCCACCTCGGCGGTCGGGCCTGTCATTACGAAGAAGAGAATAATTTTTAATGGAAAGGCCTTTAATGTCCTTAGATTTCAGATCCTGTAATAGGAGGAAATCGGCTTCGCGATCTCGAAGGAAGAGCTTAAGCTCTGGGAGGTTAGTTCGCAAACCGCGAATGTTAAATGAAACAAGCGATAACCCTTTAGGCTTGATACGACCGTGACATTTAGGCAGAGCAGATTGCTCTGTCATTGTAAAATTAAGTTAATTAAGTTAACTTACAATGAACGCAAAAGATTATTATGCTCTACAAGAGCGAGGAGACGATCCTGAGGGGACCGAGCAGCGCACAATTTGCGCGCTAAGATAGCTACTTCACCGATGTCGATGTTACTTATCGCGGCGTAAACCGTGTTAAGGTCATCGACCATTGAGGGCTGTGGTTGTTGCGGGGTGGAGGTTGTCCGCGGTGGGTTGGCCTTTTTGGGGCCCCAGGGAAATACTGGAGGCTGCGAAGTCTGTCAGAAGCCCGGAGGGGGCCTAAGAGGGGCCTGAGGGGGCCTAGGGGGACCCTGAGGGGCCCTGGAGTGGCTGGGAGAAGCCCTGACGGGGCTTCCTTGAGTAGAGAGCCGGGATTGAGCGATCATTGACCGGCGGTGGGACTTGTCTACTAGGACGAAGACGAGGAGCGCACGGGCAACCTCTGTAACTTGCCGGGTGGCCTGTATGTTGCCACAGGACGCACGCGGGTCCCGTGTGGAGTTGCCAGAACTGGTGCTCGACAGCCGATGGGAATTCGGACCCCACTTCCGGCGGCTGGAGCCCAAGCTGATGGGTGCAGCGGGCGCGCTATCAACGTTGCTTCCCAACTTGGGGGGCCCGAGCGCCGCCTGTAGGCGGTTGTACGTGGGAATCGTGTGGTCCATGGCCCTGTATGGGGACCCTGTGTGGGCGATGGACATGACGGCCAGCACTCTCGCCATTCTGCGTAAACCGCAGAGGGCGATGGCCGTCAGAGTCGTCCGTGGGTATCGCACGATTTCCTACGAGGCGACTTGCGTCCTGGCCGGATCCCCGCCCTGGGACCTAGAGGCGAAAGTACTCGCGTCATTATATCGATGGCGCGAGGAAGAGCGGGCACGGGGCTCGAGGCCGGTGCAGCGGCAGATCGCGCTGCGCCGAGAGGAGCTCCGTCAGGTCTTGGTGGCGGAATGGCGGCAAAGGCTTCTGCGCCCTTCCGCCGGCCTCGCTACCGTCGAGGCGATCCGGCCAGTACTCGACGACTGGCTCGGGAGAAGGCACGGCTCCCTGTCGTTTAGGGTGACGCAAGTGCTGTCGGGGCATGGCTGCTTCGGCAAGTATCTGCGCCGCATAGACAGGGAGCCGGACGCTCGGTGCCACCACTGCGTCCATTGCGGGGAGGACACGGCGCAACACACGCTCGCCGAGTGTGTAGCTTGGGAGGAGCAGCGCCGTGTCCTCACAAATAAAGTAGGAGGCGATCTGTCGCTGCCGGCCTTAGTGCGGAAGATGGTCGGTAGCGCAGAGTCGTGGGATGCGGTGGTGTCCTTCTGCGAGGACGTGATGTCGCAGAAGGAAACTGCGGAACGGGAAAGGGAGATCTCAACTCCCTTCCCTGGCCGCAGAAGGCGCACCGGGCGCAGGAGAAGGGCGGACAACGCCCTTTTCCGGCCCCCATAAATGGGTCCAGGGGCGAGGGCCTTGGGGAAGCCCCCGCCACCCCTACTCGATGGACCCGAGGCGGAGGCGCGCGCCGACACCCGCGCGCGCCTCCGCCTCCGCCTCGGGTCGATACACGGGGTAGTTTAACACCTCACTACCCCGTGCAGGAGACGAGGCCTGGACAGACCGGGCCAGCACTAGTGTGGGGCTGCGGAAGAATTTGGATTCCCGCGGCCCCACGCGCACGTGTGAGGAGACACCGGGGTGGTTTTAGCCGGTAAGAGTCCGGCACGCCCCTCCGCCTTTTACCCCAGGCGGAGGTAGTCCATGAGGACTTCCCCCCGTAAAAAAAAAAAAGGACGCACGCGGGTGGGGTTTCGGCATCTTTGGGCCGGGGACACTCTTTCGTGTTGTGGGGGCCGAGGCACTTAACGCACCTGGGTGGGACTGAGCAATTGGCCGCCGCATGACCATAAAGCTGGCAGCGGTGGCACTGCGCCGGGAAACCGCGACTATGTGGTGGCTCAACATTCACTCCTGACAAGCCACACACAGTGCGTACTTGCCGGAAGATAGTTTTAGCCTCCGGAACCTTTGTAAGTATTACTAACCGTAACGGGTATCTCAACCCGGTTCTGCTGTGCATTTTATGCACAGCCTCAACGGGGAATCCTAGTGACTTAAGGTCCTCAAGGATTTCCTTGTTGGAGAGTTCAAACGGGACGCCTCGGATGACGGCCCTGACTTTACGCTCTTACGGATTGTAAGACTATTTTAATAGCTACATCCATGTTGGTAGCTTGTTCATATTTAATGCTTGCGTCATAGCAGATTTTTGAGAGTCTTGTAAATCCTTTCTTGTCTCTTAAAAAGACAGGGGCGGGACTTGCTTCTTCGCAAGTACGGGAACGCAGCGAGAGGCTGGCTTAGTAGGCGCTGGGATGTCTAGCGACATAAGGGGGGCCGGGGTAGCGGCGGGGGCTGCGGGGGAAGAGGCGACAGCGAGAGCTGCGGGAGGTGCGGCAGCGGCGGGGGCTGCGGGGGGGGAGCGGCAAGGGCCGCTGAGGCGGAGGGGTGCGGTTTTTCGCGGCGCGTTCTACGCTGCGCTTGGATGTCACCGTTGTATATGAGTCACCGGTTCCATCGGTGTCAGAGGACTCCGATGTTCTGGTGCTGGACTTAGTGGCAGGCCTCTTCCGGGAGGCCGATACAGAGGAACCGGAGTCGGAGTAGGAGTACTCCATATCTAGTTCGAGAGGGACGAATGAGTTTAGGGACTCAAGGTGGGCCGCTATAGCGGGCGGCGGTTGATTTGCCTGAAGGGCGGGAGTAGCCAAAATGGCCAGGGCTGCGGCGAGAGCCTGCGGGTCATCCATCCTATTGATGGCATGGTGAAGGGCACCTTTTAGGTCTTGGGTGGATAATCTAAAGACGTGACGTTTTACTTTAAGGCAAGTAGGGGCGAGGGTCACCGTTCTCAAAAGAACGGGACGTTCTTATCTAAAACAGTACGGACAGCATGGACCCCTGTTCTCAAAAGAACAGGGTCTTGCTCTGAAAAGAGCAAGTAACGTATTCCAAGAAACCTTATGGGTGAATACACAATAGTTACACAAAGAAAATAATATAAAAATAACTATTAATAAAACAAATAGATAACAGATAAACTAACAGGTATCAACAATAATTAGCGTCAGTCAAACCTCCTAAACTTAAAACACTTACCGGGCTTCGGCGCTATAGAGCGCGAACTGAATATCGAAGCGCGGTATGCGGAAGGGGCACTAACGTAGGGATGTTAGCGCGCGCGCACAACCTGAACACACGTCACTCGAGAGCAACGGCGCAGGCGGAATGTGTTGTTGTTGGTCTGGGATTTATTGGTCTCAAATTTATATAGGACTTATAACAAATGAATATGCCAACTGTGTTACTTGCCTGACATGTCGTAAAAGGGGACTCATGGGATATTTGGTTTGTGATTGTTTAGGCGATGGACTAACCACCGTACACTTCTTTTACTATTTTCCATCTATACCCATACTTTTTTCACTAAACATAGTCCAAAGTAGCTCGCTGCTGTTTAGCTCTGTCGACCTCCTCGGGGATTATAGTCGCAACGTTAATATATATGTGCTCACAAAAATGTATCGTAAAAGTTAGCCACAGAAATATCTGTATCATATCGGTGTTCTAAAGGAAATATATTTCAAATGCAAATAAATCATTCTTATTATTCCTGATAAATATTCAGAAGGTGACCCTATTAAATGATATTTTTATTGTGAAAGTTTGGCCGCCATCCAAGGTATATTCTATCATTGATTTCTGAGTGTACTCGTGTCCATTGAACAGTTTTCCTTAAGTGTACGTACTATTGATAGGAGTATGTTCAAACGGAAAATTTCAAACATCCTATTAGCTATACATAGTGATTTTATAATATTTAGGGAATGTTCAAAGCAAAATTATATTCGAGTGTGTAATAGGGTTTGATTAAACATTTTTGTATACGTTGAACAATTATTTGTAGAAGGTTAACACAGCCGCAGCTTAGGGACTAGGCGTTTGGTATAAACATTACAGTACGTTTGGTATATACTTCACAGCACGAGGGGGTTTAATCCCACCGGCACCAACGAAATTATTAAATCAATTTTAACTGCTGATTTATGTTTGCCCAAGCACGTGTAGATTACTTTTGCGAAACTTGAATGTGGTAGAGCCATGCTGCAGCTATATTATAGTTGTAGCGCGAATGAGTTAGCTCGACCGGGTAAGGGCCACGCTCTCACAAAATAACAGCGTAAAATAGCAGCTTAATGCTGTTTGTTTGCTTGTTTCGTATAGTGAGTGTATAGAACCGGAGCCCTTTTACTGAAATTGACACATTCCGTCTTAGTCCTAAGGGGTGTATATTAATCCTTTTGAAAAAAATTACTATATCATCGGGACAATTTTATGCTGTTGACATATATATGTGTGTTACAATGTTATTTGGATACGTAGTTTAAGAGACAATTAATTTAAATAATTCAACACGGCTCGGCGTACGAACTACGCATAAGCCTAGCGGATCAATAACAGCCGAGAGAAACCATCAGTGAACGCCAGTACGCGAGGTAACATAACATATAGGCGTAAGCGAGGTGTCCACGTGCCATTACATTTACCACATGCTCGGCGGTGAACGAAATCATCGTGTGGATATCTGCACGTCTAAATAATAAACAAAAATATTTTGAAGAAGTGTTAAGTCCACCGATACCTATTGGGGCGTCGCGGCGGACACCTTGCCCTAAAACCCTTTAAGAAAAGAGGGGACGTATGTGCCCAGCAGTGCAACGTATTAGGTAAGTTCCAAAAGTTTATGGCCTACCCACATTAAAATAATCAAAGATACAAAATTTTCATGTCATTATATGATTGGACTTTTCATTATCTACCCAGAAAAAACTATAAAATAATTTATTTTGTTACGGAGATAAAGTAAGACTATCTATTAAACATTTCGAAATGCATAAAATTGAGTATCAAGCTGTGATAAATTTTTTGACAAAAGAGGGGACACCGGCGCAATTCAAAAAACGTTTGGATGCTGTGTACGGGGAGTTTTTCCCTTCGTACCGTAAAAGAATAGGCGAAATAATTTATTTTGGGAAGAGAATCAATTGATAATGAACCGCATCTAAGACGACTATCCGAGGACATTATGGATGAAAACACTAAAATAGTGGAGAAACAGAAACAGAAACAGAAACAGAAACTTTTTTATTCAATATAGATTATAAATAATACTTATTGAAAGTCACTCTTTTGTTTGATTACCACTGGTTCGGAAAAAACCTCTGTCCTGGGAAGAACCAGCAAGAAACCCAGCGGGACTTTTTTTTAAATAACAGCTTACAATCATGATGTTACACAAATTAACAACACAACAAATTAGAAATAGCTTGGTAGCGATCACCTCATTTCCAGGGGTTATTATCATCCATAAATTCCTTAATATTATAATAACCCTTTTTATACAAACTCAGTTTAATAAAATTTTTGAACTTTGAACAGGTCAAACTTTGTATATTTTCTGGAATTTTGTTGTAAAAGCGTATACATCGTCCCAAGAATGAATTACTGACTCGATGGAGTCGAGTAACTGGTACTACTAGCTTGTGTCTGTTCCTAGTATTTACAGAATGAATATCACTTATTTTTGTAAAACTACTTTTATTTTTGTGTACGTACATTACATTTTCATAAATGTATTGAGAGGCCAAAGTTAATATATTAATTTCCTTAAATTTTTGTCGCAGCGTCTCTATAGACTTTAAATCATAAATTGCTCTTATGGCCCTCTTCTGCAAAACAAATATAATTTCAGTGTCAGCTGCGTGTCCCCATAGCAAAATACCATACGACATTATGCTATGGAAGCAGCTGAAGTAAACTAGTCTAGCTGTTTCAACACTGGTTAAACTTCTAATCTTTTTTACAGCATATGCTGCAGAACTAAGTCTGCTTGCTAGTCAAAACTTAAAATATATGGGGGCTCCATTGAAGCTTCGCGTCTAGTGTGATTCCAAGAAAAATGGTGGTATCTACAAGACTCAGTTTCTCCCCATTTAAAATTACATTAGTATTTAATTGTTTGACATTTGGAGTCACGAATTTCATACATTTTGTTTTAGTGCCATTTAAATGCAAATTATTAACATCGAACCAATTTACTAATTTAGAGATAGCATTATTTACTTCGTCATATTTTGGTAACTGTCGACTTAATTTGAAAATTAAAGAAGTGTCATCTGCAAATAATACTATATCATGGTTATCCCCTACTATGTAAGGTAAGTCATTAATGTATACAAGAAACAGAAAGGGGCCGAGAATTGAGCCTTGAGGCACGCCCATTTGTACCATCGATCCGGAAGAGCTCATATTGTTAATGACAACTTTTTGCGTTCTCTTACTTAAATATGAAATAATTAATTTAAGGGCATCAATTCTTACACCGTAGTGTTGAAGTTTCCTGATTAATGTTTCATGGTGAACACAATCGAAGGCCTTGGATAGGTCACAAAATATACTCAAAGCATCCTGTGAATTCTCCCATGCATTAAAGATATATTTAATCAGCTCAACACCGGCATCAGTTGTCGAGCGACCCCTTGTGAAACCAAATTGATTTTTATGAAGTAAATTATTTATATTAAAAAAATTTAACATTTGAACAAGAACAATTTTTTCAAAAATCTTACTAAGTGTTGGTAGTACAGAAATAGGTCTAAAATTGGCGGGGTCTAAGATAAGCGGGGAGAAGATAGTAAGTGAAGATAGACGGCTAAAGACTAAAAAATTAGCTGTTATGACGAAACTTTCAAAAACAACAATTCTTAGAATTCTACATGAACATTTGGGTATGAATTAGGTCAGCTGTGTGGGGATTAATCTACTCCTAATTCTCACATTTTTACATTATCATTAGGACTAGATTATCACGTAATCTGCCCTCCTGTCCAGCGAGCCGTTTGACGAATGGCTCTGGTGGAGAGCGCGGGTCGTGTTGATACCCGGTGCAAGTCTGAGAAGTTCTTTCTTCACTTCGTTGCAGTTTGTTATTTGGTCTGATTTAATAGGAAACCGAGAGAACAGAAATACTCTGACGATCGTCTTTTTAATTTCTTTTTATCCCTCCCCCTTTTCTCGTATCCTAACCCAATCCAAGTTGTTAAGCAAACCGTGCCGATGGATGCCTGGCTGAGGAGGGGTGGGGGGGGGGGACGAGTCCATTCACAAACCGTGCCTACCCGATACCAGGACGATACGGCTAGTATTTTAGCCTTTCCCTCGGCATGCGGGGCTCTGCTGGGTGTGACCGAGTATTTTCCTAGTTAATCGTTGGACCAAAATGGATGAATATTGACATTTTGATAAAATCAAATATCCTTTAATGGAACTGTCTGTATATCTAGAAGAGGCTCTTTTAGCCAACAATATCCTGTAACACAACACCCTAATCTGGGACGAGACGTGAAGTGGACGACAATTGGAAACTAGGAAACCAGGAAGGGCCTGGGGGAGCACGGAAAAGGTACAAGGGGCTGATAGCAGCCGAGATATATAGCCTCTCACTCTGCCAGAAGCCCTGCGATGAAATTCCTCTGCCCAAACCTC
The DNA here is from genome assembly GCA_963668995.1 of Parnassius mnemosyne. Taxonomy (NCBI): domain Eukaryota; kingdom Metazoa; phylum Arthropoda; class Insecta; order Lepidoptera; family Papilionidae; genus Parnassius; species Parnassius mnemosyne. The sequence goes on along the minus strand of CAVLGL010000077.1, from coordinate 1,672,494 downwards.
TCTCGGTCCAAAGGCAAAAAAACGCAGTCGTTCTGAGAAGGAGTCTCCCAAAGACTAGCCCAGGACATATGTGAAGCTGGCAATGGAGGAGTAGAAGCTCAGCTTCAGTGTAGTAGCTGGCTCAACGCGTGTAGGAATTCGCAATTTGAATCCTATGAGCGTTGAGCAGATGCAGTTGGTGGACCAGCCAGAGCAGATGCGGGCACTAACATAGGCTATCGCTAAGACAGCCTGTGAGGTGCAGCCAGGAACGGAAATGAAATTTTCGGTTTCACCCATAAGCCAGGTTGGATTCTGTTCACGTGCCTGAATAATGCAAGCCGGGACTATTCTGTGGGTGAAGTCGGAAAACTGAAACCCTGGCTGGAGGCAGAGCCCTCGATAATACCTGACGGTGAACTGCCTAAGCCTCAGATGTCTATCGTTTATCTGCCCTGTAGCGAGGCTGACTCTCCAGGATAGGCGGCTACGCTTTTGAGGGCACAAAATTAAGTACTCCATACCGAGCTTGGACAATCTTCTACCGAAGGGACAAGGAGAATGAGTTCCTAGTAATCTTTTCTCTGGACAACCTATCGGCGGAGTCTCCCCGGGCGGCAGGCGGCAGAGTCGTTCTTGGTTTTATTCTTTCGGCTTTTAAAATAACTTTAAGTTTTAACTTCTAAGACCAGGCGAGACTCTGATGCGGTAATGGAGTCTAAGCCACCCTAATTCCAATCCCCCAGCCCTCCACTTCGCGGGGTGGGCCTGAAATGTAGTCAGCGAGAGTCACTGAGACCTAAAGCGCTGATCTCGCCTCTAGTCGAAGTGTCGAGTGTCGTCCAGGGGTAAGGGCAAGGGAGATGGGAGCGGTAAAGAGAAAAGTGGGGTGGGATTCAAGAGCACCAGTAAAGCACGTCTTTGTCCGCAGTACGCGGAACCGATCCCTGCTCCCCTATGCTTATAAATGGCTAACTCCAAGGGTAGGACGAGTGTCCTTCAGACAAATCTTCACCATGCAGCAGCTGCTTATGCCGTGGTTGAGGTTTGCTTTGCAGAGCACAACATCGGACTCGCCCATATAAAAGAGTCTTGCGTGGCCAACGGTCAAGTTCTAGGATTTTCAGCTGCTGTTAAGATCCTAGTCAATACTAAAGGCAGTATACTCAGAGCGTGGTTAATTTACAATAAAAACATTGAACTTTTAGCTGTTGCACAGTACCGCAATGACAACCTGGTCACAGCCTTCATAAATCGTAAGGGATCCACAAGGACTAGGGTAATCATTTGCTTAACCTATCTTCCCGGAGAGAAGTCAGATCCTGCGATCGAGTTAGATCGAGGGGAAAAACAACGCCAACTTGTGGTGGATTGTGATGCTAATGAAACAGAAACTTTTTTATTCAATATACATTTTAAATAATACTTATTAAAAGTAACTTTTTTGTTTCATTACCACAAGGTCGAAAAATCTCTGTCCTTATAAGAACAAGCAAGAAACCCAGTGGGACTTTTTTTTTAATAACAGCTTACAATCAACAACACAAAACAAATTAGAAATAACTTTGTAGCGATCACAGGGGTTATTGTCATCTATAAATTCCTTAATATTATAATAACCCTTTTTCAATGCTCACCACATAGCCTGGGCAAAAAAAATCTTATTGGTGCAAGACTACACAAAATGCTATCAACAGCTAAACTTAATCAGATCGGGCTTCTTAAAAGTCTGATGCTAACTTCAATACTAGTAAAACAGAAGCATTGGAATGGGGTTGTTATAAACTAATTTGATTAATTCCGCGAAAAGAAAGAAAATTATGTGTCCTGCCCAGTTTTAAGTGGACACCCACCCTCCCTCAATCGCGCGCACTATACCCGTCGCCGTCAATCCCAGCACTACCATCCCCAGCACCACCACACTAGGCATGACACACCAGTCTCGAAAATACGACACGAATTATAATGGATTTCCACAAAGTAACGCCTGATTATATTATTTAGAAATGTTGGAGTTACTAGCGTCAACCCATTTCCTAGGATTACATAAGAATTTTGCCTCGTACTCTTTCAGAGCCCTGCGGAGGCCTTGTAATGAGGGCTGATGTAGGGCTTCTTAGATAATAAGGCCAAACCTGGCACAGTGGGCTGTTGACTCCTTTAACTGACAAGCGGGGAGGATGGAATAATTGCCATCTAACCACAGAGGGGTATCGATATCTTTCTTCGTTATCTAGTGAAAATCTTCAGAACAAGTTTTGCATGGTGATATATTCCAGAACAATGGACAATCGTCAAAGTTCTGTTTATACCTAAGGCTGGTAGAAAGGACTTCGCTTTATCGAAGTCCTTTACACCTATAAGTCCATCCTCCTTTCTTCTCAAGACATTGGAAAAGGTTATAGGTTATATTAGGGAAGTAGCTCTAGATACGAGGCCTCTAAGGAAACAGGCCTGATCAGTGTTGACAGGGAAGAAAAAGATTTTTGTCAAAGTACTTTATCATTAATTATAAAAAGAACACTAAACACCATTAATATCTGGTGTAGGGATGACAGTTTATCAGTTAATGCTAGTAAAACTGTTATAATACCCATTACCAAAAAGTGACGATTGGACAAATTAGTCACACCAAAACTTAATGCTAAAAAAGTACAATTTTTCCCTGAAGTTAAGTACTTGGGCGTAACAATCGACCAAAATTTCACATAGAACTCTCACCTTAGTAACTTATGTCATAAGGATAAAATTGCTTCAGGTACATGCAGTCGTATGATTGGGAACAACTGGGGCTTGCGTCCAAATATGATCCTATGGCTGTACAGCAGCATAGTGAGGCCGATTCTTACCTACGCTTCCTCTGTCTGGTGTAATCAGGTCAACCAAAAGACGACTGCAAACAGACAAAATAGTTTACAAAGGACTGCTTGCATAATGGTAACTGGAGCGATGCGATCATCATTTGGAGCAGCTTTTAATGCACTTCTATGGCTAACGACCCTTTATCTTAATTCAGACAAGCAGGCGAGAGCTAGTTTGTATAGTATTAACGCTCAGGGAGATCTGAGCTTGCTTTCCTATAGATTGAGATCCATGCTCGACTAAATTAAATAAACACCGGTCTTCGGACTATTTTTAAAGGTATAGAAAAGTTATTTTATCGTTCAATCCAGAAACTTTTGGACCTATTATAGTCTGTAACTTTAATTTTAAGCGAGGTGACATGTCGCGTGAATCAGTAGCGTGACATACGCGAGTGAAATCGCGGGGCACAGATATTAATGTATATTTTTGAGTTCGTAGTGCTGCTTTTTAGCTATTTCCTCCTTCTTATTAATGCTCTGAATGACACAATTCGTAACGGTTATTTCACGTCAAAACAGTGTATATGACATAAATATGCAAAAGGCTTGCAATGTAAAAGTCGAATACTGTTGGGTCAAATGGTCTCTGTCAGCGTTGTACTTTTAAATAAAATGTAGATCTGTAAATTGCCAAATTAACGACAAAATTTCCTTGTCAAAGTCATGTCATTGGAAGTTGACCTTTAAATGATGATGATGATGATCATACAATGAAATAATATGTCTATGCAGAATGAATTGAAGTATAATATCTTGAAGTCTTGTTTTATTAAGCGGGTCTTGCTGTGTAGGAGCTTGTTCGGGATGGAATTTATTTTTTATTGAAGTATCCCAAGCAAATGATAGCACCCAACCATCTTCTTTATTTAAATTTGAATAATATTTTTAATTTCGGTTACTTCACTCAGTAGACTAGGGTAATTTTTATCCAATATAGATTATATATATAATATAGATTATTTATTATATTACATAATACTTATTGAAAGTAATTTTTTTTATTTACTGGTTTGGAAAATACCACTTTCCTGCGAAGAAACAACTTGATACCCAGCGGGGTTCTATTTTTTTAAACAACTATAACTTAACATATTTTTGTACGGTGATACTGTGTAGATAACGTTTCTGTAGGCTTTTTGGTTTTAAGTTGGATGTAGGTGTCATTGCAGTTGTTCATGGGCGGGAGTCGACACTTACCATCAGGTGAGCCTTATGCTCGTTTTCTATGAAAAAAATGGTCCCAAGATATATGCTATGTTTTTCATCAACTATCTATATAAAATCAATTGACGTTGATTTAATATAGGTGGTTATTTATTTAAGCGGGAATGTAAGTGGTTTTGAAATTCAAACCCTTTTATAAAGGAACAACAGGCGGACGTAAAAGATAGCTAGAAATGAAATAAAGGGACGCTTTTGTCCGTCGTTTTGTCCTTTGTCCTTTTCCATTTCTAAATATACTTCAATAATTACGTGTTAATTTATTTTGTTTAGTTTCTACAAGTAAAAGCAAAGTTGTGGCCTTACTATGTCCCATGGCTGGGCGCATGGCTCCTCTCTTTTCTGAAAGGACTATAAAACAATAAGTCCGCTGCCCTATTCCATAGCGTGTTGACAGATTTCACATGTTTTATTTCTGAAACATGCAGGTTTCCTCACGATATTTTTTCTTCATCGCCGAGCACATGGTAAATTAGCGGTAAAATTTCAAATAGCAATTTTTTTTGGCTTTTTTAAGCAAGTGTATGACCATAATCCCACCTGATGGTAAGTGGTGATAAAGCTCGAGATGATAAATCGCACTGTTTTAGCGTAATAAAAGATTAATACCATTTTGGATTCAAGACACGCAGATTGTATTTGGACGGAAAGACAGACGTCGGCAAAACTAGCATACAGATACTGTAAAATTTGCGGTAATGACTTAGCTTCCAATCTACCGAGGCTCTCAATTTTAATATATAATTCAAAAGTTTACTTAGCCATTCAAAGAACTGACTGCGATGGTGAAATTGAGCGGCTGGAATCACTCCGAACAATTCCTCTGTATGACACCTACGTGATTGGAATACATGCAAACTTCTCTAGCGTGATTAAGACTTGCGTTGTTGTTCGACCTGACGCGATGACAGCACTCCCGCAGTACCGATTCATTCATTCATTACAGCCTATCAAAGTCCACGGTAGAACATAGGCCTCACCTATAGATTGCCTCACGGTGAGGATAACTGACATATTTGCCACGCCTGACAAGCGGGCTGGTAAGTGCAGTTTTTTACTGTGCACTACCAATCATTACCGCTACTAAACTAAACACACACGTCAAAATGTCTAGGGATAAAGAAGCTTCTTACGAATACTAGATGGCTTGGTACACGTGGTAGCCGTAGTTTTGCTCTTTCCAGTTTTCATGGGTACAGTGTAATTAAATCTTTATACGCGATGGAGGACGTTACAGCTATGTTACGGTTGTATCACGAATGCTTTATTGGATCGACTGGGTAAGGGCCATGCTTTCATAGCCAGCGTAAAATAGCAGCTTTGAACAGTTTTTCGTATCGGGAGTGTAGAGGATACCCTTTTTACTGGAAACGAGAAATATCATCTATGTAGTCAGGGGTAAAAACACATTTTGCATTATGATTCCTAATGGAAGATAGATGTAGATGTCTATGGGCCACAGCATTAACTTACCGTCAGGTGAATATGTGCTCGTTGGTTACACTTGTTCTATAAAATAAAAAATAAGATAGAAAATTTTAAACACCGATGGCCTACATTCTCGTTAACGTTATTTATATTCTTAATAAATGTAAAGAAACACAATGAATTCATAAAATAATTATATTGTGAATACATGTTAATCACCACATTTAGCAGGTGAATAACGATCGATATTGCTGGTATAGCTGTAGCATGAATGGGTCGGCTCAACCGGGGAAGGACCACGCTCTCACAGAATACCAGCGTAAAATAGCAGCTTCATGCTGCTGTGTTTCGTATGGTGAGTGTAGAGAACCGGAGACCCTTTTTACTGGAAATGAGGCATTCCATTTTAGTCCTCACGGGTGAGGACAACGCATCTGCATTTTGATTCGTAATCGAGGATAGATGTGGATGTCTATGGGCCGCAGCAACCACTTACCATCAGGTGGACTGTGTGCTCGTTTGTCACCCTTATACTATTAAAGAAATATATACTGGCTCTCTACATCCTTTAGACTAGAGTGCAGTACTGTACGCTTGGCGGTACCTACCCAGACAGATATGTATGTAGAAAAGAAGTCTCTGTATGGTAGTTTAAAGATCCTGCTACCCTTTATACGATAAATGAGACATTCTATCTAAGTCCTCAACGCATTAGCGTTTTGATACTTAATCGAGGATATTATGTAGATGTCAATAAGTCACAGTGTCCACTAACTATCAGGTACACTGCATGTTCGTTTGTCACCCTTAATCTATAAAAATGAAATAAAATATTACACCATATATTAGAAAATTCTGTACTTTCCTTTCATCAAACTTCGCTACATATATTACTCCAAAGTCTCATTACATCGGCGCGTGGTAATTTTAATTTGGAATATTTCCAACATAGCATTCGAAAAGTTTGTTTTAATTTGCTCATTGAGGTTTCTAGGACAAATTAATATCAGTAATTACAACAGAATTGAATTTGTGGTTTTGAATGGCTTCATGCAAAAAGTTTCCTTGTCTTATTTAAGTATAATGCATTGGTATTCGTTTTAAAAAATTTGTTTTTGTAAAAAATATTACAAAACTTTTATTAGAAAAATGTTGCATTCGGACCATACAGTTTGTTACGTCTCTCGTAATGCGTACTACGAAGGACTGGTATAAGTTACCGGCGTCTGTCTTTCTGCCAGATTATAATCTAGGTGTCTTGAAGACAAGAGTGATTAGGCTTTTTTTTACGCTAAAATAGTGCAATTTATATCTAAATATTATAGTGAAACACTGGCTTATAAAAATCAAAAAAATGTTATAAACCAATGGATGAATATTAATACGTTCAATAAGACCGTTATATACTCGTACTTTGTTATTCTATCGGAAATTTAAAATATTTTATATTTTTATGCCGAATATCTGATGACATTGTTTAACATCTTTATAGTAATATATATATAATTCTATCAATAACAGTATGCATAATACCTTTACCTCCAAAAAATGTTTAAAATAGGTACTTGAATACAATCAATATACAATCACCATCATCATCATAACAGCCTTTCACAAATCATAGGCCTCCCCCAAGAAATGCCACAAAGCAAGGTTCTGAGCCACCTACATCCATTGACTTCCCGCATGTCTTACCAGGTCGTCACTCCATCTAGTGGCGGACCGCCTTACACTTCGTCTACCGGTACGAGGCTGCCACTCACCTTCTTTCACCATCCGTTGTAGATTCATCGAGCTATATGCCTGTCCCATTGCCTTCAGCTGACTAATCCGTTGGGCTATGTCAGTTACACTGGTTCTAATGTGGTAAATATTTTTTTTATAGGAGAGGGGGCAAACGAGCATGCGGCTCACGTGATGGTAAGTGACTACCGCCGCCCATGAAAAACTGCAACACCAGGGGAATTGCAGATGCGTTGCCGGCCTTTTAAAAAGGAGTAGGCTGTTTTCTTGAAAGTCTCTAAGTCGTATCGGTCCGAAAAAATCGCTGATGGTAATCGATTCCACAAGGAAGTCGTGCGAGGAAGAAAACATCTAAATCGCACAGTGGTGGACCGCCAATAACCCAGATGGTGTGGATAGTATCGGGAGTTCTGCCGCGATGTGCGTTCGTGAAATTTGGCAGCTGGGATTAATCTGAACAATTCCTCAGAGCACTCCCCGTGGTAAATGCGAAAGAAAATGCAAAGGGATGCAACATCTCTTCGCAGTGCCAATGAATCGAGCCAAACGGAAAGGACTCGGTCGTCGACGATTCGAGTCGCTCTGCGCTGGGTGCGGTCAAGTGGAAGGAGCTGGTACTGGGGAGTCCCTGCCCAGAGATGGAAACAGCATTCCATGTGAGGCCGAACCTGCGCCTTGTAAAGTTGCAGACGCTGTGCTAGCATAAAATACTGTCCCGCTCTGCTGAGCACGCCTAGCTTCTTAGAGGCCTATTTGGCCTTCTATTCCAAGTGACCACGAAACTGCACGTCACTCCATATGTCGACTCCGAGGATTCCGATACTGGCTGAGGCAAGAAGGGGAGTGCCTTGAAACTGAGGAGATACGAGAAAGGGGTTCTTTTTGCAGTAAACGCGCAAACTTGTGTCTTCTGAGAATTAAACTGGACTATATTTAGTCGCCCCCAATCCGAGACTTTTTTCAGCAAAGACTCGACTTCAGACACAAGTTTGTTCCGGTACTCGGCGATAAAAAACGGTTTTCCCGAAAAATATTGGCACGGCCGGTGTATAAAGCATCACCAGTGCTGTCGTCCGCATAGCAATGAATGTTACTGGTTTGCAACATATCATTGATATGCAGAAGAAACAGCGTTTGTGATAGCACACAGCCTTGTGGATGCGTTAATAGGCTTGTATTCGGAGCATGCACCGTCTACTACGACTTAAACAATGTTATGACTATTTGTGGGAATTATTTTAGTGTTCTGTCCTGTCTTCTTATTTTAAAAAAATCTTTGTATCGTGGAAACATGTACATACCTAAATTGCACATGGACAAACATCCAGATCCGGAACAATAATTCATAGATCATACAAATATTCGTTCCGTGCGATGTTAAGCCACTACGTCACGCAGCCGTCGAATCTAGTGCTATGGTCATGCTTTGTAAAAATTATTTTAAGGATTTAGGATTAGTTTAAGGATATGATTTGTAATGAATATATGTATATGTAGGAATTGAATATGAGACAATGAAAGAAAGGGAATGTTACATAATATATGACAAGTACAGTATGAGCGAGCAAAAGAAAAGAGTGAGCCATGGACGGTTATATACAAATAAGAGATAGTGTATAATTTTACTCCCTGGTATAAAACAGTACTTTCTGTTTTATATTTATGTTCAATGTATTTGGAGAACGGAGTTTAAAGTTAGACATCAAACGAGTGTTACCAAGTCAATTGTTTTATTATATTATTGAATATATAACGAGATTGATATGTTTACTTTGGTGACATATAATATTATTAGTTAGGCCTGATTGTGTGGACTTGCATCGACTAAGACCCGATGTTCTTTTACTCGCCGGATATCGGCAGAAATTCTGAAATACTTTCGCAAGTTTCCGCGGTCCCATGCGTCAGCCACTTGGTGGGAGCACTTTTCGTCCTAGCAAAGTGCTCCGAATTGCAAGGTGTGCCTCACTCGGAATGCATAACTTTAAAAAGGCAAATTTAAAAATGCTCTTTCTAAGTAAAATAGTGTGCTTCGTCTTTGGCTGCATTATTAACATTTACTATCAAGTCACATATTAGTCAAGCATTGGCTGATTGTTAGTTTTATAGTAATAAATTAAGAACCCTAACTAGAAATAATGAAAAATGCCTTTTAAAGGTCAATTTAGCCTTCCCTTCTAAAGGAACACGAAACTGCACAACATTCCATATGTCAACACCTAGGATTCCGATGCAACCTGAGGCAGCAAGGGGAGTGCCCTAAAGTTGATACCGATTTTTTTTTTTTAGTATCGGGTGACAAACGAGCACACAGTCCACCTGATGGTAAGTGGTTACTGTGACCCATAGACATCTACATCTATCCTCAATAAAGACTCAAGATGCACATGCGTTGTCACCCGTGAGGACAAAGATGGAATGCCTCTTTGCCAGTAAAAAGGGTCTCCGGTTCTCAACACTCACCATACGAAACACAGCAGCGTTAAGCTGCTATTTTACGCTGGTTTTCTGTGAGAGCGTGGTCCTTCCCCGTTCGAGCCGACCCATTCGTGCTACAACCATAATATAGCTGCAGCATGGCTCTACCACGTAAAATTTGATCGATTTGATCGAGAGTGAGCGAGAGGTTGCGTCATTCGATGGTGATGGGATTGAGGTATATCGAGAAACCCGCTCACTTGTTTGTGTAGTATAAATTTCAATGTAGGTGCCGAACGCGAAATATTTCGCCTTAGTCATTCTACGAGTGAAGTCATGCTATGAAAGCTATGTAAAGTATGAGAATATCGATGTTCTGTTCGTTGTGGTGGTTCTGGGGTAGACGGGGAAAATAGATTTACTGAGAGGCTGCTCTATGTTACACTGAGATGTGTAAAGTTGCGGTTGGTTTGCATACTTTGGTGTTATTATGTAATTACGTCCCTCACGTGACATTGGTGTGTGATTGTAGCAATCCAAACGAAAATTACGAAGAAAGTAAATGTATAATATATATAATCTTTATATATAAAAAATTACGTGTCACGTTGTTTGTCCGCGATGTACTCGTAAACTACGGAACTGATTTCAATGAAATTTTGCACACTGTGTACATTTTGGTCCAACTTGAGAGATAGGATAGTTTTTATCCAGGTAAATGACCCTCAAAAATTTTTATTACTAATTTCAGGAGTTTTTTTTTCGGAAAGCAAATGATTGTTCGCAAAGGGCAGAACAACGTCTGCCTGGTCAGCTAGTTCGTTATAAATAATAGATATAAAGAAATTAAACGCAAGTTTGCTTTGCACCATTTTATGAAAACACATCAGTCGGGAAAAATTAAACCATAAATCTTAGAACATTACCATAAATAAATATTCACGGGCGCTTGTATTAAACATTACTTCTGTTCAGGGCTCTTGGATCCTGTCCAAAGAATGTTACGCGAAACGCTTTATGCCTAACAAATAAATACTTGTTATAAATCTAAGGTAACATTGTTGTATATCATTTCTTTATCCATTATATTTTTCTATAAACCTGAAGTGACAAACAAACTTACCGTCCACCTGATGGTAACTGGCTACTGCAGTCCGTTGACACATGCAATTAACTTTATACGAAGAAGTATACAGATGCGTAGTGACACCCGAGGACTAATATGTTATACCTCACATCCTGTTTTTATACTGGCTCTCCATAACTTCAAACCAGAAAATAGCAACTCAAGTCTGATATTTTGCGGCAAAAAAAGTTCTTTCTGATTGACTTAACTCACAAGCGCTACGAATAGCATCCCTTTTCGTATTCATTTACCACGGGGAGTGCTCAGATGAATTGTTCGGACTAATTTAAGCCGCTCAATTTCAGCACCGCACATCGTGACGAAACTGACGATACCAGATTTACGAGCTGGATGATTGGCGGTCCACCAAACTCGGTCGTCGACGATTCGAACCGCTCTGCACTGAATGCGGTCAAGTAGAAGGAGCTGGCACTGGGGAGCCCCTGCCAGAGATGGGAACAGTATTCCATGTGTGGCCGGACTTGCGCCTTGTAAAGTTGCATGCGGTGTGCCGGCATGAAATACTGTTTCACTCTGCTGAGCACGCCAAGCTTTTTAGAGGCCAATTTGGCCTTCTCTTCCAAGTGACCACGAAACTGCACGTCACTCGATATGTCGATACCGAGGATACGATTACGATACTGACTGAGGCAACAAGGGGAGTGCCTTGAAACTGAGGAGATAGGTTCTTTTTAGTGGTCTTTGTGTCTTCTGGGGATTGAACTGGACTATATTTAGTCGCCCTCAGTCTGAGACTTTATTCAACAAAGTCTCGACTTCAGGCACAAGTTCCGGTACTCGGCGACCTTTTCCCAAGAAATATTGGCACGGCCGGTGTATTAAGCATTACCAGTGCTGTCTTCTGCATATCAATGAATGTTACTGGTTTGCAACATATCATTGATATGCAGAAGAAACAGCGTTGGTGACAGCACGCAGTCTTGTGGAACACCAGCGTTAATGGGCTTGTAATCCTCTTGTAAAAATCTTGTAACCTTGATTCTCCAATCGGCAAGAAAACTGGTGATCCAATTGCGCAATTTCTCCAGAAGCCCATAGAAAGGCAGCTTCGAAAGAAGCGCTTTGTTCAAAACCCGATCGAAAGCCTTCGCTATGTCCAAACTAACGGCCAACTGATCTCCCTTGGGCTCCACTGCCTCCGCCCATCTATGAGTTAGGTAACCTAGAATATAACCAACTGAGCGACCTCGACGGAAACCGTACTGGTGGTCACTACTCAGCTGGTGGTCCTCAAGGTACCGCAATAGCTGGCTGTTAATAATGGTTTCCATTACTATGGAGAACAAGGAGGTGATAGCGATAGACATGTAGTTCGATGGATCTGAGCAGTCGCCCTTTTTAGGGATCGGTTGCACCAAATCTGTCTTCTATGAGTTCGGGACTACGCCTAGGGAGTAAGTAGGAGTACCGAAAAAGACGCGTTAGGACCGGTGCCAAATCCGGAGCACATGTCCTCAGCACAATTGGGGGGATTCCGTCAGGCCCACTCGACTTGTTGACGTCCAGGAAGAGGAGTGATTTGCGCACTTTCTACTTACCATGTAAACTTATATTATATATATATATATATATATATATATATATATATATATATATATATATATATATATATGTGTATATATATAGTAGTTGGCTTTACTACGTAAAAATATGGATAAAAACAGAACTTTTTAAAAAGTTACTCGATGATTATGTTATCGGATAAATTTTCAGACGTTAGCAGGTATTGCGTTGTCAGACTGGTATTTGGTAGACAAAGTAAGCATATTAAAATTGCTGGGGTTCAGTGGGATTCTGGGTACGGTATATAAATAACTGAAATAACCTAATATGTCTTGAAACTAGTGAGATTTTTTTACAGCATAAGCTGCAGACCTTAGTTTTGTTGCTAGTTTAGATAATATATGAGGGCGAAGTCGACAAACCCCAGCATCTATTTGATTGAACGTGGCCCTTTTTCTGCCGACTTCAAAAAGGGGGCGGTATTTAATTATACTGTATGTTTTTTTATGTGATATCTCATATCTTTTTACTGGGTGAACCGATTTCGATGATTCCTTCTTTATTTTAATAGCTGGTTTAAATGTGGTCCCATATGAATTTGATCAAGTTCAGATCAATAGTTTTTGAGTTATTCTTAATAATTTATATTGAAGTCGGCTGTACAAAATTTTTAATTTTTAATTATATTTACCCAATTGCCCCAGAAGGAGGGTTAGAAGATTTGTTAAGATGTTTTTTCGAGTGTATGTTTGTCTATTTCTTCGGCAATTTCATCTTAATTGGTAAGTGACCTAGGTTATAAAAGTTTTCTTTCTAGTTACTTTTTTACGCTATTGAGTTCTTAATTACTGTTTTAACGATAAGGCTTGTCACATTCGTGTTGTAGTGAGATTTTTTGCAGCTGTTTTCTAAAACTGACAATAAAATTAAAAATTCGTCTATTTATTTCACTGTTGATTATGGCCGCGTTATATTTAAACTAAGTTGAAAACATCTTCTTATCGAACTATGCCTATCGTCACTACAATAAAAATAATAATTGACAACATTTGAACTGATAAATGTTTTAGACTGTTCTTTACGTACACGTAACAATAAACAGAAATATTTAATGAGTTTGTACAAAAGTTCTACATGTTCCATAATTTATATAATATACAATATTATATAATATATATTTATAACTGCTTTGATTGAATATTCCATACTATATTTTCAGTTAATAATAATTAAAATACTGATAAACGGTTACTCTTAAAGACTGAGATTGAATAATTCGATACGTTCTTCGGTTCTAATCACCACCATATCAAATATAGCTGCATCATTCTGCTATGTTGGTAGTATTAGGATTTGATTCTTCCAGTTCGAAGCTATCAATTCATATTACTATCATTATACAGCTGCAACACATTTATTGAACTTAAAAGCGAAGATACAGTACTAAGCCATAAATACTACGCCCAACCAGTACCAACTTGTTGTATACTTGTTAAAAATGTTAGGTTATATTGTTGTATATAACTTTTTGTTCATTAATATTGTCTTTTGTAAAATTGAATTGACATAAAAACTTGCTGTACAGTATACACCTGATAGTAAGTGGCTATTGCAGTCTGTCCATAGACTGCAGCCAACTTTATACACATAAGGCTATAGGTGCGTTATCATCACTTAGTACTAATAAAGGATTCCTCACAGGCTGTAGTTATTCTGTTAAAAAGCTGCAGCGTGACTTTTTTATATTTAAATAATTTACCTATCCTATCAAGCGCTCATTTTCCGTGGTGGCCACGCTACAGCTATATTATGATTTACAGCAATGTTAGATGGATAGTAGAACCTCAAGAATAACTGCTGTGTTATATATGGTGAGTGACAAGAACCGGAGACGCTTTTTACTGGAAACGTGTCCATTCCACCTTGCGCCTCGTCGATGACAACACATCTGCATTTTGATTCTTAATCCAGGATAGATGTATAGATATCTATTGGCCAAGGCATCCACATACCATCAGGTGGACTGTGTAAGTACTCGTTAGTCGCCGTTATTATATATAAAAACTGTACGTAAAACATGTATGCACACGTGCGTATAAGTGGAAATTTAAGCACTACAGCGTATTTTAAAATGAAATACTAACCAATAAATAAGCTCAAATGTGCAGGAGGGCACTTTGGATATTTTTTAATGTTCATACGGTGAATTATGCCCGTTAAATCGCGTAATAAATGGAAGTTCGGAAGAGGTTTCAACGCCTCGTTCCCTGTTAAAACTCTTAACGAAGGATCGTTTGTGAATGTGACAGGTAGGGACAATTTTTCATACCTTAACGTTAAAAGTACGGTAGACTTATTCTCGATTGATATTAATAGATTTTATGCGAGATATTTCAACTTAAAATTCGTTGGTTCAAATGAAATATTCTTTTTAAGTATTTCAGGCATTTATTAGCCGACTTCAAATAAAGAAGAAATAGGTCCTTGACTCGGCTGGATGTTCTTTTTTTCTATCAATATTACGCGATAACTTTTTATTTGGTATTTTTATTTTTTACAACTTTAAAATTCTTTTTTATGTGATATAAATGCAGACAAAAATTTAAATTTTATTTATATGTTGAGATAATGTAAGACTCTTTATTTTAACAATTTACATACATACATAAACACTCACGCCTGTCACCCAGAGGGGTAGGCAGAGACGACGGACTTCCATTTGGCGCGATCCTGACACACCTCTCTCGCCTCTTTTAAATCCATATATCTACGCATACACGCTCGTCGGTTAAGGATACTCTTAATCTGGCCCATTTTTAATGTATCGCCGATTTAGTCGATAAACCTTCGTCTAGGGCGTCCCTTCCCGACCCTGCCGTTCACTTCTGCAACATAAATTTGCTTTGTCACTCTTTCCTCGTTCATTCTTTCTACATGACCAAACCACCGAAGCATTACTTTCTTAATCCTTGTCGCAACGTCATCTTGCAAACCACACTTTTCTCTTATCACACTATTTCTCACCCTGTCATTCAGATTCAGCCCTAGCATACTCCTTAAGGAACGCATTTCTACAGCATTTATTCTACTCTCATGCTTCTTCTGCCAGACCCAACTTTCACTACCATACATTAAAGTAGGGACTAACACAGCATTATGAATTGCCATACGTGCCTTAGTTGACACATTCTGATTCCTCATAATAGCGTGTAGAGCTCCATTCACTCTATTTCCTGCGTTTACTCGTCGTTCTATATCCTTATCATATCTGCTAAATAAACATCCCAAATATACAAACTCATCCACTTGCTCAATCAACTCCCCTTCTATTCTTATTTCACATAAAGTTTTACTTTCTTCTCTTTCAAAATCCATCACTTTCGTCTTACTTGCGTTCACTTTCATATCCCTTTCTTTCAATGACCAATTCATTAAAGTAACCATCATTTGCAAATCGGCCGCCGACTATGCAAATATGACTTGATCATCGGCGTACAAAAGGCATTTGACGGTTGACTCACCCATTCTCAACCCACATTCTTCAACTTTCAAAGTTTGCAAACAACTGTCCATAAATAGGTTAAACAGCCACGGGGAAGCCACACATCCCTGTCTGACACCTTTATGAATGCCAAACCAGTCCGAGTAGCCCCCGTTGATCCTGACACAAGCACTAGAGTCTTAGAACTTTCATTTGTGCGAAGGTTATACCTTCGCACAAATGAAAGTTGACGCGCAATCTGATGAACGGTATGGTAGTGCATAAAATACGAACAAACAAAAGTATTTTTTTTATATTAGATTGAGTAAATGCAATTCTTATTGAAAGTAATTTTCTACTGGTTTTGAAAAAAACTTCTGTTCTGGGAAGAACAAGCAAAAAACCCAGCAGGACTTTTTTTAATGTAAATAAAAAAAAGTTATGTTAGAAGCGGTTACTTACCAAATATATATTATACATACTGGGTTGTATTCTGGTCTGATATCTTTACATGTTTAAAATTCGGTAATAAAAATTAAAGCTAATTTAAAATGCTTAATTAATTTGATTTTATTTCATTATTATATGTCGAAGTCACCTCCAGTAAATTACCGCAATATGAGGCTCCCTTAAATGAGCAGTTAATTTGCGTAGAATTGCCTACGGGCAAATTAATTAGCTCGGTGCCTTTATGCCTCGTTTCCAGTTTATATGGCTGCCGTTGAACTGTTAAGCAATAATATATTTATGTGTAAATAAGTTAAGGTCTAACATTTCAGCAGTTCATATCTGAATAATGTCAACATTAGTCCTGAATTTTCATTAATTACAGCCCATCAAAAACCACTGCGAAATATTGCAACTTCACTTACAAGAGCGGAATGGCTTAATCCCATAATATATCTGCAGCGTGGTCCTCTGTAGCTCACTCATGAGAGACTTTAAAAAGTTGATGATATTAATAAGTGATTAGTTAAAGAACCTTATAAATGTATTTTATGTAATTTTAAGAGTGGAATTGTACGGTTGTAAATGTGAGAGCGTAATTTTAAAACGAGCGACCGCGATGTTAAAACCGACTTAATCCCATTCACCTAATGTACTTAAAGCTAACAAAGTTAAGTCCGAGATTGTGAAGACCTAACCAAATAAATAAATATGAAAAAATAGACTTATTTATAGCATGTAAAACGATCAAACATTTATATGTTAAGTTAGAGTCTACCTACTGCACTATAAGCATATTAAATGGTATTAGTCAAATGGTGGTGGCACAAAAGAATCTTCGTCTCATATATATCTCAAAAGGCTTTTCTGCAAAAGCTGGAATGATCTCGTGATATACATTGCGATTGTGTAACCGTGGTAGAAATCGTTTGCCGTGAGGAATCACAACTGTGTTATTTTTGTCTTCGTCATAACATTTTGATTCTAAAATATGTATAAAAATAAGTCACACTTATAATCGATAGTAGAGTCGATACTAATACATTTATACCACAACGAAACCAAACGTTAACCAACCAAAAAAACAAAGCCAACCACGATAGCTAACAATCACACTGCATACCACTATCAATGAGATGAAAAATCTATACATATAATAAAACTGTAAATAGACGATGTCTGTACATTTTATATTTTTGTAATATAAGTGATTGAGGGGTATATTTATACTTAAAACATAAAAAGAGATGTTTTCCGTTCCATAATAATTAATATATTTATACTTAAAACACAAAAAGAGATTAAAAAAGGATGTTTTCTCACACAAAGGACGTAATAGATGGAGTTGTACAAATTACAACCTTTTGTGAATTACGGTGTTGAGATGCTTCGCCGGTGAATCGTATTGAGACTTGGTGAAGAAATTTGTATCTACTCAAGCCATAAAACGGAACCCGACCAAAAGTAACAAATTTGCAACGAAATGTCGTGATATTTATAATATTTATAATAGACGCAAAAACCCAAAATCCCTCTATTAAGAAGTAACTTTCCTTTCACTTTTAAGCGCGTTCAGTTCCCAGTCACAGTCAGCGTGTGCTATGCGATGACCGTAAATAAAGCGCAAGGCAATTTACACGTTGTAGGAGTGCACCTCAGTACTGACTGTTTTGCACGCGGCCAACTCTATGTTGCTTTTTCCCGCGTTAGTAGCCCCCGTAACCTTTTTGTGTACACCCCGGCTAAGTCTACTTCTAACGTCGTTTACACAGAAGCTCTATCATAAACTACTTAGAACTTTGATGATAATGATTTATTTTGTTACCCCTTATTGATACAGTAATGACATAAATCGTTTAATATTCTCTTACCTAAACGACAAATTCTTTATGTAAAACCTATATACGCGAGCTACGCCCCGGGCACAGCTAGTACTAAATAAAATACCCACATTGATGACGGCAACTCTTTTCTACTGACTTCCAAAAAGGAGACGGTACTCAATTCGACTGTATGTTTTTGTTTCTTCTTTTTTTATGTGTGTTACCTCATAACTTTTTACTGGGAGAACCGACTTCGATGATTCTTTTTTTATTTAAACTGTTACTTCTCCTGTGGTCCCATATGAATTTGATAAAAGTCAGGCCAATAGTTCTTAAGTTATTCTTAATAACTTATATTGAAGTCAGCAGTACAAAATTTAAAATTTAAAATTATTACTGTAAATGAGGTTATTACATCTTAGTTTTCAAGGTTGACAACACATCTAAATTATGATTCTTAATCGAGTATAGATGTAGGTATTTGTGGGCTACAGAATGTACTTTTTACGAAGTTTTATTTTGATTGTGCGCCCGTTCATCACCCAATTGTATGAAATAATGGACAAAAATTCGCAAGAAAATATCGAAATTTAATATCATACTGAGCTTTTTACATTTTTATGACGAACGCTATGAATATTCTGAATAAATAAAGATTAAATCTACATTTACATTATGTAACCAAAATTTAATAAAAACGCAAACGTTTTTTGTTTCTCTTATAACTTTTGGCATGAACGTTAACAAAAAAGACCATAGATAGTATCAAAGATTTTAGTGTCACTTAAAAGGAATGAAATTTGAATTAAGTTTTCGATTCTCACCTTTGACGATGCTGTTTTGTTATATCGTCATCTGGCTTGCGATCTTCCAGCTAATTTCTGTAGTCAAGTCTTACAACACTTGTAGACTGTAAACGCGATTGTTGATTATTAGGTTTGACCCCCGGGTCACGCTACAATCAGTTATTGGGTTATTCTGACAGGAAATTCTCAGTCGTGGGAATGATCACTCTCCGGTTGTATCGGATTACCGTCCCAATGTACTATGAGAGTAACTAAGTAAAGAGTGCAACTGTGCTTGTTTTTTGAAGAAAGAAGAAGAAAGAAAATAAGTTTATTTAGTAACACATTTTTGCAGATTGCTCACAATAATAACATATCATGATAAATGGTTACTAAAAAGGTACCCAACTCAGCATAGTCTTGATACTAACAAAGTACTTCGACACTGATATTCCGTGGGTGCCAATAAAATTTAACTAAAATAAATCTTAACTGTATTCATTATTATATAATTTTAAGTCAGTATGTGCATATAGTATATTTAAACTATATACACGATTACACTATGACATACATAAGTGCTTGTTCATACACTCGGGCACTATAATCCTGTCCAAAGTTCGTTCTGGATGATAGTATGGTTGCGACCGGTAAGTTCACTCGCCTCAAAAAACAATTATTTAAGTTTACTTGATATGGAAAAATTAGTAATTTTAAAAAGGTTATAAAAAGAAAATGTAATTTTTATATAAAATAAAGCGAAAAGCATGTGGCTCATTTGATGCTAAGTGATCGCCTCCACCCATAATCAATTTTAGAGTAATTACAGGTACATCACTGGCGTAAGCTCTTTTCTTGAAGGTCGTCATAATATTGGTAATTATTATTAGGAATCTTAACATTTAATCTACTTTTCCAATAGTCTAATGGAAAAAAAAAAACAGTTGGAAACTATACCTTGATGCTTGATAAACGATTACACGGACTCGGCACCACGTACGACCATCAGCTTCTTTTATCCTTTCGAAAATATTCTTAGTTAAACGTATCCTTCTAAATATACTTTATTATTTACGCTGTAATTCCAATTCACAGCAGAGCATTTTCGTGTAAGAATAAATAATATATAGCACTTTAAAATTGACTAAGAATGTTTATTTGTTTAAAATATATAAATATATTAATAATGTACCCTCAAAATATAAAAAAAAAACAGGAACATTACCAGTAATGATTATGTTATAAAACGTTGAAGGGTGACAAAAAGAGAACAATGTAGTGTGACAGCAGATATTAAGGCCTTAACAGTGGTTGAAATGCCTAAATCTAGGATATTTAAGTAAAAAAATCTCAATAACTGTTCATTTAATCCACAAAGAAAAAATACAGTGTAATAGAAGAAGATTTGGTAAATGTTTTTAATTTAACAAAATTGTATTTTTGTCAACCCCTTATTAGAAAAAAAAACCCCAAAGAGTACCTATCTTTGTCATATTTTGCAAAATTTCTCCAAAACGGCACAAGCTTTTTAAATAGTTCTTACACTAAAAAAAAGGTCTTAAAAATATTAATATTTTTAATTGAGAGTTTTATTTTTATTATCCGTTTTATAAGAGAATATATAATTTTTCCCTAAAATTGAATATGTTTACGCGAGCGCGCATGCTCCGTCGCTATTTAAGCTCTGTCACAGTCCGTTTTCGGACATCGTCGAGGGGGACCGCACGTCGGTGTTGGAGCGACTTCGTTCAAATATATATTAGTTTTTTAAAAGTTTATACTCAATTATAAATATTTTTATGACTAGAAATACTTAATTTAGTTAATATCTGTACACTGGTAACTGTAAATATTATTTTCTAAATAAATGAATTTTTAAAGTGCCCAAAGAAGAAGAAATTTTTGCGGCGACGTTGATTAGTGAAATTGAAAAATGCATTTTTATATAATTTAGACGTGGAACGACGAACATGCTCTCGTTACTTTGATTGCGATAGTTTTTAATACCTATGTATTTTTATTGTTGCATATTTTTATTAATTAGTTGATAATGAATTTTATAATTATGCATTACAATAAAACGCTGTTTTTATAAGTATGACTTTATAAAATATTATTGGGAAGAGAAATAAATATACAGATACTTACATTTAGGTACACTGTTATCAAATTAAATCAAACAATTTAAATAACTAAAAGAATGGTGCTTACTAAGTATAAATAACTATATAAAGACATTCTTGGGTTTATGGATTTTTTTTTGTTAGACAAACTATCATCTAAAAAATGTAAAAATTTTAAATTGGAGAGGGGTTTCTCTACATGATAAAGTTAGAAATGAAGGTATTTGCATTAGAACCAGAGTAACTGACAACATTCAACGGAATATTACAGTGAAATAGCAATGGGCTAGCTATATAACTTGGAAAACATATAAAAAATAGGAAGAAAGGTCCTCGAGTGGCAACCTCGTACAGGTAAGCGAATTAGTACTCAACCTTTATTCCTCTTCACGTATTCTCATACGCTTTTCTTCACACATACACACACACACACACACACACACACACACACACACACACAAACACACACGCACACGCGCGCAAGCACGCACGCGCACATACACACACACACACACACACACACACACACACACAAATAGGTCGCAAATAATACTTACCTAGTACTATTAGGCAAGAGTGAATAGGTTTTTGTTAAGTCAGTGCAATTCACCATCTTAGACTACATAACCACTTACCGATGGGATTGTAGTTGCTTTACTACTTGCTGGGTAAAAATAGTAAAAAAAAATTTACCCTGTGACAGTTTGTATTTAGATATAATTTTTCTAACCAACCATAAAATTTTGATTAGAATATGTATATAAGTATAAATGTTGCCTCACACGGGACAGTAATAATATTATATTATATATTCCATTATCTACGCATGAAAATTTTTAAAATCTCTGAATCCCGAGGTATGTTCATATTAAGAGGCTGAATAGAGCCACATTGAAATGCATGAGGATCGTTTTGTAATTTCACGTCATTATCGAAAAAAAATTGTACGTTTTTCAGGTGGCGGTTTGCAAAATACGATTCCACAAAAATTAACTCAATAGAAAATAATTGCAAAGTTGCTTCTAAAAATACTTAAATTTTCAACGTCAATTTTTTCTTACGTGGTAGAGCCATGCTGCAGCTATATTAGTAGTAGGTATATTTGTAGCACGAATGGGTCGGCTCGACCGGGGAAGGGCCACGCTCTCACGGAATAACATGTAAAATAGCAGTTTAATCGTGCTGTGTTTCGTATGGTGAGTGTAGAGAACCGGAGAACCTTTTTACTGGAAACGAGGCATTACATCTTAGTCCTCACGGTTGACAACGCATCTACATTTTGATACGTAAACGTGCTTGCTGAAATTTAGCATCTTTAGATGGATCAGAATCTCGCGCTGATCTGGCTGTTAGATATTGCAAAAATAATCGAAAATATTTATTTTTACTTTCATGCCGAGGACTACCTTGTTTTATTTTATTACGGTCAAATAATATTTATTAGGTTATAAAGCAAGTATTTTTGTAAATGTTTTGTAGGTAAATGTAAATGTTTTCATTATTTTGTTATTCTATTGATTACAGTTATTATCACGTCCTAGCTTTACACAGAGAATTACATTAGAAATTCTTGATGGGATGCGATGTAACGCGCATACATTATTTTCATCAAGAACTATAATATATATATATATATATATATATATATATATATATATATATATATATTTGTTTTTTTTTTACCACTAGAGTTTCAACAAAATCTTAAAAAAGTTCAATGAATTAAAAAAAAATTCCAATAATTATATAATTTAAAGTCAGTGTTTTACATTTAAAGATCAGTTATAAAGAGCCAGTTATTATTTTCATTTTGATTAATTTAATTCGAGACTAAAATAAATGTGAAAGGGCTTTTATCTGCAGTAATAATTTTCATCAAAAATAACATAGACTTATAAAAGTCATATACACGGTCAATCATACTGAAGATTATCAATTGTAATACAAAATATTTAAAAGACTATTTCCAGTATAATGACCCGAATATCATCATTAATGTTTGACTGGCACACTTAAAAGTTTTATCACATGGCTAATTGATTAACTTTTAATTATGATAAGGTCATGTTTTTCTATAAAAAGTTGCAAGAAATTTTAATTCCCGGCCCTATTGGTTTGTTTTACTTTTTACTTAATTAGTGAAAAACAAAATGGACTGATCTAAAAGTTTACTTTCTTGTGTAAAAAGTGCTATTTAGAATTTTGTACAAATGATAATTAAAATTTCTATGTAAATAAGTGTAACATAGCGGGTATTATATTCAATGGTAGCGGCCATCCATATTTGCAAAGCCAGCATCATTTTCTGTACAGAAACCGGCAAAGTGTTGCTCAAGGCACTATAAACAAAGCAGCTGATAAAATGTTACACTCATAACTGTTAATAAAAACTGTTTTCCCAAATGGTCTTATAGATAATAATAACTATTCCGCCGTGTTAGGTGCAGGAGCTATTATTAGAAGGAGAAGAGGTAAAATTTTGTTTTAGAAATGCGCAATCAATATTGTTTTGTCTGCAATTGAGCATAAAATAAAAAATAACTTCAGCCAAAGAGCATAACTGGCATTATACTCAGGCCCATCAATTGGTATGGAAAAAAATAATTTTACCAGGTTTCAAAATATCAATCAAAATTCAAAAAACATAAATATTAAAATCAAAAAATGTATATATGTATGTCTATACATACATATAATGATTTATGGCCGTTTAGTAACTGACGGTGACTCACTATAACATCCTACAGTCACGCCGAAACTAAGAGGAGAGAATCACTGTATAAAAGGTAATAATTTATTGCGGAAATTTTGTGATAAAATTAAAAAAAAATATAAACTTATCCAAGTTAATCTAACTTAGTCTAATTTATCCTTATGCGTACAAAAAAAAACAAATAATAAAAGAGTGAGATGGCGTCAGTTTTTAAGAAGATATAAAAAAAAATAAATAAAAAAATAAATTTCAATAAAGTTCAGTATTTAATTGATTATATACCGCTGACACTTAATCACGCTTTTCGAAACCACGCCAGTTGTAAACAATACTTGTGTGAAAAGACAAAATATTCTTTTCAAATTTCCGCCGAGTTGTAAGTAGAAGGCCAAATAGGTCACGTGTCAATTTTAATTAAATATATTTCATATGAAGTGATCTTGACTACGTTTCATCAACTAACCATTGGTAAAAATTAAAACAGGAATTTTACGATTGTGTTTACAAAAAAACATTATTAGTTGAACCTTGCAGCTTGTTCATTACTTTTATTATAAATACCTATAAATGTATATATTATTAATAAATAGTTCCCATAATATATTGGATTATTTTTTATTTTGCCCTATCTGCAATTTTCTACGCTCTATAGAAAATGTGGCGTATGACATGACTGACAATCTTTCGAACGTTTTATCTAGGTATAAAGATGTTTTACGTTTTCGTCGCCTCCACATGATATTTTTGTCAGCATAAGGTACCCTTCTATATCTGAAACGAATATAAATATTGCAACAAAGTAAAGTAATAGGCTATACAAATCCCTCTACTGGGCACAGGACTCTTTTTTTATTTCTGAGAGGGTTTTAGGGCAAGGAAATGCCCGCCGCGCTTCCTCAATGCGTGTTGACGAAAATTGCAATTACAAATTTCATTCGTGCTGTCGGGGATCAAACCCGGGAAAATTTACAGTGAACGCTTTGACGACATATTTTTAATACGACACAAATAAATACGATTTTACATATATAATAAAAATTCTTACGTACTTGAAACTTGAACACTTGATAGCTCGTGATGCCTACCGGACAAAGCTACAGCACCACACCGTGCAATGTAATTGAAGATGCGTAACCGCGACATAATTCTCAGTGATGCGCAAGCATAACAGGCAGTATGTCACTTATATAATTGTCATCTCTGCAGTCTATTAATCTTTGCACTTTTATAAGTAATACAGAACATAGTTGCTAGACGGTGTTGACATCGGCTAAAATCTCTGCGATCGCCGTTTCGTCAAGGTCATTCAGGCTAGTTAAAGCCTTAAATTTTTGTTCTCTTGCTTATTATACGATTGTTTACTTAAACCACTTTAAAATCACCATTTTACTGGAAACAAGGCATTCAGTCTTAGTCATCAAGAGTGACAACATATCCGCATTTTGATTCTTAATCGAGAATAGATGTAAATATCTATGGGCCATAACATCCACTTACCATCAGATAGACTGTGTGCTCGTTTGTCACCGTAATTCTATAAGAAACACATTCAGCGTACCGCAAATAAAATTTCAGGCTTTACGTGGTAGAGCAATGCATAGAGCAAATGATGGTTGTAGCACGAATGGGTAGGCTTGACCGGGGAAGGGCCGTGCTTTTATAGATTAACAGCGTAAAATGGTAGCTTAATGCCGCTGAATTTCGTATGGTGAGTGTAGATCCGGAAACTCTCTTTACTTGAAACAAGATAGTCTACCTTGATTATGCAAAACACAACACAATTAAGCTGTTATTTTACGCAGTGGAACCGTAGTTCTTCCCCGGTCGAGCCGATATAGATGTTATTATGTAGTGACGATTTGGCAGGTAATACATATATTATAGAACGAACAAAATTATTACTCATATATTCCACCAAAGTTAAGGCAACTGTAGTTGGACTATGAACAACGGCCACCATCTTGAAATAAAGAAAGCTACAAATTTATTGTCCCTTCTGACGACTTAGATGGAATGTCTCACACTCACAGCCTGGAGTTACAGTGGTTTTTAAATGAAACTATTTTTTTTTTTACGGATTTTGTCTTGTTTTTTAGCTTATTTTATATTCCTGACGTTTCGATCACTATACAGGTCATAGGCGGGACTCTCTTTATTTGCAAATGAATTTTTTTAAACTTTTTTTAATTTTATTACTGATTTTGATAACGCACTCAACATGGATCACAGGGTTCTTTCAAATGTTGTATAATTTAAAAAAAAACTACAATTTATTTCCGATGTATAATATTATGATATGACACCTATATAAAATCCGACATTTATAAAAAAAAACACATGAAAATATATAATTTCGATCATTTAGCTGTAAAAATAATTAAAAATAAAAATATATTTATTTCTCAACATAAATTTTGTAACTTTTTTATAGAAATTACTATTGTACTAACTGAATTCCATAACGTAATTTTTGTTACAATATCTATCCATAAAAACAAAATTGAAGACTAAGTTGGTCTTGTTGAAATAACGGGCTTCTATTACTCTCAGGGGTTTATTTACCTTAAGGTAAGATATAAATGAGCCGTGATAAAAAGAACATCCGAGCTGTGGTAGCTCAGATGGATAGCGCTCGCTGTAAGTTTCACAGTACGCGAGTAACCCGGTTTTGATCCCCGCCGGCACCAATGAAATTGTTAATTGCAATTTAAAGTGCTGATTTACCACGAGCTCGGCGGTGAAGGAAAACATCGTAAGGAAACCTGCATTTCTGAGAAATAAAAAATTAAAAAAATAATCTCGAAGACATGTGAAGTTCGCCAACACGCATTGGGGCAGCGCGGCGGACATTCCCTTGTCCTAAAACCCTCTCAGAAATGAGAGGAGGCCTGTACCCAGCATTGGGACGTATATAGGCTGCAACGTTAAGATATAAATACACATTTAAAACAAATGTCCTTTTAAATGCTTACCAGCGGAATAGCTGTATTATATGTGATTAAACTGTACAAAAATCTAATCTGATCTAGGCTATATTTTTCCAAAATTTGAAGACCTGTTTTTGAAACCTGTAAAATTGATAAAATTAGGTGTGTCGTAGATTTAAATAACGTTAATTAATGTTAAAAGTTTAAAATATCATTTTAAAAAAAAAACACGTTGATATAAGTATTGTCGGATCATCTATTTATTATATATTTTTTTTTACAAATTATCTTTATCTGCTATTATATGCTAAAGTAGTTATAACATTTTTGCCTTAGATTCCCATTTCAAGAAAAACTCACGTAAGCCACTTTCAGTTGAATAAGAGAGGTTTTAGGGAATTTCTCGTGCCCATGACGCCGAGTAATTCAATTTTGTTAGCCTGAAATAGATTCCTTAGAGGTCACGCATTTGAAGGGTGAGTACGAGACCGCCTCATAAACTACTTTAGGAATGGGGAAAAATATTGTGGCACTGAATCAACCATGCCTTACGTGGCTAGAGTAGAATAAAATGATGTGTGAATTTTTTGCGTTCGAAGGCAGCTATATGAATAAAAATAACAATGAGATTGAAATAGTACTTTACCTTGTGTAAAGTGTCCTATTTCAATATACAAACACTTATTTCAATATACAAGTGGATATTTTGTTGCATGCAGCTGTTTCAGACGTACTAGAACTACGCTGCAGCTATATTGTGGTTACAGCACGAATGGGACAGCAACCAGTGAAGGACCACGCTCTCACAGAATATTATCGTAAATTAGCAGCTCAATGCTGCTGTGTTTCTCATGGTGGGTGTGGAGAACCGGAGATCCTTTCAACTGGAAGTAAGGCATTTCATTTTAGTTATCAAGGGTAACAACGCATCTTCATTTTATTTCTTAATTGAAGATAGATATAGCTGTCTATTGCCCACAAGAATCCACTTTCCATCAGGTGGCTTGTGTGCTCGTTTGTCAGCCTTATTATACAAAAAAATCTTATAATTTCATTTAGGTGGCGTTACAACCATCTATATCGGCAACTGGAAACAGGGTTAAGTGGACAGACTTGTGTTACTTCAGGTTCCAAGCAGTCTGCCAAGCGTGATGATTAAGGCAATTCTGTACTACTTAACTAAGTAACTCCTTTTCTGCCCCGGAGTCAATCTAGGTTGGTAACAACCAACCTCATCCATTTCTGCCGTTGGTCTGATTATATTGAGCCAATATAATTACAAGCCGTGTATATTTCATATTAGTCCTCAGAGGTGACAAAGCATCTGAAGCAATCTTTTTTTTCAAGTTTATTGCAGATATCCATGGACTGTAGCCACATACCATCGGCTGTATTGGAAATTCGTTTGTAACTTCAGTTTTATAAAAAAAATCATTCCAACGACTCCCCTAATCCCCAATTTTTTTTAGTAATAAAACTATCAATAGAATTCATTAAAATGTCATCTAATTAATTTAATTTTGTACCTTTAATTAAGCAATATCCTACTTTATCTCACCTAACCTACCTTAGGTACTTTAGAAAACACTATTATAAATTGCAAAAAAAAATTCAAAGTGGTAACGGTCTTTTAATGACACAAAACAAAGTAATTTAATATTAAATTTATTATTAATTTCCACTGACGAATTTTTATAAAATAAATTTACTGAATGAAACAACAATTTGCCTTATCATACAAAGCTGACAGTAATTAGAAATTAGCCTTGTAGAAGTGGCTGAATAAAATTAACAATTAATAACATAATTTTGTAGGCTCCTTTGACGTTGTAACGTTTATTTAAAAAGTTTCATTCGTATTTTTGTCATATTATAGGGAACAATTTTGAGTTGATACCGTTGAGTGTAATTGAATTCAAAGGGCCTTAGAATCGATTAAAAAAAAAGAATTTTGTTAACTCAGTAATTTAAACTTAAAAATGTTGTGCCGCCGACTTCAATATCATCATTCAAAATAAAATAAAATAAAAAAATATAACTTATATTGAAGTCGGCTGCAGAAATTTCAGAATAACTCAAAAACTATTGGTCTGACCTTGATCAAATTCATATGGGATCACACGAAAACTCTCAGCTTTGATATAAAAAAAGAATCATCGAAATCGGTTCACCCAGTACAAAGTTATGAGGTAACACACATAAAAAAACATACGGTCGAATTGAGTACCGTCTCCTTTTTGGAAGTCGGCAGAAAAATATTTTTATGTGATGTAACTAAAAATTACATATTTTCGAAATTTGCCTGTATTTGTGCTGTGAAATATTGCTTCGTGTCAAGTTTCTTCATTTAAGGAAATAAAAATTCATATATATTTTCAGATATTTCATTCCTTAAAGATTATAAGTAATGCATACCCTACAATATTTATAAGTAGACTAGTTCCTAACAATTGATTGTTCTAATTTTAGAATTTAAATGATATATAACATTAATATGGATATAGAATATGTTTATCCATACTGCCTTGTAACATGGATATAGTAATGGAATGGCGGAACCTCCAAACACAGGCATTATTTGCTTAAATGGAGGTTCCAATCTACTAGTTTTTAAGGCATGTACTTTTTAAAAAAGAAATAAAATTTATTTTATTTATTTATTTAATGCATAATATATATATATTTTAATTTATCCTTTATTGCAATACACCTTCAAGTAGAGATTACTAAGGCCGCACTTAATGCCCAATTGAATTATCTACCAGTAATTATCTACTTGCCACTGATTCGGAAATTACCTCTGTCTCAGGGCATCAGGAAACAAACCAAAGGTGTAGATGGATGAGTTTACAAGCATCGAAATATGACACTTGAAAGGAAGATATTTTCACGGCCTTTATTTAGAAGCTTGAATTTCTCAAATCGTCCAGTGATCCCATACATAGAATTTGATATTAATTGAAATTTGATATCTGTAACAATTTTTGAGAAATAAATCTTGTCAGACGGTCTTATAAGAGTTCCATTTTTGTCTTTTGAAGTACGGAACCATAAAATAATTGATTTCAATTATGATCAAATATGGTAGGAATACAATAATAGCACCACTGTAAGAGTATTTTCTATTGCAAAATAATTTAAAATTAAAAATTTTGTACGACTGACTTCAATATAAATTATTAAGAATAACACAAAAACTGTTGTCAGAACTTAGTCAAATTTATATGGGACCACATGAAAAGGACCAGTTTTCAAATAAAAAAAGAATCGTCGAAATCAGTTCACACATAAAAAACCATACAGTCGAATTTAGTACCTCCTCTTTTTGAAGTCGGTAGACAAAATAAAAGTAGCTAATCAGTAAAAATTTTTTAGATATCGTGAAATATATAATCTAAAGAACAGATAGTCAAATATGAGAAATTGATAACTGTATTATTTCGAAATGAGTAAACATTGTTAAAAAATTAGCACACATGCTATAAATAATAAATATAAAAATAGACCTTAAGTTAATATGCTTTTACAATAGTTATTTAATGTCACAAACCTATTTCCAAAGATTTTTACGAACTAGACATTCATGTAGCGCCATGTGACCGTAATATTATTCAACGTACGTGACTTGCTTCAGTAACTAACAAATCTACCACCACATTTTGTTCCGAAGGTTTGATGAATGTAGATTGTTTAACAATATAAAGAAATATAATTTAAAACTAGCGTTTCGCCCCGGTTTCGTCTGGATAGAATCTACGAACAATAATAATGCGGCGTTATTTAGTTTTAATATAATTAAGACCAACCGAAACGTTTTGTGGATTTAATATAATTAATTTTATCAATTTTCAGTTTTTATTTTCAAAAAAATCTTCAACCTTTTGCGATAATACAAAGACAAGAGGAACTTGGCAGTATTCTCTATCTGTTCACAAAGCTTCATAGTAATCGGTTCAGATACACAGAAAAATTTTTTAAAAACGGTAAAGAGGTTGTCAATTCGCCTGTATTTAATTATAACAGTTTTTCGTTTTTAGTCGTTATTAGAAAGACGCTGCTGCCCATCTACTGATTTATTTACCTCTGTCGCCTCTTACGATACCCATGGGATATGGGGTTGTGGATATTCTTAAACCGCTACTATATTGTAAAATTCTACCCGTAAGTATAGCAAAATAGAGGATGATATTTTTATGTTATTATTTAAACGAAATTTAGATATTCATTATTGCATTCAAAAGCATAAAAATAACTGTTAACCGGAATTAAAACTGACTTAGAAGACTTACAAAAATCTGTATTAGCGTCGAATTTAGAACGGCTTCGGCTTTTACTTTTTGCTTAAAATTAATTTTTAATTACATTAAATGTTCGAAGAAGAAGAAATTATTAAGTGTTACTCCAAATACTGACTTACATTTTTTTAAGAATTTAATCCTACTTGGGCCAGGACTTTCAACTAAAGGAATGACCAAATTAGTTTTACGTGGTAGAGCCAAGATATAACTAATAGACGCAGTTATACACACTGCAACATGCTACAGCATTCTTGCTACAATCACAATGGTTGTAGCATGCAGCATGAAGATGTCTATGGGCCGCAGTTACCATCAGGTGAACTGTGCGTTCGTTTTTCACCCTTATTCTATAAAAAATTCTTGAAGATTTCATAATTTGTATTGACTGTAATTAATACTTAATTTTCAAAACTTTTGCTAGAATTCATTATATTCTTAAAAAAATATATGAACCACACAATCAGAACTAATGTAGACATATAATGTTAACCTTTTACAGTTATCTTTTGCAGTAGCAGATTTATTGCAATAATTCATCAGGAGGAATTAGTCACATACATATACGTATTCAGTTGCGACTCGATGCTGACGGCTCCAATTAGCGTTCGTTACAGCCAGTTGACATATCGTGCGTGTTAACGAATTATGTGCTCGTCAACCAATTCATTTATTTCGTGTTTGCAAATATTTTTGGTAATATACAAAAATGCTTTTTTTTTCGATAAGAGCAGGCAAACGAGTATGCGGTTGCTACCTGAAGGTAAGTGACAACCGTCGCCCATAACCAACTCCAACACCAGGAGAATCACAATTTCAGGCCTCTTAAGACAGAGTAGGTTCTTTTCTGGAATGCCTCGTGTAGAGGCGAAACACGTGTCGCATTATTGTCAGTGGTGTACCTTTCCTAGTGTAGTGGTGTAGATAGTAGTGGTGACGGGGATAGTGCACGCAATTGAGGAAGGGCGGGAGGTACTGACTCTTGTGTAAAACGGAGTGCTCACAACCTCGCAAGTCATGCAACTAACGGCAACGCCTATAGTGTCGCGTAATTGGTTCAGCCTTTGTGTGGTTTAGATATTGAACTACACAAGAGCATAAAGTGTAATAACACTTTATTTCTCGAAAGTTTGCAAAATTTATATGTGTGAAGACAGCCAACTTCCAACTAACGTGCAACGCAGCACTTGGAGACACGAGGCAGATTAGCAGAAATCCAGGTGAGTGCACATGCCTCTCTTCATGAATTTCCTGTAGCCCGGACTTAGTAACATTTGCAGTATCACGAAGTAGTATATTCTCACCACATCACATAATCCAAAGGTTGCTGTTCCAATCCGATATTTATCTAATTAGTTTTTATCCAACAGTTTTGGTAAGAAATATTATTTTATTTCATTAAGCCGAATATTTACAATACTTAATATAGGGATTTGCGCATAGTAACGCCTGATTCTATTAAAATGATGTGTCTTATGTAGTTTGGAGAGCACTTTTCACCCTTCCTCAATTTCATGAACTATGCCCGTCACTACTAGCCCTACTAATTCCAACACTACTACACTATTGATGATAATGATGCCTCATTTAGAGGCGAAACACACCCCTAAATGAGGCATCATCAGGTGAAATTGACTCAGCGGTGGCTGAACAATAGGTGTCGTCTTTAAACAAATTTAATAAAATTTATCATAATTATTATTAAATTCATCATTCTAAAGTCCAAGATAAAATATACAGCCTATAATATACGTCCCATAGCTGAGCAAAAAACTCCTCTCATTTCTGAGAGAAGTATAAGTCAAGGAAGTTTAAATCTTGTCTTCGAAATACTCATTTTTAATACTGTATATATTAAAAAAAGGTTATCGCAACTACTGACTTAACCGCTGTGCACTTAGTAATATGTGATTCCTCAATATTATCAATAAATGTGTAGTGCTTGGTCAAATTTGTTATGGTTATATCAAAACTTTCATTCTTGTTTTCAAACCGTGATGTGGCGATATAAAATATCCACTACCCAACTTCGTCCCGTGAGTATCATAAGAGGTGACAGAGGTAAACTAAAACATAAGATTAGATTTAGCATATTCTCGATAACAACTCAATATTATTAAAAAAACATACGGTTGCTAACTCGCCTGCCAAACGTGCGAATACTACTGGAACTCCTCAAAGAGTAGGGCTAGGTATGCCGAGTTTTTGCTCGGTTTGTAAGGCATGGTGAGACCTTACCTCCGGAATTCATAGCGTTCCCTGAGAGTGCACTTTTATGACTGCTATCGGAACTCGTCGAAGACAACTTAGCAATATGTTGCAGGGCTAAGGGCCACGGGTTCGAACCCCGCACGGAACAAGTATTTGTATGGCCTACAAATAATTGTTCTGGGTCAGGGTGTTTATCCTTGTGAAATTTATATATGTAAACTGCCGCCAATTCGTTTTCTTTTAAAGAAGATCTTTCTACTTTTAAAGAAAACCTTTCTCCTTTTAAAGAAGACCTTTCTCCTTTATGAGAAAACGTTACCTTTACACAAGGATTTTTTCGGTACCGTGGCGGCAGTTTACATATATAAATTTTTGGTTTTTGGAATATTTTATTAATAGTTATAACTAAAAAAACAAAATTAAACTGCTATTTACATTCCATGGCTTCCCACATGATAGATGAAAAGAGTAAAAAATAGACTGATTTAAATAAATATTTTCAAAAGTTATGTTTACCCCTTCATGTGGACTTAATAAATCTACACCATAAGCCACTCAAAACACTTTTTTATTTAAAAAAGCAATTATTGATTTTATAAAAAATCATAAGCATTTTTTGGACAATGTGCTATTTATATCGATTATATGTTTAACATGATTGTTATATACGATTTTATGCAACAAAACCCTGGAATCTTGATTTTTAGGCGCTAGTAGAATATACCTAAGCAAGCGCTTTAGGCATGCAATAATACTTGTTTTCAATGATATTTGAATGATGTAAATGGATTGCAGTAGCCACTAATCAGCTCATAAGTTTTCACTCCAATTTGATTAAAATAAATAATCAGTACTGACTGTAAGTTTGTCACTTCTCTTTTATAATTAAAATAAAAATGTTTTCGTCCACAAATTACCACATAAAAACAACAAAATATATCAGTGGTCTGCTCATTATTCATAGGTTCGCGAACGTATCTCATCACAATAAATCGGGATCCAAAACATAAAATATTAAGTGGAACGCAACGTTCTGGATTGTTTTATAGCTTCTGAATAAAGATTCATTGAAGGATACGCCATTTTTATGTGACAAGTAACATTTTATTTATTGCAGTAATTTTAACGCATGTTTAATACATAATAAATGTGACAAACGAGCACACAGTCCACCTGGCATCTGCATCTATCCTCGATTTAGTATTAAATTGCCGATAATTCGCCACCCGTGAGGAATAAGATGGAATGCCTCGATTCCAGTAAAAAGGGTCTCCGGTTGTCTCTAATCGCCATATGGAACACAGCAGCATTAAGCTGCTATCTGACATTGGTATTTTGTGAGAGCGTAGACCTACCCCAGTCGACCAGACCTATTTGTTCTACAGCCATAATATAGCAGTAGCATGGCTCTACAACGCTCAATTTTCTTTCTCTCTATTTTACGGATGCAGAAAAGACTTCAAGATACTGTAAGCTCGTTTTACGTAGATCGTACCAAAAAAATTAAAAACTAAAGTTGGAGGCAGCCTTCGTTAATTACGATATCAGGACATCAAACACCCCAGAGCCCGATGACCATGTGTGCTATAAAGTGCCCAAAATGTTAAATTATAAAACTTAAAATTAAACGCGAAAGAATCCGTAAAATTAGTTTTATTCCATGTATAGTATTCGTGTAAAAGAAAATAATTAAATAAAACATTAATATTAAAACTTGCAAAAGTTTTGCCATGTAGTGACTACTAAGTATATAATTTATATGTTCAATATGATTGTTATTCCGTGGAGACCTACGTTCAGAAATGAACTTGAGGTTGTGTGAGTATTATGTATTTTATAAAATATATTATCTTATTTATTATTACTACTTGGGGGCAAAGAAACATCAAGTTTGTCAAGTATCAAGCGACACTCGTGATATAAATAACTACTAGCTACTCTACCCACTTTTGAAATAAGTAGTCAGTCTCGCATTGTGCGGCTTTATTTGAGACATCTGTTTTCCAAAAACTTTTTTTCACATCTAGATATGCCTACTTATACCATACTCGCGGGGGAAGGACGGGTTATGTTCGATTTGCACCGACTAAAAACCTCATCATGTGTTAACTTCACCGCTTATTGGCAGTGCCAAGGGAACCCTTTCGCACACATCCGTGGCCCAACTATTGCCCGACGCTTACGGACCCTACTCGTCTAAACAATATATGTATTAGTGAAGTAAAAGATGTAATTATATAAATTAATATTTGAATTGAAAATCGAATTCACAAACGCACATACAGTGCACTTGATAGTTTTAACATCTACTCCTGCAGCACGTGGTTGCCTGTAGTTGATGCTTTAGACGCGTTATTACCTCTGAGGGCAATTATGGAATGTCTCACAGCCTGCAATTATACTGGATCTATTTACTATTCAGAATGAAACTACACAGTGCACGGACTGCTGCTTGGTAACAGAAATAGTTAAGATGGTGGTACCAACCCAGATGGACTTCTAGGCAAAAACGATTCGAACCACTTAGTAGTACGTATAATTGTGTATGGATTTTTGTGGACTGGAATAAACAAATGACAAACACAGAATTTGTGCAATTCGTTTTTTTTTTATTTTATACACTGTGTCAATACAAAAAGACTACAAATTAAAAAGCTTTCGAGAGCAGTAAAATAAAAGGTATTTTACATATCATTAAGCGCAAGTCACCATTTTGTCATTTGGTTTGCACTCATTAATTTTCCATTTCGTTATTGAGGCAGCAAAAATAAGAGAGTTTAAATTGACAACACTCTGCAACTGATTGTAATCGATTGTAACTCAATTAACATTATTTTACCGAGCATTAATTTTCCATAGAAAATAATATTTTAAAAATCTATATAATATTATAATTTTGCTATGCAATTTTAAAGAAAACGAAGAAATATTTTAAATTACCTGATTTGTAATTTCAATCGAAGTCATTACATGTAAGACCTGAAAGAAGTCAATTTGGACATCCCAGACATCGCAAGAGAGGTAAAGACCCAAAAGAACTGTACTAATAAAACACCGTGAAGAGATCGAATGTCTAAGATATTAAACTTTAGAGACATAACAGCGAAATCCTCCTGTTTTTTTTTTAATAAATTTTCGTTTTATAGCAACATCACTTCTTCTTTCTTGAGCTTACTTCCGAGCAATTACTTAATACACTTTCTTATATATTATCATTTTAATACACACAGCAGGTCTCAACATTCACCGTATCAATCATGTGAATAATACAAGCTTCAAAGTTACCACAAACACATAATTGATAGTAGTAAAATTCCCAGAGGATTTTCTTTCAATATACTTACAATTTATTGCCGATCTTCAACTTTCTTTTGTTATCAAAACATATATTGTTATTACTTAACTTGAATTGAACTCTAAGATTCTCTAGGAAACAGATATTTGCGTTCATCTTTTGCTTAGCTAGGGATACAATGTACTGTGTATGTTTATCCGATCCAATCATCTTACTTTCTCACCGATAATGGTTTTTTTTTTATAAGAGAAGGCAAACGAGCTGCGCCTAACATGGTGGTTGGTGGTCACCGTGAACAATCTGTATGAACGCCTGCAACACCAGATGAATTGCAGGCGCGTTGCCATATATAGGCATGTATGGACGAATTTCTCGCTATTTGTGATTTATTATCTTAAAAAGACACCTAGTCAATAAAAAAAACTAGTAGCACCAGCTTCTAGTAAAATAGAGTCTCCATTTTTCTACAATCACACTACGAAACACAGCAGCATTAAGCTGCTATTTTACGCTGGGAGACTACGTCGAAGAAATTAAGTATTTACATTCAATTTTATTTCATAACGTTCAGTTGTAAACTGTTTACAGGCTTTTTATAGCCCTAGGGTGACAAACGTGCACAAGGTCTACCTGATGGTAAATAGATATCTGACCCATATACATCAACATCTATCTTCGATAATAATCAAAATAGCTGATGCGTTGTCATCCCTGGGGATTAAAACATTTTATTTCTATTAACTCATTTCCAGTAAAACGGTCTCCGGTTCTCTTTTTTATAGGATATGGTGACAGACGAGCACACAGTCCACCTATTGGTAAGTGGTTGCTGTGGCCCATAGACATCTACATCTATCTTCGATTATGAATCAAAATGCAGATACGTTGTCACCCGTGAGGACTAAGATGGAATGCTTATTTTCCAGTAAAAAGGGTCTCTGGTTCTCTACACTCATCATACGAAACACAGGAGCGTGAAGCTGCTATTTTACGCTGGTATTCTGTGATCGCGTGGTCCTACCCTGGTCGAGCCAACCCATACGTGCTGCATCTTTACTACTAATATAGCTACAGCATTGCTCTTCCACATCTGCAATGCGATGTCACCCGTGAGGACTAAGATGGAATGCCTATTTTCCAGTAAAAAGGGTCTCCGGTTCTCTACACTCATCATACGAAACACAGGATCGTTAAGCTGCTATTTTACGCTGGTATTCTGTGAGAGCGTGGTCCTTCCCTGGTCGAGCCAACGCATTCGTGCTGCACATTACTACTAATATAGCTGCAGCATTGCTCTTCCACGTATAAAAACCTCTGCCTTTACCCTTACGATACAAAAAGCAGCAGCATAAAGCTACTATCTTACTCTGGTATTCTATTACAGTATGGCCCTTCTGCAGTCAAGTTGACAATTTGTCATACAACAATAACACAGCTGGTGTATGGCTCTATAACGTACAAAACCTTAACTTTAATATTAAAAATATAGCAGAACCTGTACTGCTGCTTTGTGCATGAAATTGGTAAAAGGATGGTATTTTTTATAGATTGAAGGTTATGAACGAGCACACAGTCCATCTATGGTAAATATACACATTTTTTATGTGGTAGAGCCATGCTGCAGCTATATTAGTACTATAGTTGTAGCAGGAATGGGTCGGCTCGACCGGGGAAGGACCACGCTCTCACAGAAAACCACCGTAAAATAGCAGCTTAACGCTGCTGTGTTTCGTATGGTGAGTGTAGAGAACCGGAGACCCTTTTTACTGGCGAAGAGGCATTCCAACTTAGTCCTCACGGGTGACAACGCATCTGCATCTTGACACTTTATTGAGGATAGATGTAGATGTCTATGGGTCACAGTAACCACTTACCATCAGGTGGACTGTGTGCTCGTTTGTCACCCTCTCCTATAAAAAAAAAAAAAAAAAAAAAAAAAAAAATGGATGCAACAGCCCAGATATACCAAAATTTATCAACGATTTAGAATCAAATATGTTGATGCGTCATACCTTGAACACTAAGATAGAATACCTCGTTACCAGTAAAAACGGTCTGGTATCTTCGTCGACGAACTTCTAGGCACAAAAAGGAGTTCTACCAACTTAGAAATATTAAAAATATCTCAATACATTTGTTCAGTTTCATTTCTTTCCATTTTAAAATAAAACATTCAGTTGCAATAAAGTGCATTTTAATATAAAGTTATTGCATAGAGAAGCGCAATATTTCAAAGGTCAGCTACGGCGTACATCTGTTACGAATTTTCTGCAGCGGTCATACTTAGTGCTGAAAATTCGAAGTTATGTTTAATATTAAACTTGACGTGAAATACGTTTGTAAAAGATGTGGGATAAAAAGAAGATATTACTAAAATAAGATGAGTAAGCAGTAAAAGTAACCTTAATGAATACTTTTATTTTAAATATACACATTATTTCTTTTTTTTAGTAATAAAACTAACTTAAGTCTGCAAAAAAAACTGGTGTCTGGTGTAAAAACGTAAGCTATCTTGCGTTCGCGGTTTGACCTCTATTACGAATAAATTTGCGTAAAAAGGACGATGGTAACTGAAGGACTAATTATATAATACAGTCGACTTCAAATCATTTACATGCCAAGTTCGTACAAAAATCGTCATAGTTGACTATATATCTATATACACACAGCAGGACTGTAAAAACTACCGTGGTATCAGCTTGCTTAGCATTGTGGGTAAACTGTATGCCAAGGTGTTAATTGAAAGAGTTATGGAAGAAACTGATGGAAAAATTTGGGATGTGCAAGCTGGATTTAGAAAGGGGATGGGGTGTACGGATTAAGTCTTTTCCATGCGCATGATAGCGGAGAAATTTTTGGCCAAAAACCCGAAAGATTTTTGTGCGTTCATGGACTTAGAAAAGGCTTATGACAGAGTGGACAGGAATATGTTATGGCAAACACTGAAATCATTTGGGTTGAGCGCTGGCTTGATACAGGCATTAAGATCTCTTTACAGGGACTCTAGTGCTTGTGTCAGGATCAACGGGGTCTCCTCAGACTGGTTTGGCAT
This sequence comes from Parnassius mnemosyne, assembly GCA_963668995.1. NCBI lineage: Eukaryota > Metazoa > Arthropoda > Insecta > Lepidoptera > Papilionidae > Parnassius > Parnassius mnemosyne. The sequence continues at coordinate 1,633,039 of CAVLGL010000077.1, read as the reverse complement.
TCATAAAGGTGTCACACAGGGATGTGTGGCTTCCCCGTGGCTGTTTAACCTATTTATGGACAGTTGTTTGCAAACTTTGAAAGTTGAAGAATGTGGTTTGAGAATGGGTGAGTCAACCGTCAAATGCCTTTTGTACGCCGATGATTAAGTCATATTTGCATCGTCGGCGGCCGAGTTGCAAATGATGGTTACTTTAATGAATTGGTCATTGAAAGAAAGGGGTATGAAAGTGAACTCAAGTAAGACGAAAGTGATGGTTTTTGAAAGAGAAGAAAGTAAAACTTTATGTGAAATAAAAATAGAAGGGGAGTTGATTGAGCAAGTGGATGAGTTTGTATATTTGGGATGTTTATTTAGCAGGGATAGTAGATATGACAAGGATATAGAGAACGACGAGCGAACGCTGGAAATAGAGTGAATGGGGCTCTACACACTATTATGAGGAGTCAGAATATATCAACAAAGGCACGTATGGCAATTTATAATGCTGTGTTAGTCCCTACTTTAATGTATGGTAGTGAAAGTTGGGTCTGGCAGAAGAAGCATGAGAGTAGAATAAATGCTGTAGTAATGCATTTCTTAAGGAGTATGCTAAGGCTGAATCTGAATGACAGGGTGAGAAATAGTGTGATAAGAGAAAAGTGTGGTTTGCAAGATGACGTTGTGACAAGGATTAAGAAAGGAATGCTTCGTTGGTTTGATCATGTAGAAAGAATGAACGAGGAAAGAGTGACAAAGTAAATTTATGCTGCAGAAGTGAACGGCAGGGTCGGGAAGGGACGCCCTAGACGAAAGTTTATCGACCGAATCGGCGATACATTAAAAATGGGCCAGATTAGGAGTACCCTTAACCGACGAGCGTGTATGCGCAGATATATGGATGTAAAAGAGGCGAGAGAGGTGTGTCAGGATCACGCCAAATGGAAGTCCGTAGTCTCTGCCTACCCCTCTGGGTGACAGGCGTGAGTGTTTATGTATATGTATACATGTATATGTATCTTTATATGCCCGGCAGTGCGACCCTAAGAATATATGACCGTAACGAACCTTGTCGTAAACCATTACTGCCCACAATTATTCTGAGGGCCGCCTACATAATTCAAGACTACCACGAATGAAACTGTATGAGGCTATATGATTGTATAAATACTTTGAATGAGGCCTGCAATAATTACCAACTAAAATATAAGTGAAAGTAGGAAGTCAGAAAGTTCTACCTTGTCTATCCCGCATAGTAGAAAGTAAACCTATAGAAGTTATGCAAATACATAAGTCGTTTCCTTCATAAAATGTTTATTTATTACAGTTTACAATAACATTACAAGATTTAGGTAATTTTCTATGGAGTTGTAACGAATTTTTTTCTAATCCAAGTGGATTTTATAAGGTGGTCGACTTTTACTCATTAACTTCTTAATTCTGCTTAACTGCAATAGTTTTTCTTTTAACTTCGTTATATCTACTACTTTGCATACTTTTCACATTTCCAAAGAAGGTGGTTTAGTTGGTAGTGGGAGGGGGCACATGAGGAGGCACATGATGAATAATAATATCTATCTAATAAAAAATACCACTTTACAGCTAAATATTTCGCAAACGGACCCCGAATCGAAAATGTGTTGTTCTACATCCACAGTATTTTTGAAAGACATCTCCAAAGATACCCCACACGGGTAAAAAAAAATCATTCTACATTGACGTGTACCCAAAAAAATGTTTCTTATTTATGATTTTATTTCACAGTTATGTTAGTGTGATTAATATCTATAAATATCCAAATTACAGATTAGTAGCACCTAGGGCCTCCGAGTAAAATCGCGGACGTACATATGGAGATGGTGAAACTATATGGGTTTCTTGTTGTTTAACTACGGAACTCTAAGAAACTACGTTACAACTCCCCACTCCGGCTTTAGTAACTACAAAGAATCTTATCTTTGATTCGTACGTATAAGTTTTGACATTCGAATTGCGTTTACTGAAAAACAAGTTATTTATACTTAGCGGACCTGAAAAAGAAGGAGGTTAACATATCGATTGTTTGTTTTTTGTATTTTTTATAGAATAAGTGTGATAAACGAGCACATAGTCCACCTAATGGTAAATGGATGCTGTGACTCACAGATGCGTTGCTCTAAGGTTGACTGGCAGGGAATGTTATTAGCTTAGAGTTCACCTTTCGATCCTGTACTGTTTGTAAGGATCAATAAAAATTCAATAAGATAAAATAAATAAAACAAGGACTTGACATATTTTGGTCATTTTCACAAAATATATTCAATTTCGCAGGGCTATCCGAGTACATAACCAAAGTATGAAATCCATCCAACTGCAGAAAGATGTAAGACAGGGTGACGTTATATCCCCGAAACTCTTCACCGCTGTATTGGAAGAGGTTTTCAACCGTATATCGTATCCTTTCCAATTCAGTAGCATCACATCATATTAACATCACTAGCGAGTACATCACTCACCTTCGATTTGCCGACGATATAGTCCTTATTGCAGAGTTACTGGAGGACCTAAGCACTATGCTCAATGACCTCAATAGTGTCTCCCAACGGATAGGTCTTAAGGTGAACATGGAAAAAACGATCAAAAAAAGATCATGTGTAATGTCCATATCACACCTATAGTGGTAGCTGTTGGGAGCACTAAGCTCTAAGTTGTTGACGAGTATGTTTACCTGGGATAAATAATCCGACTGGGCAGCGTTCGGGAAATTACGGCACATCTTCTCGTCAGGTATACCTCTAAACCTGAAAACTAAATTGTACAACCAGTGCGTGTTGCCAGTGATGACTTGCCAGCCAGCTAGTATTACAATAAAATCCAGTCTCACTATATATGAAAGGAATTTCCTCTTATTCTGCTATATCGCGCGCAGTATCACGTTCAGAGTTAAGCAAAACATTCATTTCCCAGATAATATATTAAACCTTTTAAACACTGAGAAATAACCTTTAGATACAAATCGATTACTCTCAGTAAGTGCGAGGAAGCGACACCGCTAAATAACTTTATATTTATCTGAGTATCGAACGTGCTGTGAAGCTACGATATAGTTGATGACGTCTTTAGTTTATATGTAATAAAAAACTAGAGGTTTCTGAATCATAAACGCATATTGTAAAGCACTTCAACATCATTATAACCTCTCAAAGTATACTGTTGAACATAGGCCTCCACGATAGATTGTCTTATATACGAGTAGCACATATTTTCTATAATTGCTAAGGCTGACAGACGACCTCGCAACTGCATCATTTTATTATGCTGAAGAGTTATTACCGCTAATACCTGTCTACTGTTACATTTATTAACTCTTACGTCACCCACGTGATGATAAACAGTAGTGTACTGCTGCCATTTATGATGTAAGACAAATATTTTTACTTAATCTTCCTATTAAATATTTTGTAAAAGGCGAATCACAAGAAACTCAAATTTGGTATCCGAGGGATGGTAGTCAGAAATTACTGTAATAGCCTTACAATTCATACCTATATCAACTCGTCTGTAACGTCAGGTCCGATCGAGGGAATCTGAAACCGGAAATGGGCAGAAACATCTTAATTTTAAATGCTCATCGTAATTAAAAAATGCAGTTACCAACCTGCCTACGAGCGCGGCAACTTTGGCAATATCGCGCTATGAAGTAATACATTGGACAGGCCTTTAACCCAGAGTGGTCTTATCAGGCATAATCTGTAAGGAATAGTGAAAAACATTAAGAATTATTGCATACCTTAAGCGAAAGCGCAAGGTATGTTCTATTATCGCCAAAAAATTAAGATTCCATCGTTTCATCGAATAAAATCGTATCTAGCAATCATATTATACATATAAATGATGTAAAAAGCACATTGTTAGAAAGATAAATGATTGTTGAACTCATTAATATTTTTTTAATCGATTAATTGCTATTTTTAAATAAAACAAAGGGTTGGCATATGGTGTGGATTTATCATGTCCCTGTGGCTTATAAACACGATAACTTTTTAAAATATCAATTGTTTAACTCAATCTATTTTTTAATCTCTTCATCTATCATGTGGGAAGCCACTGAATGTAAATGGCAGTGTAATTTTGTTCTGTCTAGCTATAATTAATATTTTTCAGCTCCAAAATGGCGAAATTTTCGTTGATTTGGTAGCCTTGTATGTAAATTATTTCTGTAAATGGGGAGCTACAGCCACAGAGTAGTTTAGTTCGGCTTCAGTCGCCGTCATAAGTGGACATTGTTTAGGTTGTTTGAAGCGGCTCAAAAAGATCGCTGTACAAATACACAATATTCGAATAAACAAATTTCTTAAATACTTAATTATAATAAAAATAAGAGATTTTTTTATTACAATATTTTAAAAGCACAGAATAAATAATAGTAGTATGTACTAAAAGTAAGTAGTATAAATTTTTTTGTCATGGGCGACATTTTCATGGTTTTCGAGGGTGTTGAAACCGATAGGGTTGTCGAAATGTAAATCCAAGATGGCGGCCGTAATAGGTATCAATGTTTTCATCATGAATGTCATTTTCATGGTTTTCGAGGGTGCTGAAACCGATAGTGCTGTCGAAATGTAAATCCAAGGTAGCGGCTGCAATAAGTACACATTTTTTTATCATGGGTTTCATTTTCATGGTTTTCGAGGGTGTTGAAGCCGATAGTGCTGTCGAAATGTAAATCCAAGATGACGACTGCAATAGATATCAATTTTTTGATCTTGGGTTTCATTTTCATGGTTTTCGAGGGTGTTAAAGCCGATAGTGCTGTTGAAATGTAAATCCAAGGTGGCGGCTGCAATGGGTATCAATTTTTTTTATTATGGGTATCATTTTCATGGGTTTCAAAAGTGTTGAAGCCGATAGTGCTGTTGAAATGTAAATCCAAGATGGCGGCTGAAGTATGTACCAATTTTTTCATCATGGGTGTCATTTTCATAATTTTTCGAGGGTGTTGAAGCCGATAGTGCTGTCGAAATGTAAATCCAGGATGGCGGCTGAAGTAGGTACCAATTTTTTCATCAAGGGTGTCATTTTCATAATTTTTCGAGGGTGTTGAAGCCTATAGTGCTGTCGAAATGTAAATCCAAGGTGGCGGCAGCAATGGGTACCAACTGTTTCATCATGGGTATCATTTTCATGGGTATCGAGGGTGTTGAAGCCGATAGTGCTGTCGAAATGTAAATCCAAGATGGCGGCTGAAGTAGGTACCAGTTTTTTCATCATGGGTGTCATTTTCATGGTTTTCGAGGGTGTTGAAGCCGATAGTGCTGTCAAAATGTAAATCCAAGATGACGGCTGCAATAGATATCAATTTTTTCAACTTGGGTTTCATTTTCATGGTTTTCGAGGGTGTTGAAGCCAATAGTGCTGTCGAAATGTAAATCCAAGGTGGCGACTGCGATGGGTATCAATTGATTTATCATGGGTATCATTTTCATGGGTTTCGAGGGTGTTGAAGCCGATAGTGCTGTCGAAATGTAAATCCAAGATGGCGGCTGAAGTAGGTACCAATTTTTTCATCATGGGTGTCATTTTCATAATTTTTCGAGGGTGTTGAAGCCCTACTAATCCCAACACTACTACACTATTGATGATAATGATGCCTAATTTAGAGGCGAAACACACTCCTAAATGAGGCATCATCAGGTGAAATTGACTCAGCGGTGGCTGATCGCTAGATGTCGTGTTTTAACAAATTTAATAAAATTTATCATAATTATTATTAAAGTCATCATTCTAATATCAAAAATAAAATATAATATACGTCCCATAGCTGAGCAAAAAACTTCTCTCATTTCTGAGAGATGTATAAGTCAAGGAAGTTTAAATCTTGTCTTCGAAATACTCATTTTTAATACTGTATGTATTAAAAAAAGGTTATCGCAACTACTGACTTAACCGCTGTGCACTTAGTAATATGTGATTCCTCAATATTATCAATAAAAGTGTAGTGCTTGGTCACATTCTTGTTTTCAAACCGTGATGTGGCGATATAAAATATACACTACCCCATTTAGTCCCGTGAGTATCATAAGAGGTGACAGAGGGAAACCGAAACATAAGATAAGATTTAGCATATTCTCGATAACAACTCAATATTTTTAAAAAACATACGGTTGCTAACTCGCCTGCCAAACGTGCCAGCTATATCAATGATATGTTGCAAGCTGGTAGCATTCATTGCTATGCAGATGACAGCACTGGTGATGCTCTATACACCGGCCGTGCCAATATTTCTCGGGAAAACGTCACCGAGTACCGGAACAAACTTGTGTCTGAGTCTTTGCTGGACAAAGTCTCGGATTGGGGGCGACTAAATCTAGTCCAGTTTAATCCTCAGAAGACACAAGTTTGCGCGTTTACCGCTAAAAAGAACCCCTTTGTCGTATCTCCTCAGTTTCAAGGTACTCCCCTTGTTGCCTCAGCCAGTATCGTAATCCTCGGCGTCGACATATCGAGTAGCGTGCAGTTTCGTGGTCACTTGGAAGAGAAGGCCAAATTGGCCACGAAAAAGCTTGGCGTGCTCAGCAGAGCAGGACAGTATTTCATGCTGGCTCAACGCCTGCAACTTTACAAGGCGCAGGTTCGGCCTCACATGGAATACTGTTCCCATCTCTGGGCTGGGGCTCCCCAGTTCCAGCTTCTTCCTCTTGACCGCATCCAGCGCAGAGCGGCTCGAATCGTCGACGACCGAGTCCTTTCCGATCGGCTCGACTCATTGGCACTGCGAAGAGATGTTGCATCTCTTAGGATTTTCTTTCGCATTTACCATGGGGAGTGCTCTGAGGAATTGTTCGGATTAATCCCAGCCGCCAAATTTCACGAACGCACATCGCGGCAGAACTCCCGATACCATCCACACCATCTGGATGATTGGCGGTCCACCACTGTGCGATTTAGAAGATGTTTTCTTCCTCGCACAACTTCCTTGTGGAATAGTTTACCACCAGCGATTTTTCCGGACCGATACGACTTAGGGACCTTCAAGAAAAGAGCCTACTCCTTTTTAAAAGGCCGGCAAAGCATCTGCAATTCCCCTGGTGTTGCGGTTGTTCGTGGGCGGCGGTAGTCACTTACCATCAGGTGAGCCGCATGCTCGTTTGCCCCCTCTCCTATAAAAAAAAAATCATCCATATAGGGTCTATACTCGAATTGGGGGCGACAAAATCTAGTCCAGTTCAATCGCCAGAAGACGCAAGTTTGCGCGTTTCCCGCTAAAAATAATCCCTTTGTCATATCTTCTCAGTTTCAGGGCACTCCCTTTGCTGCCTCAGCTAGCATCGGAATCCTTGGCGTCGACATATCGAATAGTGTGCAGTTTTGTGATCACTTGGAAGGGAAGGCCAAATTGGCTTCTAAAAAGCTTGGTGTACTCGGCAGAGCGAGACAGTATTTCACGCCGGCACATCGCTTGCAACTTCACAAAACGCAAGTTCGTCCTCACATGGAATAATGTTCTCATCTCTGGGTCGGAGCACCCCAGTGCCAGCTCCTTCCACTTGACCGCATCTAGCGCAGAGTGGTTCGAATCGTCGACGACCGGGTTCTTTCTGATTGGCTCGATACACTAGCACTGCTTAGAGATGTTGGATCTCTTTTCGTATTTTATCGCATCTATCATGGGGAGTGCCCTGAGGATTTGTTCGGACTAATTCCAGCCACTCAATTTCACCATCGCACATCGCGACAAAAATCGCGTTACCATCCATACTATCTGGATGATTGAAAGTCCACCACTTTGCAACGTAGAAGAAGGTTTCTCCCTCGCACAACTTCCTTGTGGAATCGATTATCACCAGCGATTTTTTCGGACCGATACGACTTAGGAATCTTCAAGAAAAGAGCTTACACCTTTCTAAAAGGTTGGCAACGCATCTGCAATTCCCCTGGTGTTGCGGTTGTTCATGGGCGGTGGAAGTCCCTTACAATTAGGTGAGCTGCATGCTCGTTTGCCCCCTCTTCTATAAAACAAAAAGTTTAATTACAAAATTTTCACTAGAAACCTTATAATTATTACTCTTCTTCCAATTTTTCGATAAGTATATGTTAAATTTTAATTTAAAAAAAAACTTGGAAAATCTCATGTTCATAAAATCGTGAAAGAGTAAAAAACCAAATTATAAATTGTAGTTCCAGAAGCAGTCACTAACATACACCTTCAATTCACTCCATTAAGTTCAGAGGTAAGGTCTATTCATAACAAACAAAACGATCACAAACCTTCACACAAGGATTTTTTCTGTACCGTGGCGGCAGTTTACAGTTTACATTTTACATATATGAATTTCACAAGGATAAACATCCTGACCCGGAACAATTATTTGTAGGCCATACAAATACTTGTCCCTTGCGGGGTTCAAACCCGTGGCCCTTAGCCCTGCAACATATTGCTAAGTTGTCTTCGACGAGTTCCGGTAGCAGTCATAAAAGTGCACTATCAGGGCACTCTATCAATTCCGGAGGTAAGGTCTCACCATAACTTACAAACCGAGAAAAAACTCGGCATACCTTGCCCAACTGTTTGAGGAGTTCCAGTAGTATTCACCGAAGTACACCTTCAGTTCACTTTATCAAGTCCGAAGTTAAGGTCTCATTATAACTAACAAAACGAGGCCAAACTCGGCGCACCTATTTCTACTCTTCGAGAAGTTCCAGTAGCAGTCACCAAAGTAAACCCTCAGGTCACTATCAATTTCAGAGGTAAGGTCTCATCATAACTAACAAAACGAGGTCAAACTTGGCACATATAGTTCTACTCTTCGAAGAGTTCTAGTAGCAATCACCGAACTACACCTTCAACTCGTTCTATCAAGTCCAGTGGTAAAGTCTCATCATTACTAACAAAACGAGGCCAAACTCGGCACACCAATTTCCACTCTTCGAGAAGTTCCAGTAGCAGCTACCAAAGTATACCTACAGGTCACTCCATTAATTCCAGAGGTAAGGTCTCAATCATAACTTACAAAACGAGCCCAAACTTGGCACATCTAGTTCTACTCGTCGAGGAGTTCCAGTAGCAGATACCGAAGTACACCTTCAGTTCACTCCATAAAGTCCAAGACGTATCATCCTCATCATTATCATTACAACCCTTCAGAAGTCCACTCCTAAACATAGGCCCCCAAGTAACTCCACAAAGCACGGTCACGAGCAACGTGCATCCATTGACTTACTGCACGTCTTACCAGGACGTGACTCCAGTAAGGGGACGCCCTACACTTTGCTTGCCAGTAAGTATAAGTATTTTTAAATATAAATCTTACGTACTTTTAGCGAAACAAAATATTGTAATAAAATTCTGTAATTTTAAAAATAATAACCTTAAGCAATTATGTATCAAATTTGGTTTTTGGAATATTTTATTAATAGTTATAACTAAAAAAAAAACAAAATTAAACTGCTATTTACATTCCATGGCTTCCCACATGATAGATGAAGAGAGTAAAAAATAGACTGAGTTAAATAAATATTTTCAAAAGTTATGTTTACCCCTTCATGCGGACTTAATAAATCTACACCATAAGCCACTAAAAACACTTTTTTTATTTAAAAAAGCAATTATTGATTTTATAAAAAATCATAAGCTCATCAATAATGTATTTTTTGGACAATGTGCTATTTATATCAATTATATGTTCGACATGATTGTTATATAGGATTTTATGCAACAAAACCCTGGAATCTTGCTTTTTAGGCGCTAGTAGAACATATCTAAGCAAGCGCTTTAGGCATGCAATAATATTTGTTTTCAATGATATTTTAATGGTGTAAATGGATTGCAGTAACCACTAATCAGCTCATAAGTTTTCACTCCAATTTGATTAAAATAAATAATCAGTACTGACTGTAAGTTTGTCACTAATCTTTTATAATTAAAATAAAAATGTTTTCGTCCACAAATTACCACAAAAAACAACAAAATATATCAGTGGTGTGCTCATTATTCATAGGTTCGCGAACGTATCTCATCACAATAAATCGGGATCCAAAACATAAAATATTAAGTAGAACACAACGTTCTGGATTGTTTTATAGCTTCTGAATAAAGATTCATTGAACGATACGCCATTTTTATGTGACAAGTAACATTTTATTTATTGCAGTAACTTTAACGCATGTTTAATATATAATAAATGTGACAAACGAGCACACAGTCCACCTGACATCTGCATCTATCCTCGATTTAGTATCAAATTGCAGATAATTTTCCACCCGTGAGGAATAAGATGGAATGCCTCGATTCCAGTAAAAAGGGTCTCCGGTTGTCTCTACTCGCCATATGGAACACAGCAGCATTAAGCTGCTATCTGATATTGGTATTTTGTGAGAGCGTAGACCTACCCCAGTCGAGCAGACCTATTTGTTCTACAGCCATAATATAGCAGTAGCATGGCTCTACCACGCTCAATTTTCTTTCTCTCAATTTTACGGATGCAGAAAAGACTTCAAGATACTGTAAGCTCGTTTTACGTAGATCGGATCAAAAAAATTAAAAACAAAAAGTTGGAGGCAGCCTTCGTTAATTACGATATCAGGACATCAAACATGACCATGTGTGCTGTAAAGTGCCCGAAATGTTAAAATATAAAACTTAAAATTAAACGCGAAAGAATCCGTAAAATTAGTTTTATTCCATGTATAGTATTTGTGTAAAAGAAAATAATTAAATAAAACATTAATATTAAAACTTGCAAAAGTTTTACCATGTAGTGACTACTAAGTATATAATTTATATGTTCAATATGATTGTTATCCCGTGGAGGCCTACGTTCAGAAATGAACTTGTGTTTGTGTGAGTTAAGACAGAGCAGTCATTGTTATGTAATATCCAGTTCCTATTAATATTATGTATTTTATTAAATATATTATCTTATTTATTATTACTACTTGGGGGCAAAGAAACATCAAGTTTGTCAAGTATCAAGCGACACTCGTGATATAAATAACTACTAGCTACTCTACCCACTTTGGAAATAAATAGTCAGTCTCGAATTACGCGGCTTTATTTGAGACATCTGTTTTCCACAAACTTTTTTTCACATCTGGAAATGCCTACTTATACCAACCTTGCGGGGGAAGGACGGGTTATGTTCGATTTGCACCGACTAAAAACCTCAAGGTGTGTTACCTTCACCGCTTATTGGCAGTGCCAAGGGAACCCTTTCGCACACATCTGTGGCCCAACTATTGCCGGACGCCCCTTTACGGACCCTACTCGTCTAAACAATGTATGTATTAGTGAAGTAAAAGATGTATTTATGTAAGTTAATATTTTAATTGAAAATCGAATTGACAAACACACATACAGTGCACTTGATAGTTTTAACATCTACTTCTGCAGCACATGGTTGCCTGTAGTTGATGCTTTAGACGCGTTATTACCTCTGAGTGCAATTATAGAATGTCTCACAGCCTGCAATTATACTGGCTCTATTTACTATTCAGAATGAAACTACACAGTGCAAGGACTGCTGCTTGGTAACAGAAATAGTTAAGATGGTGGTACCTACCCAGATGGACTTTGTCGTGAAGCGACAATTAAGAACAAAAAGAATCTAACCTAAGAGCAACAAAACAACAAAAATACAATAAAAACAAATAATATATTTAAGATTCAAAAGATATTTACAATTTTATATAACAAAAATGGAGTATGAAAATGAGGATGGATGATGTGATTTACAAATTATTTAAGAAAAGGTAATAAAAAAAAGGAGATTAGTGTCGAAGCTGAATCTGAAGATCCAAAGTGTGCTCTCAGCGCCTGGAACGAGCACACACGGCGTAGGTGAGAAGGCGTGGGCGTCTCTAGGCGACGACCTCAGGTGAATGCGGTGATTGCAGGATCCGGCGATTTCAGGCCAGACAGGGGCTTGCAGGATCCTCAGCGACTTCAGACAGCACAGAGGCCTGCAGGATCCGGTGACTGCAGGCGGGACAGAGGTTTGCAGGTTCCGGTGACTTCAGGCGGAGCAACTGTTTGTAGGATCCGGCGACTTCAGGTAGAGCAGAGGTTCGTAGAGTCCAGTGGCTTCAGGCAGGACAGAGGCTTGCAGGATCCCGGGGCAGTGCGGCCCCGGGATAAGGCCTTTAGGAGATGCTTCCAATTCGAGAACTGAAGCGAGACTGAATTTCTTCACCGATTGTTCGGCTTTTATACCTCTCTAGAGAGAACGGAAAAATTATTTAAATTAAACGCAAATTTTTTGTAAATGGTCAAGAGGAAAGAGTATTTATGTAGAATTATTGAAATAGAAACAACAGACCGGTAGCAAATTTGAATATAATTGTCATAGCGACCAAATAAACAACGATGTCAAAACATGTCAAATTAGGCTTGTTCTATTACAAGCCTAATTTGACATGTAAACGGCAAGATTTTAGTGAAAAATGAGATATTATTGATATAGGAAAAAAGGTAGCGCAACTGCACGCACAAAGCCCGAAATTGCAGAGTTACGGAAAACTAAATAAAAGATCGAAAAGAGGTAGACTCCATTGATACCAATTGAAAAGTGCTGATAATGTGAAAATACGAAGTAGAAATGATTTGTTATTGTGTTCTTATGGTTTAAAATCGTTACAGGATCCTATGGAAATAAAAGTGATGTAAAATATCCAGTTTTGAGGTGAATGCAGAAAATCGAAACAGAATGGAAAAATGAATTTAAAATAATGTAAAATGATAAGTAAGTAGCATAACACTACCACTTCTAGGCAAAAACGATTCGAACCACTTAGTAGTACGTATAATTGTGTATGGATTTCTGTGGACTGGAATAAACAAATGACAAACACAGAATTTGTGCAGTGAGTTTTATTTTTTATTTTATACACTGTGTCAATACAAAAAGACTACAAATTAAAAAGCTTTCGAGAGCAGTCAAATAAAAGGCATTTTCCATATCATTAAGCGCAAGCCATTTTGTCATTTGGTTTGCACTCATTAATTTTCCATTTCGTTATTGAGGCAGCAAAAATAAAGTGAGTTTAAATTGACAACGCTCTGCAACTGATTGTAATCGATTGTAACTCAATTAACATTATTTTACCGAGCATTAATTTTCCATAGCAAATAATATTTTAATAATCTACATAATATTATAATTTTGCTATGCAATTTTAAAGAAAACGAAGAAATATTTTAATTTACCTGATTTTTAATTTCAATCGAAGTCATTACATGGAAGACCTGAAAGAAGTCAATTTGGACATCCCAGACATCGCAAGAGAGGTAAAGACCCAAAAGAACTGTACTAATAAAACACCGTGAAGAGATCGAATGTCTAAGATATTAAACTTTAGAGACATAACAGCGAAATCCTCCTGTTTTTTTATTAATAAATTTTCGTTTTATAGCAACATCACTTCTTCTTTCTTGAGCTTACTTCCGAGCAATTACTTAATACACTTTCTTATATATTATCATTTTAATACACACAGCAGGTCTCAACATTCACCGTATCAATCATGTGAATAATACAAGCTTCAAAGTTACCACAAACACATAATTGATAGTAGTAAAATTCCCAGAGGATTTTCTTTCAATATACTTACAATTTATTGCCGATCTTCAACTTTCTCTTGTTATCAAAACATACATATATTGTTATTACTTAACTTGGATGGAACTCTAAAATTCTCTAGGAAACAGATATTTGCGTTCATCTTTTGCTTAGCTAGGGATTTTTTTCATACGATAAGGGTAAAAAACGAGCACACAGTCCACCTGATGGTAAGTGGTTGCTGCGGCCCATAGATATCTACATCTATCCTCTGTTACAAATCAAAATGTAGATGCGTTGTCACCCGTGACGACTAAGATGGAATGCCTCATTTCCAGTAAAAAGGGCCTCCGGCCACCTGCACTCACCAAGCGAAACGCAGAGGTAAACCTCTACTTCACGCTGGTTTTCTGTGAGGTCGTGGTATCACCCCGGTTTGAGCTGGCCCATCCGTGCAACAACAAAAGCTGCCGCGTGGCTCTACCACTGTTAAATACAATATACTGTGCATGTTTATCCGATCCAATCATCTTACTTTCTCACCGATATTGGTTTTTTTTATATATAAGAGAAGGCAAACGAGCTGCGCCTCACATGGTGGTTGGTGGTCACCGTGAACAATCTGCATGAACACCTGCAACACCGGATGAATTGCAGGCGCGTTGCCATATATAAGCATGTATGGACGAATTTCTGGCTATTTGTGATTTATTATCTTAAAAAGACACCTAGTCAATAAAAAAAACTCGTAGCGCCAGTTTCCAGTAAAATAGAGTCTCCATTATTCTACAATCAAACTGCGAAACACAGCAGCATTAAGCTGCTATTTTACGCTGGGAGTTAACGTCGAAGAAATTAAGTATTTACATTCCATTTTATTTCATAACGTTCAGTTCTAAACTATTTACATGCTTTTTATAGCCCTAAGGTGACAAACTTGCACAAGGTCCACCTGGTGGTAAATAGATATCTGGCCCATATACATCTACATCTATCTTCGATAATAATCAAAATAGCTGATGCGTTGTCATCCCTGGGGATTAAGACATTTTATTTCTATTAACTCATTTCCAGTAAAAGGGTCTCCGGTTCTCTTTTTTATAGGATATGGTGACAAACGAGCACACAGTACACCTAATGGTAAGTGGTTGCTGTGGCCCATAGACATCTACATCTATCCTCAATAAAGAATCAAACACGGGTGACATCGAATCTGCAATGCGATGTCACCCGTGAGGACTAAGATGGAATGCTTATTTTCCTGTAAAAAGGGTCTCCGGTTCTCTACACTCATCATACGAAACACAGGATCGTTAAGCTGCTATTTTACGCTGGTATTCTGTGAGAGCGTGGTCATTCCCTGGTCAAGCCAACCCATTCATGCTGCAACTTTACTACTAATATAGCTGCAGCATTGCTCTTGCACGTATAAAAACCTCTATCTCTACTCTTACTGGGTGATATTTTTTATAGACTGAAGGTTATGAACGAGCACACAGTCCATTTATGGTAAGTGGATGCAACAGCCCAGATATACCAAAATTTATCAACGATTTAGAATCAAAAATGTTGATGCGTCATACCTTGAACACTAAGATAGAATACCTCGTTACCAGTAAAAACGGTGTGGTATGTTCGTCGACGAACTTCTAGGCACAAAAAGGAGTTCTACCAACTTAGAAATATTAAAAATATCTCAATACATTTCTTCTGTTCTATTTCTTTCCATTTTAAAATAAAAGATTCACTTGCAATAAAGTGCATTTTAATATAAAGTTATTGCATAGAGAAATGCAATATTTCAAAGGTCAGCTACGGCGTACATCTGTTACGAATTTTCTGCAGCGGTCATACTTAGTGCTGAAAATTCGAAGTTATGTTTAATATTAAACTTGACGTGAAATACGTTTGTAACAGATGTGGGATATAAAGAAGAAATTACTAAAAGAAGAAGAGAAAGCAGTAAATGAAACCTTACTGATTACTTTTATTTTAAATATACACATTATTTCTTTTTTTTTAGTAATAAAACTAACTTAAGTCTGCAAAAAAAACTGGTGTCTGGCGCTAAAAAGTAGGCTATCTTGCGTTCGCGGTTTGACCTCTATTACGAATAAAAATGTGCGTAAATAGGACGATGGTAACTGAAGGACTAATCATATAATACAGTCGACTTCAAATCATTTACATGCCAAGTTCGTAAAAAGATCGTCATAGTTGACTATATATCTATATATTCCCGGCAGTGCGACCCTAAGATTTACATATATGACCGTAACGAACCTTGTCGTAAACCATCACTGCCCAAAATTATGCTGAGGGCCGCCTACATAATTCAAGACTACCACGAATGAAACTGTATGAGGCTATATGATTGTATAAATACTTTGAATGAGGCCTGCAATAATTACCAACTAAAATATAAGTGAAAGTAGGAAGTAAGAAAGTTCTATCTTGTCTACCCCGCATAGTAGAAAGTAAACATATAGAAGTAATGCAAATACGTAAGTTGTTTCCTTCATAAAATGTTTATTTATTACAGTTTACAATAACATTACAAGATTTAGGTAATTTTCTATGGAGTTGTAACGAAATTTTTACTAATCCAAATGCATTTTATAAGGTGGTCGACTTTTACTCATTAACTTCTTAATTCTGCTTAACTGCAATAGTTTTTTCTTATAACTTCGTTATATCTACTACTTTTCATACTTTTCACATTTCCAAAAAAGGTGGTTTAGTTGGTCGAAGGAGGGGGCACATGAGGAGGCACATGATGAATAATATATCTAATGAAAAATACCACTTTAAAGCTAAATATTTCGTAAACGGACCCCGAATTGAAAATGTGTTAAAAATCAATCATCAAAAAATCCAAATTACAGATTAGTAGCACCTAGGGCCTCCGAGTAAAATCGCGGACGTACAGATGGAGATGGTGAAACTATAGGGGTTTCTTGTTGTTTAACTACGGAACTCTAAGAAACTACGTTACAACTCCCCGCTCCGGCTTTAGTAACTACAAAGAATCTTATCTTTGATTCGTACGTACTCGTATAAGTTTTGACATTCCAATTGCGTTTACTTAAATGCAAGTTGTTTATACTTTGCGGACCTGAAAAAGAAGGAGGTTGACATATCGATTGTTTGTTTTTTGTATTTTTTATAGAATAAGTGTGATAAACGAGCACATAGTCCACCTAATGATAAATGGATGCTGTGACTCACAGATGCGTTGCTCTAAGGTTGACTGGCAGGGAATGTTATTAGCTTAGAGTTCACCTTTCGATCCTGTACTGTTTGTAAGGATCAATAAAAATTCAATAAGATAAAATAAATAAAACAAGGACTTGACATATTTTGGTCATTTTCACAAAATATATTCAATTTCGCAGGGCTATCCGAGTACATAACCAAAGTATGAAATCCATCCAACTGCAGAAAGATGTAAGACAGGGTGATGTTATATCCCCGAAACTCTTCACCGCTGTATTGGAAGAGGTTTTCAACCGTATATCGTATCCTTTCCAATTCAGTAGCATCACATCATATTAACATCACTAGCGAGTACATCACTCACCTTCGATTTGCCGACGATATAGTCCTTATTGCAGAGTTACTGGAGGACCTAAGCACTATGCTCAATGACCTCAATAGTGTCTCCCAACGGATAGGTCTTAAGGTGAACATGGAAAAAACGATCAAAAAAAGATCATGTGTAATGTCCATATCACACCTATAGTGGTAGCTGTTGGGAGCACTAAGCTCTAAGTTGTTGACGAGTATGTTTACCTGGGATAAATAATCCGACTGGGCAGCGTTCGGGAAATTACGGCACATCTTCTCGTCAGGTATACCTCTAAACCTGAAAACTAAATTGTACAACCAGTGCGTGTTGCCAGTGATGACTTGCCAGCCAGCTAGTATTACAATAAAATCCAGTCTCACTATATATGAAAGGAATTTCCTCTTATTCTGCTATATCGCGCGCAGTATCACGTTCAGAGTTAAGCAAAACATTCATTTCCCAGATAATATATTAAACCTTTTAAACACTGAGAAATAACCTTTAGATACAAATCGATTACTCTCAGTAAGTGCGAGGAAGCGACACCGCTAAATAACTTTATATTTATCTGAGTATCGAACGTGCTGTGAAGCTACGATATAGTTGATGACGTCTTTAGTTTATATGTAATAAAAAACTAGAGGTTTCTGAATCATAAACGCATATTGTAAAGCACTTCAACATCATTATAACCTCTCAAAGTATACTGTTGAACATAGGCCTCCACGATAGATTGTCTTATATACGAGTAGCACATATTTTCTATAATTGCTAAGGCTGACAGACGACCTCGCAACTGCATCATTTTATTATGCTGAAGAGTTATTACCGCTAATACCTGTCTACTGTTACATTTATTAACTCTTACGTCACCCACGTGATGATAAAGAGTAGTGTACTGCTGCCATTTATGATGTAAGACAAATATTTTTACTTAATCTTCCTATTAAATATTTTGTAAAAGGCGAATCACAAGAAACTCAAATTTGGTATCCGAGGGATGGTAGTCAGAAATTACTGTAATAGCCTTACAATTCATACCTATATCAACTCGTCTGTAACGTCAGGTCCGATCGAGGGAATCTGAAACCGGAAATGGGCAGAAACATCTTAATTTTAAAAGCTCATCGTAATTAAAAAATGCAGTTACCAACCTGCCTACGAGCGCGGCAACTTTGGCAATATCGCGCTATGAAGTAATACATTGGACAGGCCTTTAACCCAGAGTGGTCTTATCAGGCATAATCTGTAAGGAATAGTGAAAAACATTAAGAATTATTGCATACCTTAAGCGAAAGCGCAAGGTATGTTCTATTATCGCCAAAAAATTAAGATTCCATCGTTTCATCGAATAAAATCGTATCTAGCAATCATATTATACATATAAATGATGTAAAAAGCACATTGTTAGAAAGATAAATGATTGTTGAACTCATTAATATTTTTTTTAATTGATTAATTGCTATTTTTAAATAAAACAAAGGGTTGGCATATGGTGTGGATTTATCATGTCCCTGTGGCTTATAAACACGATAACTTTTTAAAATATCAATTGTTTAACTCAATCTATTTTTTAATCTCTTCATCTATCATGTGGGAAGCCACTGAATGTAAATGGCAGTGTAATTTTGTTTTGTCTAGCTATAATTAATATTTTTCGGCTCTAAAATGGCGAAATTTTCGTTGATTTGGTAGCCTTGTATGTAAATTATTTCAGTAAATAATTTACATACAAGGCTACAGCTACAGCCACATAGTAGTTTAGTTCGGCTTCAGTCGCCGTCGTAAGTGGACATTGTTTAGGTTGTTTGCAGCGGCTCAAAAAGATCGCTGTACAAATACACAATATTTTAATAACCAAATTTCTTAAGTAGTTCATTATAATAAAAATAAGAGATTTTTTTATTACAATATTTTAAAAGCACTGAATAAATAAAAGTAATATGTACTAAAAGTAAGTAGTATAATTTTTTTTGTCATGGGCGACATTCTCATGGTTTTCGAGGGTGTTGAAACCGATAGGGTTGTCGAAATGTAAATCCAAGATGGCGGCCGTAATAGGTATCAATTTTTTCATCATGAATGTCATTTTCATGGTTTTCGAGGGTGCTGAAACTGATAGTGCTGTCGAAATGTAAATCCAAGGTGGCGGCTGCAATAAGTATAAATTTTTTCATCATGGATGTCATTTTCATGGTTTTCGAGGGTGTTGAAGCCGATAGTGCTGTCGAAATGTAAATCCAAGATGACGACTGCAATAGATATCAATTTTTTGATCTTGGGTTTCATTTTCATGGTTTTCGAGGGTGTTAAAGCCGATAGTGCTGTTGAAATGTAAATCCAAGGTGGCGGCTGCAATGGGTATCAATTTTTTTTATTATGGGTATCATTTTCATGGGTTTCAAAAGTGTTGAAGCCGATAGTGCTGTCGAAATGTAAATCCAAGATGGCGGCTGAAGTATGTACCAATTTTTTCATCATGGGTGTCATTTTCATAATTTTTCGAGGGTGTTGAAGCCGATAGTGCTGTCGAAATGTAAATCCAGGATGGCGGCTGAACAAATTACCAATTTTTTCATCATGGGTGTCATCTTCATGGTTTTCGAGGGTGTTGAAGCCGATAGTGCTGTCGAAATGTAAATCCAAGGTGGCGGCTGCGATGGGTGTCAATTGTTTCATCATGGGTATCATTTTCATGGGTTTCGAGGGTGTTGAAGCCGATAGTGCTGTCGAAATATAAATCCAAGATGGCGGCTGAAGTAGGTACCAATTTTTTCATCAAGGGTGTCATTTTCATAATTTTTCGAGGGTGTTGAAGCCTATAGTGCTGTCGAAATGTAAATCCAGGATGGCGGCTGAACAAATTACCAATTTTTTCATCATGGGTGTCATCTTCATGGTTTTCGAGGGTGTTGAAGCCGATAGTGCTGTCGAAATGTAAATCCAAGGTGGCGGCTGCGATGGGTATCAATTGTTTCATCATGGGTATCATTTTCATGGGTTTCGAGGGTGTTGAAGCCGATAGTGCTGTCGAAATATAAATCCAAGATGGCGGCTGAAGTAGGTACCAATTTTTTCATCATGGGTGTCATTTTCATAATTTTTCGAGGGTGTTGAAGCCGATAGTGCTGTCGAAATGTAAATCCAAGTTGGCGGCTGAAGTATGTACCAATTTTTTCATCATGGGTGTCATCTTCATGGTTTTCGAGGGTGTTGAAGCCGATAGTGCTGTCGAAATGTAAATCCAAGGTGGCGGCTGCGATGGGTATCAATTGTTTCATCATGGGTATCATTTTCATGGGTTTCGAGGGTGTTGAAGCCGATAGTGCTGTCGAAATGTAAATCCAAGATGGCGGCTGAAGTAGGTACCAATTTTTTCATCATGGGTGTCATTTTCATAATTTTTCGAGGGTGTTGAAGCTGATAGAGCTGTCGAAATGTAAATCCAAGTTGGCGGCTGAAGTAGGTACCAATTTTTTCATAATGGGTGTCATTTTCATGGTTTTCGAGGGTGTCGAAGCCGATAGTGCTGTCGAAATGTGAATCCATGATGGCGGCTGCAATAGATATCAATTTTTTCATCTTGGGTGTCATTTTCATGGTTTTCAAGTGTGTTGAAGCCAATAGTGATGTCGAAATGTAAATCCAAGATGACCGCTGCAATAGGTATCAATTTTTTCATCATGGGTTTCATTTTCATTGTTTTCGAGGGTGCTGATGCCGGTAGTGCTGTCGAAATGTATTTAAACTACTTTAAAAATTCCGTATAATCATGTTATACGTAATTTTTTAATGCGCTTAAGGTATGCCCAATTAGATTTTCCAATTTTATTTTATTTCTGCCGTTTTTTTTCACCTATTTAAAGCTGTTTTGTATAAAGTAAACGGTTTCGCAAACCGTCTGTGTCACTAAAGTTATTGAGAAAATACGTCTCAGGCTAAACCTTTCACCACATTCACATCACAGACATTTTTTTCTGTTGGTTATCGCCACAACCGAACTATCTTGTGCAATGATTTTCATATTTTGTTTGAGGTATGGTACATTAAAATTTTTACATTTAGCTGTTAAAATAAATAAATAAATAATAATAATGTTTATTAAAATTTATTATTATTATATTATTTGTTGTTAGTTAGTTTGTTTGTTTGTTAAACCTTTTGGCGCACTTTGGCAGTAAAACCGACTCGTTTTCCTTGACGGCAAATGGCATGAGGCTCTGTTATGCGTGTGCGTGCACGTATGCTTTGAATGCACCATTTACTTCTTAACACAATTTATTTTTACAACCCTTTTGTTCAACTAGGGAATATAAGAAGCTCTTAGATTAAAAACCTAATCTCCTATTTTCTTCGCCTTCATTATGATTTTTTTCCTGTCGTTTAGCCTATTTATTAAAAATAAATCATAAAAATCGGCTTAAAATTGACGAAGATGTTGAGTAACATAAATTTGTACACACAAAAAAATCATATAAACAAATAGAGAACTACGTCCTTTTTTCAAGTCGCCTAAAAATAATAATGATTAAAGTGTACACCTTCTTTTATAACAATAATTTGTTATACCTCTCTCACATGGCGAAATAAATTAAATTGTTCTGCTTCTTATCACACGTCAATGTTGCCCACTCTTGTTGTACAAGATCTGATCTAATCGCAAAGTTTGATGGATATAATTATAAGCGACCGCAACTATAGCGGTATCGTATTTGACGCTGTTCCGTCATACGTGGGTCACTCAATAAGCTTTGAGATACACAAAAAGTATTCTAGATACTATTAATATTTACCTTATATCTTTTCAAATTATTCTCCATAATGCTCTATACAAAGTTCCATTCGCCTAAAGTTTAGGCCTTAAACCAACTCTGAAAACACTTTTGCCAGTCTTGATCTGACAGTTCGGAAATCGCTTCTTCGTAGGCAGCCACGGCTTCTTTTGCGCTTGAAAAAAACTTGCCTTTTATTTTTCTATGACTCTTGGGAACAAAAAGAAATTACAAGGAGTTAAGTCAGGGCTGTATGGTGGGTGACCTAAGTCAAAGTTTAAACACCAGATTCCTCAATAAATTCTTTTGTTCTACTGGAGGTATATAAAGAGGCGTTATCGTGATTCAACATGATTCCCCGAAGCCCGGTCTTTGGTCTTCTCTCCCGCACAGCTTGACAAGCTTTGAGTGATGCAACTGTATTAAATCATTCAGAGTTGACTGGCCCACAATTTGCCACCATTGACGTCGACAAATGTCCGCTCCGCCAAAAAAAAAACTTGCCACCATTTTTACTTTCCGGATCATATTGATAGATCCATGTCTCGTCACCAGTAACGATTTCTGAAACTTGCCTATATGCCCCGTTTTCAAAACGTAGACGCATTTCATGGCACCAATCCACACGAGTTTGTTTTTCGCTTTCGTAAAGCAAACGAGGGCTCCATCGACAACAAAGCTTCCTCACTCCAAGATGTTGATGTAGCAAGGTACGAATGCTCCCCGAACTGATTCCTACAATCTTTTCGATGTCCGTATATGTGATTTGTAGGTCTTCTCGCATCAATATTTCAGTAGTCCATACATTTTCTGCCGTTACTGCTGTTTGTGGGGCCCCGGTTCTTTGGTCTATTTTAAGATTCATTTTACCCCTTTTGAATTCAGCAAACCACCTAAAAATTGTTGCGCGTGATGGATCTGACTCCCCTTATGCTCATTGTAATCATAATAAACTTAATTGTTTGGTTAAACCAAATTTAAAATCATTATACAAAGTGACGATGAAGTTATCACGTTAAATGAAAAGACGTATTCTATACAAAGTTCTTTAAACATACACAACTAAAAAAATATATAACAATTAACATTCTGGGCGCGGTAGCCTTTTTTTTTGTTTTAATATTAAACAACATCATGTAAATGCATCAGATATCACCTGATAAATACTAGAAGTTCAAAGACCCATGGCCCGTGAAGGCCAAGAGACCTATATTGTATTATAGTGCAACGTTGCCAATTTTAAATAATCAAATAAAGTAATAAATTAAGCAAAAAATGTACTTATATGTAACAAAATAAGGCATAATTCTTATGCGCGATGCGACAAGAATTGGGACGGGGTGTTGGGAGGGTGGGATGTGGTCGATTGGCGCGTGCGACAATAAAGTAAGACAGTAAGTCACTTAGTCCGACGCCGGCGTCCTTGGGAACGGTTCATTAATCGCTTGACCTAATTTTAGTTTTTCGCGTACACGTCCTTTTAATTTAAAGTTTTTTTTTGTGGATATTTTCATAAGTTTCTTGATTTGTTTGTGATAGGACACGTTAATACTATAATAATAATTGTGTTGAGGAGGTGGTGTAACTATTTGTGCGAAATTTGACGCTTTCTTTTACTGTCTTGTATGTTTTATTTGTGATAGGACTCGTTAATAATAGATAAGTGATATTTAATAACTTAGTGGTGTGTCAGCCCGTGCGCAATCGGACGCTTTTATTTTTTTAAACGTATAACTTTTTTTATTTTAAAATGCCTCGTATCAATTTTACGTCATTGGAATACACCGATATGGTTTGAATTTATGGAGAATGCCACCAAAACGCGTCCCTGGCATTACGAACATACCGAGAGAGGTATAATACCACACGTGTATGTCCTACAGACTCACGGATTTTTATACGGGCAGTCCAAAGATTACGTGACGGCGAAAATTTGATTCCACGTCAGGTTGAAATTCCTCCGCGAGTCGCCGTGGCTCAGGAAGAACGAATATTAAATTATTTCGCTCGTAATCCAACATCAAGTCTCCGTAGAGCAGCTCGCCAATTCTGTGTACACCACAAGTCTGTTCACAGAATATTAAAAAAAACAAGCAACGGCCGTTCAAATACGTAAAGGTACAGGCTTTATTAGATAGAGATAAGCCAGTTAGGGAAGCCTACTGTGAATGGCTCCTGAGCAAAGTAGCTAATGACTCTAACTTTTTAGCAAACGTAATGTGGACTGACGAGAGCACATTCACGCGTAACGGAATATGGAATCGGCAGAACTTACGATACTGGAGTCAAGAAAATCCGCAACTGTGTCGAGAGTCTATGCACCAATATAGATTTGCCGTTAATGTTTGGGCTGGAATACACGGAGATCAAATAATTGGTCCCGTGTTTATCGAAGGCAACCTTAATGGGCCTAAATTTTTGGAACTGCTTGACGACACAGTGGCGGATTACGTTGATGGACTATCGTTGGGGGCCAATAGCCGGTTATGGTACCAGCTTGATGGAGCACCTGCTCATTCAGTGGTGGCTGCCAGGCAGCGCCTCACTGAGATGTTCGGAGAGAACTGGATTGGCAGATACGGACCTTCTCGGTGGCCAGCACGGTCTCCGGATCTAACACCGTTAGATTTCTTTTTATGGGGTTACATAAAAAATGAGGTGTACTCTACTGAAGTAACGACTGTCGAGGACTTAAAAATAAGAATAATGCGGGCTTTCGACAAAATAAAAAATTTTGCAGCCAATGGTGCCCTCTTTCGAAAAGTCCGAAATAATATCATGCGACGATGTCAATTATGCATTCGGGTACACGGCGGACATTTTGAAAATTTAAAAATTTGATTTGTTTCATAAACTTGAGTGATTTCAAGGTTAAAGTGATTATTTGGATAAAAAAATACCATGAAATTTGTGATTTGTTGATAACATCGGATTAGCATCGCCCTACGCGTGCCTAATTACCTATGTATGGGCAAGTCCTAGGACCTAGGTATTATAATATAATTACCTATATCGATGTCGCATGAGCAATGAACCGCTGGCCGCGACGTTGCCGCTTCTACAAGTCATTTGAGGTCAGTTAAGTAATATTATCAAGGATGATTTATTTTATGTGATTTTTTACCCTATTTATTTTGTTTGAAAGATGCATTTTTTATTAGTTTTTATTATTGTTTATTTTATTATTTTAACAGACATATATCAACTTGTATTAACTGTTGTGCTATTTAACGTGATAACCTGGGCGCCACCCAGTATATCATAGCGCGCAAATGTTCACGGTTAATATCCATCGTTTTTTTTATGAAGTTCTATTTTCAAATATATTTGGTTTTAGAAACTTATAACACGGGTGCGTTCCATTTTTAAATTTCGAGCATCTCATAAATTATTGAGTGACCTACGTAGAACTTGGTATATTATGACAGGTAGATACAAGATCTTTCAAAGCTAAGCATATTATAACGAAGGCCATGACGTCTTTCTGGTAGTCCTCGTAGTCACTTTTTTGACAATCTCAGAAGGAAATATTACCAAAGCTAAATCTTGCTGCTGTTTTAAACGATTCAATTTAAACGAGGAACTAAGTTTTTTTTTATAAATAACAAAGTGATGAAATACTATATTTTTTATAAAACTGAAGTGATAACCGAACTAACAGTATACCTTATTATAAGTAACGACTGCAGTGCATTTTTGCATATTATATGAAACAAAAAAAACAAATGCTATTGATAAGTTGCCACCTCGGCATGTATAACTGCCTGTAATCATACTGGCTCTCTAGTACGGTTCTACCCTTCACACCGAAACCTAGTAGTGGAAGTATTACTATTATAAGACAGAAATAGGTAAGAGAGAATACCTACCCGATATATTATATTTTACACGTGTTTTAGCCGCACTGAGTTAGCTCGACCAAGTTGGGACGACGCTCTCATAGAATACCAGCGTATGGTGAGTGTAGAGAGCCGAAATTCCATCTTAGTCCTCAGGGTTGACGCCACATCTGAATTTTTATTCTTAATTGAGGATAGATGTAGATGTCTATGGGCCACAGCAGCCTCTTATATTCAGGTGAACTGTGTGCTCGTTTATCAGCATTATTCCAAAAAAATAGACTCCGAAGAAATAAGGAAATAAGGGGAAGTATTTAAAATTTCATTTTTAATCAGATTACATCCTATCATGGACGTAATTCAATAAATTCGTTGAACTATAAATCCACCCACCTCAACAATTTCTGCTTGTAAACTCTCAAATTACTTGAACATTTTCTGTTTTCATAACTTACCTTATGAGCACCGGAGAATATGATACTTTACTTTAGCTTTGACCTTAAAAAGGGAACTATAAGACGAATAAAAAGAAAACAGCTTGCTTTAAACTTGTCGATTTTAACAAAGTTCGAATCTTTTGTCGGCATTTTACTTTGATCGGATAGTTTCAGAAAGTATCTATATCAATGACTTCTTAACTTGTCTAGTTATTTTAAGCATGTAAAATGTGCCGGCCCGTTCCCACTTTTTTCGATTTTTAATCGAATAGCGTTAAGCTTTGTTTACAATAGTCGGATGCCGGATCCGCTTGAAGTTAATTTGGTACTCCCTAGGAGGCTGTAAACGAAATGTTTGATACTCCTCCAAGGTTGAAAGATAAGATAAAGTTAGAAGGAAAATAATATTGAATGAATTTACAGAGCATTTTTATATCGAGACTACTGATTTCTTACATTTATGCAAATACTACACATTAAATGAAATTAATTTATCAGATGAATAAAATTAATTTGTACACCCAGTGCGTGTTGCCAGTGATGACATACGGAACTGAGACGTGGTCCTTCACTGCTGGCCGGAAGCTCAAGGTCGGTCAGCGAGCTATGGAGAGGGCTATGCTCGGAGTTTCTCTGCGTGATAAACTCAGAAATGAGGATATCCGCAGTAGAACCAGAGTGACCGGCATAGCACAACGGATTAGTAAGCTGAAGTGGCAATGGGCCGGCCATATAGCTCGAAGAACCGACAACCGATGGTGAAGAAAGGTTGTCGAGTGGCAGCCTCGTACCGACAGGCGAAGTGTAGGGCGTCCCCCTCACTAGATGCAGTGACGACCTGGTAAGATATGCAGGAATTCGATGGATGTAGGTGGCTCAGGACCGTGCTTTGTGGCATTCTTTGGGGGAGGCCTATGTTCAGCAGTGGACTTGTGAAGGGCTGTAATGAATGAAATGATGATTTTTACAGATGTTATAGCATTTAATGACTTTTATAATTCCAAACGTCTCGGCGCTTTACAGTACTCATGGCCACGAGGGGACTAAGGTTTGTGACACGATAATAATTAGCTAAAATAAATTTTTTTACTACCATTCTCTCTGTGTTTTTTTTTTCCTGTGGCAACCCCGGTGACAAGTTGTAAAATATTTGCTCCCAACTATTATTAAAAATTAAATATTGTAAATTAATAATATCTACCTCAATTTTGAGTTACAGTTGTTAAGTACGACTTATTTTTGTTTGTGATATAAGTAAAAGTCAGAAGGACCTTTTTTATTACATACATTGTGTTTAGTGTTCCAACCAAAAGTAACAGCTGTAACGAACATCGTTTAAACTTATTGTAAGTGTAATTCTTGTTATCCCTTTAACATTTTAAGATTTACCTATTAAGTAAGTGTTGTTGTGGATTTCATTTTGAATTATATACATGATAATTTAATTTGAGATCTGTAAATAAACCCATACATCTAGTCATTTGCTTACTATGCTACTTTGGATTTTTTTCTTTGTTTTCTTTTGCTATTTACACTTAATAGTAAAATGAATACACGCAACGCCAAAACGCGCCAATTGGAGAACCAACTTCAAATGGCGCTTCAAGAACTTAAGGCGTCAAAGGAGCAGTGTGAGCTGTTATGTAAAGAAAGGGATGACAATGAAAAGGAAATAATAAATATAATAGCTAAAATACCGAGCTAAAAAATGGTTAAGTTGCATACAGAATATACATTTGTTTCAAAAGAAAGGGATCAACCTCAGAGAACAGTCGATGAGTTTGACCAATGCAGCAAGGAATATGAGGAATCCCTACAGTTAAGTAAGGCTAATAAGCAGATTGTGCAATTAAAACATTACATAGACAAAATGAAAGCGTCCCAAACTCAAAGTCTGTTCAACGAGCTCATAGAATGTGAATCTTCTAAAGCATTGCAACCCTCCACAACAATTGATTTGACTGGTGATGATTATGTCACATCAAGAACAGCAGCAAGGACTACCTGCAGTAGAAAAAAATTAAAGAAATATATAAAAATTAATAAGCATATTAGAAAACCGCAAAAATTAATTAAAACCAAAATTAATGTTAAAAATGATATAAATATATGCAAAGAAAAGCAATAATTAATTAATAAACTTAAAATGTATTCAATTGAGGTGGAAAATATGAATCACTGTAATGAGACTGATATAGAGTGTCTAAATTCAACAATTTTATCCCTAAAAACTCCCTATAAAGGACATTGCTCTGCGCCCATACATTGTTCGCCCTGGAACCAAGAGCATCGGAAAATTATGTGTTTTATTGATGATCATTAGTAAATTCCTATATGATCTTATTTTTATAGCGGACTAGCTGCATAATAGATATAAAAAAAAAGTATCAGATTTTGAGGTAATAATCGAACGACGAATATTACGGTATTTCATAGCTCCAAGTGATTTTTAACAAAGTGAAAAACGATGTCCTAAAACATTTAGCTATTTTTAGTGACTATTTAGATAATTAGGTATGCAGTTTTTGTTCTAAAGCATAAGTGTATGTAAGTGCAACGTATAAATGCATAGAATCTAGTTAACAAACCTGCTTTCTTAGCATTGGTTTTGAAATGAGAGATAATGTTTTTGTATTAATGTAAAATTAAAAATGTATGTATATAATGGCTTTTAGCATTTAGATGTTGTCATTAGCATATACAGTAAGATACTTAGTACCTAAATGTATAAGGACTTTTAGTCACACCGCTAGACATACCGTCGTACAGCGACGTATCAACCACGGTTTCAACCAAGTTTCAACAGCGCGCGCTTGAACAGCGTGAATATTATCGACTACTATCTAGTGCATTTGCAAGCATGTGCGTCTGGACGGCGCTGTTCAAACGTGTGACTATGAAACCAGCCTTACCAACTTAGTACCTTATTGGTAGTATAAGTTGTTTTTACACCTACATTAACTTATTATGTTTGAATTAGAAATAAAATTTAACGGTGGTAGAGCCCCGCAGCAGTTTTTTGCTGTTGCACGTATGGGCAGGCTCGAGCCGGGTTGGTACCACGACCTCACAGAATACCGGCGTGAAGTAGAGGCTCTGCTTCTGCGTTTCGTCTGGTGAGTGCAGGTGGCCGGAGGCCCAATTCCCCCCCCCCCCCCCATCAACATGGTAGCGGAATTACAAAGTAGACTACCCCAGGAGGGTACCAGTACCCCTGGAGAATCCCTCGCTGAGCATCCACGACCATGTTATTCCAATCCTGAGCGTGGGTGCTCAGGCTGCCCCGCGTATTCTGGGGGGGGCAAAATTCCGCTCAAAAACAAAACTGCTCGGGGCAAGCTGAGCAACAATACCAAGGCGACCCCTGCCACGCTATCCGTGAATTTCTGCAACATCAGGGGACTTCACTCTAACCTAAACGCCGTCCACTACCATCTCGAGACGGCGAAGCCGGCCTTGCTCTTTCTGACCGAGACGCAGGTTTCCTCTCCGGCTGATATTTCGTATCTCTCCTGCCCGGGGTACAAATTGGAGCACTCCTTTGTGCCTCGGGCTGGAGTTTGCGTGTATGTCAGAGAGGACATCTGTTCTCGACGCCTCGGCAGTCTTGAAGGTTCGGACCTGTCCATCCTTTGGCTACGCGTAGACAGCGACGACCATCCGCGCGTCTACGGGTGCCTCTATAGGTCCCATAGCGGTAATGCCGAAACAGACCGACTCATCGACCACGTCCAAATGGCTACAGATTCCTTGCTACAACAGGTCCCATCCGCAGAGATCGTGATCCTTGGCGATTTTAACGCCCACCATGCCGAATGGCTCGGTTCACGTTTAACCGATCATGCGGGGAGATCTGTTTATGACTTTGCTTTGGCATATGGTCTGACACAACTGGTTACTTCGCCTACGCGGATTCCAGATGTGGAGGATCATACACCTTCCCTGTTGGACCTTCTGCTGACCTCTCATCCGGACGGATATCAGGTTTCCGTCGATGCCCCTCTCGGCTCTTCGGACCATTGTCTGATCCGGAGTATGGTGCCACTCACGCTCCCTTCGCGGTTGCGTTCTGCAGGTTGCCGCCGTGTTTGGCATTACAGGTCGGCGGATTGGGACGGAATGCGGTCTTTCTTTGCATCCTACCCATGGGGGCGGGTTTGCTTCTCGCCGGATGATCCCAGCGCTGTTGCTGACTCTGTCACTGATGTGGTGCTACAGGGAATGGAACTATTTATTCCATCATCTGTGGTACCCATCGGAGGCAGATCTCAGCCTTGGTTTGGTCGCTCCTGTAAGACTGCATTGCGCAGAAAGCAGGAGTGTTATCAAGCCTGGGCTGCGGCTTCGGTGACTCGGGATGTAAACACCAGCACACTTAAAAAGAAGTATAACTTCGCCTCCAGGTCCTTCAAAAGAGTTATTGCCAGGGCAAAGTCAGAGCACTTGGCAGAATTGGCGAGAAACTAGTTCGCCTTCCTTCGGGAAGCCGTGCATTCTGGTCTCTCGCCAAGGCTGTCCAAGGGAATTTCTGTAAGCCATCACTACCATCTCTGCACAGGGAGGACGACTCACTGGCCCACGACGCAAAAGAGAAGGCCGACCTTTTAGGCTCCCTTTTTGCGTCCAACTCGACTGTTGATGACGGGGGGAACACACCGCCGACCATTCCGCGGTGTGAGTGCTCTATGCCGGATGTGCTATTCTCACAGCGCTCGGTTCGCAGAGCACTCCTCTCCCTTGACATCCACAAGTCGAGTGGGCCTGACGGAATCCCCCCAATTGTGCTGAGGACGTGTGCTCCGGAGTTGGCACCGGTTCTAACGCGTCTTTTCCGGTACTCCTACTCCCATGGCGTTGTCCCGAACTCATGGAAGACAGCTTTTGTCCACCCGATCCCTAAAAAAGGCGACCGCTCAGACCCGTCCAACTATAGGCCTATCGCGATCACCTCCTTGTTCTCCAAAATAATGGAATCCATTATTAACTGCCAGCTCATCCGGTACCTTGAGGATCACCAGCTGATCAGTGACCGCCAATACGGTTTTCGTCGGGATCGATCAGCTGGTGATCTTCTAGTCTACCTGACCCATAGATGGGCGGAGGCAGTAGAGTCCAAGGGGGAGGCGTTGGCCGTTAGTCTAGACATTGCGAAGGCCTTCGATCGGGTTTGGCACAAAGCGCTTCTTTCGAAGCTCCCTTCCTATGGGCTTCCCGAGAAATTGTGCAATTGGATCACCAGCTTCCTTGCAGATCGGAGCATCAAGGTCGTTGTAGACGGTGCATGTTCTGACTACAAGCCTATTAACGCTGGTGTTCCACAAGGCTGTGTGCTATCACCAACGCTGTTTCTTCTGCATATCAATGATATGTTGCTAACTGGTAACATTCATTGCTATGCGGATGACAGCACTGGTGACGCTCTATACACCGGCCGGGCCAATATTTCTCGGGAAAACGTCGCCGAGTACCGGAACAAACTTGTGTCTGAAGTCGAGTCTTTGCTGGACAAAGTCTCGGATTGGGGGCGACTAAATCTAGTCCAGTTTAATCCTCAGAAGACACAAGTTTGCGCGTTTACCGCTAAAAAGAACCCCTTTGTCGTATCTCCTCAGTTTCAAGGCACTCCCCTTCTTGCCTCAGCCAGTATCGGTATCCTCGGAGTCGACATATCGAGTGACGTGCAGTTTCGTGGTCACTTGGAAGAGAAGGCCAAATTGGCCTCTAAAAAGCTTGGCGTGCTCAGCAGAGCGGGACAGTATTTCATGCCGGCACACCGCCTGCAACTTTACAAGGCGCAGGTTCGGCCTCACATGGAATACTGTTCCCATCTCTGGGCAGGGGCTCCCCAGTGCCAGCTCCTTCCACTTGACCGCATCCAGCGCAGAGCGGCTCGAATCGTCGACGACCGAGCCCTTTCCGATCGGCTCGATTCATTGGCACTGCGAAGAGATGTTGCATCTCTTTGCATTTTCTTTCGCATCTACCATGGGGAGTGCTCTGAGGAATTGTTCGGATTAATCCCAGCCGCCAAATTTCATGAACGCACATCGCGGCAGAACTCCCGATACCATCCACACCATCTGGATGATTGGCGGTCCACCACTGTGCGATTTAGAAGATGTTTTCTTCCTCGCACGACTTCTTTGTGGAATCGATTACCATCAGCGATTTTTCCGGACCGATACGACTTAGGGACCTTCAAGAAAAGAGCCTACTCCTTTTTAAAAGGCCGGCAACGCATCTGCAATTCCCCTGGTGTTGCGGTTGTTCGTGGGCGGCGGTAGTCACTTAGCATCAGGTGGGCCGCATGCTCGTTTGCCCCCTCTCCTATAAAAAAAAAAAAAAAAAAAAAAAAAAAAGAAAAAAAAAAACACAAATTAATTTCATGCTTATTGTTCATCTTCTTAATTGGAAATTAAAATATTGTATAAAAATAGTGTTCTTCTGCGGCGGGTCTTGCAGAACTTAGCTCCGACCGCATGGACAGTATCCACGAGCTTGTCATTCAAATCGTCCACTTCATTGCAGTCTTCTAGGCACTGAAAACGGTTTTGTAACTCGAGCTGAAAGGTTTCGGGACTTTGGGTTAGAGCACGAGGGGGACGGAGCGTTGACTTCATTAGACGAGACCTCTCCAACTTAACGTTTAGGTTCAGTGTGCCTCTAACCATTTGGTGATCGCTGCCGGTTTTCACCCTCGCAATCACTGAGACATCACTGAACAGTTGTCGTCTGGTCGTCATAATGAAGTCAATCTCATTTTTATCGAACCGTCGGGGCTCGACCAGGTCCACTTCCTGTGGGGCCGCTTCTGGAAGAAAGATTTCATTATAAACAGTCCCTCTTTCTCCATGAAGTCGGCTAGCTGCTGCCCCCCTTGTGTCCCGTTGCCCTATTACAAATTTCCCTACTTTTAGCTCACCGTTCTCTCTTGAGCCTAGTTTTGCATTGAAGTCTCCCATTAACACCGTATATTGGGTTTTGGAGGAATGCATGGCTCTAGAGATATCCTCATACATTTTCTCCACCTCCAGATCGGGGTGTGCCGTGGTTGGTGCGTAAACCTGTATGACCTTCAGCGAATACCGTTTGGTGATTCTGAGTATAAGGTACGCAACCCTCGTCGACACACTCTCAATCTTTACAACGTTGTTAACGAGAGATTTGTGGACGATAAATCCGACACCTCCTTGGGACAGATGGTCACCCTTCCGGTGATAGAGCAAGTTGCCGGATTCGAGGATTGATCCTTTCGATTGAAATCTATAGCTCAAGCAGCTAACTTACATATTCTCCCTCTTTCTGCTACTCACTTTTTTCCAAATTGTTCGCCATCTCCTCTGGACCTTATTCTTGTTTCTTCCATTGATCATGTTGATAAACATGGTCAGTGTCCTGCTGATGCATTTTCATATCACGACTTGGGTTCCGTTGCCCTATTTCAAATTTCCCTACTTTCAGCTCACCGTTCTCTCTTGTGCCTAGTTTTGCATTGAAGTCTCCCATTAACACCGTATATTGGGTTTTGGAGGAATGCATGGCTTTGGAGGAATGGAGATATCCTCACACATTTCCTCCACCTCCTGATCGGAGTGTGCCGAGGTTGGTGCGTAAACCTGTATGACCTTCAGCGAATACCGTTTGGTGATTCTGAGTATAAGGTACGCAAACCTCGTCGACACACTCTCAATCTTTACAACGTTGTTAACGAGAGACTTGTGGACGATAAATCCGACACCTCCTTGGGACAGATGGTCGCCCTCCCGGCAATAGAGCAAGTTGCCGGATTCGAGGATTACCGTGTCCTCCCCCTCTCTTCGGACTTCGGATAATCCTATAATCACACTCTTAATCTCATGGCTATTAGACGGGAGATGAAGCTACATTCTTCAACAGATTTAACAGCATACAGGCAACTGAACAGACAGATCTCCAAATGCATGCGGCGGGACTTACGCAACTTCAATACAGCTCGTATTGAAGAAGCGATCGAGCGGAATTAATGCTCCAAAGTCTTTGCCAGAGATCTGTCTGCCAGAAAGCGCCAACTGTCAAAGCTGAAGACAGAATGTGGCAGCATCGTTTCCGGGGCACCTGAGATTTTGAGTGAGATTTAGAGGTTCTATGGGCAGCTGTACACGTCATCGTTGGAGCCGCACGCAAGTGTGAGTAACAATCCAAGAGCGAGTCTTTTCCGACATTATTCCGATGATATCCCGGACGTCAGTCTGAACGAGATTAGAATGGCTCTCCAGCGCCTTAAAAACGGCAAGGCCCCAGGCGAGGATAGAATTACAGCGGAGGTTCTGAAAGCGGGTGGAAAACCGGTACTTGAAGTCCTTCAGAAGCTCTTTAATTCCGTCCTCCATGGTGGCATTACACCGAAAGCGTGGAGCAGAAGTGCGGTGGTCTTGTTCTTCAAGAAAGGCGACAATGCTCTCTTGAAGAACTACAGACCGATTTCCCTTCTGAGCCGCGTCTACGTGCTGTTTTCGAGAGTCATTACGAATCGTCTCGCGCGCAGACTTGACGACTTCCAGCCTCCCGAACAAGCCGGTTTCCGAAAAGGCTTTAGCACCATAGACCACATACATACCCTTCGGCAAATTGTACAGAATTCCGAGGAGTACAATTTGCCACTATGTCTAGCGTATGTGGACTATGAGAAAGCCTTTGATTCCGTCGAAATTTGGGCGGTGCTGAAGTCCCTTCAGCGATGCCAAGTTGACTGTCGGTATATCGAAGTGTTGAAGTTCTTGTACAGTAGGGCTACGATGGCTATCCGAGTACAGAACCAGAGTACGAAACCTATCCAATTGCAGAGAGGTGTAAGACAGGGTGACGTCATATCCCCGAAACTCTTTACCGCTGCATTGGAAGATGTTTTCAAGCTTGTGGACTGGAAAGGATACGGTATCAACATCAATGGCGAGTAAATCACTCACCTTCGATTTGCCGACGAACTAGTCCTTATGGCAGAATCGCTGGAGGACCTAAGCACTATGCTCAATGACCTCAATAGTGCTTCCCAACGGATAGGTCTTAAGATGAACATGGACAAAACAAAGATCATGTTTAATGTCCATGTCACACCTATGCCGGTAGTTGTTGGGAACACTAAGCTCGAAGTTGTTGACGAGTATGTTTACCTGGGACAAATAGTCCGATTAGGTAAGTCAAACTTCGACCGAGAGGTCAATCGATGGATTCAACTCGGTTGGGCAGCGTTCGGGAAATTACGGCACTTCTTCTCGTCAGGTATACCTCAAAACTTGAAAACGAGACTGTACACCCAGTTCGTGTTGCCAGTGATGACATACGGAACTGAGACGTGGTCCTTCACTACTGGCCGGATGAGGAAGCTCAAGGTCGCTCAGCGAGCTATGGAGAGGGCTATGCTCGGAGTTTCTCTGCGTGATAAACTCAGAAATGAGGATATCCGCAGTAGAACTAGAGTGACCGACATAGTCCAACGGATTAGTAAGCTGAAGTGGCAATGGGCCGGCCATATAGCTCGAAGAACCGACAACCGATGCGGAAGAAAGGTTCTCGAGTGGCAACCTCGTACCGGCAGGCGAAGTGTAGGGCGTCCCCCCACTAGATGGAGTGACGACCTGGTAAGATATGCAGGAAGTCGATGGATGCAGGTGGCTCAGGACCGTGCTTTGTGGAATTCCTTGGGGGAGGCCTATGTTCAGCAGTGGACTTGTGAAGGGCTGTAATGATGATGATGATGATGATGATAAAAATAGTCGATACTATTTTGATGTCTCGTAAAGTTCAAGTACCAAATAATGGTCATAACATAGGCGCAGTAACCGATGGTTCTGCGTACAACGATGCAATTACAACAATATTGCACGATTTCTTCTCTATTCGTCTTTTAACAACATTGAACCACCAACAGAGTCGCAAGTTACACAAAATACACTTTCTATTGCGTATGCGTAAGTCCGTTTATGAATTGCTAGGTTATCGTTTGAGCGGTCCATAGTTCCTAAAATCACAACAAGGTAAGTCGTTCTTGAGAGCAATAAGAGTCCGCAAAATAGCCAAGTCATAATTTTCAATGTATAGTCCCGAAAGTAACTAAAACACCGATAGAATTACAAAGAGCAAACGACGCCAACCAATGTAATTTTGACAGATGGAGAGATAACGGTGACAGTACAAAGTAGACATTTCGATTTGAAATCGTCTAATCGATTGTTTATAGTAAAATAATCGATTTTCTATATATAGATTTAGATATTTATATATAGATCTGAAAAATCCTTGTCCGATGTCCTGATATTGACTTAGAACACTCCATCGAGTAAATGCATCGATCCAAAACCTCTCGAAGTGGATTTAAGCAAGATCTACTTAATCACGATTTAATCAAGAGCACACAGTCCACCTGATGGTAAGTGGTTACTGTGACCCATAGACTTCTACATCTATCCTCAATAAAGACTCAAGATGCAGATGTGCTGTCACCCGTGAGGACTAAGATGGAATGCCTCTTTGCCAGTAAAAAGGGTCTCCGGTTCCCTACACTCACCATACGAAACACAGCAGCGTTAAGCTACTATTTTACGATGTTTTTCTGTGAAAGCGTGGTCCTTCCCCGGTCAAGCCGACACATTCGTGCTACAACTATACTACTAATATAACTGCAGCATGGCTCTACCACGTAAAATAATATTTCAAACAATTCAAGAAATTATTTTGCATAGTTGGAACGTCTGTTCCTTGGGACAGACAGAAACACTGTTCTATTCTGGATTCGATCCCAGGGTAGCGCAAATTATAATTGGGTTTTCATAACTTGAAGTTCCCAGCAGTAGCACGGAGTCTGGATTTGTGCCCAGTGCAGTGGTTGGCAATACACGCACCCCCTATTACATGGGACGTATAACATAATAGTGCTACACGCCTCTATCTACACTTCTGGGTAATACAAGCGTAATGTTATGTTTATTAATTTAATGATGTTTCTATACAATTACTTGCATTTACAGTAAATTATTGTCAGTAATGTTCTGTGTCTATATTAGGCGTATTTGAAAATGTGGCAATTGATCGAAAATAGATCTGTTAATGCTTGATTTAATCGAGAATCGATTTTAGTATGTTCGATTTGAATCGATTTGGAGATCGTATTTTTTTCATGCGAGACTGACAAGTAAATGGTCACTTGTGACATAAAAAATAGGAGCGCCAAATACAATACGATTTATGAATATATCCTAAGATTTATTATAGCCATACGTTACAAACAGTATTACATACATCATCTTTTGTCATACGATAATATTACCAAGTATGACAATATCCTACTTATAATAACACGTACGTCTCTACTTCTTCCATACTTGTAACAATATTAATAATAACATCCGTATCTACTTTGCAACATTGCTCTTTTTAAAGAACACATTTATAATTAATGCAGTAACGATTTTTTTTTATATTAAGTGTCATAAACTCATAAGTTATCGTTTAGTAAGACGTAAAATACACTCCTTTCTAAACGATCATTAGAAAATCATGAATAATTATCTTTAGGAATATTTTTCTTCAGCATTATTCTAACTACATAACTTTTAAACGTGGTAGAGCCATGCTGAAGCTATATTATGGTTATAGTACGAATGGGTCGGCTCGACCGGGGAAGCACCACGCTCTCACAGAATACCAGCGTAAAATAGCAGCTTAACGCTGCTGTGTTTCGTATGATGAGTTTAGAGAACCTGAGACCTTTTTTACTGGAAACGAGGCATTCCATCTTAGTCCTCACGGGTGACAACGCATCTGCATTTTGATTTGTAATAGAGGATAGATGTAGATGTCTATGGGCCGCAGGAACCACTTAACATCAGGTGGACTGTGTGCTCGTTTGTCACCCTATTCTATAAAAAAATACTACCTTTTTTAGACTACCTTAAAACTACTTTTTTAAATTATATTTTTAGGGAATAATATAAAAAAAAAATATAAAGAAATGGTAATTTAATATTTTAATTGTACTTTATTTTAACTTTATTTTGCAACTAAATATTCAAGAATCGATTACAATCAATTGGGCATCCCTAATCATCTTTTGACACCACATGATGTTTGGCGAAGATGGCGGCGGTTAATGTTATTAGTGGAGTAGAATAGTTTTTAATGTTAATTTTTGCATACAGCTAGTCCGTGTTATAAAAATATTTGCAACTAATATAATAAAATAGACAATTAATTATCGTATATATCGGATGTTTTTATTACACAGGGCGATTTTGGACATTGTCCTTTTATCAAATAAATATGCATCGGCTCAAGATGAGATAAAAGAACACATATTGACCATGAATGATCTGATAAAATCATATAAATATAATGAGGAGCGCTTTGACTCCTTAATAAAACATCATAGTGAGTGTCAGCGCTCCATACAAGGTTCATCAGGGACAATATGTGTAAATAACAAAGTAATATTAATATTCCACAACTATCACACAACGCCATCTAGTCACAAGCTAAGCAGAGCTTGTGTTATGGGTACTAGACAACTGATAAACATACTTATATATTTCTAAATACATAAATATTATAGATAAATTACACCCAGACACAGAACAAATGATCGTGCTCATCACACAAACATTTGTCCTGGGTGGGAATCGAACCCACGACCTTCGGCATAGCAGTCAGGGTCACTAACCACTAGACCAACAGGCCTGTAAAGTAAACAGTAAGGACTCATTATTTTCACCTACACTCTATCACAGTGCCATGACAAAGGATATAAACTAAAAAAGCAATGTAAATATTAAAAAAAATAAAGTTATTATGTATTGTGATGACATAGGCAAAAATTTGGGCATGATGTTAAATAACTGTTTAAAAGGACATGATCACTAATTATTGCATGCCCGGAGCAACCTTTAGTCATATAATGAATAAAGTTTTAGCTAGTAAATTTTGCCCTAATAGCACATTAATAATTTTTGTTGGGATAAGAGGCAATGTAAACAAAAATCAATTATTAAAATATATGGATAATTAATTAAAATTAAATGTACATAAAATTATCTTGTTTACATTGCCTTACATAGAGGGTTGGCCGCAGGAAAATAAAATAAGATATGATTTAAATTTATTAATGAATAACTTTTCATGTAATAATAATTTAAACTTGACATTTAATTATTATAATTTTAATAATTAATTTAATTTAATAGACATAAATAATTTAATTAAGAAATGTTTGACTAGAGATAGGTATTACCTATCTAAATATATTTTAAGACAGATAGCAAATGTGCTATCTTACTGTTTATATATTAACTCAGCCAAGGACTTGGCTACACAGACATCTGCTCCTTTTGAGCAGTATAATGACTTAATATTTAATTTGGAATCAGTTCCAAGTAATTTAAATTAGAAAATGAGACATTAGAGGTAATCTCTAGCAGTTGTAATAATTTAAATAATTTAGAATGTAGCTTACAAATCTATAATTGTATGACGCCACAGAGTAACAATGAAAATTGTTTACACCTGGTGCATCAAAATATACAAGGCATGATAGGCAAAAAGCTAGAAATTGAGTTGTTCTTAAATAGCAACAATATTCATATCTTATGTATTACTGAACATTGGTTAAAAGCTTATAAATTAATGTTTAACTTCAGTAATCACCAGGTGGTCAGTTCTTTCAATAGAGAAACGGTTTTAAGAGGTGGCTCCTTAATATTAGCTACTAAATTATTGTCATGTAAAGAACGTAAAGATATTGTGAGCCTCTCTGTTGAGCGAACTGTAGAAATGGCATGTGTTGAGTTTGAGCACCTCATTGTTGTGAGCATCTACAGACCCCCATGTTTTATATACGATACTTTTGAAAAAATTATGGAGGAAGTTTTTGCTAAGCTCAATAAACAGAATAAATCTGTTGTAATATGTGGAGACTTTAATATCAATCTCCTAGAAGCTTCCTCAATCAATATTAAATTTAGATCATTGTTTAAATCATATGGTCTTTTTAATTTATTTTTAGAGCCAACGCGTATTGCTCAATCTAGTGCAACATGTATAGATAACATTTTTACAAATGTGAAGCCGTTGCATAAATTTATAATTCAAAAATTAAGTTCTGATCACTGTGGACAGGTAGTTTCGTTACCTTATGTTCACAAAAAGCAAGTAGATGAGAAAGTTGTGTTTGTTCCAGTAAATGCACGTCGCTTGGAGAAATTTAGAAGTAACATAGTGAAAAAACTTCCATCACATTCATACCAAAATGATCCAATTTTTTTGTATGGAACATTATTTAAGCTTATTTGCAATGAATTTAATAATACTTTTACTTCTGAAACATTCTCCTTGAACAGTCGGAAGTCATTTAATGAATGGGCGACAGTAGGAGTCCATAAGTGCAGACATAGGTTATATGATCTTTACCATGAAAGTTCATATAGTCATAGCGTCGAATTTAGGGAATACGTGAAAAAATATTCAAAAATATTTAAAAGAGTCAAGCCACAGCCAAGTCTTTGCATTTGAGCAACAAAATTAAGACGGCTTTCAATAAAATTAAAATGACATGGAGTATAATAAATAGCGAAACTGGTAAGATCAACTCTCGCAATTCAAATTACCAGTTAAGTGTTAACAACAAATTAATTGTATCAGATCAGGACGTAGCAATGGTTTTTGAGAAATATTTTACTAATATTCCGATCTTGACCACGAAGTCACAGAATTCTTCTCCTGCCGTCGCCGAATCATGACTTAAACAAAACGTAAATGCGTGTACAAAGAATTTTACATTTCATAAAGTGTCATCAAAAGATATTGTAAAATATTTTAGTACTACTGATGTTAAGAAAACTGCGGATCTGTGGGGGATTTCCGTTAAAGTTATTGCGTCTATAATAGATATAATCGCGCCTCATTTAGCTATTATTTTTAATACTTGTATCGAATCTGGTGTGTTTCCTGGTTTAATGAAGAATATTAAAGTAATACCTTTATATAAATCTGGTAGGACATTAGACCCCGCCAATTTTAGACCTATTTCTGTACTACCAACACTAAGTAAGATTTTTGAAAAAAAATATTCTTGATCAAATGTTAAATTTCTTGAATATAAATAATTTACTTCATAAAAATCAATTTGGTTTCACAAGGGGTCGCTCGACAACTGATGCCGGTGTTGAGCTGATTAAATATATATTTAATGCATGGGAGAATTCACAGGATGCTTTGGGTATATTTTGTGACATATCCAAAGCCTTCGATTGTGTTCAACATGAAACATTAATCAGAAAACTTCAACACTACGGTGTAAGAAGTGATGCTCTTAAATTAATTATTTCATATTTAAGTAAGAGAACGCAAAAACTTGTCATTAACAGTACGAGTTCTCCCGGGTCGATGGTATAAATGGGCGTGCCACAAGGCTCAATACTCGGCCCCTTTCTGTTTCTTGTATACATTAATGACTTACCTTAACATAGTAGGAGATAACTATGATATAGTATTATTTGCAGATGACACTTCTTTAATTTTCAAATTAAGTCGACAATTGCTGAAATATGACGAAGTAAATAATGCTATATCTAAATTAGTAAATTGGTTCAATGTTATTAATTTGCATTTAAATGGCACTAAAAAGAAATTTATGAAATTTATGACTCCGGATGTCAAACAATTAAATACTAATGTAATTTGAAATGGGGAGAAACTGAGTCTTGTAGATACCACCATTTTTCTTGGAATCACACTAGACGAAGCGAAGCTTCAATGGAGCCCCCATATATCAAAACTAGCAAGCAGACTTAGTTCTGCAGCATATGCTGTAAAAAAGATTAGAATTCTAACTAGTGTTGAAACAGCTAG
The DNA here is from genome assembly GCA_963668995.1 of Parnassius mnemosyne. Taxonomy (NCBI): domain Eukaryota; kingdom Metazoa; phylum Arthropoda; class Insecta; order Lepidoptera; family Papilionidae; genus Parnassius; species Parnassius mnemosyne. The sequence continues at coordinate 1,591,039 of CAVLGL010000077.1, read as the reverse complement.
ACTAGTTTACTTTAGCTATTTCCATAGCATAATGTCGTATGGTATTTTGCTATGGGGACACGCAGCTGACACTGAAATTATATTTGTTTTACCTAAAAAGTCGCTGCGACACAAATTTAAGGAAATTAATATATAAACTTTGGCCTCTCAATACATTTATGAAAATGTAATGTACGTACACAAAAATAAAAGTAGTTTTACGAAAATAAGTGATATTCATTCTGTAAATACTAGGAATAGACACAAGCTAGTAGTACCAGATACTCGACTCTATCAAGTCAGTAATTCATTCTTGGGGCGATGTATACGCTTTTACAACAAAATTCCAGAAAATATACAAAATTTGACCTGCTCAAAGTTCAAAAACTTTATTAAACTAAGTTTGTATATAATGGGTTATTATAATATTAATGAATTTATAGATGATAATAACCCCTGGAAATGAGGTGATCGCTAACAAGCTATTTCTAATTTATTGTGTTGTTAATTTGTGTAACATACATGTCCGTAAGCTGTTATTTAAAAAAAAAAGTCCCGCTTGGTTTCTTGCTGGTTCTTCCCAGGACACAGGTTTTTTTTTTGAACCAGTGGTAATCATACAAAAAAGTGACTTTCAATAAGTATTATTTATAATCTATATTTAATAAAAAAGTTTCTGTTTCTGTTTCTGTTTTTGTTTCTGCTTGTTGAATATCGAAATTTTGAGCATTTGTGTCCAGCATGTCAATTTTCACTTACGATACGACTTTTTATACAAACTTAGTTTAATGATGTTTTTGAACTTTGAGCAGGTCAAATTTTGTACATTTTTTGGAATTTTGTTGTAAAAGCGTATACATAGCCCCAAGAATGAATTACTGACTCGATGGAGTCGAGTAACTGGTACTACTAGCTTGTGTCTGTTCCTAATATTTACAGAGTGAACATCACTTATTTTTGTAAAACTACTTTTATTTTGTGTACGTACATTATTTCATAAATGTAATGAGAGGGCAAGGTAATATATTAATTTCCTTAAATTTTTGTCGCAGCTACTCTTTAGGCTTTAAATCATAAATTGCTCATATGGCCTTCTTCTGTAAAACAAATATAATTTCAGTGCCAGCTGCGTGTCCCCATAATAAAATACCATAAAACATTATGCTATGAAAATAGCTAAAGTAAACTAGTCTAGCTGTTTCAACACTGGTAAAACCTCTAATCTCATTATAGCATATGCTGCAGAACTAAGTTTGCTTGCTAGTTTTGATATATAAGGGCTCCATTGAAGCTTTGCGTCTAGTGTGATTCCAAGGAAAATGGTGGTTTCTCAGTTTTTCCCAGTTTAAAATTAAATTACATTAGTATTTAATTGTTTGACATTTGGTAGTCACGAATTTCATACATATCGTTTTAGTGCCATTTAAATCCAAATTATTAACATTGAACCAATTTACTAATTTAGATATAGCATTATTTACTTATATTTTTCTAATTGTCGACTTAATTTGAAAATTAAAGAAGTGTCATCTGCAAATAATACTATATCATGGTTATCCCCTACTATGTAAGGTAAGTCATTAAAGTACACAATTAACAGAAAGGGGCCAAGAATTGATCCTTGAGGCACCCCCGTTTGTACCATCGACCTGGAAGAGTTCATACTGTTAATGACAACTTATTGCGTTCTCTTACTTAACTATGAAATAATAAATTTATGAGCATTACCTTTTTTACCGTAGTGTTGAAGTTTCCTGATTAATATTTCATGGTGAACACAATCGAAGGCCTTGGATAGGTCACAAAATATACCCAAAGCATTCTGGGAATTCTTCCATGCATTAAAGGTATATTTAATCAGCTCAACACCGGCATCAGTAGTCGAGCGAAAACCAAATTGTTTTTTATGAAGTAAATTATTTATATTAAAGAAATTTAACATTTGATCAAGAATAATTTTTTCAAAAATCTTAGTAAGTGTTGGTAGTACAGAAATAGGTCTAAAATTGGCGGGGTCTAATGTACTACCAGATTTGAATAAGGGTATTACTTTACTATGCTTCAATAAATCAGGAAATACACCAGATTCGATATTAGTATTAAAAATAATAGCTAAATGAACCGCGATTGTATCTATTATAGACGTAGTAACTTAACTTGACTTAACAGAAATCCCCCACACACATATATATATATATATATATATATATATATATATATATATATATATATATATATGGGGGTGGCCTTCATCCTGCAATGTACTATTGATAGGCTGTATTGGTAGATGAAGTTGTTGTTACGGCTTTTGAACAACATTTTACAGACATTTCTACCTTGACTACAAAGTCATTGAATTCATCCCCAACGCCAAATCATTACTTAAACAAAATGTAAATATCTGTGCAAAATAATTTGCATTTTGTAAAGTATTATCGGGGATATTGTAAAATATAAAAAAAAATATTAAGGAAACCGCTGATCGATAGGGGATTTCCGGTAAAGTTATTGTATCCAGGATACTAGTGTGTTTTTAAGTGGGGAGGAACTGAGTCTTGTTGAATCCACTGTTTTTCTCGAAAAAACATTTAACGCAAAGATGCACTGGGGCTCCCCCCACTTTACTTGGCTTCCCCACATCTTTATAATATTATAGAACAAGAACACAAGGCCACCAGACGTCACTTATTTTTTGAAGAACGAAATGTGTAACATTGAGTAATATTAGTATGTCTATATGATCCTTTGCCTATCTGCTAGCTTGACCAGTGGGCCATTTTCCAGGTATCAGGTAATCAAGGTACGTAAAAACATTACTCACCTCACTTTAATTCATTTAGCTGATTTTTACGTGGTAGAGCCATGCTGCAGCTATATTAATATTATAGTTATAGCACGAATGGGTCGGCTCAACCGGGGAAAGACCACGCTCTCACAGAATACCAACGTAAAATAGCAGCTTAATGCTGCTGTGTTTCGTATGATGAGTGTAGAGAACCGGAGACCTTTTTACTGGAAAAGAGACGTTCTATCTTAGTCCTCACGGCTGATAACGCATCTGCATTTTAATTCGCAGACGAAGACAGATGTTGATGTCTATAGGCCACAGCAACCACTTAGCATCAGGTGGACTGTGTGCTCGTTAGTCACCCTTATACCATTAAAAAAAAAACATAATATCGGTAAAATCAGTCATCAACACTCCCAGACACTTTTAGTTGGCAGTATCGTATTACAGACACTTTAAATCTTTAAAAAATACTCAATTATATCTTACACATTTCCTTCGTCAGAAAATAAGTGACATCTGGTGGCCCTGGGATCATGGACAAAAGTATGCGAAAGCGTTCCCGTAGCCCTACCAATATGCAGCAAAAGTGGATCATCATGGGATTTTAGTCGGTGCGAGTCCAACATAACGCCTTCTTGGCAGGTTTTAGCGGCGTAGGCATTTTTCCATGAAAAATAGGTCAATAAGTTCAAAATTTTAAATAAGTATTGTTGTAATCTATATTAAATAAAAATAATTTTATTCCATTCTGATTGTCATTAATTTATACTATAATACTTACTACTACCATTTCATAACGTGATAAAATAGGCTATTATGTATAGAAAGAACTGCTATACATATATATATATATATATATATATAATAAAGGCTTAGGGGATTAATACTAAGCCCAATATTGAAGTTTAGAACCGTTGTAACTCAGGGACTAAGCGCTTGCCTTACATTCCATGGACGCAAATAACCCAAACTAAATCCAGGCCGATTTTCAAAAAGACATTAACTGAAATTTTCAGTTTTAATTAACCACATCTACGCCGGTAAAGACAAAATATTGTGAGGTTTTTAATTGAATGGGGACCAGTTACCAGTAATATATATAATCAAGAAATAAAACATATAGGGAAGTGATAGGGAAAGTAATTGCACTCTTACGGAGCAGTTTGAAGACAATTGCTGTTTCATTCCCGAGGGATCCTTCACCTTTAAATAGCAATACAGTCCACTAGTTTATATCGAAGAACCAGCATAACGACGTCGGGACCGGGACGACCACAAGAAGATCCTTAATCCCCGTCTGACCTTTTCTTTTGAGAAAGTGACCTCAGGCGCTCTCTTGTGATACTCCTTCACGGGGTTCACGACCACCTCGTTGACTCCCCGAACCCAACTTGGTGTTTCTGGGTAGAACGTCTATGACAGACTAATCCCAGTTTGATTGGATCCTTTCAGATAAGGAATCTGATTAGGGAGCTGTCGCTGTAGGCTGTTCTTTTTCAATTGGTTTCCGGGAATGGGGGATGAATTTACTCGTACTATTTTTGTGTGGGGCGACATTTAATAACTGCACAAACTGTGACGTGCTTGGGGTTGTCACTAAGGTTGGTTGAAACTAAGATTGTTTTTTTCTTCTTCTCAGTATAGACGAAGAAGCGCCATTAAGGAATATGTTATATGTCATTGGTGTAATTGCACGATGTTCTCACTTAAAATATACCTAGCATTATGTGAATGTTTTCTAACACCTACATTGAGGTTTATTTTATTTTTTATATGTTTAAACTGTAAATTTGGCTAACAATAAACTCACTGTATTAATAATTAAATAAATAAATTTTAATTTGATTCATTAATCTAATCAGGGTTACTAATAAGCCCTTTAACACATCTCTCTACCCAGTCTAACGCTGCTAGGTAGTGCAATACCAGCCCATATGTTACAGCAGTACTCCATACACTAGCGGACTTGTACTTTGTGTATCAGAAGCTGTCCCGGCGTGAAATACCGCCGCCGATAATCATATATAGACTAAGAGTAACATCCTCATTTTACCTTGATGTATAGTTCAGCGGTGTACATAAAGTAGGTAAGAATAATATAATAAGATTTATTCAATATAAATAAAGATCGAAGATTTTTTTAACCATTGTTTCGTAAATTAGTTTTGTCCTGAAAAGAACCAACAAGGAACCCAGCAGGACTTTATTTCCAAATTCTACAATGAATAACAGAGGTTTTACAATTAAATATAAACTCATTTAAGAAGCAACTTTTATTTACATTATTGAAGAAACAAATAGCAAATTGATCAAAATGTGCTCAAACAATTCCAAAAAGTTTTAATCAAAATACAAATTCCACAGTAAAATATTTATCGTCTCATAAACATTTTAAGGAGTAGTTAATAATAATAAAATTCTACAGCAAAGTGTGTTATTTGTGTAAATTACATTTTATTATAAAATTATATACACCAAGAAAAAATAATCATCACTCTAAAATATTCATATATAATAATAATTAATATTTTAATTCAAAAGTAACAAATAATTTAACAAAATCCAATATTGAAAAATTCAAACGCAACAACAGTCGTTCCTTTTATTTTTGTCAGCAAGATAAAGTTCAGTTCGTTCGTAATTTACGTAAAAAAATAATTATAAATTTCCTTTAGACCGAATCGCATGTCTCATTATGTATAATTAGTGATGGTATAAAGACGACCAATGAGCGACGGATGTAAGGTTTTATTTTCCGGCCTTTGATGTTAGAAGAAAAATTAATTACGAAACTTCATTTTTAATGATGCTGTCATTAAGATGTAATAATAAATTTAAAAAACTACTGCGTGGCCTAGTGGTTAGACTGATCAATAATCAAGGTTTCAGATAAGATCCATTCAAAAGTACTCGCGCTAGAACCTGTAAATGAATTAACATAAAATGGAATGGAATAGAATATGTTTTAATAAGATTACAAGTAATAACAAGTGAAGGACAAACTAAATTATACAACAAGAACACAGTTTGTATTTACTTACAAAACATTTTTAAGTAATATTAGGTTATTATCAATTTTTCTGTTTTTTTTTTATAGATTAAGGGTAACAAACGAGCACACAGTCCACCTGATGGTAAGTGGTTGCTGTGGCCCATAGACATCTACATCTATCTTCGATTGCGAAAACTCACTATACGAAACACAGCAGCATTAAGCTATTAAGCTGCTATTTTACGCTGGTATTCTGTGAGAGCGTGGTCCTTCCCCGGTCGAGCCGACCCATTCGTGCTACAACCATACTATTAATATAACTGCGGCATGGCTCTACCACGTATATTTTTATTTGTGTTTATTTTTATTTTGAGCATCCTTTTAAGTAGTTTTTGTTTAAATAAAAAATCTTAAAAAAATATTAATTAATAACTGTATAGACAAAATAGAGAAAAAGTAGAGAAACCTTGTATATTTTCTGAAACTTTGTTGTAATACCGTATACATTATATTTTTTTAACATGCGTGGAATCTGGTGTGTAGGAAACACACAAATTTAATGAAACATAGTAAAATCATGCCTTTATTAAAATATGGTAATACATTAGACCCTGTCAATTTTAGACAAATTACGATATTGCCAACATTTAGTAAAATTTTTGAAAAATTAATTTTACATCGGATGTAAAGCTTCTTTAATATTAAGAAATTGCTACATGAAAATCAATTCCGTTTACAAGGGGTCGCTCGATGACTGACACTGTAGTTGAGCTTATTAAACATATTTTTTGTGCATGGGAAAATTCAGAGAACGCTTTCGGTATATTTTTTTACCTTTCCAATGACTTCGACTCTGTTCACCATGAGACATTCGTATTTAAGTAATAGAATGCAGAAAGTTATTTTCAATGGTAAAAGATCTTCCGAGTCACCTGTACTAATGGGTGTCCCTCAGGGCTCGATTCTCCGCCCATTCCTATTTCTAGTGTTTATTTATAACTTACCTTCCCTTGTAGGGGATAATCATGATATAGCATTATTTGCTGATGATGTTTCCTTGATTTTTAAACTTCTTCATCATTTAAATGTGACATAGTGAAAAATGCTATATCAAAATTAGTGAATTGGTAAAACGTTAATAATCTGCATTTAAACGGAAATAAAACAAAATGTATTAAATTTACAACATCTAATGTTAAAATCAGAATACCAATGTCTTTTTAAATGGGGAAGAACTGATACCTGTTGAATACACTATTTTTCTTGGAATCACGCTTGACACAAAGCTTCAGTGGGGTTCCCATATATCCAAACTAGCAAGAAAACTAAGTTCTGCAGCTTATGCTGTAAAAAAGATTAGAGTTCTCACTAGTGTCGAGACAGTGAAATTAGTTTATTTCAGTTATTTTTATAACATAATCTTGGATTATGCTATGGGGAAATGCGGCTGATTCAAAAACTATTTTTGTTTTACAGAAGAGGGTCATTAGAGCTATTTACAACCTAAAGCCGAGAGAATCTCTTAGAGATAAATTTAAAGAAATAAATATATTAACTTTGGCCTCTCAGTATATTGACGAAAATTTAATGGATCTTCACAATACAGAGGTACTTTTAATAAAAAATGATACATATTCTGTAAACAATAGGAACAAACACAAGCTAGTGATATCAGTTTCTCGACTCCACAGAGTCAGTAATTCATTCTTGGGGCAATGTATACGCTACTACAACAAGGTCACGGAAAGGGTACAGGCTCTCTCTAGTACCAATTTTAAATGTTTTCATAAGCTGAAACTATATAAAAAGGGTTAATATAATATAAAAGAATACATGGCTGATAATAAACCCTGGGAATGAGGTGGTCGCGTCCAAACAGTTTCTGAAATAAATTTTGTAAATTGTTTTTACAATCATTAATGTAATATTTACTTTAAAAAGTTCCGCTGTGTTTCTTGCTGGTACTTCCCACCTTTTTTCGAACCAGTGGTAAAGTAAAATATGATTTTTTTTACTAACTATAAGCCAGTGCTAACCACAATCCTACCTGGTGGTAAGTGGTTATGTAGCCTTAGATGGTAAATCGCACTGTCTTATCGTAACAAAAGCCTATTGACTTTTGCTTTGAAGACGCCCAGATTGTATTACGATTACATAACAGATTGTATAGCTGTTGTACGGATGGAAAGATGGACACCGGCAAATTATTCCACTCCTTTGCTGTACGAATTACAAAAGACGAAGCAAACCGTTTGGTTGTAATGCGTGGAATATCAACAACAAAGGGATGAAGACCCGCTGACGGCCTGGTTTTCCGATGGTGCAAAGGAGAGGGAGGAATTAAAGCGTGTAATTTCTGCGCACACTCACCGAAATGCATCCTATAGAATACCGAGAGACTGGCTACTCTGCGCCTGTGCTCCAGGCTAACAAGACTGGTTTCAACCAAATCAAGGTCACCAATGAGCCTCTTGGCACGTCTCTCCACCGAGTCCAATGTTGCCAGGTGACAATTTGCAGCACCAACCCATATGTGACAGCAGTACTCCATGCACGACCGGACTTCCTCTTTATATTAGGTAAGAAGCTGCCCCGGCGTGAAGTACCGCCGCACCCTTGCAAGGACACCAAGTTTCCTAGCGGCTGATTTCGTTCTTGACTCAATGAACCGCCTATAGTTTAAGTTCGGAGAAAATTCAATCCCCAACAACTGACGGCAGTCAGTGTACTCCAAGGATACATTCCGGAAAGTAGGAGCCAAGGTGAGCGGGCCCCTTTTAGCGGTAAAAAGACGCGCTTGTGCATTGGAGGCGTTAAATATCACGAGATTGGCATCGCCCCATTCGGAGACTGCTTGTAGTGTGAGACTCCCATGCTCAACCATAGCCTCTCTTTCTGACTTGACTTGATCCCGACTGGCCCGGGCACTTGATTGGTATCTCTCCACAACTGTGCTGTCGTCTGCATACCCATAGATACCTGGAATGAGCAGATGATTTAAATGCAGCAGGAATAGAGTTGCAGAGAGATCAGACCCCTGAGGAACACCGGCGTTAGTCGCCGCAGTACCGGATGAGCAGCCATCGACGACGACCCGGAGAGATCGTTCATTTAAAAAGTCGTTGACCCAGGCAATCAGGCCAGGGGATAAGCCGTACGCTGAAAGCTTGCCCAATAGACTAGCGTACCCAACTGAAGCTTCGAAACATCGAGAGAAACAGTAAGTGCTTCACCACTGTTCTCTAAGCTTCGCTCTATATGTGAGTGGCATACGCTAGAAGGTCCCCAGTTGATTGATTTCTGCAAACCCGTACTGGAAATCACTAAGGAGATCATTTTGCTCTATGTATAAATAATCTTGCAGAGTATGGAGGTAATTGAAATTGGCCGATAGTTGGCAGGATCGGTACGGCTACCTTTTTTAGGCACAGGCTGCACATTGGCCAGCTTCCAAGATTTGGGCACTATTCAAGTTCTGAATGAGAGCAGAAGAACACAGGAGACAACTCAGGTGCACAAGCCTTTAGAACTATAGCTGGTATACCATCAGGTCCGCTAGCTTTGTTCACGTCTAGATTTCGTAAGAGAAGTCTTCTTTAAGAACCTGCTTATTGGTGATACGGACCTCTGTCATAGAGGTACCGCAGTGAGGTAATTGAGATGGTAAGCTGTTGCTACTGTCCAGACGCGAGTTGCAAGCAAAAAGAGGAGCAAGAATAAGTCCGCTTTCTCCTTAGGTGCATGTGCCAGTAAGTCGTCTGGTTTTACAAGTGTAGGCAGTATAGACCGACAGAAGTTTGTCTCGAACGCTTTGCCGAGAGACCAAAAAACTCTACTACCAGATGGTGTTACAGAGAGCTTTGTGCCGATGCCTTTAATGCGGTCGAAATTGGCTTGGCGTAATACCTTTTTGCAGCACTTGGCGGCTTGTTTGAAGGCTCTCTTCTTAAGGGTAACATCCGGAGTTTTACGGTCGCGAGCATCGACCCAGGATAAGTACGCTATATGTTTGTGCTTTTCAGCACAAACGCACTCGGCGTTAAGCCATGGGCGAGCTTATATACTACCAATAGGCGGCACGTCAGCAAAGGGGATGAAATACTCCATCGCTTGACGTATCACACTGGTTATGGCATCCGCGCAGCTCGACGGGTCTTTAGAGGAGAAGCAGACCTGCCGCCAAGGATAAAATGCAAATAAATGCCACATCTCATCCCAATCTGCTGACTTGTATCGCTACATTCGTCCCACTCCGTGGTAATCATAGTTAGGTGGGGAATAAAGCGACACAGATTTCACTAGACAGTGGTCAGAAGTTCCCAAGGGTGACGTAACCTGAACATCGTACCTGTCTGGATCAGTCGTCAGCGGAAGGTCGAGGCAATTGGCTGTGTGCTCATCCACATTTGGTACCCTAGTCACTTGTTGTACCAGCTGGCAGAGCCCCAGCGACAAGGCAAAATTCCACGCCTCTCTCCCAGCGTGGTCGGTCTTTTGGTATGGGAACAGCCAGTCCTGATGACAGGCATTAAAGTCCCCCAGAAAAACCAACTGTGCATGAGGGTACCGATTTAGAGCCACATCAGGTGTGTGTGTGGGGGGGGGGGTTGTGTGTGCGTGTGCGTGTGCGTGTACGTGTGCGTGAGCATGTGAGTGTGTGTAGTGCGTGTGTAGTGTATGAGTGTGCGTGTGTGTGTGTTGTGTGAAAGTTTAAATGCGTTCCTCTCTGCACAGCCCGACGACATAAGAGGTTGGGATCGTTTGTTGTGGGAACATTTATCCTCGATTAAGAATCAAAATGCAGATACGTTATCATATCTGAGGACTTAGATAGAATTCGTTTCAGTAAAATGGCTCTCCAATTCTTTACACTCACTATATTAAATATATTCATAAATATACATAGTATTCTGTGAGAGCATGGTCCTACCCTGGTCAGGCCGACCAATTCTTGCTACAATCATAATATAGCTGCAGCGTATCTCCATTAAGTATTAATTGTAGCTTTCTGCAATCCTTATTCCTATAAATTTTAAATAATATGCCAAATCACACTCCCCCGTGCTAGCAACATGCTTCAGTAGGGTCCACAGGAAAACAAAAACATTAATAGTTTTTCACATCTCTTCATTTAAATATGCCTCTAAAACTTTCCACTGTTAAAAGACTTATCTATATTGCTACATACATAATATACTCTTTTACTTTTAAAATCTTTATTGCACGCTAAAGTCAACTTCGCAAACTAAATATAGAATTTTGAAACTAGCATCCCTAGAGTAATGTTTGCACCATTTCACATGAAGTTTACTTCCTTTTTATTTCATTGAAGTGAAATAACTTAAAATAGTGAAAAGCATAATATGAGTTTATTTTGCGGAAGTTTATGAGCGTTCTACTTTCGCTCCACTTAAGAGTAAAGTTCTTTAACATGATAGCTACAATAACATTGATATTTGTGTGTGTTATTTGATATTATTTTAATAGGAAAATACCAATGCAATATGCATACCTCACCTAAGCGCTTGCTTTAATTAACATACCGTTACTGTCACCCTTACGGCCTATCAAAGTGCACTGCTGAACGTAGGCCTCCCTCATACATAGCCACATAGGGAGGATATTTGCCACAGTTGCGACGCAAGACATACAGGGTGACAACTGTCGCTTTTTATTCAAGTGTATAAAGTTTATTTTTTAACAATTATTTCATGTATAGTGCACGTTATGAAAAATAGAGGAGTAGTAAAATCACATGTTAATAAAAAGCGATTATCTTTTTCCTCTGCGGAACTTACTCGCGATGACAACGTGACCCCTGTTTTTATAATTTAACTATAGTATTTAGTATACATGTACAATATTAAACGTCAATTTGTAGAGTTCTGATGTTATCTGTTGATATTTATATTTATATAGGGCGGTATACATTTTAAGAGAATCGTTTTCATGACTTATCTCTAATCACACGTTGGAGCTGTCACACACACATGTTTTTTTTGTATTTATAAGGAATACCCTGCTGCCCATTTCCTAGTTTACTTTTCCTTTGTCGTCTCTCAGGGTACCCACTTTACGAAATAGTTTGGATGTTTACACCGCTGTTACACGGTATTAAATTTACATAATAAGTGAAAAATCCGGGTTCTATTGAAATTTTAAGTGGTGTGAATATCGGTTAATAAAGAACAATGAGGAATGAGTAAACAATATTTTTGAGTATAAAATCTGAAAACAAGTCCAGCAGGACCGCGGCCGACTATTAGCTTCTTTTCCTTCCCTATCAAAAAAAGAAAAGAAAAAGAAAGTCTGCATCATATAGGTATTCTACTACACCGGCAATTCGAAAGAACAATGAACCGGTGCTCGAAGGCAGCCAGCTCCTGCTGGACCAGGTTCAGATCCTGGTTCTCCACCGGCACGGGCTGGCTTGGGCGCTGCGTCTGGGGCGCCGAGCGAAAGGCAGGCTCATGTAGACTGGCCAGGTCTGCGCGGAGCTTCTCATTCTCCTTCTGGAGAGTCTCCATGGCGGACGTCAGGCGGGCCACGTCCACCCGCAGCTTCGCCACCTCGTCCGCATTAGGCCCAGCCCCAGCAAAGTTGGCCTCCGCAGCCGCCATGATGGAGGCGTAGGCCGCGGGAATGGCCTTGAATTTTGAGGAGGACTTTTGCTTGTTGGCCACGACCTTGATCGCGGCCTCCACCTCCTTTACGAACCTGGCCTTACGCTCCACCTCGGAGCCGCCAGTCGCATCTGTTTCTTCGCCTGATTCCCGAGCCGTATCGCCCGGGTGGCGCCCCTCCTCGGCAAGCTTTGCCGCTCGTTCGGCCCTCTGATTGGTAGAGAGCTCCCTCCCCTTGCCTCTCAGCCCGCCCCGCCTGTTGGTGGGGATTTTCCGGGCCGAAACCTCCTCTTCACCGGATGCCGACCCTTGGTCGCCATCCCGCCTGGACCGCTTGCGGAAGGACTTGCTGGTCTCCGCGGTCCCAGGCTCCACTTGTCGGGAGCTCTCTGAGCCTCCCTCGCTGCTGAATGCGGCGTCGGACTCTGTCCCCGCATCGTTCCTCCTTTCCTCTACGTTGCCGTTGCCGGCGGTTTTGTTTTTTTGTTTGCGTCCACCGTAGAGCGCCTCTTGCGGAAACCAAACTGGTGTTCCGCAAGATCCGGCCCCGTCCCCGCAAGGTGCTCGGCGAGGCGGTTTGCAATGACTCTTTCAAAGAGCTTTCCCACCTCGTCGAGCAGCACCACGGGCCGGTATGCGGATGGAGAGTCCGCAGGGCGCCCCGGCTTCCGAATGAGGACCAGCTTCCCCGTCTTCCAACGAAGCGGGAATTGGTCTCTCTCCAAGCATGCGCTTAGGAGCCCCTCCAGTCGGGGCCCGAGAGCCTCCGAGGCCAGGACCCAGGCTTTGCCAGGCAAGCCATCGGGTCCTGGGGCGGTATTCCTGGCCTTGAGCCTACGTACCGCCACTCTCAGGTCAACCCCGGTCCCTTCCGGGATGCCGTCGTCGTCGTCCTGGTGGTCCGCTTCCGGCACCGCAGGTGGCGGAAGGCGGGATGTTCCCCTCGCGTAGAAAACAGAGCGCTCACCACGTCCTCCACGAGCTGAGGCCGGAGACAATGCGTCAGCGGGAAGGCCCAGGTGCGGAGTTTATCCCGCACCATCTTGTAAGGGCGCCCCCACGAATCTATGTCGAGAGTCTCCAGCATCTCCTCACGGGCCCGATCCCGGGCCCGCATGACAGCCTCCCGGAGGGCGGTCTTCGCCGCTCTGTACAGCTCCGCCTCAATGGCTGCCGCATTCGGTGGACGAATGCGGAGCCTGCGATGCCTGGCGTACAGGTGCCGCGCGGCGACACACGCCTCGCGCAGAGACGTCAGCTCACGCGACCACCAATACACCTAACGCCGGGCGCTTCCTGGCCGGACGCGGGGCATTGCCACGTCACATATCTCGGACATGGCCTCCTGGAACCACCCTGCCTCATCATTGACGTCGGCAGGCCTATCCGGTGATGACACCCAGGCCTGCACGATCGAGGCTTCCAGGAGGAGCTCCCGGTCCAGCTGCTTCAGCGCCCAACGCGGACCACTCGGGGCCTGTTGGACTGGCGCGCTCGAGGGCTGGGTGGAGACGTCAAACCGGATGTACCGGTGGTCGGAGTAGGTCTCCACCCCCTCCATGACTCGCCAGTCAATGGCACGCGGCGACAGAGCGGGGCTAGCGAACGAAATGTCCACCACCGACTCGCCCCGCATCCGCACACACGTGGGGACAGAACCCCGATTTAGGACGACCAGGCCTGTCTCCAGAGCCCAGTCTTGCACCACCCTACCCCGCACATCTGTACGACGAGAACCCCAAGCCAAGTTCTTGGCATTGAAGTCCCCGAGGACAAGCACGGGGAGGGGATAGCTTCCGACGACGACAGCTCTCAGCTCTGCAAGAGAGTTGTGGAGCTCGGCGAGAGATCGGTTCGGGGAGAAGTACACCCCCACAACGACGAACTCCCCGAACCGTGCTGCTACGCACCCCTGACCCCTCCTGACACCTTCAAGGATCGGGGTACCGGCGGCGGCCGAAGAAATGATGGCCACTGAGCCGTTAAGGTCCGCCACCCAGTCCTTCTTAGGCCAGACAAAATACGGCTCAGCGACCACAGCGATGTTAATCGACCACTGCGCTATGCTCTGGAGCAACAGATCCTGAGCGCAGGCGCAGTGGTTGATATTCGCCTGGAGGAAGCTTAATGGGGCCGTTATAGGCATTCCATTTCAGCTTCCTCCACGGGGCGCCCCTCTGTAGGCGTCGGTGTCGCGGCGGCGGCGGCGGCGACAGTGACAGCGGCGGCGGCGGCGGCGACAGTGACAGCGGCGGCGGCGGCAGTTGCAGCTGCGGCGGTGGCCATAGAGGCGGTGGCGGCGGAGGAGGGCCCTCCCCTACCCGCGGCCTTGGCCTTGGCGGGTGACACGCAGGCCCTGCTTCCGGCCCAGTGATCGGCTGGCTTGCCGGTCGCCGCACATGCATCACAGTGCGGCGTGGCGCAGCAGGTCGCCGATATGTGTCTGGGCAGACAGCAGCGGAAGCAGAGGCCACTGCGGTCAACCTCCGAGGCGCATTTCACTGATACGTGATGCCCCACGAGACAGCGGTAGCACCTCAGAGGTCTGGGCTCCAGCAGCTTAACCTGCGCTGAGACCCAGCCCACCAGAAGCCTTCGGCCCTCCACTATGGTTTTGGCCGCCGTAACAGGGCAGCACACCGTGGCGGCATGCATACCCCGTTGATCCGGGCGTATGGCGCCTGACCTGATCTGGTCAGTAGTGCACCCCCCGGACCTGGCGACGGCGGCCACCAACTCCTCCTCCGATACCGAGTCGTCCAGACGCATGATGCGCAGGTCTGCGCATCTGACGGGCCTGGACACTCGGACCTCGTCCGCGTTCAGGGACGCTCTGAGCTTCGCAGCCAGAGCGTCCGCAGTCGCGCCACTGGATTCCCCGGGGATTTCCAGCATACGGGCCCCCGTCTGGGTGACTTTGAGCCGGAGGCCCCCAGTGATCCCGAGCTCCCCGAGATCCACCGCCTCTTTCGCCTTCGCGAGCAGATCGCGGTAGGTAACGCCCTTCTTTTCCGCGTCCGGCTGTAGTGTAATCACTACAGCTGCGGTCTTCGGGGCGCGGAGCCTAGCCGCGATCTTGCGCGCCCTGAACTGGCGCTGCCGCTCCTGCTCTTTGGCCTTATTGGCCTCCTTCTTCCCCTTCTGTTTGTCCCCGACCACCTGCCAACCGGCTTCTGCCGCGGGAGGTGTAGGGAGCTGGGGGGGCGTTGGCGGCGGCGGCAACTGGCGCTGGCGCAGCCATCACCTGTACTGCCGCCTTGCCCTTTTTCGCCTTCGCCTTGCCTCTCTTTCCCGTCGCCGGCTTAGCCGGAGCCGGTTCAGCCGGTATCGGTTTTGCCGGAGCCGGCTTTTCAGGGGGGGGGAGGGGCAACTGCAGCCCCACCCGAGGGCTGGCTGGACGGCCCCGGCCTGGATGCGGCAGCCGTGGCCGTCGCGTAAGAAGCCGTTGCCGGCCTCGCCGCCGTCTTGTTTGCCCCTAGGTGGGGGGGGCGCAGGACGATGCCCTCCAGCACGGAGAACCGGTGCTCGAAGGCAGCCAGCTCCTGCTGGACCAGGTTCAGATCCTGGTTCTCCACCGGCACGGGCTGGCTTGGGCGCTGCGTCTGGGGCGCCGAGCGAAAGGCAGGCTCATGTAGACTGGCCAGGTCTGCGCGGAGCTTCTCATTCTCCTTCTGGAGAGTCTCCATGGCGGACGTCAGGCGGGCCACGTCCACCCGCAGCTTCGCCACCTCGTCCGCATTAGGCCCAGCCCCAGCAAAGTTGGCCTCCGCAGCCGCCATGATGGAGGCGTAGGCCGCGGGAATGGCCTTGAATTTTGAGGAGGACTTTTGCTTGTTGGCCACGACCTTGATCGCGGCCTCCACCTCCTTTACGAATCTGGCCTTACGCTCCACCTCGGAGCCGCCAGTCGCATCTGTTTCTTCGCCTGATTCCCGAGCCGTATCGTCCGGGTGGCGCCCCTCCTCGGCAAGCTTTGCCGCTCGTTCGGCCCTCTGATTGGTAGAGAGCTCCCTCCCCTTGCCTCTCAGCCCGCCCCGCCTGTTGGTGGGGATTTTCCGGGCCGAAACCTCCTCTTCACCGGATGCCGACCCTTGGTCGCCATCCCGCCTGGACCGCTTGCGGAAGGACTTGCTGGTCTCCGCGGTCCCAGGCTCCACTTGTCGGGAGCTCTCTGAGCCTCCCTCGCTGCTGAATGCGGCGTCGGACTCTGTCCCCGCATCGTTCCTCCTTTCCTCTACGTTGCCGTTGCCGGCGGTTTTGTTTTTTTGTTTGTTTTCGTTTTCCATTTTTTGTACCCACGAGTATGGGGGAATTAAAGGTCCACCTTGGCAGAAACCCCTTACCAAGGTAAGCAGATTTAGAGGATTAATTACTCGCCTCATTACCCTGGCGAGGAGCGCACTAACGACTGATTTGTTCATAGAACCCCGTCAGCCATCCATCCCCTCGCGGTGCGTCGCCGCTTGAGATTCGGGGTAAGTTTTTATAGAGGTTTTCTCCCTCGCGGTCCGGGCGGTTAAGCCAAGACCCTCGGTCCCTATCAAAGCCGCGAGACGTGATCCACGACACTTCGATACTGGGATTACGAGACCGGCGGTGACAGCAAAGGATGAATCCTTCACTGTCTGCCCGGAGGCAGGGTAAGTGCACACCGAGCCCGCCCTCACTCCTCTGCTATGCCCTCTGCTGATCAGAGGGTCACGCAGTAGAACGCACCGTTGGTCCGGGACGGACCCCCCCCATGTCAGAATAATTAGCCGCGGCAGTACCATTCCCCAAGGAGTAAGAATTTCTTCTCATTTCTCGAGGAAGATTACTGCCGCGCCCAGGGTGCACCGGCCCAGTATCTGCTCTTCCCTCCAGACGTATCGAGAGGGACCCGCAACTACCAGGCACACGTGGAGGACTTCTGACTTCGCACCCCAGATACCTCACCCCTGAGGACTAAGTTGTCTCATTTCTTCTTAAAAGGGTCTTCGGTTCTCTGAACACAAAAAGGATATTTGAACTAGTATTTTACACTGTTATTCTGTTAAATCGTAGGCCTTCCTTGGTCGAGTCAATCCATACGTGCTACAACCAAAATATAGCTTTTTTTTATAGGAAAGGATGCAAACGAGCATACGGCTCACCTGACAATAAGTAATTGTCGCCGGCCATGAACAACTGGAACACCAAGGAAATTGCAGGTGCGTTGCCGGCTTTTAAAAAAGGAGTAAGGTCTTTTCTTGAAGGTCCCTAAGTCGTGTCAATAATATCCCTAAGCTGCAGCGTGGCTCTTCCACGTGTCCACATATAAATATATTTTAAAAAAGTTACTCCTACTGGAAATTACTGCCAATAATGGATATATTTTACGTAATAATAATTTCAAATTTATCAGAAAGAAAGTGTCATGGCTCAGTGACATACCTTTTTTATAAATAATAAGTAAGGCATTGTTTACAATTCCTGATGTTAAATGCAAACTTGGGTGGTAAAATGCATTACCTTTTTGAAATTTTGCGTGATATATACCTAAACTATGTTCGTGTGGAAATACGCAGGCCAAATTATTTTCATCCTTTTCTGAACAGGCATCAGTTTCCATAAAATAAATGATTCGGCTAACAAGGTGACAGAATCATTTTTCAAATAGGATTCCGTCTAGGTAGGTAAAGCTACTTTGCTATTTCTGCCGCAAGGTCCCAGCCTGGCCTGAAAGGTATAGAGAGCCAGTATAAATAAAAGCTGTAAGGCAATTTAGTACCTGCGCCCCCTTTTCCCTAAAAGAGGTCGCTTCCGATTCGGCAGAAAGGTCATATAGGCCAAAACCAGTCCCACAGGTGGTGTTTAGTGGGTAGGCACTTCTTAGTGAGTCCCACATAACCACGCAGCTGGCTACGTGATATGCTTTGAGAAATCACCACCTCCCTCCCCCGCTTCCGGGGGGTAGCCGTGCATTAGTAAAAAAAAAACAATTTAGTACTCAGAGGTGACAACGCATCTGTAGCTTTTGTTTGTCTTTGTAAGTTTGTTTTTCGACTACTTTATATTATAGTAGTTTAGCCACAGGATTTTATTTTGTTTCCGTAATTATTACACATTATGTAGATAAATTACTTGTGAAAAATAAAAAACGATAGCGTCAAAAATAAAGATATATAATAAATAAATAAAGAGAGAAAGAGAGAGCAAGATAGATGGCCGCTCTTAAAAGTAAATGCAATATTTGAAGGATACGGTAAATACGTAGAACGGAGGGTAGTAGCCATAGTGTTTTCACCCGATTCAGAACTATCTGTTATAATTTGCGAAAGGAAATCTGCGCACACAAAACAATCGTCTGTAATTACTCGCACGAATCTTATACGTCACAATTGAAACAATAAATTAACAATTTACACACACATAGATACATTCTAACGGTATCGGTAGGTGACAGCGATATCTCGGATACAAACCCAGATCAGTTTCTCGACCGATCTGCATATTGTATTATATTATTTAGTTAATAATTTTAATTTTATTTAATGACTATTGAAGTGGGATGGTAGAGTTAATTGTGTTATACATACTTGTGCATACACTTCACATTTTTTAATAATATGTAAAATATAATTACATGAATAGAATAGAATAGAATAGAATGATTTTTATTCAATATGGATTATTACATAATACTTATTGAAAATCATTATTTTATTTACCACTGGTTCGGAAAATACCTCTGTCCTGGGAAGAACCAGCAAGAAACCCAGCGGGACTTTTTTTTAAACATAATTTCACTTAACAATAATTTTGTTTATACAATTTTAAATGAATTTTTATAGAACCAGCATGGTGGCGATCACCTTATTCCCAGGGGTTATTTTCATTCATGTATTCCTTGATATTATAATAACCCTTTTTGTACAGTTTTTCTTTAATAAAACTTTTAAACTTGTTTATTGACAAACTTTGAACATGTTCTGGGATTCTGTTGTAAAAGCATATACATTGCCCCATAAATGAATTACTAATTCTGTGGAGTCTCGTAAGTGGCATTACAAGCTTATGTTTGTTCCTAGTGTTTAAGGTATGAACATCCTTATTCTTATTAAAGCTATTTATGTTTTTATGTACATACATTACATTTTCATAAATATATTGCGATGCCAAAGTTAATATGTTTATTTCTTTAAATTTTTCTCTAAGGAACTCTTTACAATTTAGATTATAAATCGCCCGTACGGCTCTCTTTTGCAAAACAAATATAGCTTCAATATCAGTCGCATTACCCCATAGCAAAATTCCATAAGACATTAAGCTATGAAAGTAACTAAAATACACTAACCTAGCTGTCTCAACATCTGTGAGACTTCTAATCTTTCTTACAGCATATGCTGCAGAACTAAGTCTGCTTGCTAATTTAGATATATGGGGGCCCCATTGAAGTTTCGCGTCAATAGTAATACCGAGAAAAACAGTGGTATCCACAAGACTCAACTCCTCCCCATTTAAGAGCACATTGGTTTTCGAATGTTTTACATTAGGTATTGTAAATTTAATACATTTTGTCTTATTGCCGTTTAAGAGCGAATTGTTGGCGTTAAACCATTGTACTAGTTTCGATAGAGCATTATTTACATCGTCATATTTAATTGACTGCCGTTTCAGTTTGAAAATTAAAGAGGTATCGTCAGCAAATAATACCATATCGTGATTGTCCCCTACAAGATAAGGTAAGTCATTAATATAGATTAAGAACAGGAATGGGCCAAGAATCGAGCCCTGAGGAACGCCCATTGATACTACCGATCCGGAGGAACATTTACCATTAATGACGACTTTTTGAGTTCTGTTACTTAAATATGAAGTAATAAGTTTAAGCGCCAAATTTTTTACACCGTAATGTTGTAGTTTCCTGATTAATGTATCATGATGAACACAATCGAAAGCCTTGGAAAGGTCACAGAAAATACCTAAGGCATCTTGTGAATTCTCCCAGGCATTAAAAATATATTTCATAAGCTCAACACCAGCGTCAGACGTCGAGCGACCCCTTGTAAAACCAAATTGATTTTTATGAAGTAATTTATTTGTATTAAAAAAAATTAACAATTGATCCAAAATTATTTTTTCAAAAATTTTACTGAGAGTTGGTAGTACAGAAATAGGTCTATAATTAGCGGGGTCCAATATACTACCAGATTTAAATAAAAGTATTACTTTACTATACTTCATTAAATCAGGAAACACACCAGAATCGATACAAGTATTAAAAATAATAGCAAGATGAGGTGCAATTAAATCTATTATGGACGCAATCACTGTAACGCAAATCCCCCACAAATCTGCGGTTTTCTTTACATCAATGGTTTTGAAGTATTTTACAATATTATGCGGTAATACTTTTTCAAATCTAAATTCTTTTAAACAGGTATTAACATTCTGTTTAAGTAATGATTCGGCGACAGTTGGAGAAGCCTTCAATGACTCTGTTGTCAAGATAGGAACATCAGTGAAATATTTCTCAAACACCGCTGCAACTTCTTGATTTGATTTAGTCAATTCATTATTAATTTTTAATTGATAGTTTGAATTAAGAGGTTTCTCTTTACGGGTTTCGCTGTTAATTATACTCCACGTCATTTTTATTTTATTCTTAGCTATCTTAATTTTGTTACTAATATGTATTGATTTGGCTGTGGAGCAAACTCTTTTAAACATTTTAGAATAATTTTTTACATATTCTTTAAAAGCATCGGAAAGATTATACGATCTTTCATGGTAAAGGTCATATAACCTTCGTCTGCTTTTATGAATTCCTACTGTCGCCCACTCATTAAATGCCTTGCGACTGTTTCTGGAGAATGTTTTAGAAGTGAATGTTTTATTAAATTCATTGTTTATAAAGGTAAATAATTCTCTATATAAATAGTCTGCATTGTTCTTATAAGAAAGGGATGGAAGGATTTTTAACATATTACTTCTAAATCTCTCCAGGCGTTTTGCATTAATAGGAACAAACACAATTTTCTCATTTACCTGTTTTTTGTGCATATAAGGTAACGAAACCAGTTGTCCACAGTGATCTGAACTAAGTTTTTGTATTATTGATTTGTTGATTGGTACAACACCTGTAAAAATATTATCAATACAAGTTGCACTACACCCTGCAATACGTGTAGCTTCAAAGAATAAATTATTAAGATTATAGGATTTGAACAAAGAACAGAATTTAATACTGATGGAAGAAGTTTCCAGGAGATTGATATTAAAGTCTCCACACACTACAAGAGATTTATTCTGTTTATTAAGCTTAACTAAAACTTCTTCCATAATTTTTTCAAAAGTATCATAACTTGAACATGGGGGTCTGTAAACACTGACAACAATAAGGTGCTCAAGCTCAACATATGCCATTTCTACAGTACGCTCAACAGAGAGGCTCACAATGTCTTTACGTTCTTTACATGATAAGGACTTATTAGCTAATATTAAGGAGCCACCACGTAATTTAGTATCTCTATTGAACGAACTGACCACCTGGTGATTACTGAAATTAAATATGGAGTTGTATTCTTTCAACCAATGTTCTGTAATACATAAAATATTTATACTGTTACTATTTAAAAATAAATCAATTTCTAATTCTTTGCCTAACATACCTTGTATATTTTGATGCACCAGGTTGATACAGTTTTTATTATTGTTATTTTGTAAAATTGCATAATTATGGATTGGTAAGTTGCATTCTAAGCTATTTAAATTATCTTTGCTAGAGATTACCTCTATTGTCTTATTATCTAATTTAAATTACTTGGAACTGGTTCCAAATCAAATATAAAGTTATTTTGTTGCTCAAAAGAAGCAGGTGTCAAGGTAGCCAAATCATTGGCTGAGTTAAAATATAAATAATAAGATAGCGTATTTGCTACCAGTCTTAAACTATACTTTGATAGGTAATACCTATCTCTTGTCAAAAACTTCTTAGTTAAATTATTAATATCAATTAAATGAAATTTATCATTATTATTCTTACAATTAAATGTCAAATTTAAGTTATTGTTACATGTCAAGTTATGCATCATTAAATTTAAATTATGTCTTAGTTTATTTTCCTGTGGCCACCCCTCTATGTAAGGCAATGTAAACAAGATAACTTTAACCACATTTATGTTATTGAGATTTTCAATATATTTTAATAATTGATTCTTGTTCATATTGCCTCTTCTCCCAACAAAAATTATTAATATACTATTAGGGTTAAATTTACTAGTTAAAATTTTATTCACAATATCACTGAATGATGCTCCAGGCATGCAGTAATTACTTATCTGTTGCCTTTTTAAACAGTTATTCAATGATATACCCAAGTTTTTGCCTATGTCATCACTATACACAATTATATTATTTTTTTCATTATATGGATTACTTTTTAAATTTATCTGCTTTGTTATGGTACTATCATAGAGTGTGGGTAAAGAAAATGAAGTATTACTGCTTGTCATATTATTAACACACACTGTCCCTAAAGAACCTGGCAGTGAGCGCTGATATTCATTTTGATATTTTAATAAGGAGTCAAAACGTTCCTCGTTATATTTGCAGGACTTTACCAGATTTGCAGGACTTTACCAGAATGCCATTTACCATGCTGTTAGGCATTCCATTTTAGTCCTCAGAGTTTACAAAGCATTTATAAACTTCTATTTTTGACGTTGCTGTAGGCGTCCCTGAAATACAGTAGCCACTGCAGGTGTACTCTAAAGCTGAACGCTGAGTTTTTCTGATGGCCTTGCACATTTTCACGTACGCATCATCCGCGCCGTACACAAATCTTTTGTATAATCAACACATTTTGTAGTTTTTCTAACCAATGGTGTGAAACGGTACAGTGAAATTGATCGCTGGAAAGAAATATATTAATAGCCTGATTATTGGCAGAGGAAGACGAAAATAAAATTCGAAGTAAAAGAAGATTATGGATTAATAATATTAATTTAAAAAGGCAATTATATGGAGAATTTGAAGGGGATATACTTTAGTTAAAGACTAATTAGACGATGATGAACGATTGTTTAGTTATTTGCATTTAACATACAAGAAATTTCAAGAATTGCTACACATACTAAAACCATTCATTTCTATGGAAAACTCAAGACTTTGGAAGCTTATTGAACTAGAGAAAAGATGTTTTGTATGTTTGAGGTATTTTATTGATAATTAAGTCATAATTAAGTATAATTGGGTTTTTGAATTAAATGAACCTTTTTTTATAGGATAAGGGTGACAAACGAGCACACAGTCCACCTGATGGTAAGTGGTTGCTGCGGCCCATAGACATCTACATCTATCCTCTATTACAAATCAAAATGTAGATGCGTTGTCACCCGTGAGGACTAAGATGGAATGCCTCATTTCCAGTAAAAAGGGCCACCGGCCACCTGCACTCACCAAGCGAAACGCAGAGGTAAACCTCAACTTCACGCTGGTTTTCTGTGAGGTCGTGGTACCACCCCGGTTCGAGCCGGCCCATCCGTGCGACAGCAAAAGCTGCCGCGTGGCTTTACCACTGTTAAAGACTACTATTCTTTAGTTAAGTATTAAAATAATTTATCACTTAGTATTCATATTGATAATGGAAAAAAATTCAAATTATGTATAATTAATTAAGAATTAATTAAAAGTTATAAAAATACAAAAATTATCACCTAAGTCGAAATCACCAGTTATAGTGGAAAATCCACAAAGTCGGCAGCATTAGGCAACACATGATCAGCACGCGCCGAACGCACCGCGTTAAATGACGTAATCAGTATGCGTCCTACAATATTCGGATACCTATCGCATTTTAAATTATGTCCTTACATATGAAATTGGCGTTTTGTACGAGAGGAATTTAAAGTCAATATAAAGTGAACCGTTGTTATCTCTGCACTTTTGCCATCTCATAGGTAGTTCATTGATCCCTTTACTAAAAAACCATGGGGGCGAGAATCAATAAACTTTTGGACTGCCGCATAGGAGTTGAATTTTTTTCCTAGTAAAAATTTGTCTAAATTCCGGATAAAATGGTAAACAAGGTCCGGGGAGAACAGTGGATGTCGCAGACATTCCAACTGTAGCTCATTTAACTTAGTGGTTCTTTGTTGTGCAGTGTGTGGTCTTGCGTTGTCGTGAAGCAGCAGTGGCCTAGAGCGATTGACCAGTTTCAGTTGGTTAGCAGCTAGTTCTTCCTTCATGGTTTGCAGTTGCTGACAATAGATATCTGCCGTAATCGTTTAGCTAGATTTTAGAAAGCTGTAATGAACGACACCGGCACTAGTCCACCAAACACTCACAAGTAACTCTTTATAAGTCAATTCTCGTTTAGGGCAGGATTTGGTTAGGTCTCCAGGGTTAAGCCATTGCGACGAGAACTTCCGATTATTGTACGGTATCCACTTTTCATCACAAGTAGTGATTAGATTTGAAATCTTTTCATTGTTGTGTCGGTTAAGCAAAGTAACACAGCAGTCGACGCGTGTTTGCAAGTTCGATTCACTAAATTCATGAGGTACCCATCATTCAAGTTTTTTTTACTCTCCCAATTTGCTTCAAGTACAGTTTTATCACTTACCCCGAAGCCTGCTGCTATCTTTGAAGTGCTTTGTGATGGATCCGCTTCCACAGTAGCCTTTAATTCTTCATTTTCCACTTTGGATTTCGACCATTCACGGGGTTGGTTCTGAAAGTTGAAATTTCCATAACAAAAATGTTGAAACCAAAAACGTACCATGCTTTCTTTTGCGACACCAGCGCCGTACACACCATTAATCCTTCGAGCTGTTTCTGCAGCACTAGTGCCACGGTAGAACTCGTACTACAAAATAAACTGATATTTCATGTTTTCCATTGTGCGGTAATAAGTGGCATCAAAGAAAAAAATTATGAGGAAAAAACAAATGAATGACTATTTTCAAAACTCAAATGTATCAGTTAAATGAATTTATAAATTTGAATTTGGAATTCTTAACCAAAGAGGAGATATTTCAGATCAGAGTGGTCAGTACGACAAAACGCTAATTTCATATGTAAGGATCTAATAAAAGTCGGCGCATACGGTGCGGGTGTAATATGCGAGATTTTATATGATTTCAGACAACGAATTCTCAAATTCTGCGCTCACAGCGCTTATGGCGCGTACTGATGGCTCCACGGCGCAGTGGTTTGGTATTAATTTGACGCGGTAAACACCGCGGGTTCGAATCTCACACGGAAGAGTATTTGTATGGCCTACAAATAATTGTTACGACTCTGAATGTTTGTCCTTGTGCAATTTATGTTTGTAAACTGCCTCCACGATACAGGACAAAAATCCTTGTGTGGGAATAAAGATTAAAAAAAGTTTTATCAAAATATAGAATAGTTATTATTCAACAATGATTACAAGTAACAGTGTAGTGGTGGTGTAAGAATATCCATTACGAGACGGCAGAGGGAAAATGAAACGGGAGATTGGAAGCAGCATCTTCCTGATAACAACTTGAAATAATAAAAAAACTGCGGTTGCCAACCCAGTTGCCAAGCGTGGCAGTCAATGAAGAGAATGAGATGACAATGCAAAAATATGGAAAAAATCTAGTATATATTTTGTAATATCGGAATATAAGACTTTAGAATGTACTAAAATTAAATCATTTATTAGAAATATCATGGTAGCGGCATCATTTCTAGGAATCAAGTTTTGTCGTATTAAAAATAGATTCTTCATACGCGAGATTATTTGACACGTTATATAAGAATATGAAAAATGTTTCAAGGATATCTTGTTGAATCACGTTTTACATACAATAAACAGAAATAAAAATAGAACTTTTTTTATTTTTTAGCTTTACTTTTTAAGCGTGTTCAAATACTTTTAAAACTCTTGTACCAAGTTTTTTACGTGGTAGAGCCATGCTGCAGCTACATTTCTGGTATAGTTGTAACTCGAATGGGTCGGCTCGGTCGAGAAGCATCACGTTCTCACAGAATACCAGCGTAAAATAGCAGCTTAATGCTACTGTGTTTCGTATGGTGAGTGTAGAGAACCGGAGACCCTTTTTACTAGAAACGAGGAATTCCATCTCAGTCCTCACGGGTGACAACGCATCTGCATTTTAATTCGTGATCGAGGATAAATGTAGATGTCTATGGGCCACAGCAACCATTTACCATCAGGTGGACTGTGTGCTCGTTTGTCACCCTTATCCTATAAAAAAAGAACCTATTCAAGACCAAGAAAGGAAAGTTTAAATCATAGATTGCTTGTTGCATTGCAAAAATCTCATCGATCACAATAATAATTGCGATAGTCAGCATAGTCGTTATTTCGGCCATACAACCTATTTTTTTTATTTACTTCAAGGAGGTAATCAAATGAAGAAGTATACAGATCATTTAATATAGGTAACAGTACACTTTATTAACAATGAACTAATAAAATAACTGTTCTTAATAAGGATGAAATAACCTTCTTATTGATGCGGTGGTTCTTATTGTAAGAAAAATCTGTAAAGACATAGAATTTTCTTATATATTAATTTTTTTATTTTTATTTTATAAAAAAATTATATCTTTTAAAAGTTGGTTCTGCAAAAACAGTTGTTTTTAAATTATTTAAACTGCGTGGCGATGTTTTTGTGAATGAAAGCGAGTACAGAAATTTGTCCTCGATTAAGAATGGAAATGCGGATGCGTTGTCACCCCTTAGGATAAAAATAGAGTTATATGTTATTAATAAAAAGAGTTTGCAGTTAATTTAGTTATAGTAATTAGTTAATGCACAGAAAAACCAAAAATACAGCATTATTATTTAATAGCAGCTTAACACTGCTGTGTTTCGTATGGTGAGTGTAAAGAACCGGAGGCTTTTTTTACTGGAAAAGAGGCATTCCATCTTAGACCTCACGGGTGACAATGCATCTGCATTTTGATTCGTAAACGAGGATAGATGTATGTAGATGATGTCTATGGGCCACAGCAAACACTTACCATCAGGTGGACTGTGTGCTCGTTTTTCAGCCTATCCTATAAAAACAATATGCTGATTCTTCTCTGATTATTATTTCTTCTCTTATTATTTAATAAACCCATACTATTCGTCTTACGGCCAAAATACAGTGGACTATTTATTATTTGGCTGTGGGCTCGAGGCAAGATCTGCATCCAGACCGGTCCCTTTTTTAGGACACGGGTAGCCCTCTCTGGATGTGGATTAGACTGAGGCAGGATTGATTCTCTTGGCTTCTGCAGCCAACGTCACTCTACTATGCTTTGCGATTCTTACAATTTTAATTATATTTTACAATTATAAATTGCAATTTTAACTATTAAATTCAACCGAAGCAATAAATGGGTTAGGGATTTGCTTTACTCCGAGCGCTTAGCATATGAGCTACCACGTATTATTATTTGACTTAACATAAAAAATTACGTGGTAGAGCCACGCTGCAATTATATTATGGGTGAAGCACGAATGGGTCAGCTCGACCGGATTAGCACCACGCTCTCACAGAATACCAGCGTAAAATAGCAGCTTGATACTGCTGTGTGTCGTATGGTGAGTGTAGAGAACCGTAGACTCTTACTGGAAACCAGGCATTCCATCTTAGTCCTCACGGGTGACTACGCATCTGCATTTTGATATGTAATCGAGGATAGATGTAGATGTCTATGGGCCACAGCAAACACTTACCGTCAGGTGGACTGTGTGCTCATATGTCACCCCTATCCTATAAAAAAATTATTACGAAATTCAATGTTCATTTTACTACACATACCTGTACTGTACAAATCCCGTTATTCATTTACATTAAATTTTGTGTATAATTTTATAGCGACAGAAAAATAAATGGGGCCATGTCAACACAGAAACTGAGTGACAAATTGAAACACAGCGAGATCAAAGCACCGGTATTTTGCTCCATTTTTAGATTTAATTAACTTAATTGCCTTGTAGAAATAATCACTTTTAGGATTAAATTTTTTATGACAAAAAATTAATAACCTTTTACTAGAATTTTATTCTGCATCGTGTAGTGGTTTTATATAATGAAATTGCACATGAACTAGTATTAAGACTTATAACAACTTCTTGGTAGATCATACAAGTTTTTTTTCGTGCGGGATCCGCTGTCTCGCAGTGCCGCAGCCAACTCATTGAATTGAATTAATATTTTTAATATTTAATGTTGTAAAAATGAATAAAACTGATTTCAGAGACCATAAATTATACAAATAACCAGTTGTGTTCAGACCATATATGCCAAGGAAAAGTCATAAACAGATCTCCATGCACGATGGGTTAAACGTGAACCAAGCTAAAATCGCTAAAGATCACGATCTTTGCGGATGGGACCTATAGAAACACCCGTCTCCGCGCAGATGGTCGTCGTTGTATACGCGTAGCCAAAGGATGGACAGGTCCGAACCTTCAATACTGCCGAGGCGTCAAGATGTCCTCTGTGATGTATAAGCAAACTCCAGCCCAGGACAAAAGAAGTGTTCTAATTTGTACCACGGGTGGGACAGGTACGAAGTTTCAGTCGGAAAGGACACTTAGTTATTAACTTATTTAAGTTCGAATGAAGTCTCCTGGTTTTTCCACAGATAGCGTCGCAGGGGTTGCCTTGGTTTTGTGGCTCAGTTTACCCCAAACATAATGTTTTCTTATATTTACGCGAAGATTACACAATAAATGAAACTATTTTTTTTACGGATTATATCGCGTTTAATTTTAACTTTTTTAATTCCCGACGTTTTGGGTGCTTTCCAGCACCCGTGGTCACGGGGGGACTGAGGTGATTGACGTCCTAATGTCACCCGAAACGTCGCAGAGCTTCCACTTCACGCCAGTATTCTGTGAGGTCGTGGTGCCACACCGGCTCGAGCCGGCCCTTACGTGAAACAGCAAAAGCTGCATGGCTCTACCACCGTTAAATATTACATGCTGTGAGGTATTTCATCTTAATCCTTGGAGGTGACATAGCAACTGTAGTCTTCTGTGTTTGAAGTTGTCTCTAGGTGTGCATCCTTTTCTGCAGGTATATTTCCAGATAAGTTAAAGCTATCTTTAGTCAAACCACTGTATAAAAAGGGGGATAAAAAACATCCAGCAAACTATCGCCCTATAACATTAATACCGATTCTTTAAAAGTTATTTGAAAAGTGCATGTTAAAAAGGCTTATGAGTTTTTGCTCTAAGTATAATATTATAAAAAAGAACAATTTGGCTTCCAGAAAGAAAAATCAACAACTTTAGCAGTATTTAATCTAATAAATAAAATATTGACCAGCTTAAATAACAATTATCTAACTAGTGCACTCTTTATTAACTTATCAAAGGCATTTGACTTCGTTGCACATAAACCTCTTGTGAGCAAACTGGAATCTCTCGGAATCAGAGGACCCCCATTATTATGGATATCGTCTTATCTAAGTGGGCGTAAACAAAAAGTTGTCCTCAAAAAAATATTTAATAATGAAATTAGTTCTATTTCGTCTGAATATAGAGAATGTAGCACTGGTGTCCCACAAGGAAGCGTACTTGGACCCATTCTATTCATACTTTACATTAATGACATAACAGAAGTAACAAAACATCAATGTACTTTATATGCTGACGATATATACATAACTATTACATCTGACAAATCTAAAAACAATGTCTCTTTGCATAATCATGAATGTGACATTAATAATACTATTGACATAATAATCGAATGGCTTAAAGCAAATAATTTAAATATTAATCTTGATAAATCATACTATATACAATTCAATAAATCAAAACATAATCAGCACAATTTTAATCTAAATGTGACAAAGATAAAAAAAGTACAACAATTGAAATTCTTAGGTATAACTATTGACGAGAACTTGAACTGGAAAATACATATAGACCATTTGTGTAACAGAATTAATCAGTTTTTATATGCTCTTAAACGTGTTAGGACCGTAACCGACAAAAAGACCGCTATTATGTCCTATCGCGCCTACATAGAATCAATATTGCGCTACGGCATTTTACTATGGGGCAATAGTACGGACAAAAATAGAGCATTTATAGCTCAAAACATGCATTAGAGCCATATGTGGAGTTTTACCTGACGTTTCCTGTAAACCACTGTATAAAAGTCAAGAATTATTGCCACTACCATCACTTTATATTTATGAATTTGCGGTTTTTGTACACAAAAACACAGAATTATTTAACAAAGTTAATAATTTTAGATTGAGAGATCCTCACAGATTGATATATAATGACATTCCAAGGTCGGATAAGTATGCAAAAGTTGCCTCTGTATGGGTGTCAAAATATATAACAAGATTCCTAGAGATATTAAAATGCTCAATATCAATATGTTTAAACATAGGTTGTACAAATGGCTAAGTCAGAATAACTTTTATAGCATAGATTCATTTCTCTGTACCAAAAACTTAACATAGATTAATATAGTTATAAATTCTTATTTTATTCAATTTTTATTCGTGTGACAGTGACATATTTGGTGATAATTATTATATTAATAGTATAAATTGACATGTAATCTCATTATAATATTTTTAAACTCAATGTGTTATTTGCATGCTATTTTCATGATGGCAAAACATATGCGCTCTGTCAAACTTGTACCAGCTTATAATACTATGTTTCTAAGCAAATAAAGAAATTATTATTATTATTTGGGGCATCTATATAGTTTACTCATCTGGTTGGGCTGTATAAATATATAATTGTAAATGAAAATGATAAACATACATAAATATCAACAAAATAAAATAAATGCATAAAAAATACATAAATAAATAAAAACCCAACCAGATGGAAGCCCTCGGCAGGGGAGACCAAACGGCCGTGGGTTAGGGGGAAAGGGAAAGAAACCAGCGGACGATGCGGGCGGTATCGAGGAGCACCGCCATCTGCATTTGAGCTTGGAGCGGTCCCTCACGGAGTCCCAGTCGCCTCAGATGACCCGAGAGGCTGACTGGGATTAACCCGTTCGCAGAAACGACTACAGGTATAATTTCGGCCGGCAGTCCACCCCACATGTCGGTCACCTCGTGAGCCAGGTCCAGATATTTTGTTCGCTTATCTGTTTCGGCTTTCACGAGGTTCTAGTCATACAGAATGGTAATGTCGACCAAAAATATCCTTGACTGTGCCCGGTCCATCAGCACAATATCAGGCTTATTCGCAAGAATGGTCCTGTCTAAGATGATGGCCCGGTCCCAGTAGAGCCTGGCGCGGTCATTTTCGAGCACGGCTTCCGGCATGTACTTATAATAAGGCAGCTTCCGATCCACGAGACCGTATTTCAGAGCGAGCTCCTGGTGTAGAATCCTGGCTACTAGGTTGTGTCTATGCAAGGACTCAGAGTTAGAAAGCGCCGAACAACCGGAGATGACATGCCTAAGTGATTCACCAGGATGGCGACAAGCTCGACAAATGACCACGGTGCCATCCCTTAGGATGTATCTCCGATAGTTGTTGGTCTTAATAACCTGATCCTGTATTGCACAGACAAAACCCTCGGTTTCCCCGAAGAGGTCACCAAACCGTAGCCAGTGGAGGGAGGCAACTGTATCTACGAAAGGCTCATGTAGAGCCTTGTAGAATCTCCCGTGGAGCTCCTTCTCCTTCCATACGGTCTCCCGGTCGGAAATGCTCTGTACTGCCGGGTCTTGCCATTGCTCGTTGGCTAAGGATAGAGAGGTAAGTCCTTTATCACAAAAAATAACGTCCCTATCGAATGGATCACCCGCTCTCGACAGAAAATAATTACGGAGGCTGCACACTTCGCAATTATGCAGGGTAAGCGCGCTTAAAAAGCCGCGCCCACCATGCTTCCGCGGCAAGTACAGCCTCATTACCGACGATCTCGGATGATGCACTCTGTGGGACGTCATTATAGTGCGGACTTTTCTGTCCAGAGCGTTCAGTTCGGTCTGAGTCCACCTGAGTATGCCAAAGGTATACATGAGAACAGGCATGATCCAGCCATTATAAGCGTGTGTCTTATTAACGCCCGACAAAAGACTGTAAAGCATTTTTGTCAAGCGTGCATAAAACACATCGCAAACTGACTGCTTTATACCCGCCTCATCGACACCGATGTTCTGTGACATACCCAGGTATCGGCATGTTTCAGCCTCGGAAAGGGTCCTTATGCTGATGGGCATAGATAAGTCCATGCCCTCAGAGTTAGCAACCCTTCCCCTTTCGACATGGACGATCGCACACTTATCCGTCCGCAGCTCCATTCCAATAGAATTGCTAAAATCACAAGTGATGTTTAGCAATTCTATAAAAGCTTTTAAAAAAATTTACTTCGCATATATCCGCGTTATAAAATAAAATGATGTGTCTTACCTAGTATGAAGAAGCACCTCCCGCCCTCCCTCAATTGCGTGCACTATCCCCGTCACCACTAATCCCAGCACCGCTACTTCCAACACCACTACACTAGGCAAGACACACCACTGACGATAATACGACACGTGTTTCGCCTCTACACGAGGCATCCTCAGGTGATATAGACTCTACGGTGGCTAACCGCTAAGTGAGCGGCGAGCCAAAACAAGTGCCTTTTATACAAACCGATGATGCAACCGCTCTCCACCTAAGTAGCGAGCGACAGCGTCATGCGATAAAACATGCGACCAATCACCGCTGGACTTACGCAGCCGTTTGTAAAATTAAAAACAAACGGCCGCGCAACGCCCACATTATTACACACATTCGTCACAAACAAGTTGTTTTACGAATGCCACGCCGTTTACGTGGGTCAGACTGGTCGCAATTTCGAGAGACGTTATAAAGAGCATTTAGCCGCGTACAGGAATTGCAATCCCGATAAATCCCATTTTGCCAAACATCTTTTGGACACTGGACACAACCTAGCCAACGACCACTCCTTTAAAGTCTTACATACGTTTAATATAGGGCTGCGCCTCTGTGTGCTGGAACAGTTAGAGATATTAGAAAGTAATAATAATACCGTTGCATTGCTGAATGAACAAACAAATGTTACTAACTCACCTCTCTTAAATATCTTCAAGCCTGCTCTCTAATAATGTGGGCGTTGCGCGGCGGTTTGTTTTTAATTTTACAAACGGCTGCGTAAGTCCAGCGGTGATTGGTCGCATGTTTTATCGCATGACGCAGTCGCTCGCTACTTAGGTGGAGAGCGGTTGCATCATCGGTTTGTATAAAAGGCACTTGTTTTGGCTCGCCGCTCACTTAGCGGTTAGCCACCGTAGAGTCTATATCACCTGAGGATGCCTCGTGTAGAGGCGAAACACGTGTCGTATTATCGTCAGTGGTGTGTCTTGCCTAGTGTAGTAGTGTTGGAAATAGCGGTGCTGGGATTAGTGGTGACGGGGATAGTGCACGCAATTGAGGGAGGGCGGGAGGTGCTTCTTCATACTAGGTAAGACACATCATTTTATTTTATAACGCGGATATTTGCGAAGTAAATTTTTGTAAAAGCTTTTATATAATGGATTTCCGCAAAGTAACGCCTGATTCTATTAATTATGTTTAGCAATTCCACAAGATGGGAGCGACTGGAGGCGAATAACTTGAGATCATCTATATAGAAAAGGTGGGTCACTTTTGTACCTCCTTTCCGAAGCTGAAATCCCCTCCCGGAACCCTCCAGTAAGGTACTGAGAGGGTTCAGAGTGAGGCAAAACCAGATTTGACTCAAACAATCGCCCTGGAAGATACCCCTTCTTATCCTTATGTGGTTCTCCGCAGCCGTCATCCGCTGGCCTACATGACAAAGGATCGTACTCCACTGCCCCATACACTGCCCGAGGAAGTC
The DNA here is from genome assembly GCA_963668995.1 of Parnassius mnemosyne. NCBI lineage: Eukaryota > Metazoa > Arthropoda > Insecta > Lepidoptera > Papilionidae > Parnassius > Parnassius mnemosyne. Next base: position 1,556,836 of record CAVLGL010000077.1, on the reverse strand, counting down.
TCGAACCGTACAGTCAATTTTGTGTAGCTCGAGGACCCTCTTAAGCCATGTATGAGGCACCGAGTCGAATGCCTTTTTGTAGTCTATCCAGGCGGCGGAGAGGTTCCGACGGTTGCGTTTAACCACCTTGCCAATGACTGCCTCAATGAGGAGTGGTTCCTTGGTTCCACGACCACCGCCCCGACATCCATTTTGAGCGCGCGACATCACCTGATTTGAGTTCAGGTGACGAGTGATTCTCGCGCTCAAAATGGATGTTAGTGTCTTGTATATGGTAGGTAGACACGTTATGGGGCGGTACTTGCTCGGGTCTGTAAATTCCCGGTCTTTAGGAACCAAATGAGTGATCCCAGTAGTGAAGAGGCTCGGGAGCGACTTTTGGTCGAGAGCCTCTTGAAACTGTCGGGCGAGCACAGCGTGACACACCACGAACCCCTTCAGCCAGTAGTGATGCAGTCCGTCGAGTCCCGGACTTTTCCAGTTCGGGGCCCTACGGACCACCTCAGCTACGTCATCCGGCGTTATGATGACGGGGTCCATGGGCGTTATATTCGCACACTGACTCGCCACAACTTCCGTCCAAGGGCCCTCGCTGTGGTTTACGGGCTCTGACCACAGGCAGCGCCAGAATGCGATAGTGTCGGCCTGTTTCGGTGCTGGGCCCGTTCCACGTACCATTGGTCGCTCCAATGATTCATAGAGCCTCTTCTGATCACTCTGGAAGAGACGATTCTGGTTGAACCGTGTCGACCTGTCGGTATATCGCCGAATCCGCTTCCCCCAAGCAGCGATTCTCTGCTTCAGGTCGTCTATGCGCTCCGTCAGTTTTTGCGTTATATCCGGCTGAGCAAACGCCATCCTGACGGTGCGCACAATTCTCGGCCTATTATTGCCCGACCTGAAGCTTATCAGTCTGCCGATGAGGACCCTTGCCTTTGCGATACGGTCCTCAATCCTTCTTCTCCAGGCTGGGATGGCGCTACTTTGTCTAGTAGCGCGTCCAGCCGTGGGAAGTTTGGCGCCAATAATACGGCAAACTGCCAGTGCGGCGCCAAAAAGAATTGAGTCCGTCTCGCAAAGGTCCCGGCTCGCTTCCAAATAGGTCACCAGCATTGGGTTAAGAGCCCTCACGACAGCCCGATTCCGCTTGCTTAGGGTTATGCGCGGTAGTCGCAGTCGATTTTCGAGAGGCGTACTGCGCGTTTCCACAATCGCCTCCTCCAATTTACTCCTCATCTGCTCTAGTTCTTGGGTGACCATTCCATCATCGTCTGAATCAACTACAACTGGAAAATCCGCAGCGGCATCGACGTGTGCAGATTGTTCTGCAATTTGTGGCGTCGCATTACCAGCTGCAGCATTTTCATCCGATGAGGGAACGGCCTCACGTCGTAGTCGTTCGAGTTCGGCGTCACCAAATATGTTGGAGCGCAGGATGTACCGAACTCGGTCTGCCAGGTTTTGCTCTGATACATGAACAGATGGCTCCAGCTCCGCGAAAAAGCTATGTATCCGAGCCCGGTACGCCAACATTCCAGTTTCTTCCCCTTTTGCCCTAAAATACGCTCGCAATGCGTTTGCGTTCATGATTTTTGTCCAACACATGCGACGTGTTCCACCAGCGGCGGGTGCCACTTGCTGAGTCCGAGAAGACCCAGCCGACACTAAGCCCTCTGGTGGGGATGATGTATGCGGCCGGCTACTAGGTGGTCTTGCAGCCCCCCGCGCTTGGCTGGCGACCCGCATGCTGTCGCGTCCAGCGCCAGCTCCAGACGCGCCCTGGCGACCTCCAGGCAGCGGCCCTTTGCGCACTCTTTTATTTTCCATTATCCATTGTATAGGCGTCAATTAACGGGAGACGCCCAGGCCCGCCACCGTTTCATGGTGCGGCCATAAGCACAGACGGACCTTTGCACCCTCAATTCTGCCGAGGCACGGCGCACACACCTCTTGGCAAGGCGCTGACTGACTGCACTAACGTAGCAGTTTTGTCACTTAACTGTTACGTCAGCGGGCGGTGGGGTCGTCACTTCCCTACGCCTATTTATTATTATTATTATTATTATGGACCCACTTGCAATCAGTTGGACTTAAACTTGTTGGCCACTTTAGTTTTATAAAAGACACGAATCTAGTATTTTTTTAATCAAATGCTTTAATACAAAACATAATTAATTTCTCGTAATTAACGAAAATGTTATCATTAGCGGGAGTTTTCAGAACTTTATAATTTCAAGAGGGTTTTACTATTTAGCGCATCACAATTGGTCGTACCGACATCCTAATAATTCTTAGCTTTTAAAAGAGTAATATTATTTCGATATAAGAAAGAAACATATTAATTTTTATTTTTGCATTCAATCTCAAAGTGAGTATTTTCCTTTATTGAATGTATGTTAATCGATATGTTCGTTAATTGTGGACCGAATTGAATGATTCTTTTTTTAATAAATAAATTCTTAATTTATATTAAATTAATTAAACAATTTGTACGTGGTGTAATCACGCTACAGCTATATTAAGGTTGTAGTAAGAATTGGCGGTTGGACCAGGGAAGGACCGCTTTCACAGAATACCTGTGAAAGCGAACTTTCCCCGTAAAATAGCAGCACAAATGCTGCTGTGATTCGTATGGCGAGTGTAAAGTTCCGAATATCCTTTACTGGAAATGAGGCATTCTATCTTAGTTCTCAAGGGTGACAACGTATCTGCATTTTAATTCCTAATTGAAGATCAGGTGGTTGTTTGTCACCCATATCCTATAAAAAAGGTCTATTTAGAGGAGACTCCACTCAAAGGAGTCAAAAAATTAGACTTTAATTCAAAAGTAAAAGCCGACTTCAAACAAGTCGGGGCTTAAAAACTACTCGTACTATATACAATACGTCATAGCACCGACTTCTGAAGCTGTTATGCGGAAATGATTTATAATTAAAACTTGCGATTTTTAGCACTTGGTGAAACCCCATCTTCATTTTCGTGATAACGCGAAACCGGTCCATTTTTATAATTAGTTTATTAATAATGTAAATTAAATATTGTAAAAATTGAAGTCAAACTGAAAGGAAAATACAAACTGAGTAAAATTGTAACACAATGTAACAGGGTACCTGGGTAAGGAAAAAGGAAAATTGGTAGACAACAGATATCATGACATCAGACAAATGGCAGGAGTGATGTGGAACAGACTGGCTTAAGAAAGAGATGAATGGAAAACGTTGGAAGAAACCTTTGCCGACTGTCAAATAGATCTACAGATAATAAGCAAGAACCAAATAGTAGACTAAAATAAGTTTTATTATTTTATATGGAACATTATTTAAGCTTATTTGCAATGAATTTTATAATACTTTTACTTCTAAAACATTCTCCTTGAACAGTCGGAAGTAATTCAATGAATGGGCGAAAGTAAGAGTCCACAAGAGCAGGCATAGGTTATATGATCTTTACCATGAAAGGTTATATAATCATAGCGTCGAATTTAGGGAATATGTAAAAAAATATTCAAAAATATATAAAAGAGTGTGCTTTATAGCCAAGTCTTTGCATTTGAGCAACAAAATTAAGACGGCTTGCAATGAAATTAAAATGACATGGAGTATAATTAATAGCGAAACTGGTAAGACCAACTCTCGCAATTCAAATTACCAGTTAAGTGTTAACAACAAATTAACTGTATCAGATCAGGACGTAGCATTGGTTTTTGAGAAATATTTTACTGATATTCCGATCTTAACCACTAAGTCACTGAATTCTTCTCCTGCCGTCGCAGAATTATTACTTAAACAAAATCTAAATGTGTGTACAAAGAATTTTACATTTCATAAAGTGTCATTGAAAGATATTGTAAAATATTTTAAAACTATATATGTTAAGAAAATTGCGGATCTGTGGGGGATTTCCGTTAAAGTTATTGCGTCTATAATAGATACAATCGCGCCTCATTTAGCTATTATTTTTATTACTAGTATCGAATCTGGTGTGTTTCCTGATTTAATGAAGCATAGTAAAGTAATACCTTTATTTAAATCTGGTAGTACATTAGACCCCGCCAATTTAAGACCTATTTCTGTACTACCAACACTTAGTAAGATTTTTGAAAAAATTGTTCTTGATCAAATGTTAAATTTTTTTAATATAAATAATTTATTTCATAAAAATCAATTTGGTTTCACAAGGGGTCGCTCGACAACTGATGCCGGTGTTGAGTTGATTAAATATATCTATAATGCATGGGAGAATTCACAGGATGCTTTGGGTATATTTTGTGACCTATCCAAGGCTTTCGATTGTGTTCACCATGAAACATTAATCAGGAAACTTCAACACTACGGTGTAAGAATTGATGCTCTTAAATTAATTATTTCATATTTAAGTAAGAGAATGCAAAAACTTGTCATTAACAATATGAGCTCTTCCGGATCGATGGTACAAATGGGCGTGCCTCAAGGCTCAATTCTCGGCCCCATTCTGTTTCTTGTATACATTAATGACTTACCTTACATAGTAGGGGATAACCATGATATAGTATTATTTGCAGATGACACTTCTTTAATTTTCAAATTAAGTCGACAATTAGAAAAATATAAGTAAATAATGCTATATCTAAATTAGTAAATTGGTTCGATGTTAATAATTTGCATTTAAATGTCACTAAAACGAAATGTCTGAAATTCGTGACTCCAAATGTCAAACAATTAAATACTAATGTAATTTTAAATGGGGAGAAACTGAGTCTTGTAGATACCACCATTTTTCTTGGAATCACACTAGACGCGAAGCTTCAATGGAGCCCCCATATATCAAAACTAGCAAGCAGACTTAGTTCTGCAGCATATGCTGTAAAAAAGATTAGAAGTCTAACCAGTGTTGAAACAGCTAGACTAGTTTACTTTAGCTATTTCCATAGCATAATGTCGTATGGTATTTTGCTATGGGGGCACGCAGCTGACACTGAAATTATATTTGTTTTACAGAAGAGGGCCATAAGAGCAATTTATGATTTATAGTCTAAAGAGTCGCTGCGACAAAAATTTAAGGAAATTAATATATTAACTTTGGCCTCTCAATACATTTATGAAAATGTAATGTACGTACACAAAAATAAAAGTAGTTTTACAAAAATAAGTGATATTCATTCTGTAAATACTAGGAACAGTCACAAGCTAGTAGTACCAGTTACTCGACTCCATCGAGTCAGTAATTCATTCTTGGGGCGATGTATACGCTTTTACAACAAAATTCCAGAAAATATACAAAGTTTGACCTGCTCAAAGTTCAAAAACTTTAATAAACTAAGTTTGTATAAAAAGGGTTATTATAATATTAAGGAATTTATGTATGATAATAACCCCTATAAATGAGGTAATCGCTACCAAGCTATTTCTAATTTGTTGTGCTGTTAATTTGTGTAACATCATGATTGTAAGCTGTAATTAAAAAAAAAGTCCCGCTGGGTTTCTTGCTGGTTCTTCCCAGGACAGAGGTTTTTTTCCGAACCAGTGGTAATCAAACAAAAGAGTGACTTTCAATAAGTATTATTTATAATCTATATTGAATAAAAAAGTTTCTGTTTCTGTTTATATGTAATAGAATAATACATTGATCTGAATAAAGGGTATTATTGGGGCCTTTATTATATATTTATTATATTTATGTAATTACTATAAAATAATATATATTTATTATAATAAAACGACAGTATCCTAATGGCAGGATGTGAAACGCGAATCCAAAAGTTCGTAGGTTCGAATCCGTCTTTTGACTGTTGTCGTAAACCACTCCTTACATGAGCATTTTAAGCTTACCAGAAGTGGTTAAAGGGTATAATAGTAATTTTAATAGCAGTACTTGTATTTAAAAATATGTTTTTGAGGACTAAGGTTGCTAAAGAATAGAATATTTTCTTTTATATCTAATATATAAAAATTAATTTTTGTTTATTCCTAGTTTATGCGCTGCCATACCGTTTGTCAGAACTGTGTCAACTTATTGCTGGCACTTGCGCGAAGGTTATAGGGAAAAAAGTTAAAGTAACAGCCTACATTTATACGTCCTACTGCTGGGTACAGGCCTCCTATCATTTCTGGGAGTGGTTTAGGGCAAGGAAGTATCCGCCACGCTGCCCCACTGCGTGTTGGCGAACTTAATAGGTTTTCAAAATATTTTTTTTCTTATTTCTCAGACATGCATGTTTCCTCTCTATGTTTTTCTTCACCGCCGAGCACGTGGAAAGTCAGCACTTAAAATTTCAACTAACAATTTCATTTGTTGTGTTTCTGGCGGGGATCGAACAGTGAATTTTACAGCGAGCGCTAACCATCTGAGCTACCACGACTCTAGCGCTCGCAATTAAATAGGCATCATCATCATCAACATTACAGCCTTTCATAAGTCTACTGCTGAACATAGGCTTCCCCCAAGGAATGCCACAAAGCACGGTCCTGAGCAACATGCAACCATCGACTACCTGCATGTCTTACCAGGTCGTCACTCCATCTCGTGGGGGGTCGCCCTACACTTCGCCGACCGGTACGAGGCTGCCACTCAAAAACCATTCTTCCCCAGTCGGTTCTTCGAGCTATATGGCCGGCCCACTGCCACTTCAGCTTACTAATCCGTTGGGCTATGTCGGTTACTCTGGTTCTACTGCGGATATACTCATTTCGAAGTTTATCACGCAGAGAAACCCCGAGCATAGACCTCTCCATAACTCACTGAGCGACCTTGAGCTTCCTCATCCGGCCATCAGTAAAAGACCACGTCTCAGCTCCATAGGTCATCACTGGCAACACGCACTGGTTGTACAGTCTCGTTTTCAAGTTTTGAGGTATACCTGATGAGAAGATGTGCAGTAATTTCCCGAACGCTGCCCAACCGATATGAATCCGTCGATTGACCTCTCGGTCGAAGTTGGACTTACCTAGTCGGACTATTTGTCCCAGGTAAACATACTTGTCAACAACTTCGAGCTTAGTGCTCCCAACAACTACCGGCATAGGTGTGACATGGATATTAAACATGATCTTTATTTTGTCCATGTTCATCCTAAGACCTATTCGTTCGGAGACACTATTGAGGTCATTGAGCATGGTGTTTAGGTCCTCCAGCAATTATGCCATAAGGATTATATCGTCGGCAAATCGAAGGTGAGTGATGTACTCGCGATTGATGTTAATACCGTATCCTTTCCAGTCCAGAAGCTTGAAAACGTCTTACAATGCAGCGGTGAAGAGTTTCGGGGATATATCATCACCCTGTCTTACACCTTTCTGCAATTGGATAGGTTTCGTACTCTGGTTCTGTACTCGGATAGCCATCGGAGCCCTACTGTACAAACACCTCAGCACTTCGATATACTGACAGTCAACATGGCACCGCTGAAGGGACTAAAGCACCGCCCAAATTTCGATGGAATCAAAGGCTTTCTCATAGTCCACACACACCGGACATAGCGAAAAATTATACTCTTCGGACTTCTGTACAATTTGCCGAAGGGTATGTATGTGGTCTATGGTGCAAAAGCCCTTTCAGGAACCGGCTTGTTCGGGAGGCTGGATGTCGTCAAGTGTGCGCGCGAGACGATTCGTAATGACTCTCGAAAATAGCACGAAGACGCGGCTCAGAAGGGAAATCGGTCTGTACTTCTTCAAGAGAGCGTTGTCACCTTTCTTAAAGAACAAGACCACCGCACTTCTGCTCCACGCCTCCGGTGTAATGCCACCAAGGAGGACGGAATTAAAGAGCTTCTGAAGGACTTCAAGTACCGGTTATCCACCCACTTTCAGAATCTTCGGAATAGTGTCGGATAAGACGAGCTCTTGGATCGTTACTCACACTTGCGTGTGGCTCCATCGATAACGTGTACAGCTGCCCATAAAACCTCTCAAATTCACTCAAAATCTCAGGTTACCCGGAAACGAAACGAAACGGCTACCACACTCGGTCTTCAGCTTTGACAGTTGGCTCTTTCTTGCAGACAGATCTCTGGCAAAGACTTTGGAGCCTTGGTTTCACTCGATCGCTTCTTCAATACAAGTTGTATTGAAGTTGCGTAAGTCCCGCCGCATGCATTTGGAGATCTGTCTGTTTAGTTACCTGTATGCTGTCAAATCTGTTGAAGAATGTAACTTTATCTCCCGTCTCACAGCCATGAGATTGAGAGTGTGATCGGAGAGTTTTTGTGTTCTTCTGCGGCGTGTCTTGCAGAACTTAGCTCCGACCGCATGGAAAGTTTCCACGAGCTTGTCATTCATATAGTCCACTTCATTGCAGTCTTCTAGGCACTGAAAACGGTTATGTAACTCGAGCTGAAAGATTTCGGGACTTTGAAACAGAGCACGAGGGGGACGGAGCGTTGACTTCATTAGACGATACCTCTCCAACTTAACGTTTAGGTTCAGTGTGCCTCTAAACATTTCGTGATCGCTACCAGTTTTCACCCTCGCGATCATGGAGACATCACTGAACAGTTGTCGTCTGGTCGTCATAATGAAGTCAATGTCATTTTTTGTGGAACCGTCGGGGCTCGACCAGGTCCACTTACTGTGGGGCCGCTTCTGGAAGAAAGAGTTCATCATAAAGAGTCCCTTTTTCTCCATGAAGTCGACCAGCTGCTGGCCCCTTGGGTTCCGTTGCCCTATATCAAATTTCCCTACTTTCAACTCACCGTTCTCTCTTGTGCCTAGTTTTTCATTGAAGAAAAGAAAAAGAGAGAGAGAAAAAGAAAAAGAACACCGTATATTGGGTTTTGGAGGAATGCATGGCTCTAGAGATATCCTGATGTATTTCCTTCACCTCTTTATCGGGGTTTGCCGAGGTTGTTGCGTAAACCTGTATGAACTTCAGCGAATACCGTTTGGTGATTCTGAGTATAAGGTACGCAACCCTCGTCGACACACTCTCAATCTTTACAACGTTGTTAACGATAGACTTGTAAACGATAAATCCGACACCTCCTTGGGACAGATGGTTGCCCTCCCGGTAATAGAACAAGTTGTCGGATTCGAGGATTACCGTTTCCTCCCCCTCTCTTCGGACTTCGGATAATCCTATAATATGCCAGCGTAACTTATCTATCTCTTCTTCCAGCTCCACGATCTTCTCGTCAGTCCTCAGGGTGCGTGCGTTGTATGTTGCCAGGTCGAGTCGTCTTAGGTGGCAACCGATCCTCCCCTGGAGAGTCTTAGCATCCCCTGCCCCGCCGTTACCACCGTAGCAAGGAATAGCGGGGCCGCCGGGGACTGGGAGCCGTTTCTTTGTAACTCTCATCATAGGGTGGTATTCGCCATAGTTGCCACGCTTGGCGAGCGGGTTGGCAACCGCAGTTTTTTTATTGTGAGTTTGTTGTTATCAGAAAGATGCTGCTGCCCATCTCCTGCCTTCCCTGTTTCCCTTTGTCGCCTTTTACGAAACCCACGGGAAGATATGGGGTAGTGGATATTCTTAACCGCCACTACACGGCAAATAAAATTAATACGCATAGTGCAATTAAATAACAGTACTCGTATGTGGCATACCATCAAATTTATTTGAAAGTCAACTTCGTTGAATGTAGTATCATTCCTAATTAAATATAGCTCTTCCAAATTTAAAAGATATCTCCACGATTGTTTCTTCCTTGGTATTAACGCGCCGCGAACCAGCCAGTAGATTAAAAATAATACTTCTTGAAAGTAATTTTTTACTCTTACCACAGGTTTGAAATAAAAAAATTCTGTCCTGAGTGGAACCAGCAAGAAATCTAGTGGAGCTTTTTGTATAGTAACGTAATACAATAAAAATAGATTGTGGTACAAAAATAATTTATATTTAAAAACAGCCAAGAAGCGATAATCTCATTTCTAGGAGTTATTATCAACCATATAAATTTATATTTAAACTATCTTGCCACGCAGACTTTGTACTTGTACTTTGTACTTTGTACTTGTACTTTGTACTATGTTTTTTACGTGGTAGAGCCACGCTGCAGCTATATTAGTAGTATAGTTGTAGCACGAATGGGGCGGCTCGACCGGGGAAGGACCTCGCTCTCACAGAATACCAGCGTCAAATAGCAGTTTAACACTGCTATGTTTCGTATGGTGAGTGTAGAGAACCGGAGACCCTTTTTACTGGAAAAGAGGCATTCCATCTTAGTCCTCACGAGTGACAACGCATCTGCGTTTTGATTCGCAAACGAAGATAAATGTAGATGTCTATGGGCCACAGCAACCATTTACCATGAGGTGAACTGTGTGCTCGTTTGTCACTCGATCGTATAAAAAAATACTGCCCTTTCCGACGATCCTTCCTTAAATTCGCAATAAAAAATATTTAAGGTCACTTATCGGGATAAAATGTATCCTATATCTCAATTTGGACCAATTTGCACACAGTGTGCCAAATTTCATTGAAATCACTTCAATCGTTTAGGAGTTCATCGCGGACAAACAATGTGACACGTAATTTTTATATATAAAGATAACACTTTTTAAAACAGTAATAAAAATTTAAACTTGGTAAAACACAAGAGATGTTGTATATCGTTTTTGTATTTATTCTTTAAATTATAAGCCAATGCTTAACTACAATATCATTATATAAACTGCTATTTCACGCAGGTATTCTGTGAGTCCTCCGGTCGAAACGATCCATTCGTGTTATAAACATAATATAGCTTTAGCATGGCTCTTCCATTTATACAATTTTTCTAGCGTGTACCTATTTTCGCCCCTGACCCACGGAGCGAACGATGGGCGGATCTTATACGTCACCACCACATGGCAAACAACCGAGAATTTAACATAAGAATAGATTTTTCAATTATCAAAAATAGCCTTTCAAGTACTATTCTGCACATAGGCTACCCCCATTGATTGCTTCATAAGGGAGATTTTGCTGCAGTTGCTACGCTTGGCAAATGGGTTGGTAACCATAGCTTTTTTATTATTTAGAGATGTTGTCTGGAAGATGCTGCTGCCCATCTTCTGTTTCAGTTTTCCAATGTCGCCTCTTATGACACACATGGTACAACATGGGGTAGTAGATATTCTTACACTGCCATTACACGGGAATAAAATACATAAAAGAGTAAAAAAATGCAATTGTATGGATAAAACAGTTCAATTTGTTCACGGATATATTCAGTCAGGTAAATTATTTGCTTGATACCTTTTATCGATGACTTAGATATCAACATTCAATTTTTTTTTAAATTAAATTCGAAAATATTCATAACATTAGCTAATAAAATATAGAATTTCTCGTATTATGTAACTCATATACTTAAATATTATTAGGTATATATTTTTTGTAAAATCCTTTGTCATAATACTATATTTTTCACATGTGATTGAATCACTGCTTATGTAGCTTGCTGTATTCTAATTGACATGAAATATATTGAAACAAATGCTCCGTGAGTACAACCCAATGGATCCGTAGCTAATCGAATTAGGATACCCACAGATCCTAAAAAGGTGGAACCGATATATGTACATATGACACAGATTCTATTTTCGGTTGAGAATAATATCTTTATCAATTCTCTCTCATTCTAACTTAGTCCTTAGTGTAAGTACTATGACGGAACAATGTAACTTAAATATTAAAGAATATCCTCCATATAAGGAGTCCACGTGTCGTCGTGGTATGTAGAAATAATATCTAATTAAATCAGTAATATCGTATTATATTTATAGAAGAAGACACCACTCACGTGTCTCTAACTGGAAGTGGCAGCATAAAATATGTTAATAATTGTACACATTACAGTCTTCCACGCATTTATATGCAGCAATTACGAATTTCGTCTGATTGCGTGTTAATATGTGAACATCCTATAAGGTGACGTTAGTATATAGTAAAACATGTTCGTTCATACACGGTAGAGTCACGCAGGAGCTATATTTTGGTTGTATCACGAATGGGTCAGCTCGACCGAGGTCGGACCACGCTCTCACAGAATACCAGCGTAAAATGCGCAGTGGTAAGTGTAGAGTACCGGAAGACCCTTTTGAATGGAAACGAGGCATTCCACCTTAGTCCTCAGGGGTGACAACGAATCTGCATTTTGATTCTTAATTGGGGTGAAATGTAGATATCTATAAACCACAGCATTCACTTACCATCATGTGGAGTGTGTGATCGTTTGTCACCTTTACTCCAAAAAAAAAGCACGAGACAACTCAGCGGGGACATGGACCAACATATCTCAATATAGACTAGAAACAGAAACAGAAAAAGAAACTTTTTTATTCAATATAGATTATAAATGATACTTATTGAAAGTACACTCTTTTGTTTAATTACCACTGATTCGAAAAAAAACTCTGTCCTGGGAAGTAACAGCAAGAAACCCAGCGAGACTTTATTTTTAAATAACAGCTTACAATCATGTATGTTACATGAATTAACAACACAACAAATTAGAAATAGCTTGGTAGAGATCACCTCATTTCCAGGGGTTATTATCATCCATAAATTCCTTAATATTATAATAACCCTTTTTATACAAACTTGGTTTAATAAAGTTTTTGAACTTTGAGCAGGTCAAATTTTGTATGTTTTCTGGAATTTTGTTGTAAAAGCGTATACATTGCCCCAAGAATAAATTACTGACTCGATGGAGTAGAGTAACTGGCACTACTAGCTTGTGTCTGTTCCTAGTATTTACAGAATTAATATTATTTATTTTTTGTAAAACTACTTTTATTTTTGTGTACGTACATTACATTTTATAAATGTATTGAGAGGCCAAAGTTAATATATTAATTTCTCTAAATTTTTGTCGCAGCGACTCTATAGGCTTTAAATCATAAATTGCTTGTATGGCCCTCTTCTGTAAAACAAATATAATTTCATTTTCAGCTGCGTGTCCCCATAGAAAAATGCCATACGACATTATGCTATGGAAATAGCTAAAGTAAACTAGTCTAGCTGTTTCAAAACTGGTAAGACTTCTTATCTTTTTTAAAGCATATAATATAGCACTGCAGTAAATATACAGACCAATATTCCATTACTTCCAATATTAAAAACAAAAAATGTTTCCCCTTTATGTTGAATAAAAACAAAAGTCTCATGTTTGATTAATATCAACTCACAGCTGTCGATAACGGAATACATCCGAAAATGTGAATATTTGTAATAAAATGTTAACAAAACATTGATAAATGAGGTTCGACTGGAATTATTTTTACTAAAATAACAGTTTACGAAAAAAAGTTTTCGAGCTCAGTCTTTATTATTATTATAGACATTTTTTGGAGCTTTAAAGAGCTATGGAGCTAAAGCTTTCTCTGTAAATTTTACAATACGTGACAACCTGGTAACAAAATAGTCTTCACAGTGGAACTTTAACACCTAAAGAATACCCAGAGGTTTCTCTGCGACTGTGCTCAAGGCTGCCAGAGCGTTCCCTGTGTGCCTCAACCTAGTTCTATAGCAGAGAAATTTACAAGTTTAAATTACAGATGAAATAGATTTCTAGAAGTTTGCCTAACATTTCTTTCAAACGTGAGATTTATTTAAGTCTTAAAAAATAGTTGCGATGAAAAGGAATTTATTAACCGCCTATATAGTTCCATCTAAAAAGTAATTTAAAGGAAACGTCAAAAATCTTGGCGTTTGAAAGCTCTTAAAATTAATTCGCTGCTAGAGGAAAGTTACGTGGTTAGACAAGAGCTTAAATTTCACTCGATGTGAGAAAAACGTAATACGTGGTAGAACCACGCTGTAGCAGTATTATGGTTGTGATACAATCGGGTCGGCTCCACTGATCTCACAGAACCAGTGTAAATTGCTGCTTAATGTATCTCTCTCTCTCTCTCTCTCTCTCTCTCTCTCTCTCGTATTTTTTATAGGTAAGGGTGACAAACAAGCACACAGTCCACCTGATGGCAAGTGGTTGCTGTGTCCTATAGACATCTACATTTATCCTCGTTAGCGAATCAAAATGCAGATGCGTTGTCACTCGTGAGGACTAAGATGGAATGCCTCTTTTCCAGTAAAAAGAATCTCTGGTTCTCTACACTCACCATACGAAACACAGCAGTGTTTCGTATGGTGAGTGTAGAGAACGTGTCCTTCCCTGGTCGAGCCGACCCATTCGTGCTACAACTATACTACTAATATTGCTGCAGCATAGCTCTATCACGTAAATTGAGTATATAGTATGGTGAGTATATATTACCGGAGATCCTTTTTCCTGGAAACGAGACATTTTGTTTTGATTCTTAGTCGGGGATAGATATACACAGCATTGGTGGACTCCGCTTACTATAGGTGGACTATGTGCTCGTTTGCTACCCTTATTCTAAAGAAATAATTTAATTCTTGTTTTAGCTATACGTTTTCTAAAACAATATAATAAATTAAATAAAAATAATTACATTAAGCGGGCCCTATGATAATGATGATCACCATCATCATTACAGCCCTTAACAAGTCCACTGCAGAACATAGGCCTCCTCCAAGGAATACCACAAAGCACAGTCCTAATCATTCACTTACTTCCTGCATATCTTTCCAGGTCGTTAACAAGGCTGCCACTAGAATACCTTTTTTCTCCATCGGTTGTCGGCTATTCGAAATATTTAGCCAGTTCAATGTCACTTCTCCTTACTAATACGTTTGGCTATTTCGATTACTGTGGTTCTACTATGGAAATCTTAATTTCTAAGTCTATTGCGTAGAGAAACCCCGAGTATAGCACTTTTCATAGCTCGCTAAGCTTCTTTATACGGCCGGCTGGTAGTATCATATGTTAGGTCATGTGATAGTGCTATTAATACTTAATAATGTATATTATTCATACTTCATTTCATATAGAAAAAAAACATGGTATACTGATGACGTGATTAAATGAACTTCGCCCAAAAAATTAGCTCTAAAGTACCGAAAGTAACAAAGCGAAAGTAGCCAGTAGGTTACAAATTGCGCCTTAAGGTCAGTTCACACCGAGACACGACGCGACGCGATGATGCTTGAAGAGGTCAGTGGTTTCAAACCTCGCAACGCGCCGCCGCGCCGCGAGACGCATCGCGACGTCGTGAGGCGCAGCGAGAAATAGCTGGCAGCGCACCGCACTTGCACGCTGCGTCGTGATGCGTGTAACGCTTTGCGGTGTAGCGCGACACCACGGGGCATTTTATAATTATCTCAATAATTTTTTTCTCTTTTCGCGTAGTAAGTAAAGATATATTTTGTTTCACTATCATAAAAAGTACGCGCCGCGTCGCGGTGTTTCACGTCTTAGTGTGAGCTGACCCTTAGATACAAGTGGGAGCCGGATAGAAGATTACATGTTATGACAATAAATACCCGGCGGTTTGTCAACGTCTCGCGAATATTTTGAGAATGCTAATCGAAGCGAGACACCGAAGCTTTAGATTATAGAATTAGATTACAGCGGGGTTTCTTTGGTTTGTTATTTGGTTTTTAATTTTAATATATTGTTTCAAGTGTAATCTTTCTTAAGTGCGTTCTTTCTGAATAGTGAACGAAAGTGAACCGTCTCGCTCGGGTCGGTGACGCTGAATCGGGTTTACCCGGCTCCACTAAACATCACATGTGCTCGGCTTAGTGACGCACCGAATCGTGTATACTCGGCTCCAGCCGTTATCAGCCACGTTTACTGTCTCAAAACAGTGCAACATCCCAATAATTAGGTTTCCATTGTTACGTAGGTCTTATAATAATAAAATTATATTTCAATATTATGTATGTTTTGAATTTAATCAGTGTAGTATTTCAAGCAATATAATAGAGGTGTACAGTTAGTAGATACCCAATACTTTGTTTAAGGGTAATAAAACATTGCAAAATCAGAAATTATCACTTCTATCGTTTGGTAGTAAGTGCACACCTATTTTTTTATAATATCAGGAAGTTGTTATTAAGTTAGAGACACATGATATGATATAAATATTCCTCACATTTATACGCTATCTATACGCGTTTAAGATTTTAATAACAATGATGCCTCTCATATCGAGCGTATGGTATATAAGATTGACATTTTTTGTGGGAATACTCCTTTTTCTTGTTTTTTATTCCTATAGGCAGTTTAAATACATAAATTTCACAAGGACAATCATTTAGACTCGGAACAATTATTTGCCACATTAATTATAGTACAACTCATAACAAGTCCACATTTGAACATAGGTCTCCCCAGAAATTGATAGAGCGGATAGCTTTAGATGCCACGCGGATGGCAACCGTAGTTTTTCTTTAATTATTATTGAATTATTATCAGGAAAAATTGCCGTTATCACGATCCTCCGTTCCAGTTAAATCTGGACGGCTTCAAGGCAAAAGTAACAAGGATTTTGTTACGCTAAGACAGCGCGATTTACCATCTAATGCTTCATGGCCACTAAATGCCAGGTGGAATTGTGGTCAAGCACTGGCTTATAATAAGTAATTAGTAATTAATTATTATAATAAATAAAAAGAAATTACATCTCCCTTGTCGCTGTTTCCTGTTGCCGGTGTAGAGATTTTAGTATTGTACTTCCATCTTATAGATGTAATAGGTACTATTTGATATAAGGTGGGGTGGGGTTTAATTATTTCTGCCTAGGAGTCTTGATCAGCCATCCCACGCTCCACTGCCTAGACCATCTATGCCGAGCTGCTACCAGCGAAGATAAAATCTCTCAGGGACGGTACATACCTCCACTATTAACCCGGGATTCGTCGCTACCGGGTAAAAAAATACCACAGAATTAATAAAAACACTAATTTTTTTTTCTACGTAATTTAGCGACTTGCCGGCTGTCCGTAGGCATCACTTAATTAGCCACAGCGGAGGTGTGAAGTAAGTATGGGTGAAAAATACCCGGTAGCGACCGTTTATGTAACTACTTTTTTGATAAATTTTAAATGTTTTCTTTTTTTAGCATTGTATTATTATTAATTTCCCAATGAGTGATTGCACTATAGAAGAAATATTATAACAAGAATATAGTGAGGATGAAATCGAATCAGAAATCGAGGATTGTGAGGAGCATAACCATCATAGCAATACTGAGCAGGAAGCGGATTCTGACTATATCCATGACATTCTCCTGCGGTTTCAAGAAGAGTAAGAATCAACATTACCAGTGCAATTAAGTGAAGAGTATTTAGATGATGTACTATTAAATAAATTATGGGTGAGAAATACTTTGGCCAAATAAAAAATGCCTACGTTATAAAATAAAATAATAAAATAATAAGGAAGTAGCTTCGATTGACCAGATGGAAGTTAGCGTAGAACATTCTTTTTTTAACTAAACTGTATGCCAATTAATTGCTCCATAAATGCTCCAGCAGAATCCAAAATTGCTCCACCTCTATTGTTATTAGTTATTTTATAATTAATTTTTAAAAAAAGTAAGTATCAAAAATTTCATTTTGCTATAAAGTATAAAATATCTACTTTTTTAAATTAAACTGTATGCCAATTAATTGCTCCTTAAATGCTCCAGCAGAATCCGAAATTGCTCCAACTCTATTGCTATTAGTTAATTTATAATTAATTTTTAAAAACTTTAAGTATCGACAATTCAATTTTGCTATAAAACATAAAATATCTACGTTTTAAAATTAAACTGTATGCCAATTATTTGCTCCTTAAATGCTCCAGCAGAATCCGAATTTGCTCCACCTCTATTGCTATTATTTAATTTATAAATAATTTTTAAAAAATTTAAGTATCAAAAATTTTATTTTGCTATAAAACAGAAAATATATAGTTTTTAAAAATAAACTGTATGCCAATTAATTGCTCCTTAAATGCTCCAGCAGAATCCGAAATTGCTTCACCTCTATTGTTATTAGTTAATTTAAAATTAATTTTTAAAAAAATAACCAGAAGGAAGTTAGCGTAGAACATTATTTTTTTTAATTAAATTGTATACCAATTATTTGCTCCTTAAATGCTCCAGCAGAATCCGAAATTGCTCCACCTCTATTGTTATTAGTTATTTTATAATTAATTTAAAAAAAAATTAAGTGTCAAAAATTTGATTTTGCTATAAAGTATAAAATATCTACTTTTTTAAATTAAACTGTATGTCAATTAATTGCTCCTTAAATGCTCCAGCAGAATCCGAAATTGCTCCACCTCTATTGTAATTAGTTAATTTATAATTAATTAAAAAAATATTTAAGTATCAACAATTCAATTTTGCTATAAAACATAAAATATCTACGTTTTAAAATTAAACTGTATGCCAATTATTTGCTCCTTAAATGTTACAGCAGAATCCGAATTTGCTCCACCTCTATTGCTATTAGTTAATTTATAAATAATTTAAAAAAAATTTAAGTATAGAAAATTTAATTTTGCTATAAAACAGAAAATATATAGTTTTAAAAAATAAACTGTATGCCAATTATTTGCTCTTTAAATGCTCCAGCTGAATCTGAAATTGCTATACCTCTATTGCTATTAGTTAATTTATAATTAATTTTTAAAAAAATAACCAGAAGGAAGTTAGCGTAGAACATTATTTTTTTAAATTAAATTGTATACCAATTAATTGCTCCTTAAATGCTCCAGCAGAATCCGAAATTGCTCCACCTCTATTGTTATTAATTAATTTATAATTAATTTTTAAAATAATAACCAGAAGGAAGTTAGCGTAGAACATTCTTTTTTTTAATTAAATTGTATACTAATTAATTGCTCCTTGAATGCTCCAGCAGAATCCGAAATTGCTCCACCTCTATTGTTATTAGTTATTTTATAATTAATTTTAAAAAAAATTAAGTATCAAAAATTTAATTTTGCTATAAAGTATAAAATATCTACTTTTTTAAATTAAACTGTATGCCAATTAATTGCTCCTTAAATGCTCCAGCAGAATCCGAAATTGCTCCACCTCTATTGTAATTAGTTAATTTATAATTAATTTAAAAAAAATTTAAGTATCGACAATTCAATTTTGCTATAAAACATAAAATATCTACGTTTTAAAATTAAACTGTATGCCAATTATTTGCTCCTTAAATGCTCCAGCAGAATCCGAATTTGCTCCACCTCTATTGCTATTAGTTAATTTATAAATAATTTTGAGAAAGAGTGATCCCATTTGAGTAATACGAGTAGCACCATCATCAATAGAATGTAGTAACATTCTATAGTAAAAGTCATTTTATCGAATAAAAATTGATTGACTCTCAAAAGTGGTACGTATAATAGATGCTAAATGGCATAAACCCAAAAAATAATATTGATGGGTGAGTTTTGAAATTACGGATTCTTAGGAATGGATTAGACAACCATCTTAATAATTTTTTTGTGTTAGTGCCATCTAGCGTCTTTTCTACGTACCAACATGAGAGTTAACCAATTTTGATTTGATAAAATGACTACTTATAGAAAAAAAGAAACAGATAGTGCTATTAAAAAAATACGTATATAATAAATTGTAATTACCTAATTAACAAACAAAACAGATATGTCTCTTTTTTTTTATAGGAGAGGGGGCAAACGAGCATGCGGCTCACCTGATGGTAAGTGACTACCGCCGCCCATGAACAACCGCAACACCAGGGGAATTGCAGATGCGTTGCCGGCCTTTTAAAAAGGAGTACGCTCTTTTCTTGAAGGTCCCTAAGGCGTATCGGTCCGGAAAAATCGCTGATAGTAATCGATTCCACAAGGAAGTCGTGCGAGGAAGAAAACATCTTCTAAATCGCACAGTGGTGGACCGCCAATCATCCAGATGGTGTGGATGGTATCGGGAGTTCTGCCGCGATGTGCGTTCGTGAAATTTGGCGGCTGGGATTAATCCGAACAATTCCTCAGAGCACTCCCCATGGTAAATGCGAAAGAAAATGCTAAGAGATGCAACATCTCTTCGCAGTGCCAATGAGTCGAGCCGATCGGAAAGGACTCGGTCGTCGACGATTCGAGCCGCTCTGCGCTGGATGCGGTCAAGTGGAAGAAGCTGGCACTGGGGAGCCCCAGCCCAGAGATGGGAACAGTATTCCATGTGAGGCTGAACCTGCGCCTTGTAAAGTTGCAGGCGTTGAGCCGGCATGAAATACTGTCCCGCTCTGCTGAGCACGCCAAGCTTTTTAGAGGCCAATTTGGCCTTCTCTTCCAAGTGACCACGAAACTGCACGCTACTCGATATGTCGACGCCGAGGATTCCGATACTGGCTGAGGCAACAAGGGGAGTACCTTGAAACTGAGGAGATACGACAAAGGGGTTCTTTTTAGCGGTAAACGCGCAAACTTGTGTCTTCTGAGGATTAAACTGGACTAGATTTAGTCGCCCCCAATCCGAGACTTTGTCCAGTAAAGACTCGACTTCAGACACAAGTTTGTTCCGGTACTCGGTCTCTTCTTAAGATCGAAGAAGATGATGCACTGTGACACATCTGTATATAATTTTATGTAAATAAATGAATGATACATTGCACCATCATCAATAGAATGTAGTAACATTTTACTATATAATGTTACTACATTCTATTGATGATGGTGCTACTCGTATTACTCAAATGGGATCACTCTTTCTCAAAATTATTTATAAATTAACTAATACCAATAGAGGTGGAGCAAATTCGGATTCTGCTGGAGCATTTAAGGAGCAAATAATTGGCATACAGTTTAATTTTAAAACGTAGATATTTTATGTTTTATAGCAAAATTGAATTGTCGATATTTAAATTTTTTTTAAATTAATTATAAATTAACTAATTACAATAGAGGTGGAGCAATTTCGGATTCTGCTGGAGCATTTGAGGAGCAATTAATTGGCATACAGTTTTATTTAAAAAAGTAGATATTTTATACTTTATAGCAAAATTAAATTTTTGATACTTAATTTTTTTTAAATTAATTATAAAATAACTAATAACAATAGAGGTGGAGCAATTTCGGATTCTGCTGGAGCATTTAAGGAGCAATTAATTGGTATACAATTTAATTAAAAAAAAATAATGTTCTACGCTGACTTCCTTCTGGTTATTATTTTAAAAATTAATAATAAATTAATTAATAACAATATAGGTGGAGCAATTTCGGATTCTGCTGGAGCATTTAAGGAGCAATTAATTGGTATACAATTTAATTTAAAAAAATAATGTTCTACGCTAACTTCCTTCTGGTTATTTTTTTAAAAATTAATTATAAATTAACTAATAGCAATAGAGGTATAGTAATTTCGGATTCAGCTGGAGCATTTAAAGAGCAAATAACTGGCATACAGTTTATTTTTTAAGACTATATATTTTCTGTTTTATAGCAAAATTAAATTTTCGATACTTAAATTTTTTAAAAATTATTTATAAATTAACTAATAGCAACAGAGGTGGAGCAAATTCGGATTCTGCTGGAGCATTTAAGGAGCAAATAATTGGCATACAGTTTAATTTTAAAACGTAGATATTTTATGTTTTATAGCAAAATTGATTTGTCGATACTTAATTTTTTTTTTAATTAATTATAAATTAACTAATTACAGTAGAGGTGGAGCAATTTCGGATTCTGCTGGAGCATTTAAGGAGCAATTAATTGGCATACAGTTTAATTTAAAAAAGTAGATATTTTATACTTTATAGCAAAATCAAATTTTTGACACTTAATTTTTTTAAAAATTAATTATAAAATAACTAATAACAATAGAGGTGGAGCAATTTCGGATTCTGCTGGAGCATTTATGGAGCAATTAATTGCCACACAGTTTAGTTAAAAAAAAGAATGTTCTACGCTAACTTCCATCTGGTCTTCGTTGGGCCAAAAAAGGACGAGTTGAAAAAATCAGCCAAAAGTTTGTGTTCGCGCTCGCAAATTTCAAATGTTAATTGTTTATGCCTCTTATATAACGCAGATTACAAGTTGTTAATTTGCTGTAGTCCATAAACAAGTTCATTTTGGGGTTTTGACGAAAACAATGAAGTAAATATGCCAAGCTCTTCAAGGTACCGACCAAATACATGCATGTCAAACACAGACAGCTTTGTGAAATATGCCATAAAAATATTCCGAGTGCATGCAGTACCTATTTTTGGCAGTTGTTGCCAAAAAGTTCAAAATAATTAATAACATTTATAGTTCTGTGAATGCGTAATGATTTAGAAGGAAACTGCTAAGCGGGATTGGGAGAAGGCGGATCCTGCTCGGAGAAGACATCGTAGAGGTGTTCATCACAGCCCTCCCTTTGATGACAGTGTTCCCCCGTCAGAAACGATTCCTCTGGGGTTACGGGCGCTCGCGGCCATTCGGGGCCCTGCCGAAATATTTATAAATTTAATCCCTGAGGAGGACGATAACCATGAAGTTTCTGATTCTATGTCATCGTGATAGCACTGCCAGGGTGCTGGGGGCAACATGTACTGCCTTTGAAACGTGCTTACAATAAAATAATAAAGCAAAACCAGAGGGGCCCCAGTTGCGTTCCGAACGAAGATCCTGGGACCCTTCATACACCCTAATGGTGACTACTGTGAGGTTTTATCTGGTAGTAGTCAGGCATAACCATTTCGTTGCCCCCGCAGCGGTAATTATCCATGAGGATTTTCCCACGATAAAAAAGACCTGTAACCCCGACCCAGCCGAGGCAATCTAATCTTATGATACTAATGTAATAAATCTACTATTCTGTGAAACTCTTAAAAATCTAATTTATTTCTCTACTTATAACACATCATAGTTGCATGTCGTTGTTGTCACTTTAACAATACAAAAATTTAATTGAGGGTTCAGTTTTTGCACGGGACAAGTAACTTTATTGCCTACCGGGTTTAAATAATTCGACTTGCAATTTATGTATGTAAAAAAGACTTGATGCAGGAGAAAAAATTCTAACATGGGATTTTTTTTAAAAAGAAATATGCTAAAGCTAAAAGGTAAACTCGAGCCGTAAATATTTATGTTTCAAATCGAAACACATGTTTTATTTAATGGTTCCTGGCATCGAGTTACAATCTGCTCTCATAAAGGTTCGTCTTTATGGTCTTTCGGGGAAACAAAAACGAAAAACGGGACAGAACTGAACATTTACAAAAATATGACGTGAAAAGAAACATTTAAATTAAATATAAAATAAACAAAAGTCCAGACCAGTGTACCTCAATTTAATTCAACAAAAAGAGGCAGAAACTTATTAAGAAGTAAATTAACATTTTAATATAAAATAATGCCCTACGTACTTCTCCCGTAAAACCAAGATTCTACAAGCGGTATGTAGACGACACTTTCACAATTATCCCTTTAGATAAAGCAACTGCATTTCTAGACCATCTTAACTCCTTAAATTCTAAAATTCAGTTCACAATGGAGTTAGAGGCAAACAATTCTTTAGCTTTTCTAGATGTGTTAGTAATTCAGAATTCTGATAACACCTTGAGCCACACTGTGTATAGAAAAAAGACCCATACAGATAGATATTTAAACGGTGATTCTCACCACCATCCTTCACAGGCAAAAACCCCAGCGGGCCTTTTTTTAAACATAATTTCACTTAACAATAATTTTGTTTATACAATTTTAATTGAATTTTATAGAACCAGCATGGTGGCGATCACCTTATTCCCACGGGTTATTTTCATTCATGTATTCCTTGATATTATAATAACCCTTTTTGTACAGTTTTTCTTTACTAAAACTCATAGACTTTTTATTGTCAAACGTTGAACATGTTCTGGAATTTTGTTGTAAAAGCGTATACAGCGTAAAAGCGTTAACTCGAACTACCTTCTGCTTTTAAATATTGATGTTGGTCCGATCAACGCAGAATGAGCTGAAAGTGTCTTTAAATCTTTCAGTAATGGTAAAGTAAAATCTACAGTTATTACTCATTTTCCTCATGAATCAACCTTGGTAGAAATCAGGTTTACTGATTAAAAAAGATTTTATATCATTTACAATTGATATAAAAAGGAATTAAAGTAATATAGTTAATACGTATTTTAAACCATTGTCTAATTTTTGCCAAAATATTTTTTTTATTGGAGAAGGGGCAAACGAGCATGTGGCTCACCTGATGGTAAGTGACTACCGCCGCCCATGAACAACTGCAACACCACGGGAACCAGGGGAATTGCAGATGCGTTTCCGGCCTTTTAAAAAGGAGTAGGCTCTTTTCTTGAAGGTCCCTAAGTCGTATCGGTCTGGAAAAATCGCTGATGGTAATCGATTCCACAAGGAAGTCGTGCGAGGAAAAAACATCTTTTAAATCGCACAGTGGTAAAAATCCAGATGGTGTGGGTGGTATCGGGAGTTCTGCCGCGATGTGCGTTCGTGAAATTTGGCGGCTGGGATTAATCCGAACAATTCCTCAAATATATGAAATTATCATCTAAAAACATGCCTAAATTTAGAAATTTGTAAAATACAGTAGCTAGTAGTGTACGAAGTGGTACGAGTAAATATATCAAAATATTGCAATAGTGTTCCGTTCTACGTATCGTGATGTATAGATCAATGATGATAGAGTGCGATGTCAAAGTTAATCACTTAATGGGGAACAGATCGGCCGTGAGAGCTGACCGAGTGGCTGCTCAATTATCCGTACCCCTATACATTATCAACTTAACAGGCGGGATCGTGTCGCTCTGACATTATATGACGATCAGTGTTATTACCGACATATAAGAGCAATGCTCAAGTTAAATTACGAGTTATATTTTCCTTAATACTCTTACCTCGGTGTATATCTTTTCATCTCAGAAGTTTTACTCTGAGAGAATAATAAATTGTGACATAGTTATAGTTATAGACACAGTTATATATAACAATGACCATCCCAAAAGAAACTTAAAAATTTGCTAAAATATACATCAATGTTTAATGTTTTAGCAAATCAATTATAGCTCATATGCGTTAGAGGCAACTTTTTTAAGCTTCTTTATAACAAATTGAATTGGCAGAAATCGTAGTTTTATGAATTATTTGCAAATCCTGAGGATCCAGGTAAAGATAAGGGGGCAAACTATTTGAATTTTGTCATCGGTCCATGATGTGCGAAGTTTCAAATCAATCCGAAGTTTTGAAGGGGATGAAAATCGCATTCTAAAATTCAGTTACATAGATACATACCAAGCTAACAGAAGCGTCATAAAAACTACAATTTTTATGCTAAGATCTTTCGCAAAAAATAAGCGAGAATTCAAGCAAATAATCAATTTTACTGCTACTATTTGATTGTTTTATAATTAAGGTAGTTTTATAATTTAGAATATTGTAAATTAGTTAACAAGGAATAGTTTTCATAATGATTTCTTAAATTTGCGCTAATATTACGCATTATATAAAACTAATTTTTACGGATTTCGTCACGATTAGTTTAACTTTTTAATTCTCCATGTTTCGGGTGCTTTAGAGCACCCACGGTCACGAGGGGAGCTGAGGTGTTTGACGTTCCGATGTTATAGTTAGCCCGGCTACCGTCATTTTTTGAATATCAAATTTTTGGGCCCATCTACGCAGTATAAACTCACAGTATCTTGAAGTCTTGTAATAGTATGCGTGGGTTTGGATTAAATTTTATTAATTGTAAGATCCCAAGTAGATGGCAGCACCCATCCATCTTCTCTATTGAAATTTGGATGTTTTTTAATTTAAGTAGCCTCGCCAATCATCCTTGGTAGGAATCGGTGTTCTTTTGCGAGGATCTGTGGTCTATAAAGTCTAGTATAATTGCGGGAACGATCTTGAACATGTTCGCACTTTGCAGACTTCCCGGAACGTATGCTACAAGTATGTTAACATACTTCAAGCCGCCAAAGAAGATAAATCAATTTTTACCATCCGTCAAGTGTCATATCCCTCTACAATATACAGAAGTGTACAAGCTGGATTGTGAATATGGTATCTCTTACATAGGACAAACAAAAAGATCTATAAAAACCCGCATGAAAGAACATAAAGCTGACCTGAAGCACCGACATTCCGGTGTCTTTATTGGTTTCCCGTGTGTTAATGTCTTATTTAACAATGTAACAATTGTTGACGAGCCTTGTCACAATCAAACTACCGGGTGGTGCAATAGAACGTGCATATTGCATCATCTTTTTTTGCAGGTTAGAAAGCGCGCGGGCGGGGGAGTATACTAACGTTGGGTGGACGCGCTCAAGTCAAGTCACTTCGAAGGGAAGCGTCGCGCATTTTGCGTGCGTGCATTTTACGAGAACTGTCGTTCATACATTGTTACTAGGAGTACTAATTTAATTAATATGGTAAAGCGTTTTGAAGATACTGATTCAACTTTTAAACCACAAGCAAAAGGTCGTCCTAGAACATCTAGGACTGAAGGCAATATTGCGAAAGTTATGCAATCTGTACGAGAAGATCCACGATTGTCTACTCGCAAGAGATCGTCTGTCTTACACTTATCGCGACGATTAGTTTGCAACGAATTTTAAACTTGGATCTTAAACTGCATCCATACAAAGTGCAATTAACACAAGAATTGAAACAATGTGATTTCAGAGACAGGCTCGCATTTGCTAATGAAATGCTTAATCGATTTTCCAATTTTGACAATATCCTTTTCTCTGATGAGGCCCATTTCCATATCAATTGGTTCGTAAACCATCAAAATTGTCGTTACTGGAACAGTGAGAATCCCAAACTCAAATACCAGAAACAACTGCATAGTCCTAAAGTGACAGTATGGGCAGCAATCTCGGGCAGAGGAATAATTGGTCCTTTTTTCTTTGAAAATGCGCGGGGGCAAAACGTCACTGTTAATACCAAACGATATGTTCGATGTGTGTAGAACTTGAAACTTCAAGAACAGTGAATTTTAGGACTTGCTTTCAACAAGACGGAGCTACCAGTCACACTTCAAATGACTCCATGGTGTTTTGAAACAAATGTTCCCAGGCAAACTGATTTCTAAAAGAGGTGATATCCTATGGCCCCCTCGTAGTCCAGATTTGACGCCTCCTGAATTTTTTTTGTAGGGATACCTCAAACACAAAGTCTACAGTAATAATCCGAGGAACATCGATCAGCTCAAGCAGTATATCCGTGGTGAAATGCAGCAATGTCATCAGCATTACTGAAGAAAGTTTTTAATAATTTCCATTCGCGGTTAGAGGAGTGCCGTCGTAGTCGTAGTCGTCGTAGTCATCATGTAGATGATGTTATTTTTTTAAGAATAAAGTTCAGTTTTTAATTTATAATTCCTTAGTTTTATTTTAACCGTACCTTTTGTATTTATTTTGTATTTAATTTTTTAAATATGCACGTTCCATTGCGCCACCATGTATATAATAATTGCGGTAAATGAATAAAATTTTCATGTTATATCTCTAGTTAAGTTCAAGGCCACAGTAAACGATACAATTTAAGTGACTAGGTGTAAGTCGTTGTTATATACACAAAATATTATTTTGTTGTATACTATGCTTTGTATTATATGTATTTATAATTACAAGGTAAATTTAACAAGTAACTATAAGCATACGGTGTATACATTTAATTCATTGTGCAATCAGTGTCTTATTTGATGTGTGCATTTTTGCAATAATTGTTGGTGTGCTTAAATAAATAAATAAAAAACATTGACCGATCCAGCACAATGAAACTTGTTATATCTATAAAGTACCTATGTTCGCTTGTAGCGTAATCATATTTTTAAATTATCAATAGTTTGCATTCAGACCGTAAAGCTTTTACAGAACTACACTTAACTATACACAATGAAATCTAACGGCTTCGAGTTTCCACATCTACAGCAAAGTTTCTTCAAGGTGAAAACAGCTTTCAAAGAAAAAACGAAAGTACTTTTGGATATTTCTCATTTTTTCTTTTGTAGAATAAGTGTAACAAACGAGTGCACAGTCAACCTAATAGTAAGTGGATGCTGTGGCCCCTAGACATCATCATA
The DNA here is from genome assembly GCA_963668995.1 of Parnassius mnemosyne. Taxonomy (NCBI): domain Eukaryota; kingdom Metazoa; phylum Arthropoda; class Insecta; order Lepidoptera; family Papilionidae; genus Parnassius; species Parnassius mnemosyne. The sequence goes on along the minus strand of CAVLGL010000077.1, from coordinate 1,529,015 downwards.
GATGCGTTGTCACCCTTGAAGGCTAAGATGTTTAAGTGTCCGCTTTTCTGCACTCACCATACGATACAAAGCAGCATTAAGGTTTTATTTTACGCTGGTATTCTGTGAGAGCGTAGTCGTACCCCGGTCGAGCTGACCCATTCGTGCTACAACCTTTATATACTCGTAGTTTGAGGAGTGAACAAATTTTTGAAAAAAGAATATATAATAGGAAAGACTGTACCCTGTATTCTATTTCTTCCTCTCGTTGACTAAATCCTATAGATTTATGTTTTTTTTTTAGTGTCGCTGTTTACCGTATCGGTATAATCTCACCCTTGGACTTGATCGCCTGCGCTCATCAGTATGTTAGGTAAACAAGAAAATCACCAGCTGAGCGACCCTGGCGGAAACCGTACTGGCGGTCACTAATCAGCTGGTACTCCTCAAGGAGAATGAACTGTCGGTTAGTAATGGACTCCATTGTTTTTGAGAACGAAACAATGGCGATAGGGCTGTAGTTGGACGGATCAGAGCGGTTACCTTTTTTAGGGATCGGGTAAAAGAAAGCTGAATTCTATAAATTTGGAACAACGCCTAGTGATTAAGAGTACCAACCAACAACTTTTATATTTGTTCAGATTTTTTCTAGATTATTTAATTTTATTATTTTCCTATGCACTGTAGTGGTATCGGTGTATTATAAAATGTATGAGTATTTTTCAATGTCTGATATTTCCAATCAAATTCAGTTACCGTTACAGCCTTTGTCCGCTGCTGAACATAGGCCTTCCCTATAGATTGCCTCATAGACATGTGAAATAGTTGCCACGCTGCATAGGCGGTTTTAAATGCTCTAATATAAGAAAAAAAAATGGAGTGGATATTAAAAGTATTTAAATTTTAAATTGATAAGAATACAAAATTATTTGGTGGCGATCGTGTCGCGAGCTATCGGCGAGTGCCGGTCTTAGGCGCGGTGGTGAGAAACCCCCCCGCACTTCACATACTCCCCGCGAACACCGTCGGTGCTGTCGTAACGGCGCCGACACTTTTATCTACTATTTCTTTCCATATATTTAAAAACAGCGTTCTTTTCCCTAGTCGCGTGAGCGTTAAAGCAAAATAAAACTCTTCTTCTTATCACAAAAAGTAGCTTATGAGTCTCAAGTTTAAAGTAGAATCTGTTTCACGAATAAAATCACGTGAAAATATACGAACTAAAAATAAAGTATGAAATTGGACACAAAGTAAAATTTCGCGAAAACTTGGCCTTGGCTAAGGTACGTGGTAAGCGGTTTTATTTTGCAATTAATTCATCAAACGAGGACACAGTCCACTCGATGTTTAAAAGCTGTTCCCTATACACTAAGATATACCCTCGATAAAGCCATCAAAATGTTGGTGTCCATTAAGATGGACATAAAATTACTCAATATCATTAAAAATAGGCTCCGTTTCCTATACAATCGCCATCATAGGCTGCATTTTTCGGTAATATTAGTTATTGTGAAATCGACAACGCACACTTGCAGAATATTGGTCAAGTTCTACAGCCACAATACAGCCACAGCGAGACATACAGACAAAAAGACAAGAAATTGAAAATGGTTATTTAAGGCTTATTAGCATGCTAATAGCCCGTCATCAGGCATCATGGACTGATACTTCAAATTTATTTATATCTATGGACTATAATGAGATATTTCGATTACACGTTATATAGTGAGTTAATCAGTATTTCGATTAACATAAACTAGAACATGTCTGTATTAGAGATTGTAATCAAGATGCTCCCCTTTGCTCCCCCTCTGCTCCCCCTATCCCGTACCCGTGAGTATTCTGTACAGCGTGGCGGCTGAATTAGCTTTGTTTTTTCATTAATCTTCAGAAATTCTAGTCTGTATTTTATTTTGCAGGTAAGTTAGGTTAAAGGCTCTATTATGACCTACGATCGAATAAATGTAGAGTATTATTATGATTGAATACGAAAATAATTTTATTTATAGGAAAATAAATGAAAATGAAAATTTGTACATGAACGTTTAATTAACGTTTGTCCTGCATGGCTGACTTACCTGTGTGTGTATGTGTGTATGTATGGCTGCGAGCTCACGCGCGCGCCTGTGTGTGTGTGTCTGTGTGTGTGTGTGTGTGTGTGTGTGTGTGTGGGTGAGTGTGTGTGTGTATGCGTGTGTGTGTATGCGTGTGTGTGTTTGCTTGCGTATGTGCATGCGCGTCTGAATCTGAATCGTCGCGGGCGCAACGCAATTTTAGACCTTATGACGGCGCTTTTGAAGTTTTTATAGAAATTATGTTTCATTCGGGTCAGTCCGGCAATAGCCCGCTTCAACGGTTTTCGATGTGTCGCCTTAAATATAAATTCATAATAGAATATTTTTGTACGAAATATATTACTAAGTAGGTATATATAGCCCGTTAGCAAGCAGATGTGTGACACTTGGGCTGATCTCCTTGGGCTTGCTATAGACTGATTTACACATATTTTATGTCTATCATTACACGGCAAACGGGCGTAGGTAATAGAAGACGTAGTTATTTCTGTATTAATTTCACATAGACACGTATTACGAGCAACTGAATGCTAAGCCACTACGCCACGGAGCCGTCAAAATTCTTAATTCGATTGTATATATTAATTTAGTTAATACGCGCTAAGTTAACGCGATATCTTGCTAATTATATCTTATGTTTACGCGAACACTACACAAGGAATAAATTGAATTTTACAAATCTACTACAAGTCTTCAAGGTACTGTTAGCTCGTTCTACGTAGATAGGACCAGAAATATAATATTTAAAAGTTGAAGGTAGACTTTGTTAACCTTAGGACTCAGATGGAATGTTTCGTTTACTCTTAATAGGGTCTGCAGTTCTCTATATTCACCATACCAAACAAGCCGCATTAAGCTACTATCTCAAGCTGGTATTATGTGAGAGTGTAGTTCTTTTCCGGTCAAGACAACCCATTTGTGCTACAACAATGTTGTAACTGCAGCATGACTCTACCACGCTCATAAGTTCAGTTATATTGATGTTTTTTTTTATTAAAGGGGCATGTACGATGATATGTTATATACTGTACTTCAAAAGAAGTCCATGCGATATGTGGTTGGTATCCTACCATCACCCTTTTTTTTTTTTTTTTTTTGCGGATGGAAAATCATCTAATGACGCCTTTCGCTGTGGGTGGAGCGGAAGGGAGTGTCAGACTTTTACTGACTAAAAACCATCCGTGTTCCTTCAGTGCCCTTACGTTCCGGAGCCGCGGTATCTCTTTCGAACAGCCCGCAGCCCCGGCAGGCGTCGGCCCTTGCGGGCCCCTTCACGCTGCTGACAGCTCTTTGAGGCGCGCGTGGAACAAAACGCGCCGTCGACACGGCCTGTCGTCGTTAGACGGACGGACGGCGAGCTACCCATTGCTCGCCGTCCACAGGCCCGCGCCTACGGTGGTCGGGGGCCACGACGTAGCCCCCGACGCCCGGGGCGTCTCCCGCGGCGGCCGGGAAGGAAAGCTGTTGCTCTTTCCCTCTCCCGCTCCGCCACCTCCTTCGCTAGCATCACTGCTTCGCAGAAGGTGGTGACGGCATCCCATTCCGTCTCGCTCCGGACCATGGCTTCGACCAGAGCCGGACGCGAGAGGTCGCCGCCGCCTATCGCCGCTACGAGGACACGGCGGTGCTCCGCCCAAGCAGAGCACACCTCCACGGTGTGCTCCACCGTGTCCTCCGGTCGATCCTCGCAGTGGGAGCACCCGGGCGTTTCCTCCCGCCCGATTCGGTGCAGGAACCTCCCGAACACACCGTGTCCGGTGAGGACCTGCGTCAGGCGGAAGGTGAGGACGCCGTGGCGTCTCTCAAGCCACTCCTCAAAGAGGGGTCTTATCGCCGCTATAGTGGCGTGCCCAGCACGGGGTTGCGACAGTCGCTCTCTCCATGTCGCCATGATATCATGCCGGAAGTCTGTCCGCTGCGCGACAACTTGCCGCGGCAGCGGGGTTTCCCCCCGGCATAGTGCTGCCGCGCGCCATTCGTGCAGGCGCGCGAGGACTATCGCCTCCAGATCCCATGGCGGCAATCCGGCAAGGAGGCTCGCCGCCTCGCGGGAGATCGTGCGGTAGCCGCGAACCATCTTTACGGCAACCACCCTTTGGGGCGCGTTTAGGTGGTGGACGGCAAGCCGCGCCAAACCACGCGCCCACACCGGGGCCCCGTAAAGGGCCATGGACCTCACGATCCCCGCGTAGAGCCTCCGGCAGGAGGCGTTTGGCCCCCCCAGGTTCGGCAGGAGCCGCCTGAAGGCAGCCCCGGTCCGTTCCAGTTTGGGAGCCAAACGTCGGAAGTGCTCAACGAAGTTCCATCGGCCGTCGAGGACGAGTCCTAGGTACTTCAACGTCGACTCGACGCCGATGGATACCCCTCCTACCATCACTGAGGATCCCGGTGGTGGCCTGTTCCGAGGACCATGGAAGTGCATGGCCTCGGACTTGTGCAGAGCCACCTCGAGACCCAGTTGCCGGATCCTCTCAACGACTATCGCAACCCCGCGTGTCATAGTTTCCGCCGCCGCCTCGTACGACCCCCCTTGTGCCAGTACCAGCGTGTCGTCAGCGTAGCAAACTACGCTGACGCCGGTAGGGAGGTCGGCGCGCAGCACCCAGTCGTAACCGATGTTCCACAGGGGCGGCCCCAGAACCGAACCCTGTGGGACACCGCACGACATCTCTCGCCGGTTCCACTCTCCGTTTCGACCGGGGTAGATGACGGCCCTGTCCGTCAGATAGTCCCCGACTATACGACGGAGATAGGTCGGCACCCGGTGATACCGGAGTGCCTCCCTAATGCAGCTCCAGGGCATGGAGTTGAAGGCGTTGGCGATGTCGAGAGACACCGCCAAGACAACCCCCCCCCTGGCCACTGCATCCCCCGTCGTGAGGGCTCTCACGCGCATGATGGCGTCCACCGTAGAGCGCCTCTTGCGGAAACCAAACTGGTGTTCCGCAAGATCCGGCCCCGTCCCCGCAAGGTATTCGGCGAGGCGGTTTGCAATTACTCTTTCAAAGAGCTTGCCCACCTCGTCGAGCAGCACCACGGGCCGGTATGCGGACGGAGAGTCCGCAGGGCGCCCCGGCTTCCGAATGAGGACCAGCTTCCCCGTCTTCCAACGAAGCGGGAATTGGCCTCTCTCCAAGCATGCGCTTAGGAGCCCCTCCAGTCGGGGCCCGAGAGCCTCCGAGGCCAGGACCCAGGCTTTGCCAGGCAAGCCATCGGGTCCTGGGGCGGTATTCCTGGCCTTGAGCCTACGTACCGCCACTCTCAGGTCTACCCCGGTCCCTTCCGGGATGTCGTCGTCGTCGTCCTGGTGGTCCGCTTCCGGCACCGCAGGTGGCGGAGCCATAGGCGGGGGCGGATGTTCCCCGCGCGCAGGGAACAGAGCGCTCACCACATCCTCCACGAGCTGAGGCCGGAGACTCTGCGTCAGCGGGGGGGCCCAGGTGCGGAGTTTATCCCGCACGATCTTGTAAGGGCGCCCCCACGGATCTCTATCGAGAGTCTCCAGCATCTCCTCACGGGCCCGATCCCGGGCCCGCAGGACAGCCTCCCGGAGGGCGGTCTTTGCCGCTCTGTATCCCTCGTACAGCTCCGCCTCAATGGCTGCCGCATTCGGTGGACGAATGCGGAGCCTGCGATGCCTGGCGTACAGGTGCCGCGCGGCGACACACGCCTCGCGCAGAGACGTCAGCTCACGCGACCACCAATACACCTGACGCCGGGCGCTTCCTGGCCGGACGCGGGGCATTGCCACGTCACATATCTCGGACATGGCCTCCTGGAACCACCCTGCCTCATCATTGACGTCGGCAGGCCTGTCCGGTGATGACACCCAGGCCTGCACGATCGAGGCTTCCAGGAGGAGCTCCCGGTCCAGCTGCTTCAGCGCCCAACGCGGACCACTCGGGGCCTGTTGGACTGGCGCGCTCGAGGGCTGGGTGGAGACGTCAAACCGGATGTACCGGTGGTCGGAGTAGGTCTCCACCCCCTCCATGACACGCCAGTCAATGGCACGCGGCGACAGAGCGGGGCTAGCGAACGAAATGTCCACCACCGACTCGCCCCGCATCCGCACACACGTGGGGACAGAACCCCGATTTAGGACGACCAGGCCTGTCTCCAGAGCCCAGTCTTCCACCATCCTACCCCGCACATCTGTACGACGAGAACCCCAAGCCAAGTTCTTGGCATTGAAGTCCCCGAGGACAAGTACGGGGAGGGGATTACTTCCGACGACGACTGCTCTCAGCTCTGCAAGAGAGTTGTGAAACTCGGCGAGAGATCGGTTCGGGGAGAAGTACACCCCCACAACGACGAACTCCCCGAACCGTGCTGCTACGCACCCCTGACCCCTCCTGACACCTTCAAGGGTCGGGGTACCGGCGGCGGCTGAAGAAATGATGGCCACTGAGCCGTTAAGGTCCGCCACCCAGTCCTCCCTAGGCCAGACAAAATACGGCTCAGCGACCACAGCGATGTTGATCGACCACTGCGCCATGCTCTGGAGCAACAGATCCTGAGCGCAGGCGCAGTGGTTGATATTCGCCTGGAGGAAGCTTAATGGGGCCGTTATAGGCATTCCATTTCAGCTTCCTCCACGGGGCGCCTCTCTGCGGGCGTCGGTGTCGCGGCGGCGGCGGCAGCGACAGTGACAGCGGCGGCGGCGGCGGCGGCAGTCGCGACTGCGGCGGTGGCCACAGAGGCGGTGGCGGCGGAGGGCCCTCCCCTACCCGCGGCCTTGGCCTTGGCGGGTGGCACGCAGGCCTTGCTTCCGGCCCGGTGATCGGCTGGCTTGCCGGTCGCCGCACATGCATCACAGTGCGGCGTGGCGCAGCAGGTCGCCGATATGTGTCCGGGCTGACAGCAGCGGAAGCAAAGGCCACTGCGGTCAACCTCCGAGGCGCATTTCACAGATACGTGGTGCCCCACGAGACAGCGGTAGCACCTCAGAGGTCTGGGCTCCAGCAGCTTAACCTGCGCTGAGACCCAGCCCACCAGAAGCCTTCGGCCCTCCACTATGGTTTTGGCCGCCGTAACAGGGCAGCACACCGTGGCGGCATGCATACCCTGTTGGTCCGGGCGTATGGCGCCTGACCTGACCTGGTCAGTAGTGCACCCCCCGGACCTGGCGACGGCGGCCACTAACTCCTTCTCCGATACCGAGTCGTCCAGACCCATGATGCGCAGGTCTGCGCATCTGACGGGCCTGGACACTCGGGCCTCGTCCGCGTCCAGGGACGCTCTGAGCTTCGCAGCCAGAGCGTCCGCGGTCGCGCCACTGGATTCCCCGGGGATCTCCAGCATACGGGCCCCCGTCTGGGTGACTTTGAGCCGGAGGCCCCCGGTGATCCCGAGCTCCCCGAGATCCACCGCCTCTTTCGCCTTCGCGAGCAGATCGCGGTAGGTAACGCCCTTCTTTTCCGCGTCCGGCTGTAGTGTAATCACTACAGCTGCGGTCTTCGGGGCGCGGAGCCTAGCCGCCATCTTGCGCGCCCTGAACTGGCGCTGCCGCTCCTGCTCTTTGGCCTTTTTGGCTGCCTTCTTCCCCTTATTTTTGTCCCCGACCACCTGCCAACCGGCTTCAGCCGTGGGAGGTGTAGGGAGCTGCGGGGGCGGTGGCGGCGGCGGCAGCTGGCTTGCCGCTGGCGCTGGCACATTCGCCGCAGGCACTGGGGCTGGCGCAGCCACCACCTGTGCTGCCGCTTTGCCCTTTTTTGTCTTCGCCTTGCCTCTCTTTCCCGTTGCCGGCTTAGCCGGAGCCGGTTCAGCCGGTACCGGTTTTGCCGGAGCCGGCTTTTCAGGGGGAGGAGGGGCAACTGCAGCCCCGCCCGAAGGCTGGCTGGACGGCCCCGGCCTGGATGCGGCAGCTGTAGCCGCCGCGTACGAGACCGTTGCCGGCCTCGCCGCCGTCTTGTTTGCCCCTAGGGGGGGGGGCGCAGGACGATGCCCTCCAGCACGGAGAACCGGTGCTGGAAGGCAGCCAGCTCCTGCCGGACCAGGTTCAGAACCTGGTTCTCCACCGGCACGGGCTGGCTTGGGCGCTGCGTCTGGGGCGCCGCGCGAGAGGCAGGCTCACGTAGACTGGCCAGGTCTGCGCGGAGCTTCTCGTTCTCCTTCTGGAGAGTCTCCATGGCGGCCGTCAGGCGGGCCACTTCCGCCCGCAGCTCCGCTACCTCGTTTACATTAAGCTCGGCCCCAACAAAGTTGGCCTCCGCAGCCGCCATGATGGAGGCGGAGGCCGCGGGAATGGCCTTTAACTTTGAGGAGGCCTTTTGCTTGTGGGCCACGACCTTGATCGCGGCCTCCACCTCCTTTACGAATCTGGCCTTACGCTCCACCTCGGAGCCGCCAGTCGCATCCGTCTCTTCGCCTGATACCCGAGCCGTATCGCCCGGGTGGCGCCCCTCCTCGGCATGCTTTGCCGCTTGTTCGGCCCTCTGATTGTCAGAGGGCCCCCTCCCCTTGCCTCTCAGCCCGCCCCGCCTGTTGGTGGGGATTTTCCGGGCCGAAGTCTCCTCTTCTCCGGCTGACGACCCCTGGTCGCCATCCCGCCTGGACCGCTTGCGGAAGAACTTACTGGTCTCCGCGGTCCCAGGCTCCACGCGTCGGGAGCTCTCTGAGCCTCCCACGCTGCTCGATGCGGCGTCGGACTCTGTCCCCGCATCGTTCCTCCTCTCCTCTACGTTGCCGTTGCCGGCGGTTTTGGTTTTTTTTTCTTTATTTTCCATATTTGTACCCACGAGTATGGGAGTAATTAAATGTCCACCTTGGCAGTGACCCCTTACCAAGGTAAGCAGATTTAGAGGATTTATTACTCGCCAGGGGGTCTGCAGGTACCCTGGCGAGGAGCGCACTATCGACTGATTTGTTCATAGAACCCCGTCAGCCATCCATCCCCTCGCGGTGCGTCGCCGCTTGAGATTCGGGGTAACTTTTTATAGAGGTTTTCTCCCTCGCGGTCCGGGCGGTTAAACCAAGACCCTCGGTCCCAATCAAAGCCGCGAGACATGATCCACGACACTTCGATACTGGGATTACGAGACCGGCGGTGACAGCAAAGGATGAATCCTTCACTGTCTGCCCGGAGGCAGGGTAAGTGCACACCGAGCCCGCCCTCACTCCTCTGCTATGCCCTCTGCTGATCAGAGGGTCACGCAGTGGAACGCGCCGTTGGTCCGGGACGGACCCCACCCATGTCAGAATAATTAGCCGCGGCAGTAACCTTCCCCAAGGAGTAAGAATTTCTTCTCATTTCTCGAGGAAGATTACTGCCGCGCCCAGGGTGCACCGGCCCAGTAGCTGCTCTTCCCTCCAGACGTATCGAGAGGGACCCGCAACTACCAGGCACACGTGGAGGACTTCTGACTTCGCACCCCATCCTACCATCACCCTATAGTTATATGACGTTGAAAGACAATAGACAGTTTAGTTGTTTGGAACCGATTTCTTTGCGCTCTATTATTTCTGACTTTGTAGCCAAAAGTCAGAAATAATAGAGCACATGCGATATATATATATATATATATATATATATATATATATATATATATATATATATAGCTTCAGCGGCAATCACAGCGGTGTGCTGATGAATACTGGTGAGTCGAACCCATTTTATTACGATTCCGGTGCCGAATGAGAGAGCCTCATCAAAGATTTGTTGCGACAAAATTTTGTGGCAAAAGTGTAAATAATATTGTAAATTTAACCGGGGTCAGTTATGTTAGTGTGCAAAGTACCCTACAAATACCCCCATGATCATGTGAGGACGATCCCCGATCACCAAGTTCCTAGAGATTTAGATGTCATAGTTGATGACAGTGGTAGTGAGACCAAATTTGATTAAGAATGGCTTGTATACTCATACTCAAAACTTTAGACCGCACCTCATGAGTAACATGTGGCGATGGGTCTGTAGAGAGTCATTGGTGCGATTCTTGTCTATGTTGGTGCCCCTCATGTGTTGTAGCATGTTTGGCGGCAGATATGTTGAGAATCGTTGGTGCGATTCTGGCATATGTGGCGGCAGATGTGTAAAGAATCGTTGGTGCGATTCTAACCTGTGTTGGTGCACTAAGCCCCTAATACATTGTAGCATATTTGGTGGCAGATATGTAGAGAAAAGTTGGTGCAATTCTGGCATATGTGGCGGCAGATATGTAGAGAATCGTTGGTGCAATTCTAGTCTGTGTTGGTGCACAGAGCTTCTCATGTGTTGTAGCATATTTGGCGGCGGATATGTGGAGAATCGTTGGTGTGATTCTGGCATATGTGACGGCAGATATGTAAAGAATCGTTGCTGCGATTCTGGCCAGTGATGGTGCACAGAGCCCCTCATGTGTTGTAGCATGTGTGGCTGTACATATGTGGAGAATCGTTGGTGCGATTCTAGCATATGTGACGGCAGATTGTAAAGAATCGTTGGTTCGATTCTGGTCTATGTTGGTGCACAGATTTCAATGAAAGTTTCACGAGTTGAATATAAATCGCTTATGAATTGTAAAGAGTAACAAAATTGTTAAAATTACTGTGTTGTAACCTGTTGATCGGACCTTTCACAATAAATCATGTTGTGCTGGAAGCACTGCGTACGAAGCCTTAATAACAGGGCATTGTCAATTATGACAGTAGAGTATTGTACTTAGACTTAGGAGAAGTTAAGTACCATTTGTAATCGACGATTGTTTCTATTGGCAGAATGGACGACCTAGATTAATCTCTGAGCATATTTTGTGTACAGGTACTGCAAACGAGGACGGATGCTAGTCGAGGATGGCCGTGTCATGGCTTGATGGCGCCATAACGCAACAAGCAGCGCCATCTATCAATTATTCAACGTCGCCCATCACCGCCCTTGTGGCTACAGCATTACAATTATATTTTGATTAATCATTGTTTACGTGCGTGTTAAAATACGGTAAATGTTTACTTATAATGATAGAGTCATGATAGCTCATAAACTAAGTGCTCGCCGTTAATCCGACGGCCCCGTGGCGCAGTGGCTTAGCAATGAGTTGAGGCAATGAGGGCCGCAGGTTAGCATACCGCACGGAAACAGTATTTGTTTGGCCTACAAATAAATGTTGTGGGTCTGGATGTTTGTCCCTGTGATATATATGTAAACTGCCTACACGATACAGGAGAAAATCCTAGTGTGGGGGGTGTGGGGGTGTAGCATTTTCTTTTAGTACGCGAGCAGTCTCGGTTCGATCCGTTTTAAGTGCTGAATTGACACGTGTTCGGCGGTGAAGGAAAACGAAATGTCTGGTAGAGCCGTGCTGCAGCTGTATTAGTAGTATAGTTGTAGTTGTGTCAACAGTTGTGTGTACGCTCTCACAGAATACCAGCGTAAAATAGCAGCTTAACATTGCTGTGTTTCGTATGGTGAGTGTAGAGAACCGGAAACCCGTTTTACTGGAAAAGAGGCATTCCATCTTAATCCTCACGGGTGACAAGGCATCTGTATTTTGATACATTTTTGAGGATAGATGTGGATCTCTATGGGTCACAGCAAACACTTAGCATCAGGTGGACTGTGTGCTCGTTTTTTACCATATCCTATAAAAAAAATGGTAAATTTATCTTTATTTGATAATAATCTTTATTAATAATTGTACGGTAAGCTAACTGTGCCCGCGACTTCGTTCGCATAGAATAATTTTTTATCGGATTTTGTTAACATTTTCATGAGTTTTAATTTTTATGCGCGGAACCCTAATTCCTATTTTAAAATAAAAGTCGCTAAAGATACTTATTTTCAGCTACATACAATTTTTTATAATTATCGTGTATACTTTCATATGCATGTAGTTATAAGCTCTTATTTTATCATTACAAAAAAACAAACACTTCAATTTTTTACTTTATTTATTTGTATAGATGTGTGAAGCCACTGATTGCTGACTATTTCAAGGACATGTGAAGTCCATCAGCATGCATTGAAGCTCTCTGATATGATAATTTATTATTTTATTAAAAAGGTTTTACTTCAGGTCTGGTCCCATATAAATTTGAAGGAGAGAGAGAGAGAGAAAATTAAGTTTTTTTAATGTAATTGTTACCATAACATTGATATTGTGATATTTCTTAGTCCACTCTATTCTTGGGGATTTAATGCTTCTATAAAAGATGTCTTCGCATCGACTTCAGAATGTAAAATTATTTTATTAGTTTCAGTTGTTTGAAGTCCGCTTTTACATTTTATTATAAGTTACGCCGCGTACAATCAAATACATTTGAACTTCGGGTGGTTCATTGAGTCCAAGGCCAAAGCAGCTGCAGGGAAGCTGGGAGTCCTTGCAAAGGTGCGGCGATACTTCACGCCGGGACAGCTGCTTACTTTATATAAAGCGCAAGTCCGGTCGTGCAAGGAGTATTGCTGTCATATATGGGCTGGTGTTGCAAAATGCCACCTAGCAGCTCTAGACCCAATAGAAAGGCGTGCTAAGAGGCTTATTGGTGACCCAAATTTGGTTAAAACCAATCTTACCAGTCTCGAACACAGACGTAAAGTAGCCAGCCTTTCGGTTTTCTACAGGATACATTTCAGAGAGTGTGCGCAGGAATTACATAATTTAATTCCACCCTCTCCCTTCCACCATCGGACAACCAGACGTTCGGCCAGTCTCCACCCTTTCGTTGTTGACTTACCACGCATTCGAACCAAACGGTTTGCCACGTCGTTCATCATGCGTACAGCAAAGGAGTGGAATAAGTTGCCATCTGTCTTTCCATCCGATTACAGTGTGAGTGTCTTCAAGGCAAGAGTAAATAGGCTTTTGTTAAGTCAGTGTGCTTCACCATCTTAGGCTACATCACCACTTACCATCAGGTGGGATCGTAAATAAGCGCTAGCTTAGTAGAATATAAAAAAAAAACATTTTGCTACCTGTGCTATCCTTGTATAAAAATAATTAAGCCAGGTAACAAAGTCGTCGGCATAAGATGGAGTGTTGTGTGAGAAATGTATAATTGAATGTACACAACGCCCAGTCAGACTACAAGGGTGATCAGTTTACCATTAAGAGATTAACTCTAAAGCCTCAGATTGTGACGTTCACAAACTGTATTGATTTGTGTACAAAACGTTGTAGTGTTACCAGGATTTGTATAGTAAAGTTTGTTAATATTTTAAAAAGCAAAACCATATTTATAATTTGTTTGTTGGAAGGGTGTGATGAAGAGAAGCAAAGGGAAAGAGGTGGTGAATGCTCTAAGCATACCACACAGCCGGCTGCGTGGTTATGTGGGACTCACTGTGAAACCTACGTACCTACCGACTAAACACCACCTGGCACTGTTTTTGGCCTGTATGGCCTTTCTGCTAAATTGGAAGCGACTCTCTTTAGGGAAAGGGGGCACAGGCGACGAGTAGCCGCTGAGAGGAGCGCCTAACTAAAGCAAATAAGAATAGGGAGAGGATTCAGCCTGAGCCGCCAGGAGGCAGTCCAGGTCGAACGAAAGCTTCTTTGGGGGGTCCGAGAGAGAGCTTATCGGCCTTCGGACTCGATAGCGAGAGGGAAGTGGGGCTGCATAGGAAGCTGCCTCACGAATGAGATGATAAGAGTGAGACTCTGAGGCTTTGAAGAAGTTCTCAGAGAGTGATTTTAGAAATTGTTGGATTGTGGGGAGTTTTAAGTCTCGACGGAGGTCGGCGTTACGGACGTACCAGGGTGCGTTCGTAGCCCGACGACAAAAATAGTTTTGAACTAATTGTAGTTCGTTCAGGTTTTCAGGCTTAGCGTGAGCAAAAATAGGGGCCGCGTAAGTCGTAACTTGTCGTATACAGACCTTATATAGGGTTCGCTGGCTGGCACACTTATTATACTGCTCCTAATCAAGGTTGTGTGCTTTTTACGTAATAACTTGTGTTTTACGTAATAAAGTGTATTTTTCAAAAGCGACATCTTTCTTACATTTCCTTAAGTAACCGCTTCAATCTGCCAAATATACACTTTTTTTATTAAACTGAAGTGGCAAACGTACTTGCAGTCCACCTGATCGTAAGCGGTTACTGCAGTCCGTAGACACCTGCAGTCAACTTCAAACAAAAAAGGATATAAATGTTGTTCAGTAATAAATCGCAACTCGCAAAATGTATACCGAGGCACAATGATTTGCTACGATCTGAGGGCTGGTTATACCTAGTGGCAATATTGCAACGTAACATGCCTTGTAATAGTCTTTAGAGTTAAAAAAAGAAAAGAAGAGGGTAGGAAGCTTGTGAATATATACATCTCTTTTGTGTCATCCTGATTTGAATATCTCTCCAAATAAAACTGTAAAAAAGGACTACTCTAGAGTTTACCGTGTACAATCTAATTGCTTGTGTAGTCTACCGTGTAGAAGAAGTTACCAGGAGCTGTCAACGATTGCTAACGGAGTCTGACTAGTAAGACCGTGGGTGGTTTATTGCTGTTTTGGTGTTATTTTGTGATTGCGGTAACTGAACATTTCAGGGAATTTAGAATCTCAATACAGTCCACTATACCTAATAAAATAATCCCGATCTGCCACAAATTTGTTGTCGCCTCCGAAGACTGACGTGAAATCACGTGAAACACTTACAGCATGTAATTGTACTGGCTCTCTATACCCTGACCAAAACACAGCAGTGACAAATGAGCACACAGTCCACCTGATGGTAAGTGGTTGCTGCGACCCATAGACAGCTATATCTATCTTCGATTACGAATCAAAATGCAGATGCGTCGTCACCCGTGAGGACTAAGATGGAATGCCTCTTTTCCAGTAAAATGGGTCTCCGGTTCTCTACACTCACCATACGAAACACAGCAGTTCCAAACACAGCAGCATTTTACGCTGATATTCTGTAAGAGCGTGGTCCTTCCCCGGTTGAGCTACAACTATACTACTAATATACATAGCTGCAGCATCGTTCTACCACGTAAAAATGTACTGCTGTTTGGCGACAGAAATAGGTAGAAAGGTGGTACCTATCCAGAAAAGGAGTCCTACCACCTAGTAATACCATACTATATCATATAATTTATACAACACCTACCATCAGGTGGGATAGTAGTCAAGCACTGGCTTATAATAGTAAAAAAAAATAATATAACTGCTGACTGATGACGACGATGTAGTATGAGTTATCAAGTAGAGTATAGAAGTAGGAGATAAGTACGCTCACCCATTGACGTTATATTTAATACGTTCTAGAACAGACTCATATGCATACACTCGGGCACTATAATTCTGTCCTACACAGATGGCTAGTCTCTGTTGAGATTAGCTGACGTAACTGGCCCTCTGTCTGAAGGACTTTACTATAGCAGGACTAGGCTTGAAAGGAGACACAGGGAACACAACAAACACAGAGAACCTTCTTAACGCACAAGCTATGTAAGTTTAAGCCTAGCCCGTCTCGGCAAGTGTTTATTTATTATTTATTAACTCTTTATTGTACTTGAAAATACAAAATAACGAGTACAGTTAAATCTAAAGTAGAATATGTACCACAGGCGGTCTTATTACTCTGAAAGTGAATTCGTCAAGTATTGTAGTAAGTAAGTACATATTACTTTAAATAACTAAGCTGAGAAATAATTCATGATCACAAATTTAAGGTTGGCTGATGTTTCGTTGACGTTAAACTTTTTCTGGCAAAAAGATTAACGGTATCAGCCGGCAGCAGCAGCAGTTAAATTTAGTAAAAATTTGATTGAATAATTCCTCGAAGTGACATATTAAAACATAAGCTATCGTTGGCAGAAACGTAATTTAATCTCACCTAGTGACCGAAGGTATCGTTAGAGGCGACTATCTTCTACGGTCGTTAGAATCTTATGGCTTCTGATATTATTATTTCATCTTACATCCTATCAAAGTCCATTCCTGAATATAGGCCTCCTTATAAATTGTCTCATAAGAGGGATGTTTGCCATATTTGTCACGCTTATCAGGTGGGTTGGCTACTATAGTTTTTATTTTTATTTTCTCTCAATCTTCTGTTTTGTTTTTTTTACGCCACTTGCGATACCCATGGGACGATATAGGGTATTGGATATTCCTACACCGCTACTACACGGTCAACGTCTTCTAATATAATAAGGCGATATGTCAGACTTATCTACGCCAGGTGTAAAATATCTAAATCTGCCACGGAAAGAATGTTATAACAAAGTCTCTCTGCAACAGGAGAAATAGATGTTAAAAAGTAATTCTAACTAGCAATCTCATCACCTGCCGATAGCTTCTCCGTTTATTCTTGGTGCTAACTTCTTTTTAAGGACATAAGTAGTGGTAGACAAAGGATTTTATTTATTTATTCATTTACACATTACATTACAGATTTATTTATCTATTAAATAATTGATTAAATAATTAATTCAGCTATTTATTTCTGTACATAAAGGCAATGGTCCACCCCTTGCCGTAAGAGTGACTTTGAGAATATAACAAAGTGGGTCCATAATAATGGCATAATCCTTCATTTTAATAAAACAAAATGCATGCATATACACACACTACTAGGAGGTGGAGGAAATGTATAATGATATCTCTAGAGTCATGCATTCCTCCAAAACCCACTATACAGCGTTAATCCAACGCGCTTGTGCCTAGGCACAAGAGAGAAAGTTGAGCTGAGGATAAGGAAATTTGGGATAGGGCAAAGGAACCCAAGGGGCCAGCAGCTGGCCGATTTCATGGAGAAAGAGGGACTCTTTATGATGAACTCTTTCTTCCAGAAGCGGCCCCACAGGAAGTGGACCTGGCCGCGCCCCGACGGTTCGACAAAAAATGAGATTGATTTCATAATGACGACCAGACGACAACTGTTCAGTGATGTCTCAGTGATTGCGAGGGTGAAAACCGGCAGCAATCACTGAATGGTGAAAGGCATACTGAACTAGTCTAGTAAAATCAACGCTGCGTCGCCCTCTTGCTCAAATCTAGAGTCGCGAAACTTTTAAGCTCGAGTTACAAAACCGTTTCAGTGCCTAGGAGATTGCAATTCAGTGGATGATATGAATGACAAGCTCGTTGAAACTTTCCAAGCGATCGGAGCAAAGTATTATAAGACCCGTTGCAGAAGAATACAAAAACTCTTCGATCACACTTTTAGTCTCACGGCTGTTAGACGGGAAATAAAGTTGCAGTCTTCACTAGATTTGACAGCATACAGACAAATGAACAGGCATGTCTCCAAATGCATGTGGCGGTATTTACGCAACTTAAATACAGCTCGAATTGACGAAGCGATCGACCGGAACCAGGGCTCCAAAGCCTTTGCCAGAGATCTGTCTGCCAGAAAGTGCCAACTGTCAAAGCTGAAGACACATTATTTTTGGAACCATTTCGTAACAATCCAAGAGCAAGTATTATCCGACACTATTCCGATAATATCCCAGACGTCAGCCTGAGCGAGATTAGAATGGATCTCCTTACCTCAGAATGGCTACTACCCGGGCGAGAATGGAATTATAGCGGAGCTTCTGAAAGCGGGTGGAAAACCGGTACTTGAAGTCCTTCAGAAACTCTTTTATTTCCGTCCTCCATGGTGGCATAACACCGGAGGCGTGAAGCAGAA
Organism: Parnassius mnemosyne; assembly: GCA_963668995.1. Lineage (NCBI taxonomy): Eukaryota > Metazoa > Arthropoda > Insecta > Lepidoptera > Papilionidae > Parnassius > Parnassius mnemosyne. The sequence continues at coordinate 1,511,411 of CAVLGL010000077.1, read as the reverse complement.
GTGCGGTGGTTTTATTCTTAAAGAAAGGTGACAACGCCCTCTTGAAGAACTACATACCGATTTCCTTTCTGAGCCGCGTCTACGTGCTGTTTTCGAGAGTCATTACGAATCGTCTCGCACGCAGACTTGACGACTTCCAGCCTCCCAAACAAGCCGGTTTCCGAAAGGGCTTTAGCACCATAGACCACAGACATACCCTTCGGCAAGTTGTACAGAAGTTCGAGGAGTACGATTTGCCACTATGCCTGGCGTATGTGGACTATGAGAAAGCCTTTGATTCCGAAATTTGGGCGATGCTATCGGTATATCGAAGTGCTGAAGTGCTTGTACAGTAGAGCTACGATGGCTATCCGAGTACAGAACCAGAGTTTGAAACCTATCCAATTGCAGAGAGGTGTAAGAAAGGGTGACGTTATATTCCCGAAACTCTTCACCACTGCATTGAATGATGTTTTCAAGCTACTGGACTGGAAACGATACAGTATTAACCTCAATGGCGAGAACATCACTCACCTTCGATTTGTCGACAGTATAGTCCTTATAGCAAAATCACTGGAGGTCCTAAATACTATCCTCAATCACCTCAATAGTGCCTCCGAACAGATAAGTCGTAAAATAAAAATGGACGAAACAAAGATCGTGTATAACGTCCATGTTACACTTATGCCGGTAGTTGTTGGGAGCACTAAGTTCGAAGTTGTTGACGAGTATGTTTATCTTGGCCAAATATCCAAGTCGGCTGGGCATCGTTCCAGAAATTACGACACATCTTCTCTTCAGGTGTACCTCAAAACTTGAAAACAAGACTGTACAACGTACTGGTAGGCTAAATGTAGGGCGCCCACTAGATGGGACCACCCACTAGATGGAGTGAGAACCTGGTAAGACATGCAGGAAGTCGATGGATGCAGATGGCTCAGGACCGTGGTCTGTGGTATTCCTTGGGATAGACCTATGTTCACCAGTGGACTTGTGAAGGCTGTAATGATGATGATGATGAATAATGAGCAAGTAACTTGACAAATGTGTGTATGTGTTTTGTTTATGTAGGTGTTTTGTGTATTTTATAATATGTAAATTAGTGTGGTTAATGCGTGGAAGAGTTAAAGAAATATTTGTTTAGTCAATTGTTATTTATTTACATCCAATATATTTTTACAGCTGTCACAACGTGTCCATTTAGCCACGAATGGACACGATTTCTGTTCATTTCAAGTCAGAATCAGGTGTGCTGTAATTATTATCCATGCTTTTCTTTTAAAGATCACTGTATTGTTTTATGTTGCAACAGGTTAACAAATGCACGGAACGTTGGCTGTGAAGCATATTGTTACGGTCTAATAATCTCGACGGACGGTCTCAGAAAGCAACCTCTCTGAGTACTTGATATCGCATTGATAAAATATTTCCTTTCTATTTTCTTCTGTTGCTTACTATGTTGGTATTTAAGCTGAATATTTAAAATCATGTATTTTAGGGTACCGTATTCAAATTTTAAATCAAATTAAAGCATTTATTTCGGATTCTTCATGCTTAATTGCAGTGGCGGTGTAAGAATATCGACCACCCCATATTGTTCCGCGGTTGTAATAAGAGCGACAGAGGGAAACTGGCACAGGAGATGGGCAAAAGCTGTGGTTGACAACCCGCCCACGAAGCGTATTAACTATGGCAGAATCCCCTCTATAAGGAGGCAGCCTATGTTCAACAGTGGACTTTTATAGGATATAATAGATCCTTAATTATTAGTAACAATTTAAGCTTATCCGAGTGTTATTAATATTATTAATGATATAATTAATTTAATCTTGCGCCACATACCCGATGCATGCACGGACGCATAAAACGAAGCTTGTATGTCTGTCTGTCCGTGTGAATGTATATTAGCTTGTCAGTCTGTCTGTCCAAATGTCATTGATCTCTATAAAAAATTTCACTAAAAATAACTATTTTTTTATAGTTACACACCTATGTGAAAATTTTGTGTTGAATATTTACCCAAAATATAATAAAAAATATCGGGGTGTGGTGTGTCGTCGACTCAGTCATGTGTTTACGTGAATACGTGTACGTAACGAAACAACTGCAAAATAGCGGCGATCCCCCCTCCACCGCGCGTGTTGTGTCACAGTCAATGAAATTATATATAAAAAAGCACATTCCTCACTTTTTTCGGTTTTGCTATCGAGTGGTTTCATAAAATGTTGGGTGTAGATGTTAGCACTACTTTCAAACTCTTAATTAGGAGATTACTATGTAACGCGTAGTAATTCGTAAATGGAAGGTCATACACTTACTTGTCAGTGAAGTCACAAGGCTCCAACTATAAAACCAGCGCTGTTTTTGCAGCATTATGCTGAGTTGGAAATATATTTGGTCACATTTTAATTTGGATTTTATTCTTTCCTTTTATTTTGTACATGTACTATTTCTTAATTGTTAATGCGTAAGCAGTCTTAGTTTATAAATAGATAATACACACATACACTGGAATAACCTAGTTAACACATCGATAAATGTTATATAAAGTATATATTTAAATAATACCTACACACATACTTAAACATAAAATATTAAGATGATATTTGACTTTATGGGACAGACACACATCGTTTACTTTTATCATAATGGTAAATAATTTAATAACTATAAATTAATATTCTGTATTCAAACAGACACGCCATGTCACTAGACATTCTGGATTTTTTATAAAAGAAAAAAAATAAGAGAAAAAGAAATAAATCAAAATAAGTAATAACTCATCAAATAATAGAAACATATTAATTATCAATAATATATGAACATAAAAAAGTGTAACACGAATATAAGTCTTACCTATTTACGCTCGAAACAGTTATTAACGTATTTTGTAATTCTAGTACCAACTGATGCAACTTTAATTTTAACAGAGTATTGTGTAGACGCGACACTGTAACAGCATTAAGACTCAGATCTGGACACATTCCATGCAATAAATTTTTATACTTGATGCGAAAAATTACCTCACCAAATTGTTCAGTTTCTAATATTATCGATGATGTTTATCACATTTTGATAGAATGTGCCCAGAACTCAAGAGAAAGAGCAAATTGTAATTTACATTTATCCTTAATTGGTAGTAGTAATAGTATTTTATCCGCCCCGTTATCAGATGATGCCAAAAACTGTATTTGTTAGTTAATAAGAGATTAAGTAACTAGTAAACATAATAAGTTTATTTATTAGTAATTATATTTAAGATTTTAGGGCGGCATAATCGCATCAGCGACAAAGCCCTTTATATATGAATAAAAAAAAACTTTAAATTGTTTTAAAAAGTTGCTGTAAATTTGAAGCTGCTTCGAAATGCAGTTGTGCGGTGTCAAGTTATTACAAGCTAATAAGCGAAAGCTCTTTTTTATATATATTTTGGTCTCGGGCCCATTTTAACTTTTGGAACAGATGCTACTTTAATCCCATATCGAAACTTACGCCGAATGTCTAAGTGAAAAAAAAACTACCGATCAAAATCTTTCCTGCGCTTCTCGGTCGCTTCACAAGCGCGAGTGTGGTTTCACAACGACAATATTCGTATTCTGAGTGACGTGAACTAGATACCCTATTCATTCGTAACGAAATATTACATATTTAATTCTAGCCATGCTGCAAGTACATTATAGATGTACTTGCAGCATGGCTCACGAATGGGTCGGATCGGCCGAGAAAGAACCATGCTCTCACAGAATGCCAGCGTAAAAAAGCGTATGGTGAGTGTATAGAAACGGAGACCGATTTTACTGGAAACGGGGAATTCTGTTTTTGTCCTCAGGGGTGAAAACGCATTTGCATTTTGATACTCAATGGATGAAAATTGTAGATGTCTATGGGCTGTAGCATCCACTTACCATCAGGTGGCCTGTGTTCGTTTATCACTCTTATTCTAAAAAAACAATTATACGCTTATATTTAAGTAGGTACTATCCCAACTGATTTGAAGTGGCGATGTAGCCAAAATGGTTAGCTTAACACACGTCTGTTCACCCTTTTCTTGAAGAAATCCACATTGTAATCGAATAGGAAGAGATATGCTGGCAATTTAGTCCACTTCTTTTCCGTACCAACGCATTTAAACGACAAAGCAAACCATTTGGTTTGAACGCGTAGTATGTTGGAAACAAAGAGGCAGTGGTGGGAGTGATTGGAAGAAATAAGTGATTAAAGAGATGGAATCGTTGGCACATGTGCTCGAGGCTATCGAAATTGGTTTTAACCAGATTTAGGTCATCAATAATCCATTTAGAACGCCCTTTGATACAGTCTAAAGCCTTATAAATTAATATGCATCATCGCATTTTAATCCTTAATCAAAGAAAAATGGAAGTAGTCGTGGGCTATACCATATTTGTGGAAAATGATCTATAGGCTATGGAACTTTTCTACTGGATACAAGGAATTCCGTCTTAGTCCTTAGGGGTGACAACGCGTCAGCATATAGATGTTTAACCGAGGATAAATGTCTATGGGCACAGTATCAACATACCTTAGTGTGAAGTGTGTGTTCATTTGTCACTTTTATTCGATAAATTAAAAAAAAAACAGTTATCATCAAGTGAACTATATGCTTGTTTGTTACATTTATTTGTTAAAATAATGGTTCATAGAATGAACGAAATTTTGAACATTTAACTGGCTGTGAGGAAATCGATGGAAAAAGTTTTGATATAAGTCATCAGTTACCGAGTAAATCGTGCAAACTTTGACGTTTATTTCCTTTGTTTCCATCACTCGCGTTATGATTAATAACTTAAGTACTCCCAACAATTACATTTCACAGACATGAAGAACCTAACCTTAAAATATTAAAATTTGCTTAATTTTAAGTTGCATAAATATAATATTTTTATTAATTGGCTGCAGAAGCATTCAAGATGTGTTTTTTTTTGTGATTAATTGAATTTAATATTCTCTAAATATAAAGCTTTTGAAATCGTAACGAAGATAATTTTGTTTACTTTTAATTTTACTTCGTTTTATTATAACCATTTTTTGAAAGTAGAAGAATGCGGGTTAAGAATGGGTGAGTTAACCGTCAAATGCCTTTTGTACGCCGATGATCAAGTCATACTTGCGTTGTCAGCAGCCGAGTTGCAAATGATGGTTACATTAATGAACAGGACATTAAAAGAAAAGGGAATGAAAGTGAACGCAAGTAAGACGAAAGTTATGGTTTTTGAAAGAGAAGAAAGTAAAACGATATGTGAAATAAGAATAGAAGGGGAGTTGGTAAAGCAAGTATATGCGTTTGTATATTTGGGATGTATGTTTAGCAGGGATGGTAGATATGATAAGGATATAGAACGACGAGTGAATGCAGGAAATAGAATGAATGGGGCTCTACACTCTATTGTGAAAAGTCAGAATGTGTTCAAAAAGGCACGTATGGCAATTTACAATGCTGTGTTAGTACCTACTTTAATGTATGGTAGTGAAAGTTGGGTGTGGCAGAAGAAGCATGAGAGTAGAATAAATGCTGTAGAAATGCGGTCATTAAGGAGTATGTTAGGGATGAAGCTGAATGACAGAGTGAGAAATTGTTTAATAAGAGAAGAGTGTGGTTTGCAAGATGATGTTGTGACCAGGATTAAGAAAGGAATGCTTCGGTGGTTTGGCCATGTAGAAAGAATGAATGAGGAAAGAGTGACAAAGCAAATTTATGTTGCAGAGGTGAACGGCATAGTCGGGAAGGGTCGCCCTAGGCGAAAGTTTATCGACCAAATTGGCGATATATTAAAAATGGGCCAAATCAAGAGTACCTTTAACCGACGAGCGTGTATGCGTAGGTATATGGATGTGGAGGAAGCGAGAGAGGTGTGTCAGGATCGTGCCAAATGGAAGTCCATAATCTCCGCCTACCCCTCTGGGTGATAGGCGTTAGTGTTTATGTTTTATGTTTATGTTTATTATAACCATCGCATATAAAATTTTATGCGTCCCTTTAATCTCTTAATAACTTTAAGGTCAAGACTTTGTGTTATAGTTTTAAACCCCGTTTAACGTGAAATTTAGTTTTCATATCACATACCAGTGTTCTTAGTTTTTGACCCTACATAAACAAACAAACACGTATCGTGAGTGTAGAGAACTGGAGACTCATTTTACTATAATCAAGGAATTCTATCTTCGACTTTGAGGATAGATGTATATGACTATTTATGGGCCACAGTATAAACTTACCATAAGGTGCTCGTTTATTACCTTTTTTCTCATAAAAATAACACTGTTTCTACCAAAACCAAATACAGCAACCCTCTTCAAATAAAAATCAGTAATATTATTTAACGTCGTCATCTACTCGCACAAGTTGCGGGCAATAGCTAGTAATACTTATATAGTATGTATGCCCCATTAAAAACTATTCGAATATGTGATTAATAAAAAATATATTATAAATAATCAAGTGAAATTTTAAAAATTCTGTATTGAATTTTTTATATGTGACGGTTTTTTTCACATCCATATATTTTCATTCAGTTATGTTGATCGGGAAGTTAGTTTAAAACCATTTTTTAAATTAAAACCAAACAGACATGCATGAAAGCAAGTTAAGAAATAAAAATTTGATAAAAATAAATTCCGTTTGTCCCTTCTTCTATATAAAAAAAAGTTTTTTTTTTATATAGAAGAGGGGACAAACGAGCATGCGGCTCACCTGATGGTAAGTGACTATCGCCGCCCATGAACAACCGCAACACCAGGGGAATTGTAGATGCATTGTCGGCCTTTTAGAAAGATGTAAGCTTTTCCTTGAAGGTTTTCTTCCTCGCACAACTTCTTTGTGAAATCAATTACCACCAACGATTTTTCCGGACCGATACGACTTAAAGACCTTCAAGAAAAGAGCCTACTCCTTTTTAAAGTGCCGGCAACGCATCTGTAATTCCCCTGGTATTGCAGTTGTTCATGGGTGGCGGTAGTTACTTACCCTCAGGTGAGTCGCATGTTCGTTTTCCCCCATCCCCTCCTATATTGTCCGGTTCACATAAAGTAAACAACAATAATTTAAACACTTCCTTAGCGGTGTCTTTTAATACCCTTCTTAGGCGTACTACATTTAGCACTCCTGAAAAATGTATACGTGTGTCTTCAAAAACTGTTTTGAAAATTATCCATTCACCCGAGTCTCCATCGAAGATTGGTAAATCCTGGAGGAAATGAGGTGAGGAAGCCTTATCTTTACCCGCTATCTTTATTGCACTCACAGTCTTGTCGGTCAATTCGGACACTCCACACCCGTGTGCCTTCTGTGCATTTCCTAGGTTGCACTCGACTTCTGCCTCCTTGTGGCACGATCCCTTAGACGCTTCCTTATCAGCAGTGTCGGGTTGCGTTAAACTGATCGGCGCGCTCAATTTGGTCTGTCGAACCCAACTCCTCAAGAAAGGTTCCACCTGAGTATTCCGATCTTCATGATCCTCGCTTGAGTCGGTTTCCTCTTCTCGCTTGAGGCGTGCTAACTCCAATTTTGACTAAGTTAAAGCAGCAGAAGCGTTTCAATTTAATCCACGCCTCCAATTCAGCTCTCAGCTTCGCTGATCGCGATGACCTACCTACTAACTTTACGTGACCCATTTTTATTTGTCTGCCCGATCACCGTTTTCGTCGATGCTGCTTCTTCGGTTCCCAATTGACCTACTCTTTAGGCTATCGCTTCAAACCTGGACACGACGGATTTTTTTGCGGTGCTGGCCTGAGTACCACTGGTGTCCATCTTGTTGCTTGTCGCTGCCATAGACGATTCCGCGTCCCACGTATTCGTGGATGTCTCAATGGCAGCTCCAACTCGAAATAGTAGCTGTAGTCGCTCCAGATGATTCCGCTTCTTTCGCCTTCCTTGAAATCCCCGTCCTTGTCCTGGTCCCTTCGACTCTCATTTTGGTCTTGTGCCTTCTTCATCTCGCAGGAGGGTAGTTGTTGGCCTGCGGTCCCTACGGTCCCTAAGGTCCGTACAACCTACAACTTCTACAACTCCCCTACAACCTTAAAACTCTATCAATCTTGGACGGGACCTACCGCGATGAACCGTCAAGGAAAGATTCGTGCAGGAATGGAAAGATTGGGGCCCTACCCTTCAGCGAATGTGACGAAGCAGTCGAGATGTGCAAATGCAGCCTCGCTCGACAGGACTGCGCCACCTCGTAAGGTGTTAAGCCCAAGCTCTGACCTAGGCACCGTTAAGGGTCGGCGCTTGGTATGCTGGTGACTCGCCGCTCAGTCGCGGTTGACGCCTCATCCAAGCGCCCTCTCGCGATCGCGATGTAGTCAGGTGCCTTCCACAAGCTACTAGTTTTGAATTTTTTTTTCTACCCTCCGGAGGTGTTAAGGTAATGAAATCAGCGCAGATTAGACCAAAATATAAGGATCAGCATGGGACAATGTTTTAAAATTTATTTTAATTTTTAATTTATTCTCAAAATAATATTTGCCTGTTATATATAATTAAGGAAAATAAAACAAAAGTCCATCTTTTGTTTCATGTATCTAAATTTATGTATATCAAAAATTTCTAAACAGTTCTTTCAGTGCTTTTCATTTTCTTAATTACGGTGTAAATAATTAATGTAATCAAATCAAATGAATAATTATTTTTTATTTGCCATTACAACAAGAATGCCTCAACTTACACATACAATAACTCTTACATAGAAAATTTAAATATCATAACTATAAACGATATTTCTACAAAATATCTTGCGCTGCACAATTTTCTGCTACGAAACTCAATAAAGTCAGGATATGAAAGTTTGTCGAGTTCTTCCTAAGACGTTGCCTTCGACTTCATTGCATATTGCATGCTTATTTTTTTATAAAACTGAAGTGACAAAGGATTTAACAGTTACATGATGGTAAGTGGCTACTAAAGCTTATGGCCACCGGCAGCCAACTTCAAATAATCAAGGCTACATTTTTTTATAGGATAGGATGACAAACGAGCACACAGTCCACCTGATCGTAAGTGATCGCTGTGGCCCATAGACACCTACATCTATCCCCGTTTGCGAATCAAAATGCAGATGCGCTGTCACCCGTGAGGACTAAGATGGAATGCCTCTTTTCCAGAAAAAAGGGTCTCCGGTTCTCTTAACTCACCATACGAAACGCAGCAGCGTTAAGCTGCTATGTTACGCGGGTATTCTGTGAGAGCGTGGTCCCTTGTCGAGCCGACTCATTCGTGCTACAACTATACAGTAATATAGCTGTAGCATGGCTCTACCACGTAAAAACACATATTATGAGTTGTCACCACTGAGGCATAAGATGTAAACACTGCAACTTATTATATTTATATTATATTATATAATAAGTCGTGTAATGAGTATATGTATTTATAAATCTAGGAACAGGGTTGACACTTCTAAAACTGCAATATAGTTACTGCTTGTACACGTTCTTGGCTGTGTAGCAAAATATCGTGAGGGCACTTATATATCGTAGAAATCAAACATAATCTGAGGTCATTTTAAATAGGTTAATTAAGAGGTTTTGGTTAGCTTGAGGATCAGTTCCGGCGGTGGGGGTTGAGTATTATTCGGCGTGTCTCGCTATGAGGGAAAAAGGTTAGAGTTCTTTAATCCTGAGAGAGAACCATTAAATATCGGCCAGTGTTATTAGAAACGTCAGCATTCGGTTGAATCTATAGATATGTGATGAAGGAAGAAGGACAGTGAACTTTTAGCTGTGAGAAAAAATAAATCCTGCCTATCCCATCGTTTTGACTCACTCACGAGCAATAAATATTTTTCCTTCTCCTGCGTATATTCCAAAATCTAACAGAAGAGTTGAAGAAGAACATAATATAACGATCTAATTCCTACCAATAATTGAGGAAAAGCTACACAGTAGACAGAATCAAGACACCGGGCTAAGACTTGAAAGACTTGCTTGTTGTCAGCATCTTCCTAAGGAAAGATTGCTTGACCGAGTTTGAGCTTATAGTTCTACACTCAATTTATCTTTTTATTTTGTTTTATATTCAACCTTCATCCCTAACGTCTCGGTGTGAACACCTTGTGTGAAGCAACCGGAAATAGCAGCACCATTAGCAAAAATCGCGGGTTTTATACTTGTCTGAACTAGATGGTCACAAAGTCGAAGATTGCGCCTAATCTTTCATAAATTATACATCCAAGACCATTTTTCATGACCCACTTTTAGCTACTTATACTAGTATAATTAAAATGTGGTTAAACTTCGTTTGTTTCTTTTTTTAGGTATTATTATTAAATAAAAAAAAAACAGTTATAAAATGTAATGTATGCTTCAATCGGAATAAATGTGTTTCATTCTTTGTATGGCCTACAAAGTATTGTTCTAGTGTAGGTAAGTCCATGTGCCATTTATGTATGTTTGCTTCCACGATACTGAAGAAAGCGACAGTGTGTGGGTAACTTTTTTTAAATGATATCAAATAAAGGATAGGTTCCGTAAAAAACTCAATCTTTTTGATCTAAATTACTTTGAGAAAAACATAGTCGTTATAATGTTCGTCGAGTCACGTCTTAATGTTCGAACCCTCCGCCAAAATATACGGATTCAAGGCCAAAAAAAACGTAATGAAGATCGATGTGAGTCGACACTAATTTCCTCAAAAACTGTTTAGCATATTTAGAGAAAAATGTATAGTATTCAAAAAACAACGCCAAATATTTTATAACTTATTCTAAACCAGTACATGACTATAGTACCACACGGTGGAAAGTACAGATGAAGCCTTAAATTGTGAATCACACTGTCTTAGCGTAATGAATAAATGTCTTACGAAAGACGTCGGAAACCGTTTGTTTCGATTGCTTGAAACAAGATAGAGAAAAACCCGCCGACCGCCTGCTTCTCCGATCATATATGGGTAGGGAAGAATTAAGAAATAAGAAATAAGTAAGATAATTTAACAATAATACTATAAAATATTTAATACAAAGCTGTTTTTAAAATTGAGAACAATATCTATAAAATTAAAATGATCTACAGTGAATCCAATTATGTATTCTTTATTATTTATTGTGTACTTGAAGAATATTATTTATATATAATTTTAATTAATTCTGTAATCTAATATAACTTACTAGCTGTGCCCCGCGGTTTCACCCACGTATATCCTGCGTCTGCGCCTCGTGACATGCGAACTTTGAAAGAGACATCACGACGGACGGTTGCTAAATTAAAAAAGATTTTTAAAGTGAAATATGTTACTTAAATTACATGGTAAACGTAATTGGTGGTTATGCATGTTTTAACAGTGGTAGAGCCACGCGGCAGCTTTTGCTGCCGCATGGATGGGCGGGCTTGAACCGGGTTGGTACCACGATCTCACAGAAAACCAGCGTGAAGTAGAGGTTTACCTCTGCGTTTCGCTTGGTGAGTGCAGGTGGCCGGAGGCCCTTTTTACTGGAAATGAGGCATTCCATCTTAGTCCCCACGGGTGACAACGCATCTACGTTTTGATTTGTAATAGAGGACAGATGTAGATGTCTATAGGCCACAGCAACCACTTACCATCAGGTGGACTGTGTGCTCGTTTGTCACCCTTATTCTATAAAAAAAAGTGCATGGTGCAGGTACTGATATAGCTTTGAATACGAACTGATTTATTTGGGTTACCTAGATACGAATAATGTGGCCTAGTTTGTACCGGCGTTACTATTACATACTTTAACATGAAAAAGTAGTTATTTTGACATAACTGTAATAGTTAGATATATGATATTACGGACTTTTTTGTAGATATTGATGTCCTGTATAAAACTGTAGCACATCATTTTGCTCTATTGTCAATAGTTTCCGCAGCGTACGCGATATAAGGATTCTTTTTGGTATTTTTTTAACACCTTGGGTTACATTAACGAAGTTTTCATAGGGATCCCTAACTTTTTGAAAATATTCTATCGCTTATGTTCATCAGGGATAATGTTGGATTTCAATGGTGAAAGAATTTTTTCAAATTGTTCCAGTAGTTTCGGAGCCTATTCAATTCAAACAAACAAATAAATAAACAAACAAATCTGTCCTCTTTATATTATTTATATATAATAAGTGTAGATGTTAGGCTCGGGCCTATAAAATACACAAACATATTTGCTCGAAAAGGGTGGTTGAGTTGTATGACACTTAATAATATAAAATAACACCAAATCTTCATCACATCAACAATCACACCAACTCTTAACTTGCAATAAATATTTAGAATTTTATTTTTATTCTTTTCAACTCATAGTGAGTAAAGCTCTCGGTGTTGCAGGAAATTTACTGCTTGGCATGGGCCTGTTCCGTTGTAGAGTCACACTTGACAGGTGAATTTCCAATCGCGACGTAAATTTTCTCGCACATTTTACTTTCTTGCCTCTCGGAGTATTTTATATTTAATGTATTTTCTACGTGGTAGAGCCATGCTGCTGCTATATTAGTAGTATAGCTGTAGCACGAATGGGTCGGCTCGACCGGGGAAGGACCACGCTCTCACAGAATACTAGCGTAAAATAGCAGCTTGACACTGCTGTGTTTCGTATAGTGCGTGTAGAGAACTGGAGACCATTTTACTAGAAACGAGACATTCCATCTTAGTCGTCACGGGTGATGATGCATCTCCATTTTGATTACTTATTGAGGATAAATGTAGATGCGTGGAACAGAATCTTGTTGTGACGAACACTTTCTTTCGTCATAAGAAGATTCACACGTATACATGGGAAAGACGTGATGATAGAAGTACGATAGATTTCATAATTGTTGATGAAAGAATTAGGAGCGCGGTGGTAGATACAAGGGTTTACCGGGGCTCTAACGTAGGGACGGATCATTACTTGGTCTTATGCCGAATTAATGGTCTTTTCAGACGTTGGAGGCATCGGACATCTGTGTCTACCACAGCGTTACAACGTATAAGAACAGAGAGGTTATAAGATGAAGGTGTGAAAGAGAAGTTCAAATGTAGATTGAGAGAAAATATAAGTGGTATGGCTGAATTGTGTACGAATGATTTAGACTTGGAGACTGTGTGGTATAATGTCAAGAAAGGTTTAGTGGATGCAGCTACCGAAGTATGTGGTGTAAGTAAGAGAACGAATGAAAGGAAAAATAACACGTTATGGTGCGATGATGAGGTACGGATGGAAGTTGAAGCAAAGAAGAAAGCATGGCTAGAATTACTAGCAAACAAGGCTAGTAATTCTAGCAGTATGAATGATGATATTGAAAGGAAAAAGGCAGTTTTTAGACACCTAAATAAGAGAGTAAAAGAAGTAGTTAAAAGGAAAAAGCAAGAAAGAACGGATAAGAATGATAGAAGAATATCGGATAACTTCCAGGCAAACATTAAAATGTTCTGGAAACTCGTAAGAACTACCAGGGGACATTCACAGCAGCCTAGAATGAATGCTATACAAGACCAGAATGGCTGTATTCTGAATGACAAAGTTTTCAGTTTAAGGAGATGGAAGGAATACTTTGAAAGCGTGTTTATGAGTGATGAGACGTTTGAATTAAATGAAATAGAAATTCCGAAAGAAGAGGAAATAGATAGAGATATAAGTATAGATGAAATAATGAAAGCAATAAAAAGTATGAAAGCAGGTAAGGCAGCCCGTTATGATAGAGTATCTCTCGAAATGCTAAGGGCTGGAGAAGGAGTGGTGGCAGACCTGCTGTACACCTTGTTTAATTTATGTTGGGAACTTAAGTGGGTACCGGGAGACTGGTGCAAAGCCGTGATAGTCCCTATATATAAGGGAAAAGGATCACAGCAGGACTGTAAAAACTACCGTGGTATCAGCCTTCTTAGCATTGTGGGAAAACTGTATGCTAAGGTACTAATTGAAAGAGTTATGAAAGAAACTGACGGAAAAATTTTGGATGTGCAAGCGGGATTTAGAAAGGGAATGGGATGTACGGATCAGGTCTTTTCCATGCGCATGATCGCCGAGAAGTTTTTGGTCAAAAACCAAAAAGTTTTTTGTGCGTTCATGGACTTGGAGAAGGCTTATGACAGAGTGGACAGGGATGTGTTATGGCAAACACTGAACTCATTTGGGTTGAGCGCTGGTCTGACACAGGCATTGAAGTCTCTATATAGGGACTCTAGTGCTTGTGTCAGGATCAACGGGGCCTACTCGGACTGGTTTGACATCCATAAAGGTATCAGACAGGGCTGTGTGGCTTCCCCGTGGTTATTCAACCTATTTATGGACAGTTGTTTGGAAAATTTGAAAGTAGAAGAATGCGGGTTAAGAATGGGTGAGTTAACCGTCAAATGCCTTTTGTACGCCGATGATCAAGTCATACTTGCGTCGTCGGCAGCCGAGTTGCAAATGATGGTTACATTAATGAACAGGACATTAAAAGAAAAGGGAATGAAAGTGAACGCAAGTAAGACGAAAGTTATCGTTTTTGAAAGAGAAGAAAGTTAAACGATATGTGAAATAAGAATAGAAGGGGAGTTGGTAGAGTAAGTAGACGAGTTTATATATTTGGGATGTGTGTTTAGCAGGGATGGTAGATAAGATAAGGATATAGAACGACGAGTGAATGCAGGAAATAGAGTGAATGGGGCACTACACTCTATTGTGAAGAATCAGAATGTGTCCAAAAAGGCACGTATGGCAATTCACAATGCTGTGTTAGTACCTACTTTAATGTATGGTAGTGAAAGTTGGGTGTGGCAGAAGAAGCATGAGAGTAGAATCAATGCTGTTAGAAATACGGTCATTAAGGAGTATGTTAGGGATGAAGCTGAATGACAGAGTGAGAAATTGTTTAATAAGAGAAGAGTGTTGTTTGCAAGATGATGTTGTGACCAAGATTAAGAAAGGAATGCTTCGGTGGTTTGGCCATGTAGTAAGAATGAATGAGGAAAGAGTGACAAACAAATTTATGTTACAGAGGTGAACGGCATAGTCGGGAAGGGTCGCCCTAGGCGAAAGTTTATCGACCAAATTGGCGATATATTAAAAATGGGCCAAATCAAGAGTACCTTTAACCGACGAGCGTGTATGCGTAAGTATATGGATGTGGGAAAAGCGAGAGAGGTGTTTCAGGATCGTGCCAAATGGAAGTCCATAATCTCTGCCTACCCCTCCGAGTGACAGGCGTGAGTATTTATGTATGTATATGTATATGATAAATGTAGATGTCTATGGGCCGCAGCAACCACTTACCGCCAGGTGGACTGTGTGCTTGTTTGTCACCCTATCCTATAAAAAAAAGCGAAATTGAAAAAAAACGTAATCTATCTAACTGCCTCTGTAGAATAGATATACATAAACGAATTGTTAAAATAGAAACCAATTTTATAAATGCTACCAGAACTTAGAATAATTTGCCTTACTATTTTAAAAATCTCCCTTGTGTGACATTGAAAGAAAAGCTCACAAATTGGCTGGCAACAAATAGTTTTTATACTTTAGACTTAATGACTTCATAATTTAAATTTTTTTTTTTACAACAGACTTTAATATAAATTATTAAGAATAACTCAAAAACTCTTGGTCAAACGCGTACACGCGTCAATCACGGGGAACAGCTAGTAGTTAATAATTTATGCAAATATTTGTCACGAATACAGTATTGGGAAATACAAGGAACATGATAGCTTATTCAATAAGTTAAATACAGTCGATATTATTGTGACAGATTGTTGTTTGCTTATTTTAATACTATAATAATATGGCGTGATAATATTTTATACAATATCAAGTTACATTTACAAGAATTCATTATGTGATAGAAATTTGAAGCAAGAATTCATTAAGTTTCTACAACACTCTGTAAGAAGACGATAAGAAATGAAATCTAAGGGATTGTGATACTTTTTGTATTTTAGTTTATACTTATTTTTTTCACGTAGGCGTTTTATCAGTAATTAATTAATTAGTTAATAATCTTTGGAAAATCATGATGAATATCTTTTAAACTTTAGTAAAAACCTTAATTTTACTAGGATTTTCTACTGTATCATGGGCACAGTTTATATACATAAATTTCACCATGAAAAACATCCAGACTCGATATAATTATTTGTGGGCCATATAAATGCGTGTTCCGTGCGGGATTAAAACACACGGCCCTTAGAGATGCAACTCATTGCTAAGCCACTGCACCACGAAGCATCAAATATTGTTTATATTTTCATATGCTAGTGAAGTCTTTCATCTCGCACATTTTGAGGATAAATGCCAACAATTAATTTTTCATTGAAATCGATCCTATAGTCATATCACATCAATTTTGATAATGATTCTTATATTCGTGAATATTACACATTAATACGCCCCATTATGTGAGATTTCATCAACCGAAAATATTCATAAAAGTACATCGATTCCTGCTGATTATGATTCATTAGGCAATTGTGATTTAAAATCAAATATGTGTGTGCATAAAAACAAACGATAGAAGTGAAAACTTAATTTTCCAATTATTTTTATTTTATTTTATATATACGATTCAGTGCGTCATCGAGATGAGCGCGCTTGATGTCGAGTATAGCAGAGTTAACCCGATTCAGCGTCAACGACCGGAGCGTAACGGTTCACTTTCCCAGAAAGAACGCGCCTAAATAAGTTTTTACTACAAAACATTTTAATGTTAGTAAGATAGATGGTTGGGTACAATTATTGCTTAGGGATACAGAGAATAATAAAATTAAATCCAACGTCAAGCATACTACTATAAAAAAAATTGAAAACTTGCAATATTGCGTCAATCGAAATCCAATTTTTTAAATTGCTTTTTAATAAAAAAAATACTTTACATAAAAAGTAAGTAAGAGTTAGAGAAAGAGTAAGAGATTGAACTAGAATGAATAACATAAATTCCGCATGATACTCGTAGCTTCAGTAGCCGGTGATAAAAATTAGTGTACAAAATAATTAAAGTCCCAACTTCAGAAGCTGTTGTGTGGAAATTATTATGTACTTGTTAGTTCTTTGAAGTCGGCTTTTACTTCTTATTAAAAGTTTAATTTGTGATCTACCATGGGGAGTGCTCTGAAGAATTGTTCGGATTAATCCCAGCCGCCAAATTTCACAAACGCACATCGCGGCAGAACTCCCGATACCATCCACACCATTTGGATGATTGGCGATCCACCACTGTGCGATTTAGAAGATGTTTTCTTCCTCACACGACTTCCTTGTGGAATCGATTACCATCAGCGATTTTTCCGGACCGATACGACTTAGGGACCTTCAAGAAAATAGCGTACTCCTTTTTAAAAGGCCGGAAACGCATCTGCAATTCCCTCCCTGGTGTTGCAGTGGTTCATGGGCGGCAGTAGTCACTTACCATCAGGTGAGCCGCATGCTCGTTTGCCCCCTCTCCTATAAAAAAAAAAAACAACTTTTTAGTGGGTTGAGGAATACCACTAGCTTAAGATAATGACTCGATTGTGGTCTAAATAGTTACATTAAAACATACCCCCAATTTTCCAAATATTACCTATATAATAAAACAAGATTCCTAAAAATCGATTCACAATTAACAAAGGTATGTCAATACATACTAAAAAGTAAGTCGATTTGATGACATGAAAAAGTAACAACTAGTTCGGGCTAACTATTCAAGACGTCCAACATGAGCTGTTGGACATCCTTCGTTTCCTCTTAGTTCGCCACATTTTTTAAATCAGAGTGGGCGAACGAGCATGCGGCTCACCTGATGGTAAGTGATTACCGCCGACCATGAACAACTCCAACACGAAGGAAATTGCAGGTTACCTTGCCGGCTTTTTGGAAAGGAGTAGACTCTTTTCGTAAAGGTCCCTAATTCGTATTGTTCCAGAACATTATATTTAAGGCGCATGGTTGAGCAAAATGTCGCGCTAGTCGTCATTTATGCAGTATTTAGGAGCTATCTACTTTTTATTAAAAAGATATATAAACTTATAAAAAACACATATTTCTACATAATCTTGATTCCATAAGAGTCATATCTAATTGTTTTGAAAAAAAAAATATTAAAATAATCTCCTTACAACGAAACTATACAAATGTGAAATAATTATTGATAACATGCATCTCCTCGTAAAGTAAGCACTATTTTATTTTGCGATTGACACTAATGGATAGGCAATTTATTATTGAACATTTCTATCATAAATTTTTTTTCAAAAGACCAAAATTTGATCTAATTAAGAAATTATTTTAAAAACTGGGCGTATTCACTGCCCACAGGATTACTGGAGTCAGTGAGCGCTAAGCTCTTGAAGGTGAAACCCGTATCGTTAGTCACGGCGTCGGCCAGCGTACACGCTCACGTCATCTTATCAGTCGATAATATTATTATTATTTATAGGTAGTATTATTTGTTTGTTTTGAGTATAATTTTTCGTATTAGTTATACATATATTTGTTGCGTTTTTTACTGCGCGATGAAGCTTTATGCGTATATTTTCTTTGAAGTAAATTCAAATATAAAAATTAAGCACCATTAGCATGTACTATTTGAATCCATAATTAACATTTCGACAAATATTATAATTTACACTATAAAAGCTAATTCAATATTATCAGTATAGTATACAGTTAAAAATAATCCTAATACCTAACCTCAATATCTTAGTAGGTATAGTAATTCGGTAAAAATATCTAAGTAGGTATTAATATACCTACCCAGTATAACTAATCACAATAGGTACCTACGTAGGTATTATGATTAGATAAAAGGTACTTATCTAAATAGTTACCTACTTTAACTAAGTAAGTACTAATACCTACCCGGGCATCATTTAGTTACAACCCAAAAACCCCTATTTAACTAAACTAAATTTTTTTAACTAAATTTAACTAAAAAAAAACTAAACTGACCATTTATTTTTCAACTCAAGACAGGACATGGGTTTATTTATACTTTAAAACCTATAACTTTATACAATAAGTGTTCACTATAAAATTATATTCGGTATAGACGGTAATTATTAAATGCAACATATTTTTTTAATTATTAATTACATTAGTCAGTGGATTAAATTTGCTTTAATAAAGTTGGTGATGATTTTAAATAAGAATACAATTCTGGGCAAGGCTTTTTTTATTGTTAGCTTTGTTAACATCGCCTTTAGAATTAAAACCGTAAGTGTTTTTTTCAAACGTCCACAATTTATTCAAAATAGAAAAACACTCTTGCTACTGGAGCATTTGTACCAGGTAGACATAAAATATATTCGATTAAAAAAATATGTGTAAGATTGTTGGCTTTGAATACTTCCGTCCAACGTGTTACGGGACAATTTTATGTCCCGGAGCTTTGTTTAGGCACAATAGGACAGGTGACGGAGAAAAGGGACAGTCCCGTTCAAAACGGGACGTATGGTCACTTTACCTATAACCCGGCGACGACTCCGTGGCGCAGTGGCTTAGCAATCAGTTGTTGCGCTGGGGGCCGCGGGTTAGAATCCCGCACGGAACAAGTATTTGTATGACCTACAAATAATTCCGGGTCTGGATGTTTGTCCTTGTGCAATTTATGTTTGTAAACTGCCTCCACGACACAGGAGAAAATCCTAGTGTGGGGGTAACGTTTTTTTGAAATTGAAATTGAAAGATTGAACCCTTATACTTCTTGTTGATTTTTGTATTATCTTTATTAAAGTTAGCCTTATATATAAATAAATATAATTACGTATGTATAAACAAAATTGAATAAAAATAAAAACAAACATGTTTTTTTTTCATCCTCATCAATCATTGGGGTAAGGATAGTGTCAGCCAGCATAAGTAATAAGCAGGCTAAGTTACAAAGTGCTCAGTTCAAAAATTAGTAGGTAAGTATATTACTTTTCAATACGTGACACGTAAAAATTAACAATAATCAAAAACACATCTGCGAAACATCCTATTTATTAATTTATTCTTTATTGCACCAAATATTTGTACATAAGGCGAGCTATCTATCTATTTACCTATAGTGAGTAGGTATCTTTTAAACACACAATTTTCAATGCTTCATTTTTAATATATAATTAATTACAAAATTTCATAATTAGACAATATATGAGAATACATAATTCTACTATAATGCAACTAATATACCGAATAAAAAAATTAATATACATTTATCGTTGTACGCCGTGTGAATTTCGAGTAACGAAAAAATAATACTACGTTCGTACAGTAGGTGGCGTCTTGCATATTACTTACGCGATATATTGTAGCGAATCGGCGCGGCGGACGGAATGCTCAAGGTCGTTCGCATGGAGTAGCCCCTTAATATACCGGATTTTTGGACTATACGTATCGCGTGTTATTTGAATAAAATAATCTGTAAAAGAAGAATAAAATCTCAGCCATTTATTAATTTATTCCTTCTAGCCTATTAAACGTCCAGAACTTAGATATAATGATAGGTCTTCGCGCGCTCAGACTAGATACCGCCAGCGCTCTTGTAAAATGCGGCAACAAATACTACGCCGAAATCGGCGTACCCCAGCCAGTCGCGTTGCAGGCGATATGTGATGTGGACGTACCGAATATTTTATTAAATTTTGATCATATTCCGAAATAAAATACCAGTTTGCGTAGGGAAACTGTGTAAAAATAATACTACAAGAAATAAGAAAGACACTGGGATCACATACTATCAGTAAGTATTATACAATTTCGAAACACGAGCCATAAAAAGGTAACAAAAAATGAAAGACGCCATTCAGTGTTGCCGCGTATACAAAAATAAAGTTCCCCGTGGCTGAGATTTTTATAAGTGAATTTATTGTTACTATATTTTTTTTATAGGATAAGGGTGAGGGGACAAATGGGAAAACAGGTAGCAGTAATTTTCTGAACTTAAAATAATAAAAAAGCAAGTGATAGCTGCATACCAACCCACATTGCCAAGCGTGACGACTTTGGCAAATATCCCCCCTATAAGGCAATATGAGAGGGGGCCTATGTTTATCAGTAGACTTATGAGCTGTTACGTATGTATGTACAATGTACATAATTAAAAGAAAATAATATTTGTCTGTAAAGCTGTCACTTTTATGGTAGGATCATATTTAGTGACGTCTAAACCAGCGGATTTAAATAAATTATCCAGCGTGCCGCATGGCGTCAGTTGAGAGGAACGTGCTAGACCGCACTTTGGATAAATTCTCACGAACAATATATGGGTTCCCTGTAGCAGGCTGTTTTAATGAGCAGGTGGTTGCTACGTAAAGCAGTTTATCAAATTAGGGAGTTTTTACATAAAAATCAAACAAAGAAACAGAAAAAACGACCTCAAAAAACTAAACAGAAACAAATATCTACTTAAAAGACTTTGGAAGTATAGAATAATGTCTACATAATTTAAATGCATTTTTTATTGTATAAGGGTGATAAACGAGCACACAGTCTACCTGATGGCTAGTGGTTGTTGTTGCCCGTAGGCATCTACATCTTTCCTCGATTAAGGATCAAACCGAAGATACATTGTCAACTCTGAGAGCTAAGATAGAATGCCTCGTTTCCAGGAAAAAGGGTCTTTGCGTATTCAAGACCTTATTTCCCCTTATTTGAATGTTTTAAAAGCCATCGATTAATCTTGGTGACGTTAAATTTAAACACATGATATAAGTCACCAGCATCAGTTTCACAAAACACGATTTGAATTACCGCACCGCATTGTTATTACATTGCGGTTATCAAATGAACCTTCATAAATTAATGTTTAACTATCATTAATTATAAAGCAACGATTAAGCGTAAACTATATTATAAATTGTATTTTTCCGCCTAATGTAATATTATGTTATCCATCCGTTATACTAGGCAAGCGGGAATTTAAGTGCTTGTGCGGCGGCGATAATGTATAAGAGAATCCACCACCCTATTTCAGAGCCATTTTAGTTTCGTAAGAGTCTATAAGTGAATTGAGAGGCGATTATGGCGATATTAAATAAACCATGTAGCAAAAAGAAAGTAACTTGATATGCTGCCCATATATACAACATGAATAAAAGTCAAATCTTAGAAAGCATTAAAATTTGATACATAAATTGCCTTATAGAAGAGATGTTTCCATAGTTGACTTGCTTGGCAGTTGGGTGGGCTGCCGCAATTTTTTTAATGCAATTTCAAGGACCGGCAGTTTTATTAGCTTCTTGTGAACAAAAATAGATCATCTAAATGTAAAGAAAAAAATCCTTTCAAGTTTATAATTATAGTTACATTTAGACGAATCTCTAGTTGTTTCTTTTATCTCGAGATATTCCTTAGTTTGCTCAAAAGGATCAACCAGTTTGACTAGACTGTGACGTTAATAAGAACTTTAAGCCCTTCAAGCCAATAAATTGAATAACATAGTTTTAATTTTGATTTTGAAGAAATATTTAATAATTAGTGAAAACCGGTTTCAAATAATAATAATAGTAATATTTTAGTTGCATAAAACATGCTATATAAAAGGTTTTACATAAAGTTACAGATCAGCATGTTTTGCTATGGTTATTTATACGTAGTAGGACGTGACAGCGGTTTTTATGTTTGTTAAGTTTATACGCCATAATACGCTGGTATTCTGTGAGAGCGTGGTCTTACCCCGGTCAATCTGACCCATTTGTGATACAAACATATTACATACATCTACCACGTATTGGATTTATAAGCATTTTCTATCTGAAAATACATTTCATAGAGGCTTCAAAGACAGGAATAATAAACAGTTTACCTCTCACATATTCGAAAATAAATCTCAAAGCAGAACTAACACAGCGACGGCAGGTCTACGTGAAACTGCACAGCCTAAGGGTGGGGACGTTATAAAACGCAAGTCTCGCTTGAAGTCCGCGTACTGCAGCGGACACGATTAATCCGCATTGTGAGCTTAATGACTTTTAGATCTGTGTTGGAAATACAAAGGTATTTTGTATAAGGTTAAATTTGCCCACTTTGTTGCTTAATATAATATTTTCATCATCATCATAATCATTTCTTCCTCTCACAAGTCGACAGCTGCACAAAGCACCAAGGAATACTACAAAGCACGGTTTTTAATCGCTACCTTTATATGCTTATGGACCACAGCATCATTTTTACAGCAGTTGAACTGTACATATATATATATACTAGATTATCCACCGTTATTGGGACAACCTGTATTAATTAATAATTAATAATTATTATTATTAATTCTTCTGTACATGTGTATGTCACTATAGTCCTACTAAACGACTGGACCGATTTTGATGAAGTTTTTTTGTGTATTTGAGTGGGTTGTTGACGAGATCCCGTAATGAACCGTGCCAAGGCAGTATGAATCGCTAGTGTTAATATTATTTATTTATTACGTATACAAGTCGTGCGTTACAGAATTAGAGAGGTTCTCAGAGGCTAAGCCTAGTATGTATCATTCATAATCTCTTGTTTTAACGTTTTGCGGTATATGTGATGATGAGATGTGTTTTAATTTCCTGAACGATGTCCAGCCGAGTAAAATACATCGATTGACCTCTCGGTTGAAGATGGATTTACTAATCGGATAATTTGTCCTAGGTATACATACTCGTCAAAAACTTCTAGCGTAGTGCTCCCAACAACAACCGGCGTAAGTGTGACATGAAAGTTACTCATGACCTTAGTTAATTAAAAATAGTCAACTATTTTCATATTCCTTGTTTCCTTTTTAACAATAATTTAATTGATCTCAGTAAATGCTGCTAAACAACTCACAATTAAGTCTGGAAAGAGCAACATCTCTAGGGAATACCCGGTTGTTATTTTATATCTAAAAATAATCAAATATTCTTCCACTCATTTATATAAATAAAGATATAATTATCATTGTTACTTCCTTTTCAATTTTACATTGTTCTTTTCAATCTATTTTAGATTGCTCTTGTTTCAGTTTTATTTATACCACTTGTAAGCTTCGCTGTAAGTCAACAGAGGTCCTTCCAAACCAGCTCCGAGTAATCAATTACCGACTTAGCAAGACTTATTGTTTTGTTTGTATTATCCAACGACCCGAGGCTCTTGTTAACTTCATCATCATTACAGCCCTTCACAAGTCCACTGCTGAACATAGGCCTCCCCCAAAGAATGCCACAAAACACGGTCCTGAGCCACCTGCATCCATCGACTTCCTGCATGTCTTACCAGGTCGTCACTCCATCTCGTGGGGGGACGCCCTACACTTCGCCTACCGGTACGAGGCTGCCACTCGAGAACCTTTCTTCCCCATCGGTTGTCGGTTCTTCGAGCTATATGGCCGGCCCACTGCCACTTCAGCTTACTAATCCGTTGGGCTATGTCGGTCACTCTGGTTCTACTGCGGATATACTAATTCCTAAGTTTATCACGCAGAGAAACTCCGAGCATAGCCCTCTCCATAGCTCGCTGAGCGACCTTGAGCTTCCTCATACGGCCGGCAGTGAAGGACCACGTCTCAGTTCCGTAAGTCATCACTGGCAACACGCACTGGTTGTACAATTTCGTTTTAAGGTTTTGAGGTATGTCTGACGAGAAGATGTGTCGTAGCTTCCCGAACGCTGCCCAGCCGAGTTGAATCCGTCGATTGACCTCTCGGTCGAAGTTGGACTTACCCAGTCGGACTATTTGTCCCAGGTAAACATACTCGTCAACAACTTCGAGCTTAGTGTTCCCAACAACTATCGGCATAGGTGTGACATGGACATTAAACATGATCTTAGTTTTGTCCATGTTCATCTTAAGACCTATCCGTTGGGAAACACTATTGAGGTCATTGAGCATAGTGCTTAGGTCCTCCAGCGATTCTGCCATAAGGACTATATCGTCGGCAAATCGAAGGTGAGTGATGTACTCGCCATTGATGTTGATACCGTATCCTTTCCAGTCCAGAAGCTTGAAAATGTCTTCCAATGCAGCGGTGAAGAGTTTCGGGGATATGACGTCACCCTGTCTTACACCTCTCTGCAATTGGATAGGTTTCGTACTCTGGTTCTGTACTCGGATAGCCATCGTAGCCCTACTGTACAAGCACTTCAACACTTCGATATACCGACAGTCAACTTGGCACCGCTGAAGGGACTGCAGCACCGCCCAAATTTCGACGGAATCAAAGGCTTTCTCATAGTCCACATACGCCAGACATAGTGGCAAATTGTACTCTTCGGACTTCTGTACAACTTGCCGAAGGGTATGTATGTGGTCTATGGTGCTAAAGCCCTTTCGGAAACCGGCTTGTTCGGGAGGCTGGAAGTCGTCAAGTCTGCGCGCGAGACGATTCGTAATGACTCTCGAAAACAGCACGTAGACGCGGCTCAGAAGGGAAATCGGTCTGTAGTTCTTCAAGAGAGCGTTGTCACCTTTCTTGAAGAACAAGACCACCGCACTTCTGCTCCACGCCTCCGGTGTAATGCCACCATGGAGGACGGAATTAAAGAGCTTCTGAAGGACTTCAAGTACCGGTCTTCCACCCGCTTTCAGAAGCTCCGCTGTAATTCCATCCTCGCCTGGGGCCCTACCGTTTTTGAGGTGCTGGAGAGCCATTCTAATCTCGCTCAGACTGACGTCCGGGATATCTTCGGAATAGTGTCGAATGAGACTCGCTCTTGGATCGTTACTCACACTTGCGTGTGGCTCCAACGATGACGTGTACAGCTGCCCATAGAACCTCTCAATCTCACTCAAAATCTCAGGTGTCCCGGAAACGATGCTGCCACATTCTGTCTTCAGCTTTGACAGTTGGCTCTTTCTGGCAGACAGATCTCTGGCAAAGACTTTGGAGCCTCGGTTCCGCTCGATCGCTTCTTCAATACGAGCTGTATTGAAGTTGCGTAAGTCCCGCCGCATGCATTTGGAGATCTGTCTGTTCAGATGCCTGTATGCTGTCAAGTCTGTTGAAGAATGTAGCTTCATCTCCCGTCTAACAGCCATGAGATTAAGAGTGTGATCGGAGAGTTTTTGTGTTCTTCTGCGGCGGGTCTTGCAGAACTTAGCTCCAACCGCATGGACAGTTTCCACGAGCTTGTCGTTCATATCGTCCACTTCATTGCAGTCTTCTAGGCACTGAAAACGGTTTTGTAACTCGAGCTGAAAGGTTTCGGGACTTTGAAACAGAGCACGAGGGGGACGGAGCGTTGACTTCATTAGACGAGACCTCTCCAACTTAACGTTTAGGTTCAGTGTGCCTCTAACCATTCGGTGATCGCTACCAGTTTTCACCCTCGCGATCACGGAGACATCACTGAACAGTTGTCGTCTGGTCGTCATAATGAAGTCAATCTCATTTTTTGTGGAACCGTCGGGGCTCGACCAGGTCCACTTCCTGTGGGGCCGCTTCTGGAAGAAAGAGTTCATCATAAAGAGTCCCTCTTTCTCCATGAAGTCGGCCAGCTGCTGGCCCCTTGGGTTCCGTTGCCCTATTCCAAATTTCCCTACTTTCAGCTCACCGTTCTCTCTTGTGCCTAGTTTTGCATTGAAGTCTCCCATTAACACCGTATATTGGGTTTTGGAGGAATGCATGGCTCTAGAGATATCCTCATACATTTCCTCCACCTCCTCATCGGGGTGTGCCGAGGTTGGTGCGTAAACCTGTATGACCTTCAGCGAATACCGTTTGGTGATTTTGAGTATAAGGTACGCAACCCTCGTCGACACACTCCCGATTTTTACAACGTTGTTAACGAGAGACTTGTGGACGATAAATCCGACACCTCCTTGGGACAGATGGTCGCCCTCCCGGTGATAGAGCAAGTTGCCGGATTCGAGGATTACCGTGTCCTCCCCCTCTCTTCGGACTTCAGATAATCCTATAATATGCCAGCGCAACTTGTGTATCTCTTCTTCCAGCTCCACGATCTTCTCGTCAGTCCTCAGGGTGCGTGCGTTGTACGTTGCCAGGTCGAGTCGTCTAAGGTGGCAACCGAACCTCCACCGGAGATTCTTAGCACCCCCTGCCCCGCCGTTACCATGGTCGCCACCGTAGCCAGGAATAGCGGGGCCGCCGGGGACTGGGGGCCGTTTTTTTGTTGCTCTCATCATTGGGGGTATTTGCCATAGTTGCCACGCTTGGCGAGCGGGTTGGCAACCGCAGTTTTTTTATTGTCATTTGGTTATTATCAGGAAGATGCTGCTGCCCATCTCCTGGCTGTTTCCCTTTGTCGCCTTTTACGACACCCACGGGAGGATATGGGGTAGTGGATATTCTTGACCGCCACTACACGGCAACTTACAAACTTAAAAAAATGCTTTAAGTAGCAAGCAATTTATTTTCTTTATTAATAATTATTTAAAATTGATCTATATTAAGATCTTATTACCATTTGTATTATTATGATCATTAGCTATCATTATCAGATCATATAAGTTTGCTAGTTAAGATCTTCCATTGAAGAAACGATTAGTCTTTAAAAAAATAGTATAGAATAATTTTTATTCAGTGTAGATTACAAAAATACGTATTGAAAATTATTTAAGCTATGTCACTAGTTCGCAAAAAATACTTATTAACAATAAACTTAAATAAAATGAATTGCAATAATAATTTTTAAATCAAACATTTTGTACAGCCGATTTCAATATAAGTTATTAAAAATAACTGAAAAAATATTAGTCTGACCTTTATCAAATTCATACGGGACCACACGAGAAGTATTAGCTTTCATATAAAAAAAGAATCATCGAAATCGGTTCACCAAGTAAAAAGTTATGAGGTAACACACATAAAAAAATATACGCGTCGAATTGAGTACCGTCTCCTTTTTGGAAGTTGGCAGAAAACAGCAGGCCATAAGCAAATAAAACTGAATGCGTAAAAGGTTCACTTAAAAGAGAAAATTTAATGTCACTATCTAGCTAAATTGTTTTGAACACTTTTCAAGATTACTTAATTTCATTTGGAACCTAAATCACAGTGTTAAACTCCAAATGACTTTTTACCATTACTTTATAATAACAACTTTAAAAGGCATGCGGTTCACCTATGGTAAGTGACTACCGCCACCAAATACATAAATGTAATTTTATCTTGCCGTTTATCAAACAGATTCCCTCTGTAAAAGTAATTGTCCCGATAAATTTTAATAATTTAAATATTGTAAATTCACCATATCCACCTCAATTTTATGTTATAGCTAATAATTACTGCCGTTTTGTATTTAATATTTAAGAAAGTTGGTACATAAATATTATAACAACAATTTGGTGTTGGAACAAAAAGTGACAGGTAAAGAACATTGTTTTAAAAGTTATTGTAATCCTTATTTCATATCATTCCTTTTATAAATTAAAGATATATTCTATTACTCGTGTTATTACATTCTTTGTGAGTTTCCTTTCGAATTGTTTTAACGATAATTTGATTTGAGACTTGTAAATAGAAAAAAAAAACAACAACCTTACATTAGCTTACTCTGCTCCTTCTGTTTGCGATCTTTGTTTTCTTTTATTATTTATAATAAATAGTAAAATGAATACTCGCAACGCCAAGACGCGCCAGATGGAGAACCAACTCCATCTTGAGCTCCAAGAACTTAAGGCGTCCAGGGAGCAGTGTGAACTGTTGCTTAAGGAAAGGGATGATAATGAAAGGGAAATAGCATAATTGCCAAAAATATACAATTGAAATGTGATATGGTTAAGTTACATACAGAATACATAAGTGTTAAAAAAGAAAGAGATCAGCTACAGGGAACGGTTAATGAGTTTACCAATGCAGCAAGGAATATGAGGAAGCTCTCAGGTTAATTGCTGCATTGAAGTTACAGTTGAATGAGACTAATGAGCAAATAATACAATTTAAAACATATATAGATAACCTTAAAGCCTCCCAGACTCAAAGCCTGTTCTCTGAGCTTGTGCAATGTGATACTTCAAGAATGTTACAGCAACTAGCAACAATCGACTTGACTGGTGACGACTCTTCCACTTCAGGAAACACAGTAAGGATTAATTGCAGTAAAACCAAATTGAAGAAGTATATAAAAGTTAATAAATACATAAGGAAAGTACAAAAATTAATAAGAAATAAGATTAATACCAAAAATTATGTTAATGTATGTAAAGAAAAGCAAGCATTGTTATGTGAATTTAAGTTGTATTCAATTGAGGTGGATAACATAAAAAAATGTTATGATATATGAGACTGAAGTAGAGTGCCTTAAATCAGAAATATTATCACTTAAGAACTCCCTTCAAACTGTGTACTATAAATATAAATCAGCCCAAAATGAAATAAAAGAACACATATTGGCTATGGATAATCTGGTAAAGACTTGTAAATATAATGAGGAGCGGTTTGACTCCTTAGTTAAATATCAATGTGAGTGTCAGCGCTCAATGCCAGATTCTTCAAAGTCAGTGTGTGCTGATAATATTATACCATCACCAAAACTCTATGACAGTGCCATAGCAGAGGATATTAAAATAATAAATAACTCAAATAATACTAAAAATAATATAATTGTTTATAGCGATGACATGGGAAAAAATCTAGGCATAACTTTAAATAACTCTTTAAAGGACAAAAAGTTACAAATTGCTGCATGCCTGGAGCGTCTTTTAGTGACATCCTAAATAAAATTATTGTTACTAAATTTTGCCCAAATAGTACAATAATAGTTTTTGTTGGTAGAAGAGGCAGTGTCAACAACAAACAGTTATTAAGATATATTGAACAACATAATAACTTAAATGTACACAAAATTGTCTTGTTCACACTACCTTATATACAGGGATTGCCACAAGAAAATAATTTAAGACATAATTTAAATATACAAATGCATAATTTAATATGTAATAATAATTTAAATTTGACATATAATTGTAATGATAATAATCATAAATTTCATGTAATTGACATAAATAATTTAATAAAAAAGTTTTGGATAAAAGATAGGTATTACCTATCCAAATATAATTTAAGACTGATAGCAAATGTGCTATCTTATTATTTACTTTTTAACTCAGCCAAGTTTTTGGCTACCAAGACTGCTTTTATTGAGCATAATCATTTGACATTTAATTCAGAATCAGTTCCAACTAATTTAAATTAGTGAATGTGACAATAGAGGCAATCTCTAGCAATAATAAGAGTTTAATTGATTTTGAATACAGCCCACAAATAAGTAATAAAAATTGTTTACACCTGGTGCATCAAAATATACAAGGCATGTTGGGCAAAGAATTGGAAGTTGAATTGTTTTTAAATAGTAACAATATACACATCCTTTGTATTACTGAACATTGGCTAAAAGATTATAATTTCATGTTTAATTTCAGAAATCACCAGGTGGTCAGTTCCTTCAATAGAGAAAAAAGTATACGTGGTGGCTCCTTAATATTACCAGATAAGTCATTATTATATAAAGAACGTAAGGATATTGTGAGCCTCTCTGTTGAACAAACTGTAGAAATGGCTTGTGTGGAGCTCGAGCACCTCATTGTTGTAAGTGTTTACAGACCCCCATGTGCTTCTTATGACCATTTTGGAAGGATTGTGGAAGAAGTTTTACTCAAGCTTAGTAAACAGAACAAGTCTGTTGTAATGTGTGGAGACTTTAATATCAATCTCCTTGAAACTTCTTCCATTAGTATTAAGTTTCGCTCATTGTTTAAATCGTATAATCTTGTAAATTTATTCTTAGAACCAACACGTATTGCTGGGCCTAGTGCGACCTGTATAGATAACATTTTTACAGATGTTAAGCCCTTGCATAAATCAATTATTCAAAATTTAAGTTAAGATCACTGTGGACAGTTAGTATCACTACCTTACATACACAAAAAACAAAAAAATAAGAAAGTTGTGTTTGTTCCAATAAATGAACATCGCTTGGAGAGGTTTAAAAGTAATATAATAAAAAGAATTCCATCACTTTAGTTTAAAAATAGTGCTAATTATTTGTATGCTACATTATTTGAAATTATAAGTTGTGAATTTAGTAGAATATTTACTTCTAAAATTTTTTCTTTTAACAGTCGCAAATCATTTAATGAATGGGCGACAGAAAGAATTTATAAGAGTAAACGTAGGTTATACGAGCTTTATGATGAAAGATCATATAATAGTAGTGTTATATTTAGAGATTATGTAAAAACATATTCTAAAATAATTAAAAAAGTATGCTCCACTGCTAAGGCTTTACATTTAAGCAACAAAATTAAAACTGCATCCGACAAAATTAAAATGACCTGGAGAATAATAAATAGTGAAACGGGCAAGGTCAAACTGCGCAACTCGGATTTTCAATTGAATATTAACAATAATTTAACGCGATCTGATCAAGAAGTTGCTATGGATTTTGAGAAACATTTTACTGATGTTCCTTTTTTGACTACTTTCTCCGAATCATTGCTCAAACAAAATGTAAAGGCTTGTTCAAATACTTTTAAATTCCATAGAGTACTGCCAAAAGATATCGTTAAATATTTTAAAACTATTGATGTTAAGAAAACTGCAGACTTATGGGGGATTTCCGTTAAAGATATTTTATCTATAATAGATATATTAGCACCTTATCTAGCCACTATATTTAATATAAGCGTCGAATCTGGTGTGTTTCCTGATTTAATGAAACATAGTAAAGTCATACCTATATTTAAATCTGTTAGTACATTAGACCCCGCCAATTTTAGACCAATTTCTGTACTACCAACATTAAGTAAAATTTTTGAAAAATATTTTAGATCAGATGTTAAGTTTCTTTAATATTAATAAATTGCTACATAAAAATCAATTCGGTTTTACAAGGGGTCGCTCGACAACTGACGCTGGAGTTGAGCTTATTAAACATATTTTTTGTGCATGGGAGAATTCAGAGGATGCTTTGGGTATATTTTGTGACCTTTCCAAGGCCTTCGACTGTGTTCACCATGAGACATTAATCAGGAAACTACAGTTCTATGGTGTCAAGAACACAGCGCTTAAACTTATTATTTCATATTTAAGTAATAGAATAGTAACAGAAGGTTATTATCAATGGTAAAAGTTCTTCCGGGTGACCTGTACTAATGGGTGTTCCTCAGGGCTCGATTCTCGGCCCATTCCTGTTTCTGGTGTATATTAATGACTTACCTCACCTTGTAGGGGATAGTCATGATATAGTATTATTTGCTGATGATACTTCCTTGATTTTTAAACTTTAACGTCAATCATTTAAATGTGACGAAGTGAATAATGCTATATCAAAATTAGTGCATTGGTTTAACGTTAATAATCTGCATTTGAACGGAAATAAAACTAATTGTGTTAAATTTACAACAACGAATGTTCAAAATCTGAATACCAATGTGTTTGAAATGGGGAGGAATTGAGCCCTGTTGTATCCACTGTTTTTCTTGGCATCACTCTTGACGCAAAGCTCCAGTGGGGCCCCCATATATCCAAATTAGCAAGCAGACTAAGTTCTGCAGCCTATGCTGTAAAAAAGATTAGAGGTCTTACTAGTGTCGAGACAGCTAGATTAGTTTATTTTAGTTATTTCCATAGCATAATGTCTTATGGGATTTTGCTATGGGGAAATGCGGCTGAATCAGAAACTATTTTTGTTTTACAGAAGAGGGTCATTAGAGCTATTTACAATCTAAAACCGAGAGAGTCTCTTAGAGATAAATTTAAAGAAATTAATATATTAACTTTGGCCTCTCAGTATATTTACGAAAATTTAATGTATGTTCACAAAAACAAAGATAGTTTTAGTAAAAAAAGTGATATACATTCTGTAAACACTAGGAACAAACACAAGCTAGTGATGCCAGTTTTTCGACTCCACAGAGTCAGTAATTCATTCTTGGGGCAATGTATACGCTATTACAACAAGGTCCCGGAAAGTGTACAGGTTCTCTCTATTACCAAGTTTAAATGTTTTATTAAGCTGAAACTGTATAAAAAGGGTTATTATAGTATAAATGAATACATGGTTGTTAATAACCCCTGGGAATGAAGGTCGCTTCCAAGCAGTTTCTAAAATAAATTTTGTAAATAGTTCGTAATCATTTATATTGTAAAATTTATTTTAAAAAAAAGTCCCGCTGGGTTTCTTGCTGGTTCTTCCCAGGACAGAGGGTTTTTTTCGAACCAGTGGTAAAGTAAAAAATGACTTTCAATAAGAATTACACATGTAATGTATATTGAATAAAAAATATTCTATTCTATTCTATTCCATGAACAACCGCAACACCAGGGGAATTGCTGATACGTCGCCGGGCTCTTAGAAAGGTGTAAGCTTTTTTCTTGAAGTTCCTTAAGTCATATCGGTCCGTAAATATCGCCGGTGGTAAACAATTCCACAGAGAAGTTGTCCTAGTAAAATGCACAATCGTGGACCGCCAAGCATCCAGATGGTGAGGATGGTATGGTGAAGTTTGACGTGAAATTTGGCGGCTGGAATTAATCCGAACAATTTCTCAGAGCACTCCCCGTAGTAAATTCGATAGAAAATGCAAAGTTTGCAACATCCCTACGCAGAGTATCGAACCGATCAGAAAAAAACTCGGTCGTCGAGGAGTCGAACAGTTTTGCGCTGGATGCGGTCAAGTGGAAGGAGCTAGCACTAGGGTGCTCCGCTTCAGAGATGGGAACAGTATTCCATGTGAGGCCGAATTTGCGCTTTCTAAAGTTGCAAGCGATGTGTTGGCATGAAATACTGTCTTGCTCTTCTAAGCACGCCAAGCTTTTTAGAGGCCAATTTGGCCTTCCCTTCCAAGTGACCAAGAAACTGCACACTATACGATATATCGACGCCTAGGATTCCGATGCTAGCTGAGGCAGCAAGGAGAGTGCATTAAAACTGAGGAAATACAACAAAGGGGTTCTTTTTAGCGGTAAATGCTCAAACTTGTGTCTTAAGGGGATTGAACTGGACTAGATTTAGTCGCCTCCAATCCGAAACTTTGTTCAGCAAAGACTCGAATTCAGACACAAGTTTATGCGATAAAGTCTGTTCGATTGTCTCAAGAAGAAATCGAGATTGCGTTATTCCCTCTTGCAGACTTCAGACATGTGTGCTCGAAACTTTAAATCATTTGTGAATTGTACACCCAGATCTTTCACTTTCATGATACGCTGCAGCTGCTCTCCCTACATGTGGTACGGGTGATGGCGCGGCACACGTGCTTCTCCAAATGACACGTTAAATAAAGTTTATTGTCCCGGCTCCACTTGATGATCTCATTTATATCCCGATGCAGTTTAGCATGGTCTAATGTGTCTCTTAATCCGATAACAAATTTCAAGACATCAACAAATAAAAGATACGTTTATTCTTTGATCACCTCCGGTAAGTCGTTTATCATAATGATTAAATAGAGTGGACCCAAATTACATCTTTGACTTACCCCTGACCCTGTGAAATACTGCTCAGAGTAGAACTCGTCATAGTCAACGTACTGACGTCTGTCTCGCAAGTGGCTGGCTAAGAAATTCGACGTTTGTGGTGTGCAGCTCACTCAGGCTAACTTCACCATTAAGAGATCATTATCGATCATTTGAAATGCTTTTCGAAAATCAAAATAGACCGAATCAATCTGTATTACTGCTTTAACTGCTGGAACTATTTATGACATTAAATGCAGAAAGTTCCCCGTTGTACTCCTACCAGAGCGAAAACCGTTTTACGCGTTAGACAACAGAGTTTACACCTGCATATACAATGCAATGCATAATATGGCTACAGGTCTCTAGGTCGCTAGGTTCCAGACCACCACGACCTTACGGCACTGGATCGACTCGAGTAAGCTTCCACATATTAAGAAAGGTCGTGATCTCGATTCAGATATTAAATAAATGAAGTAATTATATTTAAATATAATTGGGATATTAGAAAATAAATAATATAATGCTATTTACTACATTTTATTGAATATATCTTTGCTATATATGACTTTGGAGTATTTAGTGATAAAGTATTTTATAAAAAATAAAAACGTCGATTCGCCTATCAAGTTTGAAGATTAAGGATAATAATTATTACAACGGGAGGGATCCACGTCCACTGCTACCAGGTCCATGTCCAGTTCTGCAGCCATGTATATGTAAAAATAATAACTATCAGCGTAAGTACTTTCGGCGATCTTCCTTCAAGACCGCCCATGAAGATTATTAGAGCTCGACATTTAGCGCTACAGTAACAGAACCATCCCTTTGTTAGATGACACATAAAACAAAAGAGGGGTCTTTGTGAGGGAAAAGCACAAAGGCAGCCAACTGCGCTCGTGCTAAAAGAATTAGTAAGGGATCTTATAATTTGATATCTCGTACAATTGTGTTCCTATTCAACATTTCTCGGCATAATTATTTCTAATATTTATTACACGTTGAATAAAACCAATGAAGCGGAATCAGAATGAAACAGACAAAAAATGTTTATTCATTGCTGAAACCTTCTTTTAAAAATTATTAATTTTACTAACAATATGAATACTTAATAAAAATATGGATTGCAGAATCAAAAAGACCACTGTAGTATTATGTTGATTCGTTGGCCTTAACTTTACTTACAGTAAAAAAGTTACCGCAGCGCTGATATTCTATCAGAGCTACATAAGTCGACTCGCGAGCAATCGCTGGACATAAGTCTATATTAATATTAGTCTATGGCGCAAACTGAAAGTCGATGTACTTCTTCATATAAAATACATTTTATAAATTTCCTTTTAACAATAATTAAATTAATACTTACTAAATAATCGTTATAATTATAACACTAATCCAGATTATTCCCCTTTCGCCCTATAGTACGCCTGCAATGGGTTTATTTTTGTCAAACGCATGCGGCGTACTCCACCAGCGGCGGGTGCCGCTTGCCGAGTCCGAGAGAATCCTGCTGACACCAAACCATCTGGTGGGGATGATGGATGCAAGGGGCTGCTATGCTCTCGGCTGACGACTCGCATGCTGTCGCGTCCAGCGCCAGCTCCAGACGCGCCCCAGCGACCCCTAGGCAGCGGCGCTATGCGCGGTCTATGTTTTTCTATCATCCATAAAATGGGCGTCAATGAACGGGAGACGCCCAGACCCGGCACCATTTCATGATTTGGCCGTAAGCACAAACAGGCCTAAGGCCGTATACAGAAAGAAAGCTGGCAGCCTATCAGCGCTTATAGGGACCGGTTCACCCTGGTAACCAGCGCAGGCATTTATATGAACAGGCGCCGATAAGCGCCGAACGTCGCCGACAAGTTCCGACAATCTTCGACACACGCCGGTCAGCGCTGGTGCCGCCCGCCATTTAAAATTAAATTAATGAACAATTATACGACAACACGTACAACTACGACACGCATATATTTTTGTAATGAATAGTGACGTGTTGATTTTTTAAAATAGCTCTTATATATATATATATATATATATATATATATATATATATACAAATAAATGAAATTGAAGTGTCTGTTTGTAATATCAAAATTACAACGTTTTATAAATTAGCACCCTCATTTCTGTATAATAATATCATCTGAGGAGACTGGGACTCCATGACGGACCGCTCCGGACTCAGATACAGAAGGCAGTGCTCCTCGATACCGCACGCATTGTCCGCCAGTTTCTTTCCATTTTTTCCTAACCCTCGGCCGTTTGGTCTCCCTACCGAAGGCTTCCACCTGGTTGGATTTTTATTTATTTATGTACTTTTAATTATTTATTGTATTTTATTGATATTTATGTGTATTAACCATCTAGGCTATGAAAACGAACGAATTATATATCAGCACGTCAAACAATTCAATCCTCCCCGTCACCATAGCGGAACGTCGGTAGTCAAAAAGTTAAAATTATACATGGTAAAATCTTGTCGGTATTATATGATATCATGAAAAGTTTCATTTCGGTTCATCCATCCATAAATGAGGGCCTATAAAAGTTCACTGCTGTACATTGTTCTTTCCCATAGATTGCATCATATTGGGGATTTAATTTTAGGTTTTTACCCGAAACTTCCTGAATTAAAAATTTAAAATTAAACGCGATAAAATCCGTAAAATTAGTTTCATTTAATGCACGTTTCCTCACGATTCGTTCCTTTGTCGCGAGAAACGTGGTAAAATAGCAATTCAAATTGCTAATAATTCAATTAGTGCTTGCGAAGATGAAATACAGTTTGCTAGCGTACTGTGGACTTTACGGAGACCGCTGAAGGCATGAGCCTTTCCCTTGAGCTATCACAGCTATGGTGTTTATTATTAATGAACATGGGGTTATGTCTCGTTGATCTAGCGATCGTAAACGCGATTCCTTATCATGAATTCCTGGATTCGAATCTCGGGGTGGGCTAACAGAAATTAGTTATATTCTGTAAAGAAATTTTTAGTAGCAATTTGGCAAATTTCAAAAATTCTGGAAGTTACCGGTGTATCATCCTCGAGGCTTGGAATGCACGTATAGTCGTTGGTCCTGCACTTGATCTCTCTCCGGTTGTGTTGGCTTACATGTGATTTTATTACCTATGTCTCGCGCATCGGTAAAGTAGGGTATTTGACAAAACTCTCACTGCCCTTCCAATGCAGGCGTAATAAAACCATATTATAATTTGATTAAATTTGCAAATGAAAATTTGTCAAAATTTAATTTCTTTAAGGTCGAGTTTTCTGAAGTAGGGTTATTACTATATGTTTGACACACACACACACACACACACACACACACACACACACACACACACACACACACACACTATTTTTATATATATATATATACATACATATATATATATATATAGTATATAGTAATGAAAAAAAATCTTTATAAAATAAATCTATTTCTAGTTTATGTGAGTTTGTATGAATGAACCCTTCAAAGTGAACAAAGGAAACTCTACAACTAAACAAATACCGACTTGCTTGCTTACTTCAGCGCGGGCGTCCTATGAGACTATTCTAATGTACTCTTCAGTCTCCTTCCGTTTCCTTTGTCACGTGAGCTATAAAACTATAAAGTAGTGTAGTGTATATAAGAAAGATTGTTAACAATGACGGTTGTCTGCATTTACTATTTTGAGTTTTCCGACAGTTTGGATACTGTGAACTACTAATTGTGGGTTCGAAACAGAGACCTTTTTATTTTGCAGTCCGTAACCTTAACCATAATTCCATCTTTATCCTAAGGGGTTACAACGCCTTTGAATTTTTATTCTTTATTAATGAAAGATTTTATTTTTTATTTTATTTAAAATTCGCATAAAGATGTTAAACAAATGACGTAACGTAACGCGACGTGAACTTAATGTACCTAAAACATATAACATATTGTAAATACCGTATTAACGTATTGAAAAAACAATAATACAAAAAAAAACAGAAATAAGCTTAAAAGTATCAAGAAAAAAGTAAGTGACCGCTATCTTAGAAGATACTATAGATGTAGCAGTTCTTATAGAAGTTGAAAGGTCGTTTTAAAAGCCTCACTATTTGATCTACAATTGTGTCCACGATGATGGTACATCATAATTATTTTGTACATACATACATACATAAATACTCACGCCTGTCACCCAGAGGGGTAGGCAGAGACTACGGACTTCCATTTGGCGCGATCCTGACACACCTCTCTTGCCTATTTTACATCGATATATCTACGCATACATGCTCGTCGGTTAAGGGTACTCCTAATCTGGCCCATTTTAATGTATCGCCGATTTGGTCGATAAACCTTCGTCTAGGGCGTCCCTTCCCGACCCTGCCGTTCACTCCTGCAACATAAATTTGCTTTTTCACTCTTTCCTCGTTCATTATTTCTACATGACCAAACCACCGAAGCATTCCTTTCTTGATCCTTGTCACAACGTCATCTTGCAAACCACACTTTTCTCTTATCACACTGTTTCTCACCCTGTCATTCAGATTCAGCCCTAGCATACTCCTTAAGGAACGCATTTCTACAGCATTTATTCTACTTTCATGCTTCTTCTGCCAGACCCAACTTTCACTACCATACATTAAAGTAGGGACTACCACAGCATTATGAATTGCCATACGTGCCTTAGTTGACACATTCTGACTCCTCATAATAGCGTGTAAAGACCCATTCACTCTATTTCCTGCGTTCACTCGTCGTTCTATATCCTTATCATATCTACCATCCCTGCTAAATAAACATCCCAAATATACAAACTCATCCACTTGCTAAATCAACTCCCCTTCTATTCTTATTTCACATAAAGTTTTACTTTCTTCTCTTTCAAAAACTATCACTTTCGTCTTACTTCCGTTTACTTTCATACCCCTTTCTTTCAATGACCAATTCATTAAAGTAACCATCATTTGCAACTCGGCCGCCGACGATGCAAATATAACTTGATCATCGGCGTACAAAAGGCATTTGATGGTTGACTCACCCATTCTCAACCCACATTCTTCAACTTTCAAAGTTTGCAAACAACTGTCCATAAATAGGTTAAAAAGCCACGGGGAAGCCACACATCCCTGTCTGACACCTTTACGAATGCCAAACCAGTCCGAGTAGACTCCGTTGATCCTGACACAAGCACTAGAGTCCCTATAAAGAGACTTTAATGCCTGTATCAAGCCAGCGCTCACCCCAAATGAGTTCAGTGTTTGCCATAACACATTCCCGTGCACTCTATCATAAGCCTTTTCCAAGTCCATGAACGCACAAAAAACTTTCTGGTTTTTGGCCAAAATCTTCTCCGCTATCATGCGCATGGAAAAGACTTGATCTGTACACCTCATCCGCTTTCTAAATACAGCTTGCACATCATAAATTTTGCCATCAGTTTCTTCCATAACTCTTTCAATTAACACCTTAGCATACAGTTTACCCACAATGCTAAGCAAGCTGATACCACGGTAGTTTTTACAGTCCTGCTGCGACCCCTTTCCCTTATATATTGGGACTATAACTGCTTTGCACCAGTCTTCCGGT
This sequence comes from Parnassius mnemosyne, assembly GCA_963668995.1. Taxonomy (NCBI): domain Eukaryota; kingdom Metazoa; phylum Arthropoda; class Insecta; order Lepidoptera; family Papilionidae; genus Parnassius; species Parnassius mnemosyne. Next base: position 1,471,610 of record CAVLGL010000077.1, on the reverse strand, counting down.
ACCCGCTTCAGTTCCCAACACAAATTAAACAAGATGTACAGCAGGCCTGCAACCACACCCTCAACAGCCCTTAGCATTTCGAGTGATACTCTATCATATCCAGCTGCCTTACCTAGTTTCATGCTTTTCATTGCTTACATTATTTCATCTACACTTATCTCCCTACCTCTCTCCACTTCTTTCGGAATTTATATTTCACTTATTTCAGACGACTCTTCACTCTTAAACATGCTTTCAAAGTATTCCTTCCATCTCTTTAAATTTGAAACTTCATCATTCAACATGCAGCCAAAATTATTTTGTGTTGTTTACAAGTCTACTGCTAAACATACTAGAATAATTCCAAAGAATACACGTTGTTAGTTCATCCATAGTACTAACTTAAATTGATTTTAATTCACCTACCCCATCCCAGGAGTGAACATAATTGCGCTTGAAACTTCAATACACGTAGATGTCAAACTTCACCTTCATCAACCTCCATCGATCGACGAATAACGCTTTGTGAAATGGTGTCTAAAATAAGCTCTTACACTTTAATTAAGGGTTTCGTGCTGATAAAAACTTAAAATGACCCATTTCTATATTTATTAATTTAAAGTTTACTAATGTCCGCAGGAATTAAATGATTTCAATCCTCTCTACTTTTGAACTACTGAAAAACTTTTATAATTTTATCTGTCTCGATCTTTCTTTTATTTATTTCAATTTGCGCTGTTCCCTGCAGTACAATGCGAGTAGAAATTCCATCATTAAGGATGATCTTAGGGCTAAATTTGAATAACAGAGTAAACTTATTCTATTCTATTCTATTCTACTCTAGACGAAAGTCAATCTACCAAATTTGCGATATATTGAAGATGGGCCGAATTAAGAGTACCTATAAATGACAGCCAAGATATTAAGAAGTTATTTAGGTTTTAGTCACGTAAGCTTATTAATGTTTTCGTTTACCTATAAAGAGTTGTATGTCTTGTGGTGTTTTGTATTAGTAATTGTTAATAAAGATCTGTTATATGTCTTGTAGTGTTATGTATTAGTAATTGTTTATTGCACTATAAAGATTTGTTGTGTGTTTTATAATGTGTCACTTACTTGATAGTAATTGTTTACAAAGAATTGTTGTATAAACGTGTATAATTGTGAAATAAATTATGAATCACACTTTACACACCCCCGCACACCTCCCTCCTGAGCGATCATTGGTCGAACGGAGCATGTGCGCCTCACAGGCGCTTGCACGAGTTGTGCAATCAACCGCACAAAATAAAAGTCATGCCGTGAGCGACCCAAATTATTACCAGATCATCAGTCGTCACTTGCTCATCGTTCGCTCTGCATCCAGCTCAACAGATATCTCTACACTTCCTCAACAAGCTACACTCTACAAGCAGCTCTTGTTTTCATATAAACAATAGTTTTATTTAACTTCATTATCCTACGGTTAAGAAGAAGTCCACGTTTGAACGATACGGAGCCCTGCATAAAGCTCCCACTTCGTTTAATGGTCAAACGAGTAGCGGATCCCATTTCATTTAATGGTCCTTCGAGCTGGATCCCTGCAACAAGCCTGAAGCAAGAAGTTAACAGTACCTTTAAGTGACGAGATTTTATGTATAGGTATATATATGTGAAGGATGCGAAAGAAGTCTCTCAGGATCGTGCCAAATCATGTAATTCCGTAGTCTCTGCCTAGCCCATTCCTCTGTGTAACAGGCGTGAGTATTTATGACATGATATGTTAATTTTCGAAGTTTTTTTTTTTTTTTTAGTTTATTTTTTTTTTGGGAAGTTTTGTCATTACCAAAAACTCCTTCATTGTCAGCAACTTTCTCTCGATATGCCAAACTCTTTCACGTAAACGTATCATAATTATTAATGAAAAAGTTATGAAGATCGACTGATAGCCGAAAACGCTATCACAAAATTCTAAGCCTAAATAACAACGACTGGCTAAAGAAACAGTTATCAACTCAAACGTTCTCCTAGATGCAGTTGCTTAGCAATTAGTCGCAGCTTCGAGGGCCGTCGGTTCAAATCAAAGACGGTACAATTTGTATGGCTAAAAAAACTGTGCTCTCGGTCTGAATTTTTGTTTTTGTAAAATGTATGTTTATAGTAATAGTGTCCTCAAAGTTATGAACAAAATATTTTTTTATATAGAATAAGCGTGACATAAGAGCACACAATCCATGTGATAATAAATGGATACTGTAGCCCATACACATCTACATTTATACTCCGCTACAATTCAAAATGCTGATGGAATACCTTATATCCAGTAATAAATGTCTCCGGTTCACAATTACCGTAATAAATACAGCAGAATGAAACTGATATTTTACGCTAGTATTCTGTGAGAGTGTACCTGGTCCAGTCGAGTTAACCCGTGGCTGCACTGTCGTCGCACTGTCAGCGAAACACATAGAAGCCTAAATCGCACTATTAAAGTTCTGAATTTAACGCGCTATATATAGAACAGCCCCAAAATAAACTTGGAGTGTTGGCTACTTCGCGGGCCAATCACCTTGCCCAGCGGGAGATCGCCCCTTTTCTTTTCACGGCATTTTCTTTTAAGCAAAATAATCGCTGAAACGCGCATTTGCAGCTGACCAAGCGTATTTTGCTTCATACAATATTACAATATTACAACATTACCTCTGTTATATCAGCTGGGTATAAACCGAGCCTAACACGTCTACTCTGTTGAATGTAATTGTTCAAATGCGTTAAGTTGCAGCTGCAACAATTTCTGTATGCTTAGAGCTAATTAAATTTCTCGTTTTATATTGATTTAATATAGACTTTACCTTTACTCTGTATAATGAAACGGGATTAAAATAAAAATGTATATTTCGGACAACAAGGATCCATAATAGAAATGAGGATATCCGCAGTAGAACTCGAGTGATCGACATAGCCCAACGGATTGGTAAGCTGAAGAGGCAATGGACCGGTTATATAGCTCGAAGAACCGAGAACCGATGGGGAAAAAAGGTTCTCGAGTGCCAGCCTCGTACCGGTAGGTGAAGTATAGGGTATGCCCCACTAGATGGAGTGACGACCTTTTCAGACATGCAGTAAGTCGATGGATGCAGGTGGCTCAGGACCGTTCTTTCTGGCATTCGTTGGGGGAGGCCTATGTTGAGCAGTGGACTTGTGAAGGGCTGCAATAATGAGGATCCATAATAATTATGTAATACTGCAACTTCGCCTAAGTAGGATCTATTAATGAGGCGTTTTTAGATTTGAGATAATCAAATCCCATTTATTTTATCAATCTGCAACCTTTGCGGATAAATATAGCCTACATAACTCCTGTTGTTGCTCTCTATGTGTTCTTGAAGTTTCATTACAGTCAGTTCAACCATTCTGAAGATTATCCCGGATAGACAGACAGACATACAACATTTTTAAAAATGGTAATTTTTTTCTTAATGGCATACAAATAACCCTCTCAACTCAATGTAAGTAGTAATTTCTATACTACAGTCAGATTTATTCCATTTTAATCATATGGTGTATAGATTAAAACTAATTAATGAGTAAGATGAGAAATATAACAGTGGTAGAGCCACGCGGCAGATAACAGTGGTAGAGCCACGCGGCAGCTTTTGCTGTCGCACGGATTGGCCGGCTCGAACCGGGGTGGTACCACGACCTCACAGAAAACCAGCGTGAAGTAGAGGTTTACCTTTGCGTTTCGCTTGGTGAGTGCAGGTGGTCGGAGGTCCTTTTTACTGGAAATGAGGCATTCTATCTTAGTCCTCACGGGTGACAACGCATCTACATTTTGATTTGTAATAGAGGATAGATGTAGATGTCTATGGGCCGCAGCAACCACTTACCATCAGGTGGACTGTGTGCTCGTTTGTCACCCTTATCCTATAAAAAAAATACGAATAAGATAGGCAAAGTAAAAAATCAATTACACAGAATAGTAGTAATAGCTTGACTATCTCATTACCAGAATCATTTAAAAAATCATTGAAGTCGGACTTGATAGTCAATAATTATCGGTGAGCTGTATAAAAAGTATTCCGGTGCATTGAGCACTATCCTCCATTATTTGAAGTAGGGTGAAAAGTATAGATCATTCAAGATCATGGATAATTCATGACACCTAAAGAACTTTCTTCAATCCTTACTATTCATCCAGTTCCATTTCGAAAAAAATCATTTGTAAGAAAAATAGTAGAATTATGAACTGATTTACATAGTAAATGATCCGCAACGGGACTAAATTATCCAGTAAGTCACGTCACGGATCGTGAGTGAAGAGCAGACTGCCAGACCGCACATTAGATAAATCCTTAGAAACACTGTATAAAATACCAGCCCTGAGCTTCATTAATAACAGTGACTTACATGCAGAGGTTGTAACTAAGTGAGCAAATGTGCAATATTTTTATATTATTTATAGTATGTTATGTGATATATAAACCGACTGACTCGTTGGCTTAGTGGTCGTAAACGCAATTGCTTTTCGTGAGTTCCGGGGTTCGATTCCCGGTTCGGCCCAAACTTAGTTATTCGGTTTTTCTGTCAAGAAATCCTCAGTAATAGCCAGTTCATTTGGTGGTTACACCCCCGTACCTTCGAAAACATATAAAGCCGTTGGTCCTGTCTGGTATTTCTCTGTAGTCGTGTCTGATTACCGTCCAATCGGAATATGATAATGAGGGTCTTCCTCGCACATCTTCCTTGTAGAATCAACTACCACCAGAGATTTTTCCAGACATATACGACTTAGGGTCTTTCAATAAAAGATCGTACTCCTTTTCAAAAGGCCGGTAACGCATCTGCAATTATCCTGGTGTTGCAGTTGTTCAATCACTTACCATCAGGTGAGCCATATGCTCGTTTGCCCCCTCTTCTATAAAAAAAGGATATAGAGAGTGCACCTGTGCTTATACATACACTTGGGCACTATAATCCTGTCCTGCGCAGATTAGACTGGTTGCCGTGACCAAAATTGGGTCTAGTGGACGTTAATAATTAGTATTCATACACGCCGAAATCAATCCAATTCAGTCATAATATATGATGACTTTCGAATTGCAAAAAATCTTTAGTCTAGTTATTTTAAGCAATGTACTTAGATGGTTGGACTTCTATTCTTCCTAGAAGTCCGTCTCTCTAGGTACCACCCGCTCATCTATGGCTGCGGTCAAATGTTCTGGTCTAAAGTCTTAATTAGACAGGCTATGAGGCATATCGTAGCCCTCAGAAGATTTTGTATTCTTTTTACTTTAAATATTAATTAATTTATTATTGTATTTAAATATATTTATAATTTATTAAGGCATTCCATCTTAGTCATCACGGGTGACAACGCATCTACATTTTGATTTGTAATAGAGGATAGATGTAGATGTTTATGGGCCGCAACAACCACTTACCATCAGGTTGACTGTGTGCTCGATTGTCACCCTTATCCTATAAAAAAAATGACATAATACATTTCGCACCTATCTACAATTGCTTTGGACATGGTTGACTGGCAGAGAATGCCACGTGGAATTATGTCAGTCCTGTGCACCCCGAACTATAAGTTGTTACATTTAAGCTTCTTACGGTGCGTACACATTATATAACATAACATGTTATAAAACGTTGTTATATAACATGTTTCAGTAATGTAGAGGCTGAATGTTATAAAACGTGTTATAAAAAATGATAATTATATATAACATTGTTATATTGCATTGTTATTCTAATGTGTACAATTTTGTTATATGTTGCAATGTTGAAAAACAATGTTGCATAATGTGTACGTGTTATAAAACAAAAGTTATACAACATGTTACTTGATCTGTACGCACCCTTAAATAAAAAAGTGTTAACGGAATTCTTTAGTTTTCTTTTTATAAATAGATTGCGGTGGCCATTTTTCATCGGGTGGATCGGTTCTTTTGTAGCTTTAGTTTTAATTAAAAAAATGCTTTCATTATAGTTGTTTGATTAAGCTAGTGAAAACCAATAAAAGCTCTTAATTACATAGAAACCGTAGAAGTAATATATCTCATTTAGACTAACTTAAGGGTATGCGATGGAAGCCATGAAGGTGAACCTAATTTATTTTAGCTTTGATTTACTTTAAGAAATAAGCAAACTAAGTTCTAACAACTTCAACTGGTTTTCCGCATAGAACTACCTGATTTTATTATTTATTATATAATTAATTTTTAAATTAAATTATTATAAAAGCCAGTTAAGTTTTCTCTAACTAATGACAAAAAGCTTGATCATTTGGCAAAATGATCAAGCTTTTTGTCTATTTGTAAATTTTTAAATACATATTATAAGCCAGTGGTTGACTACGTAAGTGGTGATGAAGCCAAAGATGTTCTTAAACCATTACACCTAAAACTTTTCATATTACTTTTGATAATATGACGGAATAAAAACAGAAAAGTTTTATTTTTATTCGTCCTAAAAAAGGATGAGGCTCTCACTTTGATTGTAAGTACAAATTAATTGAGAACTGATGTTAATGTTTTATTTTATTATTAGGTTATACTTTAAGGGTGGCCCCATACAAAATTCTGTTTCAAGAGATTATTTAATTCCTAGGAGTAGGAAAATAGTTGTTAATTTTAGCTTGTGGTTACGTAGTCTCCTCCAAAGGGATAAAACTATGTACATTTAATAAAATTTCCTATTATGGCGGTACAGTCAATAGCACACAAGCGAAATAAATCAAAGCCTAATTCGCACTATCAAAGTTCCGAAGTAAAAACAGTATACATATATACTCGTAAAATAGCTCCGAACTAGCACTCGGAGCGTTCGCCGCTCTCCTGGCTGAATACATTGCACGGCGGGAGATCTCCCCTTTTCCTTCCACCGGCCACACTTTTTTTAATATATTTTTGTTTATGGGTTTAGTGGAAGTTATTTCAGTAAATTATGGAATAAGTAGAACGTTTCTCTGTGTTTCTGTTTCTGAATTTCGATCAAATTTTACATATTTCCTTTTAAATTTAACGTTGCTGTCTGTTTGATATCTCTGTCTTTTTCGGTCGACTGAACCTACTCGAAGGCAAAAATGTTATTCATCTGATTCAGACCTTTCACTTAGACAAATAGCATCTATTTCCCGTTGCATCGCTGCTCTCCGCCTCACTGCCTGAAGAAGCGATGCAATCAATTTGTTCGACAGTTGTACAAGATTGTAATTGTAAGCCGTTTTCAAGAAAAGGGTGAATTTAACAATATTATGACTGTATGACGTTTCTGTATTTATATTTTGCGATGACAATCGTGAACCAATTTAGATGATTGTTTTTTAATGACTAATTAGACCACATTGAGATTGTCACATTCTTAGTGCATTCAAAAGGGTAAAAAAAGTAGGGGCTATAATTCTAACACTATATCTTAGCACCGACTTCAGAATGTAAATTATTTTATTCTTTTTAGTTCTTCGAACTCAAGTTTCAATTTTTATTAACTTAGTAAATAAGCAACTACTTGTTACTTGGTACTTTGTACACTACACACAACAGTGGTAAATGTACAAATGAATAAAAATCTTAGCCTGTAAAAATAATGTGTTCACAATACTCGTGTTAAACGGTGTGTATGTCACAATTGTCAATAATGTATAGGTTAACACTATTATTATAATAGTGTTGGCAACAGCAGATTTATTATAGTCATTTTAAGTTGTTATGAGGAACATGCTGCTGCCCATCACCTGTTTCAATTTCCATCATCTAGCGGATTCTTTATTTTTACTTCGTAATCATCTGTCATTTATTTAATACCACCTTTATGTCCTTATCCTTATCTTTTTGTGTCCATTGTTTGTATTTTGCATGCTCAAATCTTGTTTTGTCGTTTTGCGTCAATTTTTTCGTAGTAATCTTCATTTTTAAATGTACCACATATCATCATTATCTTTTTCATAATCATCATCATCATAATCATCATCATTACAGCCCTTCACAAGTCCACTGCTGAACATAGGCCTCCCCCCAAGTAATGCCACAAAGCACGGTTCTGAGCCACCTGCATCCATCGGCATTTTGCATGTCTTACCAGGTCGTCACAAATAACATAATTTTGTAATGTCATTAAAAAGTACTCCGCTGCTACGCGCAAATTTTGAGGTACCGGTGTGAGAAATATTTCTAGTGTTACATTGCCTGCTTTCCTTGCTTCATAAAATTATGAAAACAATGTACTTTTCTTGGTTGTAAACAGTGAGTTTGTTAGTTTTTTCTATGCTTGACAAAGGTAGCAACCTCTTCAGCCCACTCTAGGACGTCACCATTAGGAAAAGTTTGAAAAGCTTATAAAAATTAACTACTCTTTACAAAACAAAAATAATTAATATTGGGGTTTCAAATAAGCAAAAATTAAAACAAGTTTTCATATCAAATACTTGTTATCCTTATGTTAATTAAAAAAATTGTAATGGAAATGAAAAGTATTTTATAGCCCTCATAGCAATTTGATGAAAATATGCTGCAATTTTGTGAATTTATTATATTATCTAAGCTATAACACGCGGCGTCAGATGTGAGGAACGTGCTAGACTGCATGATACATAAACTCTTAGACACAATATACGTGTTGCTACAACACAGCTATATATTTTTTTGTAAACTACTATAAAATGAATTTTTGATTACTTTAGGTATCGTGTGTTTACCTAATAAATTAAAATTGCGATTTTTATTGATATCATCGACACAAATCAGCTCATTGATACAAGTGCGATTGTGTTACTCTGTGTGTGTGTGTATATGTGTGTGTGTGTGTGTGTGTGTGTGTGTGTGTGTGTGTGTGTGTGTGTGTGTGTGTGTTTTATAGGAATCACCTCGCTTGTGTAATGTCTTGTGTCATTAGTCGAACGATCTACAATTATAAGACTTTAATAAGTGTAATATCGTTATTATTGAGACATCATTTATGTTCAAGTCCTGTTTATTTACTGCCTTAAGTTTATAATAGGTATTACATTAGTGGATACCGTGAACCACACTACACCTCACACGGCATTTAGAAAAAAATGTTATAAATTTATTTTCTAATTTAAATTGTATATCCGGAAGTTATTCAAAATGTGAAGTGGTTTACAAATTTTAGTTAGAAAATGAATTCTTTTTATGGATCATTCTAAGCCGCTATAAAATAATCTTTGCCCTTAAAATAAATAAATAATATATTTATACAAGTTACAAAAATAAAAGTATCTAAAATATGTTATAACATAGCGCTGCTAAAAAAATAACATGTAATTTTTTTCAGTCTCATTTAAATTGATGGACATTTAGATCGATATTCAGAAACAACTAAGTAACTTCAAATTACAATCGCGATTCTTTTCAACACAATGTGTATTTGCAATTCATTTGCAATGCCAGCATTATATTTCATATTTTTCATACTTTCATTTTCTTCAATTTATTTCATACATTATTTATTACTCTTCTATTGACCATTTATTTATTTATTTATATTATTTATGGACTCTGTGTCACAACTTTTCACGCAGACGAACTCGCGTACAGCATGATCAAGAACTGTGTCGGTAATTTATTTTTGCATAATTTTCATAAAATATTATTATACCCTTACATTCTAATTTCATCTCATTTCAATTAAGCATATCCGTTTATTGACATAACTAGTTTGGGCCCAAAAAATTAGCTAAGATAATATCTGAGAGTCTTAGACAAATTTTCATTCTACTTTTACACATCCATCCCAAAACCACAATTCATTTAGAGCATTTCCGCGGCTCCCTTTTATAAATTTACCACTTGATAGTTATATCTTACATAAAAGCGTTTCGCGTGCATTATGATAAAGAATATAACTAGTACTTAAGTCTTTTATGCAATTTTATGCAACTTTTATATAATTTTTTTACTTGGTAGAGCCATGCTGCAGCTATATTAGTAGTATAGTTGTAGCAAGAATGGGTCGGCTCTCCCGGGGAAGGACCACGCTCTCACAGAATACCAGCGTAAAATAGCAGCTTAACACTGCTGTGTTTCGTATGGTGTAGAGAACCGGAGACCCTTTTTACTGGAAAAGAGGCATTCCATCTTAGTCCTCACGGGTGACAACGCATCTGCATTTTGATTCGCAAACGAGAATAAATGTAGATGTCTATGGGCCACAGCAACCACTTACCATCAGGTGAACTATGTGCTCGTTTGTCACCCTATCCTATAAAAAATTTTTTTTGTTATTTTTCATCTTTATAAATAATGTTGGTTCATTTAAATAAAACTAATTTTACGGGTTTTCTCGCGCATATTAACTTATTTTATATTCCCGACGTTTCGAGCAATTAACAGCACCCATGGTCATGGGGGGACTGAGATCCTATGATGTCCCAATGTCATTTAACTACTGCTACCTCCACGGCTACCTCCAGATTAAAAATTATAAATAATTTATTATTTATTTACAAAATAAGTTAATATACGCGATAAAATACGTAAAATTAGTTTTATTTAAATGTGTAATGTTCGCGTAAATATAAAAAATCATGATGTTGGTTCAGTTCTTAAAGAACAAAAAACTTAACATAACGATTATTAGATATATTACATAGTTAAGCTAATATTTTACGGTTTTGTTTCCAAATGCAAACACTTATGAATAAACCATGCATACTATTTAAACACAACCTTAAATTTATCAAATATATCATTACTACTATTCTGATATGTTGCGTGTTTTCTTTTAATTAAATAAGTTATTTATTTTCCTTAGCTTCAATAGCCCATAAGTCATTAAAGCCATTATCTAAATTAGATAACAAATTATCTTACTAATGTATATATTTTATCAAGCTTTTCTTTTTTATAAAATGTAATAACGCATCTTCATTTTGATTCTTAATCGAGTCCACTCAAGGGGGTGAAAAACAACTTGTGAAATTTGAATGAAACTAGTTTTTATGGATATTGAATATGTCAATAATATAATTTTACGTGGTAGAGTGACGCTGCAGCTATATTATATTTGTAGCATGAAAGTGAGAGCGTGGTCCTTTCCCGGTCGAGCTGACCGCAGAATGTCAGCATAAAATAGCATCTTAATGCTGTTGCGTTTCGTATGGTGAGTGTAGAGAACCGGAGACCCGTTTTACTAGAAACGAGGCATTCCATCGTAGTCCACTAGAGTAACATCGCATCTGCATTTTGATTCTTAATCGAAGATGAATGTATATGTCTATGGGCCATTGCATCCACTTAACATCAGGAGATCTGTGTGCCCATTTGTCATCCCCATTCGATAAAAAATGAAAAAAAAAACTAGTTTCATTTAAATGTGTGTTGTTCGTGAACATAAGAAATCATTATGTGAAATTAATTTGTTCCTTTAATTTTGTTTTATTGTTGCTTTGAAGTCGGCTTTTACTTGGTATTAAAATTTAATTTTGTGGGTCTCAATTTTAAGATAAAGAACACCGATCCCTACCAAGAATGATTTATGAGGCTATTGAAATTAAATAAAAAAAAAAAAACATCCAAATCTCAATAACGAAGATGGCATACCACTCAATACTTTCACAGCCTTACTTATAGTCGTTGACATAGCTTATTTTAATTAAGTATTAGTTATCTTTATACCTGTCTCTTTTTATTGTCATTTTATAAAAAAGAGAGAGAAAAACTTTAAGCATTTCATACAATTTTTATTAATAAGACCGCAAGGTATTGTAATCTCGTTCTTCGTAGATTGGATCAAATAATAATATTTAAGGGCCTCGCTCATAAAAAACAACTTCCATTTAAGAAATGCTTATGGTTTCTCTCTCTCTTTTCTCTAAATGAAAAAAAAACATAGTATATAGATATAATTAATAATTATTTTAAATAAGCGATAATCAAAGATTACGCGTAAGCCGGTAAAAGTCCATCGTTTAGATAGTAATTTATGGCTAATTTGAAAATTAATTAAAATCATTGTTATCGTTACAGTCACTCAAAAGTCCAATGCTGAACATTGGCTTCTCTCTTAAATTCCCTCACAGGCGAATAACGGTCATAGTTGCCACGCTTGGCAGGCGAATTGGCAACCACAGTTAATTTTTTAATTTTAGTAGTTATAAGGAAGACACAGCTACCCATCTCCTGGTTTGTTTTCCTCTGTCGCCTCTCACGATATCCAATCAATCAACAACTGATGTGTTTTATTCGCAAATATGATTAGAAATCCATCCATTGACATCCAGACATTGAATACCAGCGTAAAATAGCATCTTAACACTGCTGTGTTTCGTATGGTGAGTGTAGAGAACAGGAGAACCTTTTTACTGGAATAAAGGCATTCCATCTTAGTCCTTACGGGTGACGACGCATCTGCATTTTGATTCGCAAACGAGGATAGATGTAGATGTCTATGGGCCACAGCAACCACTCACCATTAGGTGGACTGTGTGCTCGTTTGTCACCGTATCCTCTAAAAAAAATCATTATTTTTTGATTTCATCATTATTTTTTACTTCCCGTTATTGTAGAAATGTTTTCTTCAATCCTTATAATTCCCGTTCCGATGCGATTTTAATAGAGTTCGGTAAAGACCCGCGATCAAAAAATTTTTTTTCGTAATTGATTTAAAAACAGTAGAACAATTCTGACGCTCCCGTTTCTTTTTTCGCAGTTGCGAAAGGGAATTTTTCGGAATACTTTCGTAACAAAGTTACAAACAATAATTGTTCCGCTCTAGTTTGCGCTTATAAGATTTCAGTATTTCCTTTACACATAAATGATTTCGTAAAAGGACTGCTAATTCCTTTTATGCTTGCGTTTAGAAATTTTATTATAAAAACTTTTTTATTACAATTAAAATAAATACCAGCAATGCTTATTGCCTGGTAAGCTAATAATTCGAACCCATAGCCTTTGAGTTCGTAGTCCGCACCCTGCCGTTAGGTTACTGTCTGTTTTTGTCACGTCATATTAAGAGTACAATGCGTGCCAGTATTATGTAATACTATCTGTTCCCCGCGACTTCACCCGCATTTAATTTAGGGTTTTAATTTTGCGCGGTTTTAATTTAATAATAATGCGCGGAACCCTAATTAGTTTTACCCTAATTATTACTCCTTATAACATGAGCCATCTACTTGTGAAAGTCCCGTCAAAATCGGTCCAGCCATTTCGGAGATTAGCCGGAACAAACAGACAGAGAGATAGACAGACAGACACACAGACAAAAATTTTAAAAATTGTGTTTTTGTTATAGGTGCCGTATGTATAATATTTGTAATTTGTAAAAAGCGGTTATTTTGACATTACAAGCAGACACTTAAATTTTATTTATTTGTATAGATTAATTATATCTTACTTCACTAGCTCGAAGGACCTGCAACCGATGGGGAAGAAAGGTTCACCAGTGGCAACCTCGAACCGGTAAGCGAAGTATAGGGCGGCCCCACGCTAGATTGTGTAACGACCTGGTAACCTATATGCAGGAAGTTGGGTGTATCGGGACCGTGCTTTGTGGTATACCTTGGGGGAGGCCTATGTTCAGCAGTGGACTTGTGAAGTGCTGTAATGATGATGATGATGATGATATTTCACTTTGCATGTACAAATTAAAAATTACACTCAAACTAAATGTTTATAAGAACTGTCTTTACAAACCTTTTAACTTTACGAAACAAAGTTAAGTAATTATTATAAGTTTTACGATGCAGCTCTCTACTTTATCAGACAACTTTATGATCAGTGTTATAGCGGTAGTAAATATTAATCTTAATATATAAAAATCCCGTGTTGCGATGTTCGTTCACGCTAATCTCCGAAACCGTTCAATTGATTTTGATGAAATTTTTAAAACGTGTATTGCTTGCTCCAACTTGAGAAATAGGATATTTTTTATCCCGATAAGAGCCCTTAATATTTTTATTGCGATTTTTTACGTATAAGGGTTGTCGTAAAGGCCGAAATAACGTCTGCCTGGCCAGTTAGTATTATTTTAAAATTTAAAAACAATCTAATATGTTGACAAACGTTTATTGTAGCTATATGTTTTTCCGTTGGTAAAGAAATAAAAATTGCTCTAAAGAAATAAAAATCGATCGTAATATTAATTATGGTGCCTTAAGAGCTAAGGGACCTCGAATAACGCACGCACACATTTACACAATTTCTGTATAAGATCAGGCCTTGGTCAGCACTGTCGGACACAGGGCGTTAACGCACACATGTGTACGTATTATGTTCAGATATGAGAAAAAAGGAGATAATTTATTTTTGTATGGAGAATGCGCCCACCACGAATTTCAGAGAACTTTAATGAAACGTATGTCGATTTATTCCTTATAATCTATATATTACAAAATTAATATTAGTTTTATCGCATCTAATGGGAATTCTGAGAAATTAGCAATTAAAATATGAATAGTACAATAACCTTAAAACAAACTAAACGCGATTTTCTAGTAGTTTTCACAGATATTATGAGTTAGAATAGTGTATATAGAATAGAATAGTTTAATAATTTATAGTATTAAATAAAGTTGTGGGTACATTCAGCAATTATAGGTACTTTAAGATTGATGGAAAATCCTTTTAACACTTCCTTCACGTAGTGCACAGACAAACAAACGTAGTGTTGGGGACTATATTTTACAGGTATTAATTGATTAGAGAATATACGTCACAAGCACCATTAAAGTAATTAAATAAATATGAATAAAGACAAGATGAAAAACGGATAATATGTCTGTACACGCCCCTAGCTGCCCCAACAATGGTTGACGGGACTAGGGCCCATGAGTAATCACATCGACGGGCAGCAGAGGGACGGGGCTACTTGGCCACATGGAATTTTCTATCACAATAAACTATATGGGAGAAAGCTATAAACACATAGTACTTACCATTATCCGAAGCTAACTTCGCACCAAGGCTTGGGCAGTCCGTGAGTGTGTGTAATAGTGGATGGCGAGTAGTGTACAGTGAGGTGTGAATGTATGGGGCCTTGGCAAGCATAGGCGACCAGCAGCGGCCGAGTTCCAGGATGCTCCAAAATGAGGTAATCTTCCGCGGCGCCGTCCACAGTCACTTTCTTCGTTCGTCACGATGACAGTCCATTAACTCTACCGTACTATTAACTAACTTACAGAAGCCATTAGAAGTAATTTCATAAGGGTCTTGAATTTAAACAGAACTGACGTAGGCACATTCCATAATATTCTATCCCAACCAAATGGCGACGATGCGAAAGTTCTGTTCGAATCCATGGCCCATGTAGTTATTAAGTAGTGTTATATGAGTAAGTCATGTATATTAGGGTATGATGGGACTGACATACCCTAAGCGGTAAATGTCCCTTAAATTATAATAGAATAAAAAAAAAACTTACAGAAGCCACTAATTCTCGTTTGTTATAAAGCTTAACACACAAAACTAACAGGGAGTGTCCGGATCAAAGGTCACTACCGCTTCGCGTAGCAACAGTTATTTCTAGGATATCAAAGGCCGATTTAGCTAATATTGTCGAATGCACTTATACAGATTCTGAGTCAGACACAATGAGTCCCTGGGAAGCTCTCCAGCAAGGAATGCGCGTCACAAATCCTAGACAGTATATTTACTAGCCGCGCCTAATTATTCCGTGTTCCCGAGCAAAAATTGACAGCGTGCTGCGTTAGCACAGCTGGCAGACGACTGCTGCGCTCGCGCGTTCTACGCACGATCGAAAGTCAAACCGGTATAGCACCGAGCCGCGCGCCCTCTGACGTCGACGTATTTTTATGTTTGTATTGATTAACATTTTGAACACTTTAAACCAAAAAAAAAACACATCCACATATGATATTGTTAGAAATCAAGACATTTTCAGTTATAAGAGATATGAGATAACACTATGTATATACTATACTTCATAATTCATAATTCATAATCTTTATTGCAATCAAATGGTAACAATAGATGTGTTTTAAAAAATAGTCTGCATTTGAAACCCGGTTTGGGCGTAGCAATTATAAAATATTAAAATATATTATTAGATTACATCAATAAATTAATTAAATTAACAATCACATTGTCATATCAAAGAAAGAATCATGATAATAATAATTATAATGAACCACTCCTCATTGACGCGGTCATTGGCAAGGTGGTTAAACGCAACCGTCGGAACCTCTCCGCCGCCTGGATAGACTACAAAAAGGCATTCGACTCGGTGCCTCATACATGGCTGAAGATGGTCCTCGAGCTGTACAAGGTTGACTGTACAGTTCGAGACTTCCTCGGGCAGTGTATGGGGCAGTGGAGTACGATCCTTTGTCATCTAGGTGAGCGGATGACGGCTGCGGAGAACCACATAAGGATAAGAAGGGGTATCTTCCAGGGCGATTGTCTGAGTCCAATCTGGTTCTGCCTCTCTCTGAACCCTCTTAGTACCTTACTGGAGGGTTCCGGGAGGGGATTTCAGCTTCGGAGAGGAGGTACAAAAGTGACCCACCTTTTCTATATGGATGATCTCAAGTTATTCGCCTCCAGTCGCTCTCATCTTATGGAATTGCTAAACATCACTTGTGATTTTAGCAATTCTATTAGAATGGAGCTGGGGACGGATAAGTGTTCGGTCCTCCATGTCGAAAGGGGTAGGGTTGCTAACTCTGAGGGCATAGACTTATCTATGCCCATCAACATAAAGACCCTATCCGAGGCTGAAACATACCAATACCTGGGTATGTCACAGAACATAGGTATCGATGAGGCGGACATGAAACGGTCAGTTTGCGGTGTGTTTTATGCACGCTTGATAAAAGTGCTTAACAGTCTTTTGTCGGGCGTTAATAAGACACATGCATATAACGGTTGGATCATGCCTGTTCTCATGTATACCTTTGGCATGCTCAGGTGGACTCAGACCGAACTGAACGCTCTGGACAGAAAAGTCCGCACTATAATGACGTCCCACAGGATGCATCATCCGAGATCGTCAGTAATGAGGCTGTACTTGCCGCGGAAGCATGGTGGGCGCGGCTTTTTAAGCGCGCTTACCGTGCATAATCGCGAAGTGTGCAGCCTCCGTAATTACTTTCTGACGAGAGCGGATGATCCATTCTATAGGGACGTTATTTCTTGTGATAAAGGACTTACCCCTCTATCCTTAGCCAACGAGCAATGGCAAGACCCGGCAGTACAGAGCATTTCCGACCGGGAGACCGTATGGAAGGAGAAGGAGCTCTACGGGAGGTTCTACAAGGCTCTACATGAGCCTTGCGTAGACACAGTCGCCTCCCTCCACTGGCTACGTTTCGGTGACCTCTTTGGGGAAACCGAGGGTTTTGTCTGTGCGATACAGGATCAGGTTATTAAGACCAACAACTATCGGAAATACATCCTAAAGGATAGCGCCATCGACATCTGTCGAGCTTGTCGCCATCCCGGTGAGTCACTTAGGCATGTCATCTCCGGTTGTTCGGCGCTTTCTAACTCTGAGTATTTGCACAGACACAACCTAGTAGCCAGGATTCTACACCAGGAGCTCGCTCTGAAATACGGTCTCGTGGATCGGAAACTGCCATATTATAATTACTTGCCGGAAGCCGTGCTCGAAAATGACCGCGCCAGACTCTACTGGGACCGGGCTATCATCACGGACAGGACTATTCTTGCGAATAAGCCTGATATTGTGCTGATTAAACGGGCACAGTCAAGGATATTTTTGGTCGACATTACCATGCCTTATGACGAGAACCTCGTGAAAGCCGAAACAGATAAGTTGACAAAATATCTGGACCTGGCTCACGAGGTGACCGACATGTGGGGTGGTCTGCCGGCCGAAATTATTCCTGTGGTCGTCTCTGCGAACGGGTTAATCCCAGTCAGCCTCTCGGGTAATCTGAGGCGACTGGGACTCCGTGACGGATCGCTCCAAGCTCAAATGCAGAAGGCGGTGCTCCTCGATACCGCCCGCATCGTCCGCCGGTTTCTTTCCCTTTCTCCCTAACCCTCGGCCGTTTGGTCTCCCCTGCCGAGGGCTTCCATCTGTTTGGGTTTTTATATATTTATGTAATTTTTATGTATTTATTTTATTTTATTGATACCAACCAGATGAGAAAACTATACAAATACCCCATTATAATTACAATACTAGTACAAGAAAATTAAATTTAATAAAAGTATATAGAAAATCAAATTAAATAATATTTGTATCAAAACATTCATTTAAATTATAAAAATATTTTTAATTTATGTATAACTTTAATTTTGATAAAATTATGTAGTATCCGTTAGACTTTTATTATCTCTGACACTCGGCAAAAAATTCATCGATCGAATAAAATGAATGCTCAATTATAAAGTGGAACAATTTATCTTTGAAAATCTGTATATCGTTACACTCTTTGATGTTATTCGAAATCTTATTGTATATCTTTGGAGCCATAGCAAACACACTTTTTCCATACAAGGTAGTTTTATATGTTCTACCAAGGTTATCATATAATCTGCTTCTATTGCGAAATCTCGAAATCTCTAATTTAAATAGTGATGAATATTGCCTGATAAATAAAGCTATTTCAAATATATATAGTGATGGTACGGTAAGTAGATTTAATTTCATGAAATAATCTTTACAGCTATCAGTTCTTTTTAAAGCACACAAAGCACGTATACACATTTTTTGACATTTAAATACTTTATCCCAGTTAGTGGCGTTTCCCCAAAATATTATTCCATATCTAATCCTGGACGCAACATAACCATGATAAGCCACAAGTAATGTGGGGAGACTGACTTTTTTTGCTAGCATATATAGGTTATAAGACGACTGTGTTACTTTTGTGCATACGAATTCTATATGGCTTTGCCATTTCAGATTTTCATCAATTTGTACGCGAAGAAACCTTGTAGTTGTTGTTATTTTGACTTATGTGTCATTATATTGAATTTGTGTATTAAAACTATGTTTAGTTTTTTGATTGAATTGCATTATCTTAGTTTTATCTATATTCATTATTAAATTATTGTTATGTAGCCACTCAATTATTGACTTTAAGCTACTATTTATGGCGTTTACATTATTTTAAATAACTGTACAGTCATCTGCAAACAATATCATCCGATTCTTAGTAGATTTAGGTAGGTCATTTATATAAATAATAAAATGTAGTGGCCCCAGAACACTTCTATATTGATTGGATCTATAATGTATGTATATATTAATGTAACTTCAATGTCAATAAATTACAATTCCATATTTCTGTCAGTATTTTGTTCTCTCCGTGTATGTTAAATAAATAAGAAATAATTATAAAATAAACACTATTCATCAGCTCCAGATGACCAAATACAGAAGTAGTAATTATAGATTTACATCCACAATATTTAACTATGTATAAGTCTGACTTCTTATTTTCACTGACTTCATGTAAAGGATATTATTTTTATATTAACTATATAATAGTAGTGTAGCGGGTGGAAGGAAAAGAGATCTCCCGCCGGGCAAGATGTTCTGCCCGGGGAGCGGCCAACGCTCCGATTAGTAGTTCGGAGCTATTCTATATATGCTGGTTTAATTTCGGAACTTTGATAGCGCGATTTAGGCTTCGATGTGTTTCGCTTGTGGCGCGACGACAGCGCCGCCACATCACCCCCCTGCTCAGACCGGAGGTCGATAGTGCAGTCCGATTGCCGGTGCGTCCTTAAATGTCGGTGGGGAATGCATGCTGTGTGCGTAAGGGCAAGTGACGCCGGTGCGAATGATATGCCGGTGTGTAATGCATGCCATACTACGCACTTGCAAGTGATGAACGCTCCGATTAGTAGTTCGGAGCTATTCTATATATGCTGGTTTAATTTCGGAACTTTGATAGCGCAATTTAGGCTTCGATGTGTTTCGCTTGTGGCGCGACGACAGCGACAGCATACAAAATAATATTCCTTTTTGCAGAATTAACAACACACCAGTCTAAGGATAATTGGATTGGAATTGGAATAAAGGAAAAACTTGTGCATCGATGAGACAATATTTATTTTATTGTCTAGTAAACAAACAAGTATAAACTTTTTTGCTATTGACTAATTTTACTACCAAAAATATTTTAACGTTATATATTAAACATTAATCATCACAGATTATATTTTTACAGAAGTGATGCAACTCGAACTCTGTTTCAGTGTTCCATGTTCACACAAAGTCACTCGATGTAATCGAGTGAAATTGTGTAACTCGGTACTTGAGTGAAAATAAATTTTACTCGAGTCCGCTTGCTTGACTCGAGTTACCGAGTCAACTCGACGCCCCGTGTGGATTCGAAAAGCACTAGATAGATTTCAGTTAACTAACCCACTAATTCTATCATCTAATCAACTAATTCACATAGTATAACGCGCGGGTGAAGTCACTGGTTACATCGAAATTCAAACTTGCATCTTGGTATGTTGTAAACAAATATGAACTTAGTTTTAATTTATAATATCGTGATTGTGCTATCATTGTTGTTTATTTTTGTTACTTCGTATAAGTAGTGTATAACATAAAAAATGATTAAAACATACTTGTTTGTTTAAAGTATCAGTGATAACAATGACGCAACAAAACAAAAATCGTCAATGTGGCATTATTTCAAAAAATGGAAGTGATTTGTAAGATATGGGAAAAGCAGCTTATAGATTTTGAAATACTACACATATATATAGTAAATATAAAAACATGGAGATACTACAAATAAATAAACAATAAATATTTGTATTTTATTTCATATTGCCACGTATCACTTATTTAACAAAGATAACTATTTAAAAATGCTTTAACTAAGGTAATCGCTATTCTCGACTCAAGTGATAAACTTCAATCGATGCACGGACTGTAAAAAGATAGGTAACTTAAAAAATTAATCTTGGATGGAAGAACAAATATGAAAAAAATTTAAAACAAACAGACAACTACGTTCCACCAAATCGAGTTGCGTTTTTTTTTTTTATAGGAGAGGGGGCAAACGAGCATGCGGCTCACCTGATGGTAAGTGACTACCGCCGCCCATGAACAACTGCAACACCAGGGGAATCGCAGATGCGTTGCCGGCCTTTTAAAAAGGAGTACGCTCTTTTCTTGAAGGTCCGTAACTCGAGTAATATTCGATTACGTGAATTTAAACTCAAGTTAACTCGAGTCGAGTTTCTTCAAAAAACTAGTACGTTAATATGTTGCTTGTAGAGTAATCTGTCAAAATTCGGAGTGATTACATGTATATTAGTATTTTTTTGATTCGTTCAAAGAAGTTTTAGAGGTATCTTTGTGAATATTTTCTATCGCATCAAATTAGTAGTATCATGTTTTCAACAAACTATCGAACTAACAGATATACTAAAAATATCATATATTTTGATGATATTTTGTGTAAGTAACGATCCAAGAGCGAGTCTTATCCGACATTATTCCGATGATATCCCGGACGTCAGTCTGAGCGAGATTAGAATGGCTCTACAGCACCTTGAAAACGGCAACTCCAGGCGAGGATGGAATTACAGCGGAGCTTCTGAAAGCGGGTGGAAAACCGGTACTTGAAGTCCTTCAGAAGCTCTTTAATTCCGTCCTCCATGGTGGCATTACACCGGAGGCGTGGAGCAGAAGTGCGGTGGTCTTGTTCTTCAAGAAAGGCGACAACGCTCTCTTGAAGAATTATAGACCGATTTCCCTTCTGAGCTGCGTCTACGTGCTGATTTCGAGAGTCATTACGAATCGTCTCGCGCGCAGACTTGACGACTTCCAGCCTCCCAAACAAGCCGGTTTCCGAAAAGGCTTTAGCACCGTAGACCACATACATGCCCTTCGGCAAATTGTACAGAAGTCCGAGGAGTACAATTTGCCACTATGTCTAGCGTATGTGGACTATGAGAAAGCCTTTGATTCCGTCGATATTTGGGCGGTGCTGCAGTCCCATCAGCGGTGTCAAGTTGACTGTCGGTATATCGAAGTGTTGAAGTGCTTGCACAGTAGGGCTACGATGGCTATCCGAGTACAGAACCAGAGTACGAAACCTATCCAATTGCAGAGAGGTGTAAGACAGGGTGACGTCATATCCCCGAAACTCTTCACCGCTGCATTGGAAGACGTTTTCAAGCTTCTGGACTGGAAAGGATACGGTATCAACATCAATGGCGAGTACATCACTCACCTTCGATTTGCCGACGTTATAGTCCTTATGGAAGAATCGCTGGAGGACCTAAGCACTATGCTCAATGACCTCAATAGTGTTTCCCAACGGATAGGTCTTAAGATGAACATGGACAAAACAAAGATCATGTTTAATGTCCATGTCACACCTATGCCGGTAGTTGTTGGGAACACTAAGCTCGAAGTTGTTGACGAATATGTTTACCTGGGACAAATAGTCCGACTAGGTAAGTCCAACTTCGACCGAGAGGTCAATCGACGGATTCAACTCGGTTGGGCAGCGTTCGGGAAATTACGGCACATCTTCTCGTCAAGTATACCTCAAACCTTGAAAACGAGACTGTACACCCAGTGCGTGTTGCCAGTGATGACATGCGGAACTGAGACGTGGTCCTTCACTGCTGGCCGGATGAGGAAGCTCAAGGTCGCTCAGCGAGCTATGGAGAGGGCTAGTTTCTCTGCGTAATAAACTCAAAAATGAGGATATCTGCAGTAGAACCAGAGTGACCGACATAGCCCAACGGATTAGTAAGCTGAAGTGGCAATGGGCCGGCCATATAGCTCGAAGAACCGACAACCGATGGGGAAGAAAGTTTTTCAAGTGGCAGCCTCGTACCGGCAGGCGAGTGACGACCTGGTAAGATATGCAGGAAGTCGATGGATGCAGGTGGCTCAGGACCGTGCTTTGTGGCATTCTTTGGGGGAGGCCTATGTTAAGCAGTGGACTTGTGAAGGGCTGTAATGATGATGATGATGATTGTGTGTGCGATTAAGTTGATTCGAGAATTATTTAGATTCACAATTGGACCCGGTAGGTGCTGCTTTCATGTATATCGGTGCTAGTCCATCGGATTGCGGTAAAACATTGTCAAATTAGTGCTTGCATTTGCAAGTTATAGGCATAGTACAATTAACTTACACTAGAAGACGCGTGTATCGGACAGCCAAAATTATTTGAAAGTTGTATATCATTCAATCGATGTATGTTTTATCCTTTCTAATTAAATAATATATCTCTTCCAAATTTAAAACCATATTTTCACAATTATTTCTTCTGCAGCAGCAACGCGCCGGGTACCAGCTGGAACACAACATGTATATATTTCTGTTCAATAAAATTTATTTCATTAAGTTTTTGTCTCAATATGTATTACTGTACAATTAAGATAATATTAATTAATTGATTGATGCAGAATTTCTGACGATATTTTTATTCACCACCAAACATGTTGTATTTCAGAACATAAAATTGCAATTAACAATTCCATCGGTACCGCTAGGGATCAAAACCGGGTTACTCGCGGTTACTGAAGAATTTACGGTGAGTGCTTAGCCCCTGAGCTACCTCGGTACTCAACAATATCTTATATATTGTTAATTATATTGAATGAAAAAACCAAACCTCAGTCTGGTGGACATTATTATATATAAAACTTTAATTTCACTATTTTATGCGTGTTAGAATTATGCTGCAGCTATATTAGTTGTAGCATGAATGGGTCGGCTTGATATGGACAGGATCTCGCTCTCATAGAATACCAGCGTAAAATAGTAGCTTCGTGTTGCTGTTTCGTATGGTTAGTGTAGAGAACAGGAGACCCTTTTGACTGGAAACGAGGTATTCGATCTTAGTCCTTAGAGGTGACAACGCATCTGCATTTTTATTCTTAATGGAGAATATATTTAGATGTCTATGGGCCACAGCATGCACTTACCATCAGATGGACTGTTTGCTCGTTTGTCATCCTTATTCTAAAAAGTGAAACACATGAAATTCAGTCAAGTTTTCTACCGGTATTTGGCTGAAAGTTTGGTTGAGGTCGCCAATCGTAGTTTTAGTTACTTTTAATCATGCTTCGGAAAATATAATATTATATACATAACATGACTACTATATTAGCGTGCTATTAAAAGCACTTAGTTAATGGCGCAAATAGTGAAATCGTTGTTAACGTCATTGATAAAGTTTTTGCATGTCTTAAGCGAAAGCGCAAGTTATGTTCTACTGTCGCCTAAACATTAAGATTCCAACGTTTTATCGCATGAAATCGTATCTAGCAATCATATTATACATATAAATGATATAAAAAGCACATTGTTATAAATATGAATGACTGCTGAACTTATTTATATTTTTTTAAATCGATTAATTGCTATTTTTAAATATCAAAGGGGTTTTAGTGGCTTATGGTATGGATTTATCAATTCCGCAAGGCTTGTAAATACGATAATTTTTGAAAATATCAATTGTTCCGCTCAATATACTTTTAAAACTCTTCATCTATCATGTGGGAAGCCATTGAATGTAAATGGCAGTTTAATTTTGTTTAGTTTAGTTATAATACTCGTAAATTCTTTTTCGGCTTCAAAATGGCGAAATTTTCGGTGTATTCAGCAGCCTTGTATGAAAAATTATTATTAAATAGAATAGAGACTGCGTCATTCAGTTTGGCGTCAATCGCCGTCTCGCCGTCGTGAGTGGACATTGTTTCGGTTGTTTGCAGCGGCTCAAAAATATCGCTGTACAAATACTCAATATACGAATAACCAAATTTCTTAAATACTTGATTATGATAATCATGAGAGATTTTTTTTTATTACAATATTTTAAAAGCACAGAGTAAATAATATTACTACGTACTAAAAGTATCAATAATAAGTATCAATTTTTTCGTCATGGGTGTCATTTTCATGGTTTTCGAGGGTTTTGATGCCAATAGGGTTGTCGAAATGTAAATCCATGATAGTAGATGCAATAGGTATAAATTTTTTATTCATTGGTGTAATTTTCATGGTTTTCGAGAGTTCTGAAGCCGATGGTGCTGTCGAAATGTTAATCCAAGGTGGTGGCTGCAATAAGTATACATTTTTTCATCATGGGTGTCATTGTTCAGTAATAAACCGCAATTCACAAAATTTATACCGAGACACAATGATATGCTGCGATCTGAGCGCCGGTTACACCTAGTGGCAACATTGCGACGTAATATTCGTTGTAATAATCTGTGGAGTTAATAAACGAAGAGAAGGGTTAGGGGGCGAGACAAGTCATATATACATACTCTTTGTGTTATCGTGATGTGAATATCTCTCCAAAAACTTTAAAAAAGGGACTACTCCAGAGTGTACCGTGTACAATCTAATTGCTAGTGTATTCTACCATGTAGAAGAAGCTACCAGGAGCTGTCAACGTTTGCTGATCTTCGGAGGCTGGCTAGTAAGACCGTGAGTAGTTTGTTGCTATTTTTGGTGTAGTTTTTTGACTGTTGTAACTGAACGTTTCAGAGGATTTAGAATATCAATACAGTTCACTATATCTAATAAAATAATCCCAATCCGTCACAGTCATTTTCATGGTTTTGGAGGGCATGGAAGCCGATAGTGCTGTCGAAATGTAAATCCAAGATGGTGGCTGCAATAGGTATCAATTTTATTATCATGTGTGTCATTTTCATGGTTTTCGAGGGTGTTAAAGCCGATAGTGCCGTCGAAATATAAATTCCAAGATGGCGGCTGCAATATGTATCAATTTTTAATCATGTGTGTCATTTTCATGGTTTTCGAGGGTGTTGAAGCCGATATAGTGCCGTCGAAATATAAATCCAAGAAGGTGGCTGCAATAGGTATAAATTTTTTCATCATGGGTGTCATTTTCATGGTTTTCGAGGGTGTTGAAGCCGATAGTGCTGTCGAAATGTAAATCCAAGATGGGGGCTGCAATATGTATCAATTTTTTATCATGTGTGTCATTTTCATGGTTTTCGAGGGTGTTGAAGCCGATATAGTGCCGTCGAAATATAAATCCAAGAAGGTGGCTGCAATAGGTATAAATTTTTTCATCATGGGTGTCATTTTCATGGTTTTCGAGGGTGTTGAAGCCGATAGTGCTGTCGAAATGTAAATCCAAGATGGCGGGTGAATTAGGTACCATTTTTTTCATCATGGGTGTCATTTTCATGGTTTTCGAGAGTGTTGAAGCCGATAGTTCTGTCGAAATGTATTTAAACTACTTTAAAAAATCC
Organism: Parnassius mnemosyne; assembly: GCA_963668995.1. NCBI lineage: Eukaryota > Metazoa > Arthropoda > Insecta > Lepidoptera > Papilionidae > Parnassius > Parnassius mnemosyne. The sequence continues at coordinate 1,445,469 of CAVLGL010000077.1, read as the reverse complement.
GTGTAATCATGTTATACGAAAATTTTTTAATGCTCTTAGGGTATGCCCAATTATTTACCAATTTATTTATTTTAAACTGTAGGTAATATAGTAGCAGTGCTTGTACTGCATTGATCCGGTCTGAAGGGTATAGAGAGCCAGCAATATTACAGGTGTAGAATAGAATAGAATATTTTATTATTCTACACAAATTACTTAACTGACTTTAATCAAGCAAGACCCGCGTAATCAAATAAAATTATGTGTATTACCTGGTTTGAAGAGCATCTTCAGAACCAGGTAAGACACTTAATTTTATATTACTACATGGATCTTGGCAAATCAATCAATATATTTATATTGTTCGCCAATAAACATTATAATAAAACAAAATGAAATATATAAATAGAAAGTACAATAGGCGGTCTTATCGCTCTTGAAGATAAACTAATTGCGCTAAGAATTAGGTATTCACATTTTAATATAGATTATAAGTAATTCATGTTGAAATTTAGTTTTTACTTTTACCACTGATTTGGAAAAAAACTTCAGTCCTGGATAGAACCAGCGAAACACCAGTTCAGGCCACGCTGTGAGGCATTCCATTTCATTCTACAGAAGTGACAACACATTAGTCTTCTGTGTCTAAATTTGGTTGGTATCCATGGGCTAAAATAGATACTTATAATCTGATGGGTTGTGCGTTCGAGAATCACTTCGGATTCACAAACTATTTACACAAATTCTTAAATTATGATTGAGCTTAAATTCTAAATTTTCTCTGAATACCGGCATACGATCTCAGTGAATAGCCATCTGCGGAGCGTATTTGTTTTATAGAATAAGGGTGATAAACGGCTACATAGATCACCGGATGGTAAGTGGATTCTGTGGGCCAAAAACATCTACATCTATCCTCGATTAAGAATCAAAATACAGGTGCGTTGTTGTCCCTGAGGACTAAAATTAAATATATCATTTCCAGTAAAATAGATCTCCGATTCTAAGTGCGGGGTTTGAATCCCGAGTCGGTTCATAATCAGTTATTGGGTTTTTCTGACAAGAAATTCTTGATACTTTTTACTTTTTTACTTTTTTTTTAAAAAACGTTACCCCCACACTAGGTGATAGCAGCCCGGAGTCAGGAATTTAGCTGTGTTACATCCCCATACCTAGGAAAGCACGTAAAGTTATTGGTCCTGTGCCTGATTCTTTTAAGTCGAGTTGGATTACCGTCCCATCAGAATATGAGTGTGGGGGAATTGAAAGTGTGTATACGCAATACACTCCGGCACTATAATCCTGTCCTGCGCAGATGGCTAGTTTTCGTTGAGACTGGCCACCGTGACTGAAATTCAGTCTGAAGAACATTATTCTATTAAACTTTGTCTTATTTGTAAAAATCTTTTTTTATTATCTTTATACAAATCACTCATAAAAAAGAAAATAAGCCAGCCGAAATGTTGCAAACATAATCCAGTAAATTCATAAATACAAATTACAAAAATAAAATTCCTTTTCTGATATTGCTATTTCGATTCAATTGATTCGAGAACAAAAGGATTTTTTCCAATTTCCATTTTTATAAATGCTAATAGGCGATCCCTTTTGTTGTTCACGAAAAAATTAGACCGTTCGCAAAAAAAAAAAAAAAACATGTATGAGAACAAATTAATGTGAGTATACTGTAGAATGCTTGCGCATACTATTCTGATCTAAAATTATTGAATTGAAATGGAAATTTATTATTTCTCGTGGATAAAAATGTCCATTTTGGACTAGGAAAAGAGATATAGTTGTACCGACATGAGTTTATTTTTAAAAGCTGGCGAAATATAAATAAATGTCTTTAAAAACACTACTTTACTTCCCAGAACGAAGTATTAAGTATCTTATTTTTGAACGCATTAGTAGTTAATTACGGTACTTAACAGAGTATATAACTACATTTTATAAGAGAAGTCCATTGGTACCATGGGGTATAAATCTAATAAAAATATTCTGTGATATACCTAATCCCTACGTCTTATTCATATTTTTTCTAAGTTTTAAATCGGTTTTCTTTCTAAATCATAATAAAATTTTAGTCAATTGCTACCGTGTAAATTTATGTTAAGTATTTAAATAAAACTAATTTTACGGATTTTATCGCGTATAATAACTTATTTTACATTGCCGACGTTTCAAGCACTTTACAGCACCCATGGTCACGGACGGGACTGAGGTGAGTGTTCGCTTAAAATTTAAGAAATCATTATGTTAAGTATCGAAGTAAGAAAATCCTTTCATTTTAAAATGCTACTTTAATAATATACCTCATAATCTTAAAAAATGTATAATTATAGATTTTAAATTAAACTAATCTGAATGCCGTACTTTCTTATATTTAAAAAATAAATGAAACGACATAATATGTTTCATCAAGTTACGTTATCAGACCTCAGTAGTCCAAACACGTTACGTTACGTTTTTAGTTGTCATTGTTCTTTATTGCATTTGTTCTGTTTCTCACAACGATCATGATGATTATAATTTACCACGTACCAGTGTATGATTAATATCCCAGTGTTGTAGTTGAATAACGTGGTATAATTTAAGTGCTTTAGCCACGCTGCAGTTATATTATGATTGTATCATGATAAAAGCTTAGTGCTAAAGTGTTTTGTATGGTGAGTTTAGAGAACTAGAGACCCTTACTGGAAATGAGGCATTCCAACTTAGTACTTAGTGGTGACTACGCATCTGCATTTAAATTCTTAATTGAGAATAGAAGGCATTCTATCTTAGTACTTGGTGGTGACTACGAATCTGCATTTAAATACTTAATTAAGAATGTTACGGCCTACAGCTGCCCCTGCAAATGTCGAATATCCCGGGGCCCATGAGCGAAAGATTCAACGAGCAGCCGCAGGTCGGGCCCAGTGGCCATATGTAAGAATGTCTTATCATACTAAACTATATGGGAGAATGCTAGGAAAATATAGTACTTACCTGTTTCCGACTCCTATTTCGCCCCAAGGCTCGGTTAGGCCGTAAGTGGGTGTAAGGTGAATGGCAAGTAGTGTTCAGTGATGTGTAAATGTCTGTGACCTGGACCAGCTTAGGCGACCAGCAGCGGCTGAGTTCCAGGCTGCCCACAATGCTGCATCGCTCCAGCAGGCTCCACCGCTGGACCATTTCTTTCTTCATTGTCACTATTTCAGTCTATTAGCTTTATTGTACATTTAACTAACTTAAACTCGCCTAATTCCACATTCATCGTAAAATCGAACACGTGATACCCGACACAAAACGGACAGTAGTTCAAATTCGACATTCAATGTCCCGGATTCACTTATCACAAAAATTTAAATAGGGAACTAACGCGATCTCTTAATGAGTCATACGGTTCAGCGTTAAACACAACTAAGTTCCTTCATTCGACACCAACACCACGCCGCGAAAATAATTCAAAATACCTCGTTGACATGAAATACTAACAAACCAGCCAACACACAAAAAGGGCACTTAACGCGACGGCACAATTATAATGATTTCCAGACAATCAACCGGGAGACGCTCTCGAACAAGGAATGCGCGGTTCGAATCCTAGACCGTATATCTACACGGCGCGCGCGTGCGTAATTCCGCATCACCCGAACAAGTTAAATATTGCAAAATTCACATATTCACGGACCGAAGTAACACGCACTAAATCTAACCATCTGGACACTACTGGTCGCGTAAACTTCGTGTGCAATAACCGAGATACGCGGGTTCACCGCATCGCGGCCAGCGAGCTAGTCTGACTTCGCCCACGAGCGTCACACGCTGGGAAGCTGCCTACCGCCCCTCCTCCCCTCGATGCGCGTGACACCTGGTGCCATCGTGCGACTCACAAAGTCGAATGTGATTGGATATCGCACAAATTACCTTTTTTGGGCCTAAACAAACCATCGTCCCAGACATAACGACTTATGACCGCGAACAAACCGGCATGCGGGACAGGGTCGCGACGGCATGTTGCAAGACCGAATCTACGACCAAACTAGGCCACCTTAGGTACCCCATCAGATCTTGCAACCCTAGCCACCGCCTCAAAAGACAGCCCAAATGTGGGCAATCCGGAGGGTCAATCTCCACTGTATGCCCCTCCTGGGCATCGCAGCACCTTAACAAATCCTGTACTGGACAGAAGTCCGACGACCTCTTTCAAACACCTAACCGTGCCCCTATGATTCGTTCCGCAACCGACCGGATCAGGTCTGCAAACAGCTACGCGACACGAAGCGGCCCAGTGTCGCCTCCTAAGCTTCAGTGCAGAGAGCACCCACAAATTCCACATGAACGTCGTCTGTGGAGAGCCAAACGAAATGCACAGATAATCCTTAGTATGAATTTTCAAACAAGTAGGCATTACCAAGCCATCCACCGTATAATAATTTACTCAAATAGTGCGGTAGCTGATTTCAATCTGATAATCTCCAAACTAGCTAGCCTTTTAGACAAGTAGTCCTATGTTCATATTTCAACCAATTTTCAAAAGCAACAATGTTCAACTACAGAATTAATTCAAACAAATTAATCACCGATGCACATAGGTCAAACTGACAAATTAAACAAAACGATAAACGTAACAGACAGCCCTATTTCTCATTTCAAATATATATCTTAGACTGTGCCAACAAAATGTGAAAACTAAAAGAGGAATGACTCCCATTCCCTTCGGCACAAACAGGGTTATCCAATTTCAATTTTCTTTTCAACAAAACACAATGATCAAATACATTTACAAAACACAGTGATCAAATACAATTATAAAAAATATGTACAATATTCAAAGAGCACATTAAATTCGCCTTATTAATCACAACCGTACCGTAAAATGGCGGTTAAGAATATCCACTACCCCATATCTTCCCATGGGTGTCGTAAAAGGCGACAAAGGGAAACAGTGGGGAGATGGGCAGCAGCATCTTCCTGATAACAGCAAAAATACAATAAAAACTGCGGTTGCCAACCCGCTCGCCAAGCGTGGCAACTATGGCAAATACTCCACTATGAATGTAAAAAAGAGACGGCCCCTAGTCCCCGGCGGCCCCGCTATTCCTGGCTACGGTGGCGACCATGGTAAGGGCGGGCAGGGGGTGCTAAGAATCTCCGGTGGAGGTTCGGTTGCCACCTACGACGACTCGACCTAGCAACATACAACGCACGCACTCTGAGGACTGACGAGAAGATTGTGGAGCTGAAAGAAAAGATAGACAAGTTACGCTGGCATATTATGGAATTATCCGAAGTCCGAAGAGAGGGGAGGAAACGGTAATCCTCGAATCCGGCAACTTGCTCTGTTACCGGGACGGCGACCATCTGTCCCAAGGAGGTGTCGGATTTATCGTCCACAAGTCTCCGTTAACAACGTTGTAAAGATTGAGAGTGTGTCGACGAGGGTTACGTACCTTATACTCAGAATCACCAAACGGTATTCGCTGAAGGTCATACAGGTTTACGTACCAACCTCGGCACACCCCGATGAGGAGGTGGAGGAAATGTATGAGGATATCTTTAGAGCCATGCATTCATCTAAAACCCAATATACTGTGTTAATGGGAGACTTCAAAACTAGGCACAAGAGAGAATGGTGAGCTGAAAGTAGGGAAATTTGGAATAGGGCATCGGAAACCAACGGACGATTCGACAAAAAATGAGATTGACTTCATTATGACTACCAGATGACAATTGTTCAGTGATGTCTCCGTGATCGCGAGGGTAAGAACTGGTAGCGATCACCGAATAGTTAAAGGTACACTGAACCTAAACGTTAAGTTGGAGAGGTCTCGTCTAATGAAGTAACGCTCCGTCCCCCTCGCGCTCTGTTTCAAAGTCCTGAAAGCTTTCAACTCGAGTTACAAAACCGTTTTCAGTGCCTAGAAAACTGTAATGAAGTGGATGATATGAATGACAAGCTCGTGGAAACTGTCCGTGTGGTCGGAGCTAAGTTCTGCAAGACCCACCGCAGAAGAACACAAAAACTCTCCGATCACACTCTTAATCTCATGGCTGTTAGACGGGAGATGAGGCTACATTCTTCAACAAATTTGACAGCATACAGGCAACTGAACAGACAGATCTCCAAATGCATGCGGCGGGACTTACGCAACTTCAATACAGCTCGTATTGAAGAAGCGATCGAGCAGAACCAAGGCTCCAAAGTCTTTGCCAGAGATCTGTCTGCCAGAAAAAGCCGCGTCGTGGCAGCATCGTTTCCGTGGCACCTGAGATTTTGAGTGAGATTGAGAGGTTCTATGGGCAGCTGTACACGTTATCGTTGGAGCCACACGCAAGTGTGAGTAACGATCCAAGAGCGAGTCTTATCCGAATTATTCCGATGATATCCCGGACGTCAGTCTGAGCGAGATTAGAATGGCTCTCCAGCACTTTAAAAACGGCAAAGCCCCAGGCGAGGATGGACTTAAAGCGGAGCTTCTGAAAGCGCGTGGAAAACCGGTACTTGAAGTCCTTCAGAAGCTCTTTAATTCCGTCCTCCATGGTGGCATTACACCGGAGGCGTGGAGCAGAAGTGCGGTGGTCTTGTTCTTCAAGAAAGGCGACAACGCTATCTTGAAGACCTACAGACCGATTTCCCTTCTGAGCTGCCTCTACGTGCTGATTTTGAGAGTCATTACGAATCGTTTCGCGCGCAGACTTGATGACTTCCAGCCTCCCGAACAAGCCGGTTTCCGAAAAATCTTTAGCACCACAGACCACATACATACCCTTCGGCATATTTTACAGAAGTCAGAGGAGTACAATTTGCCACTATGTCTGGCGTATGTGGACTATGAGAAAGCCTTTGATTCCGTCGAAATTTGGGCGGTGCTGCAGTCCATTCAGCGATGCCAAGTTGACTGTCGGTATATCGAAGTGCTGAAGTGTTTGAACAGTAGGGCTACGATGGCTATTCGAGTACAGAACCAGAGTACGAAACCTATCCAATTGCAGAAAGGTATAAGACAGGGTGACGTCATATCCCCGAAACTCTTCACCACTGCAATGAAAGACGTTTTCAAGCTTCTGGACTGGAAAGGATACGGTATCAACATCAATGGCGAGTACATCACTCACCTTCGATTTGCCGACGATATAGTCCTTATGGCAGAAAGTGCTTCCCAACGGATAGGTCTTAAGATGAACATGGACAAAACAAAGATCATGTTTAATGTCCATGTCACACCTATGCCGGTAGTCGTTGGGAACACTAAGCTCGAAGTTGTTGACGAGTATGTTTACCTGGGACAAATAGTCCGACTAGGTAAGTCCAACTTCGACCGAGAGGTCAATCGACGGATTCAACTCGGCTGGGCAGCGTTCGGGAAGCTACGACACATCTTGTCGTCAGACATACCTCAAAACCTTAAAACGAAATTGTACAACCAGTGCGTGTTGCCAGTGATGACTTACGGAACTGAGACGTAGTCCTTCACTGCTGGCCGTATGAGAAAGCTCAATGTCGCTCAGCGAGCTATGGAGAGGGCTATGCTCGGAGTTGCTCTGCGTGATAAACTTAGGAATGAGGATATCCGCAGTAGAACCAGAGTGACCGACATAGCCCAACGGATTAGTAAGCTGAAGTGGCAATGGGCCGGCCATATAGCTCGAAGAACCGACAACCGATGGGGAAGAAAGGTTCTCGAGTGGCAGCCTCGTACCGGCAGGCGAAGTGTTGGGCGTCCCCCCACTAGTTGGAGCGACGACCTGGTAAGATATGCAGGAAGTCGATGGATGCAGGTGGCTCAGAACTGTGCTTTGTGGCATTCCTTGGGGGAGGCCTATGTTCAGCAGTGGACTTGTAAAGGGCTGTAATGATGATGATAAATCACAACCGCCATAAATATGAAACATTTCGCGGAAGGCACAAAACCATTTTTAATTTTAATTTAAAGCATCGTTAATTAAGTGCTTGACTAAACCCAAATCTAACAATCCCTAACAGCGCAATTGAACGCTCCCGTAGAGCCCTAGTCTTCCCAACAACCAAGCGTAGGCCAACCGTGTTGTGAACCCGGAACCAATAAAGCGCATACCGTTAAACAATCGACGTTCGGGTTGTACAACCTCACTGAGGCCGACGACAATAGAACAGTTTGACAAGTGAGCTATTGACGGCTCACAGAATTAGTGGAGGCGGCCGTGGTGGGAGCTAGGGCAGCAGTTACCTATCTATGGCTGCCTGCATCAAAGGGGGAACGGTAGTACCCCAAGCCGCGGCCACTCAGCTGACGAGGGTGAGAAGGGTGTAGCTGACCGCCGAGTGGCAGTGAAGTCCCTCTCAACATACTGAGGGAGGGGGAGACGACACCCCCCCCGCCGCCCCTGGGGGAACAAACCCCCGACAGCGGGCGTGGCTGAGCGCCCCCGCCCGTGGGAGTCGAGGGCTCGGGAGAGCCCTAAGAGGAAACGCCGTTCGCACCCAGACACAAAACGGCTTGGTGACAGCCCTGGCAGCGCGATGGCATCACTTATAATTACAAATTACTACGCAGCTCAAATACAACTTACAAATTAATAAATAACAAATACAAAAAAAAATTACAAATAACAAGTACAATTCCTATCAAATCAATTTAAATACAAATTACACAAATACAAATTACTATTTATTAGATTAAATACAAATAAAGATACACATCACAGTCGATCAACAAATAATGCCTCGCTCGGACAACCGACCCTTCGATAATTAATCTACTATAATTATACGACAACGATAAATATCCGATTAAGTGATAATAACCATCTACCTACCCAACGCATATCTAGCTCTAGCAAACTCCCGCTTGCACAACCTACGGGCGTGGCGTTTATATCTACCCTACATCAAATCTACAAACAAAAAAAGCAAGCAATAAAAGAAAATAATTTTATTATTACGTTTTACGGCCGGGCGTGATTGTTGACACAAATTAAACCAATCCAACCACTCTGTGCTACCAAAAATGTTACGGCCTACAGCTTCCCCTACAAATGTCGAATATCCCGGGGCCCATGAGCGGAAGATTCAACGAGCAGCCGCAGTTCGAGCCCAGTGGCCATATGTAAGTTTGTCCTATCATACTAAACTATATGGGAGAATGCTAGGAAAATATAGTACTTACCTGTTTCCGACTCTAATTTCGCCCCAAGGCTCGGTCAGGCCGTAAGTGGGTGTAAAGTGAATGGCAAGTAGTGTTCAGTGATGTGTAAATGTCTGAGACATGGACAAGCCTAGGCGACCAGCAGCGGCCGAGTTCCAGGCTGCCCACAATGCTGCATAGCTCCAGCAGGCTCCACCGCTGGACCATTTCTTTCTTCATTGTCACTATTTCAGTCTATTAGGTTCATTGTACATTTAACTAACTTAAACTCGCCTAATTCCACATTCATCGTAGAATCGAACACGTGATACCCGACACAGTACGGACAGTAGTTCAAATTCGACATTCAATGTCCCGGATTCACTTATCACAAAAATTAAAATAGGGAACTAACGCGATCTCTTAATGAGTCATACGGTTTAGCGTTAAGCACAACTAAGTTCCTTAATTCGACACCAAAACACCACGCCGAAAATAATTCAAAATACACCTCTTGACACGTAAAAATAACACGAAAATAAGAACTCAAATAAGCCTCGCTGCTAGGCATGCGCGCAAGGGTCCACGTCACACTTACATGTTAAATATTGCAAAATTCACATATCCACGGAGCGAAGTAACACGCACTAAATCTAACCACCTGGACCCTAACGTTCGCGTGAACTTCGGCTGCGATAACCGAGATACGCGGGTTCCCCGCATCGCGGCCAGCGAGCTACTCGCCCACGAGCATCACACGCTGGGAAGCTGCCTACCGCTCCCCCTCCCCTCGATGCGTGTGACACCTGGTGCCATCATACGACTCACGAAATCGAACGTGATTGAATATCGTACAAATTACCGTTTTTGGGCCTAAACAGAGAATATATTTTTTTTTAAGTATAAGGTTAGTATGTTTTGTACGGTGAGTTACCAGGAGATGCTTTGTATTGAAACGAGGTATTTCCTTTTTGACCGTAAAGGTAATAAAAAAACGCGAATACTGTTAATTCATAATTATTGAAATGCAGTCGTTTTTTTTTAGCCGTTTCCATAATTAGGAATAAATTACTTACATATTTTCTTTGATATATTTAGATTTCAACCACTATCAGATTCAACTCTAACTCACTGCAAGCGAGTTTAGATCTATGGGTAGCACTTTTAATCAGAACGTACTTCGACGAGAGAGGCAACCGGTTGTTAGTTTTATTGATATATAGATTGAATAAAACTCCTATTTGATTTGAAATCTCTTTCTATATTTTTCTGCATAGTCATTTTTTGTTTATTCGGAAAGAATGAACGAAGACTCTTTTTACTGAAAACGAAGTAGTTTATTTCACTCCATAGGAGTGACACAGCATCTGCATTTTGGTTAAAAATAAAAATAGAAACTTTTTTTTTATTTTTTAGATTACGAATTAGTAATAATTTTTTTTAAATCATTCTTATGCGTAATTTTCCTCTGAAAATACCGCTGTCCTGGAAAAACTAGCAAAAACCCAGCGGGATATTTAACTAGAAAATGAAACAATTAGCAAATAAAAAATTGGTTGGTAGTGGTCACCTTATTTCTAATTTTTATTTATTTATTATTAAAGTGTCGGTGGGCTATAATATTAAACCAGCCCGAACTATGGTGAGCCAAACGATAGTCCATGTTAAATACATATACTGATAAATCTGATATTCTACTGGGTCTGGTGACTTATCGCTACAATCGCCATGCAACCACGATTAACAGGCTTAAAGAGCTCAGGCAATCAGCACAATGGTAGTAATATGAAAGTTAAGCAAAGTGAGACGCTCAACGCTCTATGTGTAGCCTACAAGCACAACACTTCTAGCGTGAAAAAGTTATTGAAAAACGAGATGGAGTGACACCGAAATTATTTAAATGCGTGCGCGACGTTGGACCCGAGGGTTATAGCTGCGTATAGACTGAAAATAGTGGATTTCCAACCCAATGAATTTATAGAAATATAAAAAAATGCTATCGTCAAAATTATTTTGCCTTGTACTCATATGCAAAGTAAAAACGGAAACTATATTGTTTATATAATTTTTTCCAGTATGAATTACGATGATGGTGAAAATAGTATTAGAATCCTATGCAATACTACAAACCAAAGTATAATATTATTGTTCTTTTATTTTCAAATTCCTAAACATTAATAGCGTTCATGTGATACTTAGGTACTTAAAGTAAGTTGTGAGATACATAAGACTCCTTTTAGTCTAGTACAAGATAAAACGATTTGGCAAATTATTTTAATGGTTTTCTTCGCTAATGCCGCTTTATTTCTTGCCCAAGTTTCTTAAGTGTTATGTCATCTATAACATGTAATACGAAGACGGAAAAAAACCACTCTCTCACAGAATACCAGCTTAAAATAGCAGCTTAATTCTGCAGTGTTTCGTATGGTCCGAATAAAGAATCAGAGACCATTTTTAGTGAACTAGGCATTCCATCTCGAGGATATCGGTAGATGTCTATGGGTCGCAGGATCCACATACAATCAGGTGGACTATGTGATTGCCTGTTACTCTTATTCTTTAAGAACAAAAACATACTATATCCTGAATCCGAAAATGAAATTAAAACAATAAAGGTCGCGTATGTCTGTGGACTAACGATCCGTGAACTCGGTGCGAGTGAACAGCTCAGTGAATTCTAATTTGAAAACCTATTGTACGTATCATCTTTGTTTTAATAATTCAAAGCTAAAATTTCCAGCCGTTCAACCATTTCTGGAACGACCTATCGCCATCACCTCCTTGTTCTCCAAAATAATGGAATCCATTATAAACTGCCAGCTCATGAGGTACCTTGAGGATCACCAGCTTATTAGTGACCGCCAGTACAGTTTTCGTCGGGTTCGATCAGCTGGTGATCTTCTAGTTTACTTAACTCATAGATAGGCGGAGGCAGTAGAGTCCAAGGCATTAGCCGTTAGTTTGGACATAGCGAAGGCCTTCGATCGGGTCTGGCATAAAGCGCTTCTTACAAAGCTTCCTTCCTATGGGCTTCCCGAGAAATTGTGCAAATAGAACACCAGTTTCCTTGCTGATCGGAGCATTAAGTTCGTTGTAGACGGGGCATGCTCTGATTTCAAGCCTATCAACGCTGGTGTTCCACAAGGTTGCGTGCTGTCACCAACGCTGTTTCTCCTGCATATAAATGATGTGTTGCTAACTGGTAGTATTCATTGCTATGCAGACGACAGCACTGGTGATGCCTTATATACCGGCCGTGCCAATATTTCTCGGGAAAACTTCGCCGAGTACCGGGACAAACTTGTGTCTGAAGTCGAGTCTTTGCTTAACAAAGTCTCGGATTTGGGCCGACTAAATCTAGTCCAGATCAATCCCCAGAAGACACAAGTTTGCGCGTTTAGCACTAAAAAGAACCCATTTGTCGTATCTCCTGAGTTTAGGGCACTCCCTGCTGCCTCAGCCAGTATCGGAATCCTTGGCGTCGACATATCGAATAGTGTGCAGTTTCGTGGTCACTTGGAAGGGAAGGCCAAATTGGCCTCTAAATAGCTTGGCGTGCTCAGCAGAGCGAGACGGTATTTCACGCCGGCACATCGCTTGCAACTTTACAAAGCGCAAGTTCGGCCCCACATGGAATACTGTTCTCATCTCTGGGCCGGGGCACCCGAGTGCCAGCTCCTTCCACTTGACCGCATCCAGCGCAGAGCGGTTCGAATCGTCGACGACCGAGTTCTTTCTGATCGGCTCGATACACTGGCACTGCGTAGAGATGTTGCATCTCTTTGCGTATTTTATGGCATCTGTCATGGGGAGTGCTCTGAGGAATTGTTCGGACTAATTCCAGCCGCTCAATTTCAACATCGCACATTGCGACAAAACTCGCGTTACCATCCATACCATCTGGATGATTGGCGGTCCACAGCTGTGCGATTTAGAAGACGTTTTCTCCCTCGAACAACTTCCTTGTGGAATCAATTACCACCAGCGAATTTTCCGGACCGATACGACTTAGGAACCTTCAAGAAAAGAGCTTACACCTTTCTCAAAGGCCGGCAACGCATCTGCAATTCCCCTGGTGTTGCGGTTGTTCATGGGCGGCGGTAGTCACTTACCATCAGGTGAGCCGCATGCTCGTTTGCCCCCTATTCTATAAAAAAAAATATTTCAGGAAACAAAATTAATTTGCTCGTTATCAGTGCAGACAAACATTCCATATTGTGCACCGTACAACATTTTTTTCAGTGTAAATATTACTAGAGGAAATAAAATATTTATTTCTATTGCTTGCCTTCACGGGTAGTTTGATATATTATTTTAGATCAGTTGGCAACAAAAAATATTCTTTTCTGTTAGGTATGAACAAATGAAAGGTTACGTTTTTAAAAAGTGATACGACGTTAAGGTATTTTTTTGAAATACAAACAAAGGTAAATAACTAGCGAATTCCTTTACCGTCACTTGATGCTAACCGAATGCTGAGGCACATGTACATCAATTTTAAAACCGATAAGGAATCAAAATGCAAATCCGTTGTTACTCCTGAGGACCAAAGTGGAATGCCTTGTTACAATGAAAGACGGGTATTCCCTCTGACTATTAGAAACATAGCACCATTGTGCCGCAAAACCACCTGTGCGATATTGTGATACTGTGTGTGGGTGTGGTCGAGCCAACCCATTTGAGTTACAGCCAAACACCTTAAAGACACAATTGCTAGCACATGTGCCAAAAAAGGTCATCACTCAGCATGAGATTTAACGAAACCTCAACGCTGATTCACAGCACTTAGTGACCAAATAAAAACATTATATCCCTGATTAGTCTGATGGTACGCTCTAAATTTCCAAAAGTAAAGTTTCTATAAATACCAGTAAGGTAAAAATACCGACTTGGATACAAGAAGCAAAACCTAAACATAACTCTAAACTAAAATCAAAATGAAAACTACTATTCTTTTGATACGAGGCGGCACTGAAGATTTCGGGAATTAAGGAAGTGACACAACATTACTATTTAAAAATGTATTTATTGCTTTTCGAAGTATTCTTCGCGAAATTCGACACATTTTTCCATACGATGGAACCAATCATTGAAGCAACCATTCCATTCGGAAGTTGGGGTCTCCAAAATGGCCGTTTTGTAGGCGTCCACAGCTTCTTCAGGTGATGAAAATCTCTGTCCACGCAATTTATTTTTTATTTTAGGGAAAGTATAGAAATCATTAGGGCTTAGGTCGGGGCTGTACAACAGATGGTCTAATAATTCTATGTTTTCTTGCTCTAAAAACTCTTTTGTTCTGTGTGCGCTGTGAGAACGGTGTGTCGTGATGGAGGATGATGTGGCGGTTGCAGTTCTCTTTACGGAGTTCAGAAACGACCTGTGGCAAACAAATGCTAGCATACCATTCTGCATTAACCGTTCTTTGTCCATCAAGAGGAATAGTCGTAACATGACCGGTTTTGGAGACAAACGTGGCCACCATTTTTTTTGCAACACTCCGTGAACGAACAATTTTTATTGGCTTTAACTCATTTTCGAACACCCAAACTCGTGACTGATATTTTGTTTCGGGTTCGTACGCGTATACCCAGGATTCGTCACCTGATACGATGTTGTATACAGCATTTGAGGATCCTGCGTGGAATCTTTCGAGAGTTCTGATACACCAAGTAACGCGAATCGCTTTTTGCTCTTCACAGAGCGAATGCGGTATCCATCGGGAAAACAACTTTTTTACACCTAATTTTTCATGCAAGATTATTTGTATTTGACTCATGCCAATGTCTAAAGTTGCCTGAATTTCGCGGTATATCACATGTCGATCTTCCTCAATCGACTTACGCACAGCATCAACTTTTTCTTGGGTGACTGCAGTTTTTGACGACCTTTACGGGGTCATCACTGAGCTTAACACGTCCACGTTGAAATTCTGCAAACCAGCGATAAATTGTGGTTTTGGATGGGGCTTCATCACCAAATGCAGAAATCATCCGGTCAACACACTGTTTTTGTGTTAAACCACTTCGAAAGTCATAATAAATCATGGCTCTTGAATTTTCTCGAGTCAATTCCATTTTTTCAACGACTAAATAAGTTTGACAAAACCTTGTGACAAGACCGATAATCTTTTTTTTTAAATAAATAAATGGTAGTAAATTTTAAAAAACCAAGGACTTTTCAATTAAAAAGATTTTAATATGACAGGAACAGTGGAAATATTCCATTCCCGATACTTTAAGTACAGCCTATGTATAATCGATGCAATTTGTAAAAACTGACATAATAAAAATATTTATTGACCTTCGACTTAGCATAATTTAGAAAAGTTGTAATTGTAAACGAAATTGTAACACAGGTTTAAAAAAAGATGATAGAGTTTCTTGTCAGTTCTTCGGTGAGAAGGGTTATTTTGTACAAAGTGACGACAACAATTTATAAATACAACGATCAGAAGTACAAAAGACTTTTTAACAAGCCTAAATTGAGTAAGAGGTTTGATTTTGACTTATACCAGTAAAGGAGCGAAGTGGTGAACTATTTACTAACTTGCTAGATTTCATTGAGTTACATTCATATAATGATATTTTTTTTTCTATAGAATAAGGGTGGCAAACAAGCACATAGTTCAGCGGATGGTAAGTGGGTGCTGTGACCTATAGATATCTACGAGTAAATATATCACCGATCATGAATCAAAATACAGTTGTCGACAAAAGTTTGTAAACAAAATGATCGGAAGTACAAAATAGTTTCAAACAAGCCTAGATTGAGTACATGGTTTGATTTTGACGTATACCGGTAAAGGATATAGAAGAAGAGTAATAACCTATTTACTAACTTGCTCGATTTCATTAAGTGACATTCTTATAATAATATTTTTTTTTATAAAATAAGGATGGCAAACGAGCACATAGTTCAGATGATGGTAAATGGGTTCTGTGGTCTATAGATATATAGGAATAAATATATCACCGATCAAGAATCAAAATACAGATGCATTGTCACCCTTGGAGACTAAGGTAGTATGCCTCGTTTCCAGTAAAAAGGGTCTCCACTTCTCTACACACAGCATACGAAACATAGCAGCATTTAGGTAAAATTTAACGCAGGTGTTTACGTGTAGTGACGGTGTAAGAATAGTTACTACCCCATATCTTGTCATGGGTGTCATAAGAGATGACAGAGGGAAACAATATTAGGAGGGGAGCAGCAGCATCTTCCAACTTCTGTTGCCTACCCGCTCGCCAAGAGTGGTAACCATGGCAAAATTAACAAAAGACCACCCCCAGTCTCCGGCGGCCTAGCTATTCCTGATTATGGTGGCGACAATTGTAACAGCGCGGCAGGAGGTGCTAAGGTTCAATTGCCACCACATGAACTAACATCGCAACATATAACGCACGCACTCTAAGTACTGAAGAGAAGGTCTTGTAGCTGGAGGAATAGACAGACAAGTTGGACTGAGATATTATAGGATTATCTGAGATCCGCATCCTCGAATCGGGCAACTTTTTTTTATCACTAGTCTCTTTATGATGAACTCTTTCTTCCAGAAGCGGCACTACAGAAGTAAGAACAGGATGAGACATGACTGAGGTTGACTTCATTATGACGAATATACGTACATATTAAAAGTGTATTTCTCATTGCCATTTTGCTTTTTGCGACTTATTGTAGCGCAATACTAGCTCGACGTGCAAAAGCTCGACGGCCAGATGTTTTCTCTCACAGATCCCTCGGGCTCTCCATTTAAATATCGGTTAGTACGGGTCTTTTTCCTATACTGCAACAAGCTTTGGGTCCCGTGCCTAAATCACAGTGACCGAGTGAAGACGGCTACAGTCGAGCGTGTGCCCTATGTCAGAGGATTCACAGACAAGGTTGGCTACATCTTGAAGCGAGATTTCACTAAAAATACTTCAAGGCGCCGAAGAAGAATAGTCAATTATAACCATCCGTCAAGTATACATATATCCCTCTGCAATATGCAGGAGTGTACAAGCAGGATTGTGAATGTGGTCTCTTACATAGTACAAACAAAAACATCTATATAAACCCGCGTGAAATAACATATAGGTACTTCAAGCCCCGACGTTCCGGGAAGTCTGCAGTGTGTGAACATGTTCAAGATCGTCATCGCCATTACATTAGATTTGAAAGACCACAAATCCTCGCAAAAGTACACCGATTCCTACCAAGAATGATTCCCGAGGCTATTGAAATTAAAAAAAAAAACATCCTAATTTCAATGGAGAAGATGGATGGATGCTGCCATTTGCTTGGGATCCTACAATTAATAAAATTAAATCCAAACCCAAGCATACCACTCCAAGACTTCAAGATACTGTAAGCTCATTCTGCATAGATCGGACCAAAAATTAATATTCAAAAACTGAAGATAGTCAGACCAACTATGACATCGGGATGTCAAACTCAGTTCCGCCCGTGACCATGGTTGCTGTAAGGCACCCGGAATGTCGGGAGTTAAAAAGTTAAATTAAACGCGTTAGAATCCGTAAAAATTAGTTTTATTTAATAAATAAGGCAATTCCAATATATGAAATAAAATGACACATGCACACGCACACGCACACTCCCACGCACAAGCACACGCACATGCACGCACACGCGCACGCGAACACACACGCGCACACGCAGACGCACACGCACACGGACCCGAACACACATACGCACACGCATACGCACACGCACACATACACGAACACGCACGCACACACGCACACTCACACACGCGTACATGTGCATGGACATGCACACACACACACACGCACAAGCAAACGCACACGCACACACACACCCTCACGTACAAGCACACGCATACGCACTAGCACACGCACACGCACACGCACACGGACACGCACACGAACACGCACACGCACACGCACACATACACGCACACTCACAAGCACACTCTCACACACGCGTACATGCGCATGCACATGCACACGCACACGCACATGCACATGCACACACACAGGTACACGCACACGCACAGGCACAATTACACGCACACGCACAGGCACACGAACACGCATACGCACACGCACAGACACATGCATACACACACGCATACGCACAAACATACGCACATGCACACGCACACGCACACGCACACGAACACTCACAAGCACACTCTCACACACGCGTACATGCGCATGCACATGCACACGCACATGCAAACGCCCACGCTCATGTAAATGCACACGCACATACATGCTAACGCACACACCCATGCACATGCACATATACACGCACACGCAATCGCACACGCTCACGCACGCGCTCATGCACATGCTCACACACACGCAATCGCACACACACACACGCAAACTCACTAGCACAAGCACACACACACGTACACACATACGCACTCGCACACATGCACGCACACGCACCCACATACACACACACGCACGCACAATTGTCTAACGAAGTGTACTCAATTAAAGGTATATTGGTGGTGGATTGATATTTATCTTATTGTATATATTGTATATATATATTGAGGTTTGTATATAAAAAATTACGTGTCACGTTGTTTGTCCGCGATGGACTCCTAAACTACTGAACTAATTTCAATGAAATTTTGCATACTGTGTGCACCTTGGTCCAATTTGAGAGATTCTTTAGCTTTTATTCCGCTAAATGGCCCCCAAAATTTATTATTGTGAATTTAAGGATTTTTATAGGAAGGGTCGTTGAAAATGGCAGAACGACGTCTGCCTGGCGAGCTAGTAATTGTATAAATAAATAACAAAATAATTAAGAAGTACCACGTGCACGAAGTTGAAGAAGAGCATCATAAGGAAACCTTCATGAGTGAAAAATAAAATAAAAAATATTTCGAAGACATTTGAAATCTGCCAACACGCATTTGGGAAAATTACTGGACATTTCTTTCTCTTAAATTTCTTTCGGAAATAAGAACTGGGACGGCAGCTGACTGCACAACGACAATTCAAATTAGGCTACTAACAACTAATGTTTTTCTATCCATTACAGTCTTTCATTTATAAGTATTAAAAACATCTTCTCCGGTTGATAGTAAGCGAGAATATTTAGCGTGTTAGAGCGATGTTACAATTATTATATGGTTGCAACACGAATGGGTCGCTTCAACTGGGAAAGGATTAAGCTCTGAGCTCACAGAATAGCATAATTATGATGCTTTTCTGTGAGCACAACAAAATACCTATGCAATGTCACCCCTAAGTACGAAGAAAACAGTAAAATGGGTCTCTAATTCTCTACAGTTACCATACAAAACACAGCAGCATTGAGTTGCTGTTTAATGCTGTATTCTATCAGACCGTAGTTTTTCCCTGATCAAGACGATCCGTTACAACCATGATATAACTGCACCGTGTATCTAATACGTAAAAAACGAATGAATGTATGAATAATACTCGTAGAAATTCAAATATTGCTGTAGACGAAGAAAAATTGTAAAATATAATTTAACTGAGAACAGAAATCCGACGAAGTTTTAACAACTTCGATGAATCGCAGATATAAATACAATGATTTTTTATAGGATCGGGTGACATACGAGCACACAGTCAACCTGTGGTAAGTGGTTACTGTGACCCATAGACATCTACATCTATCCTCAATAAAGACTCAAGATTCAGATGCGTTGTCACCTGTGAGGACTAAGATGGAATGTCTCTTTGCCAATAAAAAGGGTCTCCGGTTCTCTACACTCACCATACGAAACACAGCAGCGTCAAGCTGTTATTTTACGCTGGTTTTCTGTGATAGCATGGTCCCTCCCCGTTACCATAATATAGCTGCAGCATGGCTCTACCACGTAGAAAATGATATAATTAATGAATAGGGGTTGGACCACGCTCTCATCGGGACCAGAGACCCTTATTACGGAAACGAGGCATTAATCTTAACCTTCAGGGGTAATATCAGCATTTTGATTCATAATAGAGGATAGATATAGATGTCTATGCACCTCGAAATTTTCATACCATCAGGTGGACTGTGTGCTCGTTTGTCACCTTATTATATATAAAAAATCCATGAAAATTCCACTGCTGTACATATTCCTAAAAGATTACGTAACATATTTAGCTAAATTATAAGTGTTTTTTTAACTTGACATCTACGTATTTTATCCGATTTAAAATTTGAAATAAATTTTCGAATCCCTTGCTGACCCTTTATTGAGCTGTTATACTTACGACTAATATGATGAATGCAATAATATGGTAAATTAAGCTGATGATGATGGAACCAAATGCTGGCCCTTGATACACTTATACCGTTACACCCTATCATTTTATACATGGGAGAGCCATGCTGCAGCTATATTTCTGGTATAGTTGTAGCACGAATGGGTCGGCTCGACCGGGGAAGGACCACGCTCTCACAGAATACCAGCGTAAAATAGCAGCTTAACACTGCTGTGTTTCGTATGGTGAGTGTAGAGAACTCGAGACCCTTTTTACTGGAATCGAGGCATTCCATCTTAGTCCTCACGGGTGACAACACATCTACATTTTGATTCGTAATCGAGGATAGATGTAGAGGTCTATGGGCCACAGCAACCACTTACCATCAGGTGGACTGTGTGGTCGTTTGTCACCCCTTTCCTATAAAAAAAAGTCCACGGCTGATCACATTCATCCCCGAAATATACCATTGGTGGAGGAGAGATGTCTTTCATAGTGGCCACGCAAGGCAGGCGGGTCTGCAACCGCACTTTTTTTATTAAAAAGACTGCTGCCTATCTCCTGATTTGTATCCCTCTGTTACCTTTAACGACACCCACGCAATGACATGGGGTAGTGGATATTCTTAAACCGCCACTACAAGGTGTATTGCGCCTATGTAAGCTTGTTTTTAAAAAAGATGATATTTTAACGATGGTAGAGCCATGCAGCAGTTTTTGCTGTTGCACGTATGGGCCGGCTGGAGCTGGCTTGGTACCACGACCTCACAGAATACCGGCGTAAAGTAGAAGCTCTGCTTCTGCGTTTCGTCTGGTTAGTGCAGGTGGCCGGAGGCCCGATTCCCCCCCCCCTCCCCATCAACATAGCGGAATTACACGACAGACTACCCCGGGCGGGTACCAGTACCCCTAGAGAATCCCTCGCTGAGCATCCACGACCATGTTATTCCAATCCTGAGCGTGGGTGCTCAGGCTGCCCCGCGTATTCTGGAGGGGGGGGGGGCAATATTCCGCTCAAAAACATAACTGCTCGGGGCAAACTGAGCAACTATACCAAGGCGACTCCTTCCACGCTATCCGTGAATTACTGCAACATCAGGGGACTTCACTCTAACCTAAACGCCGTCCAATACCATCTCGAGACGGCGAAACCGGCCTTGCTCTTTCTGACCGAGATGCAGGTTTGCTCTCCGGCTGATATTTAGTATCTTCCTACCCGGGGTACAAATTGGAGCACTCCTTTGTGCCTCGGGCTGGAGTTTGCGTATATGTCAGAGAGGACATCTGTTCTCGGCGCCTCGGCAGTCTTGAAGGTTCGGACCTGTCCATCCTTTGGCTACGCGTAGACAGCGACGACCATCCGCGCGTCTATAGGTGCCTCTATAGGTCTCATAGCGGTAATGCCGAAACAGACCGACTCATCGATCACGTCCAAATGGCTACAGATTTCTTGCTAGAACAGGTCCCATCCGCAGAGATCGTGATTCTTGGCGATTTTAACGCCCACCACGCACAATGACTCCGTTAACGTTTAACCGATCATGCGGGGCGAACTGATTATGACTTTGCCTTGGCATATGGTCTGACACAACTGGTTACTTCGCCTACGCGGATTCCATATGTGGAGGATCATTCACCTTCCCTGTTGGACCTTCTGCTGACCTCTCATCCGGACGGATATCAGGTTTCCGTCGATGCCCCTCTCGGCTCTTCGGACCATTGTCTGGTCCGGAGTGTGGTGCTACTCACGCTCCCCTCGCGGTTGCGTTCTGCAGGTTGCCGCTGTGTTTGGCATTACAAGTCGGCGGATTTGGACGGAATGCGGTCTTTCTTTGCATCCTACTAATGGGGGCGGGTTTGCTTCTCTCTGGATGATCCCAGCGCTGTTGCTGACCCTTTCACTGATGTGGTGCTACAGGGAATGGAACTATTTATTCCATCATCTTTGGTACCCATCGGAGGCAGATCTCAGGCTTGGTTTGGTCGCTCCTGTAAGACTGTATTACGCAGTAAGATGGAGTGTTATCAAGCCTGGGCTGCGGCTTGGGTGACTCGGGATGTCTCGGGATTAAAATAAAGTACAACTTCGCCTCCAGGTCCTTCAAAAAAGTTATTTCCAAGGCAAAGTCAGAGCACATAGGCAGAATTGGCGAGAAACTTGTTTTCCTTCGGGAACCTGTGCATTCTGGTCTCTTGCCAAGGCTGTTAAGGGAATTTCTGTAAGCCATCACTACCATCTCTGCACAGGGAGGACGACTCACTGGCCCAAGCTGCAAAAGACAAAGCCGACCTTTCAGGCTCCCTTTTTGCATCCAACTCGACTCATGATGACGGAAAACTGCGCCGACCTTTCCGCGGTGTGAGTGCTCCATGCCGTATGTGCTGTTCTCACAGCACTCGGTTCGCAAAGCACTCCTCTCCCTGGACATCCAGAAGTCAAGTGGGCCTGACGGAATCCCCCGAATTGTGCTAAGGACGTGTGCTCCGGAGTTGGCACCGATCCTAACGCGTCTTTTCCGGTACTCCTACTACCAAGGCGTAGTCCCGAATTCATGGAAGCCAGCTTTTGTCCACCCGATCGCTAAAAAAGGCGACCGCTCAAACCCATCCAACTATAGGCCTATCGCCATCATCTCCTTGAGGATCATCACCTGATTAGTGACCGCCAATACGGTTTTCGTCGGGGTCGATGAGCTGGTGATCTTCTGGTCTACCTGACCCATAGATGGGCTTTCCTATGGGATTCCCGAGAAATTGTGCAATTGGATCACCAGCTTCCTTGCAGATTGGAGCATCAAGGTCGTTGTAGACGGTGCATGCTCTGACTACAAGCCTATTAACGCTGGTGTTCCACAAGGGTGTGTGCTATCACCAACGCTGTTTCTTGTGCATATCAATGAAATGTTGCTAACTGGTAACATTCATTGCTTTGCGGATGACAGCACTGGTGATGCTCTATACACAGGCCGTGCCATTTCTCAGGAAAACGTCGCCGAGTACCGGAACAAACTTGTGTCTGAAGTCGAGTTTTTGCTGAACAAAGTCTCGGATTGGGGACGACTAAATCTAGTCAAGTTTACTCCTCAGAAGACACAAGTTTGCGCGTTTACCGCTAAAAAGAACGCCTTTGTCGTATCTCCTCAGTTTCAAGGCACTCCCCTTCTTGCCTCAGCCAGTACCGGTATCCTCGGAGTCGACATATCGAGTGACGTGCAGTTTCGTGGTCACTTGGAAGAGAAGGCCAAACTGGCCTCTAAAAAGCATGGCGTGCTCAGCAGAGCGCGACAGTATTTCAAGCCGGCACACCGCCTGCAACTTTACAAGGCGCAGGTTCGGCCTTACAAGAAATACTGTTCCCATCTTTGGGCAGAGTCTCCCCAGTGCCAGCTCCTTCCACTTGACCGCATCCAGCGCAGAGCGGCTCGAATCGTCAACGAACGAGTCCTTTTCGATCGGCTCAATTCATTGGCACTGCGAAGAGATGTTGCATCCCTTTGCATTTTCTTCCGCATCTACCATGGGGAGTGCTCTGAGGAATTGTTCAGATTAATCCCAGCCGCAAAATTTCACGAACGCACATCGCGGCAGAACTCCCGATACCATCCACACAATCTGGATGATTGGCGGTCTACCACTGTGCGATTTAGAAGATGTTTTCTTCCTCGCACAACTTCCTTGTGGAATCGATTACCATCAGCGATTTCTCCGGGCCGATACGACTTAGGGACCTTCAAGAAAAGAGCGTACTCCTTTTTAAAAGGCCGGCAACGCATCTGCGATTCCCCTGGTGTTGCAGCTGTTCATGTCGGCGGTAGTCACTTACCATCACGTAAGCCGCATGCTCGTTTGCCCCCTCTCCTGTAAAAAAAAATATTTATTTGCTTATCTTTATACGAATGATATGTTCTGTTTTATTTCTAGTACGTGGTAGAGCCATGCTGAAGCTATATTAGTATTATAGTTGTAGCACGAATGGGGTGGCTCGACCGGGGAAGGATCACGCTCTCACAGAATACCAGCGTAAAATAGCAGCATAACACTGCTGTGTTTCGTATGGTGAGTGTAGAGAACCGGAGACCCTTTTTACTGGAAAAGAGGCATTCCATCTTAGTCCTCACGAGTGACAACGCATCTGCATTTTGATTCGTAATCGAGGATAGATGTAGATGTCTACGGGCCACAGCAACCACTTACCATCAGGTGGACTGTGTGCTAGTTTGTTACTCTTATCATAAAAAAAAATTGCAAACTTTATTATCGCACAACTTCTAAGAAAAAAAATAAACATACTTATTAATCATCCCACTTACGTTCATAAAAAAAAATATTGCACTGTAAACGCAACCACGCTCACTCTACACTCATTCAGACACACGCGCGCCCATACACACACACAAACACGAGCTCACCCGCGCGCACGCAGGCACGGTCGTGATTTTCGGTTAATTCATGTTATGTTATTGTTTTGACCGAATGTTGTTATTTTTTAAGGGGTCAGAATCTATTGTAAATTGTGATACAATCACACTAAAGTAGAAGACGATAGTTTCATGATACAGTTTATAATACAAATTTAGAAACCAGGTTACCATTTATTACTAAAAGATTGCCACAAAAAAGTAAAGAGTTCATTTAAATTTTTATTTTATAATTCATAAAAAGTATTTCAATTAATTAAAATAGATCATTCGCAATAACACCACGCACTAAAAAAGACAATAAAACAGTAGTTTAAGATCGCATATTAACGATGTACCACGCATTTGACAACTATGTTCAAACATAAGAAGATCGGAGAGCTCTCGAAACAAAAGCACTCAAAATAAATACATCGCCCGTTCGCGTTCTGTTATTTTGAACTTATTATTGCGAAGTGGTCGTGTACGCTCGCTTCTGAGGAATTCCTCTTGTCGATTGTTCCTTTTTTCAAGTATTCCTCTCGCGAAATATTATTTAATTCCCTTAAGGGTGTTGAAGATATTTATATTGTGTTAAAGATTTTATATAATGTGTTTAAGTATATCCTGGAAAAAATATACATACGTGGTAGAGCCATGCTGCATCTATATTATGGTTGTAGCACGAATGGGTCGGCTCGACCGGGGAAGGACCACGCTCTCACAGACTACCAGCGTAAAACAGCAGCTTAACGCTGCTGTGTTTCGTTTGGTGAGTGTAGAGAACCGGAGACGCATTCCATCTTAGTCCTCACGGGTGACAACGCATCTGCATTTTGACTCTTAATCGAAGATAGATGTAAATGTCTATGGGCCACAGCGACCACTTACCATCAGGTGGACTGTTTGCTCGTTTGTCACCCTTATCCTATAAAAAAAAAATGTGGAAATTTATGATACGCCCGCCAATTACTGTACGTTAATTGTACTACATACTAAAACGTGGTGAACTTATTGCTTGCACTTGCGCGTAGGTCATAGTTATATTATATAATTATGACCTACGCGCAAGTGCAAGCAATAAGTTCACCACGTTTTAGCGTAATCTGAAGAACGGTTTGACAGCGCATAAAATACAAACAAACAAATATTAATTTTTATTTATTAGATAAGACTATGTGAATGTAATAGCAAAATAACTACCTTTTATCGAGTTGAGGGTGTTTTGCGCATGCTATTTCAATAACAAATTTTAAACATTTTAGTCTTACCAACCTAATCTTCGGAATGGCTAAATTGATTGTAAAGTAACTTGACAAATAGTTAGAAAGTAATGTCGGTAGTGATCGACGCTATATTTTATCCGAAAAACTTGTCCATTGTTTTGATAAATCAAAAACTTAATAACGTAAATTGTATTTGGTCTAAAGTTTGTCTGGAACAAATCGCTTTTAGCGTTTCTACCCGCCATCTAGTATTATATAATATGTTTATAATATGATGGTATGTGAAAATACTATGAGTTAAAAATCTAATGTTACACCAAGTGTACATTATGCATCTATCTGTATGTAGGAAGTTAAAGTTCGCGATACGTGACTTAATCAAAGGAGTTGATAATTCAACTTAGACATCAAGGTGACACATAAATAGTTCATTTACAATACGAACTTGTACTAGTAAGTTGTCCCAACACTAATAATATGTTTAATACAAAAACTCCTTATTAAAAAACAAAATATGAAATGAAATTATTTTTACGGATTTCATCTCGTTTAATTTTGACTTTTAAATTATTATTTTTTATAGGATAGGGTGACAAACGAGCACACAGTCCACCTGATGGTAAGTATTTGCTGTGGCCCATAGACATCTACATTTATCCTCGTTTGCGAATCAAAATGCACATGCGTTGTCACCCGTGAGGACTAAGATGGAATGCCTCATTTCCAGTAAAAAAGGTCTTCGGTTCCCTACACTCACCATACGAAACACAGCAGTGTTAGGCTGCTATTTTACGCTGGTATTCTGTGAGAGCGTGGTCCTTCCCCAGTCAAGCCGACCCATTCGTGCTACAACTATACTACTAATATAGCTGCAGCATGGCTCTACCACTTTTTAATTTCCAACGTTTTAGATACTTTACAGCACCCATGGTCACGGGAGGGACAAAATATAATCAATAAACAAAAGATTATTTTTCTTCTAATGAAGTCGATTCTCAATTGGACCGTATTAATTATAAATGAGCCATTCCACAAACTATCCAAAACAACGACGCGGAGCCTCTTTTTAATCCCTGACGCAAATAGACGGGTATTATATTATATGTTTAACGTGTGTATATGTGTGTATGTCTGTGACATCGTAGCTCCCAAATTGAAGAAACCGATTAAAATTTAGTTTTATTTTTTATTTGATAGGTTATTCAAGAAAATCTCATCAGCTGTTTGAATATCATCAGCTCTTGTTCAACTTTTAATAGGATTAAGTTCGCCTTTGTACATCTTACTTATTTAAATGTTTAAAATTTTCAACATCTTGAAGTGAGTACAATTAAAAATAAGAAATAATGGACATTGCATTTATGGTTCCAATCCGAATAAATTTATATTTTTGTGGAATCCTTCATTTCGTCCTGTCGCTTGATTCATTTAGACCAACAAACTTGCTATCCTTCTCACAATCTTGTAAGTAGTATTGTTACTCCCATTATAATCACCTATATTCTGATGGCGGCCTCTCTTCCTTTAGGAGAATGTCTATAGGGAATGGTACCAGATTTGAAAATACATTATATTTACATTAGCAAATACTTTAAAATTTATATTCATCGCATCATTAATATATACGTTATAAGGATATACGAGTATTAACACTATTTTTAAAACATATCCTATTTTGAATAAATCGTCAAGATATTGTGTGTAATATCCACTTCCCCGTACGATGGGTGCCGTAAAAGACGACAAAGTGAAACAAATAAGCAGATGGGCAGCAGCGTCATCCTGATAAAACATAAAATTATAAAAAAAACTGTGGTTATTGATAACCACAGTTTTTTTAAAAATAGATATGTTTTAAAAATAGTGTTAATACTCGTATATCCTTATAACGTATATATTAATGATGCGATGAATATAAATTTTAAAGTCTCGCCTGCCAAACGTGGCAACTATAGAGAAACCTTCCCTATGAGGTAATCTATGGGGGAGACCTATGTTGAGTAGTGGACTTTTGTAGGCTATGATGAATGGATTAAACTAAGACTCCTTTTTTACATTTCTTAAAAAAAACGTTACGCGCACACTAATACTCGTACTTTCTGCTGTATCGTGCTGGCAGTTTAAACACATACATTGCACAAGGACAAACGTCAAGACCATTTGTCTTGTAATGTATTATATTTTGACTTTAAGGAACATTTAAAATATTATTTATTCGTATCCTTAATTAACAAGATAGGTTGTCTAGTCCAGATATTTATAATATATTATTCTTTTCCCTTATATATTCCATCTTCATTATAATTTTCATTTCATTCTTTATTTTTTCAACTTCATTTTGTTTTTATTTTTACATTTGGCTAACAATAATCTATTTTTCATTTTTTTTCAACACTGGTAATGCTATTAAACATTACTAAAATTCACTTCTGGTAAGCTTAAAATGCTTGTGTTAGAAGTGGTTCACGACAGTAGTCGAATGGTGGATTCGAACCCACGACCATTTGAGTTCGCAGTCCGCGCCCTGCCATTAGGCTACTGACGCTTTTTATTTTATAGCATTTTAGCTGCATATTTATTTAATACTTGTGTCATTTCTTTCACGTACTTGACTCGCGTACATGCATGACTACGACAATGGGCAATTTCATTTCATTCACTTCTTTACATGTATAGCGTTTCAGCTCATATAATTTATTATTTAATTGCACCACCACGTTCACGTACACGACTCGCGTTCAAGATAACGGACAATGTTCTTATACAGTTCATAATAAAGTTACATTTCTTTAAACAATTCATATAACTCATTCCGCATTTCATCGCATCCAAACAACCTTAAAAATTAATAGGTTATTAGGTTTTTCAAACACTCAGCTGATCAAGCAGATTGTATAATATGTGGATATGCTAACTGTCGATAATTTTTCTTTATCTTACTCTCTGACCCACACTATTAATAGTTTTTATTTATAATTTCGTATTTCTTAACCTAGGCATAATTTTGCTAACATCTTTTACAAATTTATATCATATAGTCATAGATTGTTCATTAGTCTCGTATAATATTTAGTTACATCTTTGTCAGTCAGGGGGATTGGGGCTCATAATATGGACACAACATAAGTTATTAAATTAATTAATTGGGTACATCATTTCATTAGTTTTAAAATCGTATCAAACGAAGAAATTATTTTTGTAATCCACACAAATAAGTTTCTTAGTTATTCTTATATTTTACCAGAAAAAATAAATTATATTATTTAAAAGCTTATGATTTAAAAGTTCAAAAAATATAAAACGAAAATAAATTACTACATTGCTTATTAAAATGAACAGAACAAAGAAATAATCACGGGTAGATGAGTCGTCATCTATACCATAACAAAAGACAGATCAAAATACAAAATACCAACAGGCGGGGCGGACTGAGAGGCAAGGGGAGGGAGCTCTCTACCAATCAGAGGGCCGAACGAGCGGCAAAGCTTGCCGAGGAGGGGCGCCACCCGGACGATACGGCTCGGGAATCAGGCGAAGAAACAGATGCGACTGGCGGCTCCGAGGTGGAGCGTAAGGCCAGATTCATAAAGGAGGTGGAGGCCGCGATCAAGGTCGTGGCCAACAAGCAAAAGTCCTCCTCAAAATTCAAGGGCATTCCCGCGGCCTCCGCCTCCATCATGGCGGCTGCGGAGGCCAACTTTGCTGGGGCTGGGCCTAATGCGGACGAGGTGGCGAAGCTGCGGGCGGGCTGCAGTTGCCCCTCCCCCCCCTGAAGAGCCGGCTCCAGCAAAACCGATACCGGCTGAACCGGCTCCGGCTAAGCCGGCGACGGGAAAGAGAGGCAAGGCGAAGGCGAAAAAGGGCAAGGCGGCAGCACAGGTGATGGCTGCGCCAGCCCCAGTGCCTGCGGCGAATGGGCCAGCGCCAGCGGCAAACCAGCTGCCGCCGCCGCCACCGCCCCCCCAGCTCCCTACACCTCCCGCGGCAGAAGCCGGTTGGCAGGTGGTCGGGGACAAACAGAAGAGGAAGAAGGCAGCCAAAAAGGCCAAAGAGCAGGAGCGGCAGCGCCAGTTCAGGGCGCGCAAGATCGCGGCTAGGCTCCGCGCCCCGAAGACCGCAGCTGTAGTGATTACACTACAGCCGGACGCGGAAAAGAAGGGCGTTACCTACCGCGATCTGCTCGCGAAGGCGAAAGAGGCGGTGGATCTCGGGGAGCTCGGGATCACTGGGGGCCTCCGGCTCAAAGTCACCCAGACGGGGGCCCGTATGCTGGAGATCCCCGGGGAATCCAGTGGCGCGACTGCGGACGCTCTGGCTGCGAAGCTCAGAGCGTCCCTGAACGCGGACGTGGCCCGAGTGTCCAGGCCCGTCAGATGCGCAGACCTGCGCATCATGGGTCTGGACGACTCAGTATCGGAGGAGGAGTTGGTGGCCGCCGTCGCCAGGTCCGGGGGGTGCACTACTGACCAGGTCAGGTCAGGCGCCATACGCCCGGATCAACAGGGTATGCATGCCGCCACGGTGTGCTGCCCTGTTACGGCAGCCAAAACCATAGTGGAGGGCCGAAGGCTTCTGGTGGGCTGGGTCTCAGCGCAGGTTAAGCTGCTGGAGCCCAGACCTCTGAGGTGCTACCGCTGTCTCGTGGGGCATCACGTATCAGTGAAATGCACCTCGGAGGTTGACCGCAGTGGCCTCTGCTTCCGCTGCTGTCAGCCCGGACACATATCGGCGACCTGCTGCGCCACGCCGCACTGTGATGCATGTGCGGCGACCGGTAAGCCAGCCGATCACTGGGCCGGAAGCAGGGCCTGCGTGTCACCCGCCAAGGCCAAGGCCACGGGTAGGGGAGGGCCCTCCTCCGCCGCCACCGCCTCTATAGCCACCGCCGCAGCTGCCACTACCGCCGCCGCCGCTGTCACTGTCGCCGCCGCCGCCGCCGCCGCGACACCGACGCCTGCAGAGGGGCGCCCCGTGGAGGAAGCTGAAATGGAATGCCTATAACGGCCCCATTAAGCTTCCTCCAGGCGAATATCAACCACTGCGCCTGCGCTCAGGATCTGTTGCTCCAGAGCATGGCGCAGTGGTCGATTAACATCGCTGTGGTCGCTGAGCCGTATTTTTTCTGGCCTAGGAAGGACTGGGTGGCGGACCTTAACGGCTCAGTGGCCATCATTTCTTCGGCCGCCGCCGGTACCCCGACCCTTGAAGGTGTCAGGAGGGGTCAGGGGTGCGTAGCAGCACGGTTCGGGGAGTTCGTCGTTGTGGGAGTGTACTTCTCCCCGAACCGATCTCTCGCCGAGCTCCACAACTCTCTTGCAGAGCTGAGAGCAGTCGTCGTCGGAAGCTATCCCCTCCCCGTGCTTGTCCTCGGGGACTTCAATGCCAAGAACTTGGCTTGGGGTTCTCGTCGTACAGATGTGCGGGGTAGGATGGTGGAAGACTGGGCTCTGGAGACAGGCCTGGTCGTCCTAAATCGGGGTTCTGTCTCCACGTGTGTGCGGATGCGGGGCGAGTCGGTGGTGGACATTTCGTTCGCTAGCCCCGCTCTGTTGCCGCGTGCCATTGACTGGCGAGTCATGGAGGGGGTGGAGACCTACTCCGACCACCGGTACATCCGGTTTGACGTCTCCACCCAGCCCTCGAGCGCGCCAGTCTAACAGGCCCCGAGTGGTCCGCGTTAGGCGCTGAAGCAGCTGGACCGGGAGCTCCTCCTGGAAGCCTCGATCGTGCAGGCCTGGGTGTCATCACCGGATAGGCCTGCCAACGTCAATGATGAAGCAGGGTGGTTCCAGGAGGCCATGTCCGAGATATGTGACGTGGCAATGCCCCGCGTACGGCCAGCAAGCGCCCGGCGCCAGGTGTATTGGTGGTCGCGTGAGTTGACGTCTCTGCGCGAGGCGTGTGTCGCCGCGCGGCACCTGTACTCCAGGCATCGCAGGCTCCGCATCCGTCCACCGAATGCGGCAGCCATTGAGGCGGAGCTGTACGAGGTATACAGAGCGGCGAAGACCGCCCTCCGGGAGGCTGTCATGCGGGCCCGGGATCGGGCCCGTGAGGAGATGCTGGAGACTCTCGACAGAGATCCGTGGGGGCGCCCTTACAAGATGGTGCGGGATAAACTCCGCACCTGGGCCCCCCCGCTGACGCAGAGTCTCCGGCCTCAGCTCGTGGAGGACGTGGTGAGCGCTCTGTTTCCTGCGCGAGGGGAACATCCGCCCCCGCCTATGGCTCCGCCACCTGCGGTGCCGGAAGCGGACCACCAGGACGACGACGACGGCATCCCGGAAGGGACCGGGGTAGACCTGAGAGTGGCGGTACGTAGGCTCAAGGCCAGGAATACCGCCCCAGGACCCGATGGCTTGCCTGGCAAAGCCTGGGTCCTGGCCTCGGAGGCTCTCGGGCCCCGACTGGAGGGGCTCCTAAGCGCATGCTTGGAGAGAGGCCAATTCCCGCTTCGGGGAAAAGACGGGGAAGCTGGTCCTCATTCGGAAGCCGGGGCGCCCTGCGGACTCTCCGTCCGCATACCGGCCCGTGGTGCTGCTCGACGAGGTGGGCAAGCTCTTTGAAAGAGTCATTGCAAACCGCCTCGCCGAGCACCTTGCGGGGACGGGGCCGGATCTTGCGGAACACCAGTTTGGTTTCCGCAAGAGGCGCTCTACGGTGGACGCCATCATGCGCGTGAGAGCCCTCACGACGGGGGATGCAGTGGCCAGGGGGGGGGGGGTTGTTTTGGCGGTGTCTCTCGACATCGCCAACGCCTTCAACTCCATGCCCTGGAGCTGCATTAGGGAGGCACTCCGGTGTCACCGGGTGCCGACCTATCTCCGTCGTATAGTCGGGGACTATCTGACGGATAGGGCCGTCATCTACCCCGGTCGCAACGGTGAGTGGAACCGGCGAGAGATGTCATGCGGTGTCCCACAAGGTTCGGTTCTGGGGCCGCCCCTGTGGAACATCGGTTACGACTGGGTGCTGCGCGCCGACCTCCCTACCGGCGTCAGCGTAGTTTGCTACGCTGACGACACGCTGGTACTGGCACAGGGGGGGTCGTACGAGGCGGCGGTGGAAACTATGACACGCGGGGTTGCGATAGTCGTTGAGAGGATCCGGCAGCTGGGTCTTGAGGTGGCTCTGCACAAGTCCGAGGCCATGCACTTCCATGGTCCTCGGAACAGGCCACCACCGGGATCCTCAGCGATGGTAGGAGGGGTATCCATCGGCGTCGAGTCGACGTTGAAGTACCTAGGACTCGTCCTCGACGGCCGATGGAACTTCGTTGAGCACTTCCGACGTTTGGCTCCCAAACTGGAACGGACCGGGGCTGCCTTCAGGCGGCTCCTGCCGAACCTGGGGGGGCCAAACGCCTCCTGCCGGAGGCTCTTCGCGGGGATTGTGCGGTCCATGGCCCTTTACGGGGCCCCGGTGTGGGCGCGTGGTTTGGCGTCCACCACCTGAACGCGCCCCAAAAGGTGGTTGCCGTAAGAATGGCTCGCGGCTACCGCACGATCTCCCACGAGGCAGCGTGCCTCCTTGCTGGATTGCCGCCATGGGATCTGGAGGCGATAGTCCTCGCGCGCCTACACGAATGGCGCGCGGAGGCACTATGCCGGGGGGAAACCCCGCTGCCGCGGCAAGTTGTCGTGCAGCGGACAGACTTCCGGCATGATCTCATGGCGACATGGAGAGAGCGACTGTCGCAACCCCGTGCTGGGCACGCCACTATAGCGGCGATAAGACCCCTCTTGGAGGAGTGGCTTGAGAGACGCCACGGCGTCCTCACCTTCCGCCTGACGCAGGTCCTCACCGGACACGGTGTGTTCGGGAGGTTCCTGCACCGAATCGGGCGGGAGGAAACGCCCGGGTGCTCCCACTGCGAGGATCGACCGGAAGACACGGTGGAGCACACCGTGGAGGTGTGCCCTGCCTGGGCGGAGCACCGCCGTGTCCTCGTAGCGGCGATAGGCGGCGGCGACCTCTCGCGTCCGGCCCTGGTCGAAGCCATGGTCCGGAGCGAGACGGAATGGGATGCCGTCACCACGTTCTGCGAAGCAGTGATGCTAGCGAAGGAGGTGGCGGAGCGGGAGAAGGAGAGAGCAGCAGCTTTCCTTCCCGGCCGCCGCGGGAGACGCCCCGGGCGTCGGGGGCTACGTCGTGGCCCCCAGCCACCGTAGGCGCGGGCCTGTGGACGGCGAGCAATGGGTAGCTCGCCGTCCGTCCGTCTAACGACGACAGGCCGTGTCGACGGCGCGTTTTGTTCCACGCGCGCCTCAAAGAGCTGTCAGCAGCGTGAAGGGGCCCGCAAGGGCCGACGCCTGCCGGGGCTGCGGGCTATTCGAAAGAGATACCGCGGCTCCGGAACGTAAGGGCACTGAAGGAACACGGATGGTTTTTAGTCAGTAAAAGTCTGACACTCCCTTCCGCTCCACCCAGAGCGAAAGGCGTCATTTGATGATTTTCCATCCGCAAAAAAAAAAAAAAAGCCGCGTCAGTGATTTGTGACGCTTTTGTTTTAATTGCCAAAGTACGTATAAATAAACGGAAATATTTGCGATTACATTGTATTACGATCACCTATATTTAACATAACTTTTAAATAAAACTAATTTTACGGATTTTATCGCGTATATTAATTTATTTTGTATTCCCGTCGTTTCGAGCACTTTACAGCACCCATGGTCACGGGGGGGACTGAGGTGTAGGACGTCCCAATGTCATAGTTAACCACGGCTACCTCTAGATTTAAAATTATTTATTTTTGTTCTGATCTACGCAGTATGAACTTACAGTATCTTGAAGTTTTGCAGTTGTATGCTTGGGTTGGGATTTAATTTTATTAATTATGGGATCCCAAGCAGATGGTAGAACCCAGCCATCTTCTCTATTGAAATTAGGATGTTTTTTGATTTCAATAGACTCGCGAATCATCCTTGGAAGGAATCGGTGTTTTTTAGCGAGGATTTGTGATCTATCAAATCTAATGTAGTGACGGGGGCGATCCTGTACGTGTTCACAGACTGCAGACTTCCCGGAGCGTCGATTCTTCTTTAAAAAGATCCATAAAAACCCGCGTCAAAGAACACATAGCCGATGTGAAAAATCGACACTCCGGGAAGTCTGCAGTCTGTGAACACATGCAGGTACGTATATGTATATAAATTTAAGTTTCAATGCCGTTAGAAAAGATATAAAACTAAAACTTATCTTTATAACATTTTTCAAAGTTGTATACATTTTATATTATAAAACTACAGAATAAAAACAAGAATAAAATATATAAAAAAATATTTTATGATGCAGATATATTAGATTATATTTTCTATTTAATCCGATTTAATAACTTACGTGTAAACCTTATTTAATTGATTATAAACAAAATGATAAATTTAAAAATACTGACATTAGAACAACTTAGCGGGGAAGACATTATAAACTTTTTTATTCAATATAAATTATAAATAATACTTACTGATATTGTTTTTAATTTCTTAATTTACCACTGATTGGAAAAATACCTTTGTCCTGTGAACCAGCAAAAAAACCAGCGGGATGTTTTTTATTTGGAAAAGGAGCAGTTTACAATCTATAAAGTTATGTATTGACATAACAACACAAAACAAATACGAAATATCATGGTGGCAATTACCTCATATTCATGGGTTATTATTGTCCATAAATTCTTAACATTAAAATAACTCTCTATAACCTTTCTTTAATAAAGTTTTTAGACTTGGTGGAAATTAGATTTTGTATACAACAATGAAAATTGATTTGTTGTCACCCCTGGGGATTACGATGAAAAGCTTGAATACCAGTAAAAGATCCTCATATAAGATGGATGGATCTCATTATACGAAATGGTAGCATTATGCTTCTGTTTAACATACTGTGAGAGTGACATTCTTCTCTGTTCGTGCCAACGCAATCGTACTGCAGCCATTACAAAGTGTAGTTTACCAATTATAACAAAAGCTAATAACCGTAATGTATTCAAATGATGGCATACAAATTCTGTATCATGACGCAGAATTGTTTAGACATATTTACGGTTTTCAGCCGTCGCAGCACGACAGGGAATGGTTTATGAATATTGATGAGAGCCTGGTTGAATTTGGTAACTACCTACTTGATTTACCTCGTTCTAACAATTTTAAATGGTAAAAGGCACAACTTTATTAATTTTACGTCTTTCTGTCAGAGGAAAAACTCTGAAATTTGTGATTGCTATAAAAATAAATTGAGTTAACATGTAAGCTGTAGTTTAGCTAATAAAATTTTGTGGTTTAACTTAAGCCTTGTTATTTGTGACAAATTTAGTCCTTAGAGATAACAACGTATGTGCATTTCGATTCTTAGTCGACAACAGATGTTAATGTCTATGGGCCTTTTTTATCATGGGGAAATTCTCATGGATACCTTCAGTTGCAAGGGCAACAGAAAGGTTATGCCGGACTTCTACCGGACAAAATCTCACGGTGGTCTTCATCAGCGAATATGAGGGGTCCCTGGATTTTTTTTTCATAGGAGAGGGGGCAAACGAGTATGCATGTTGAGCCACCTGATGGTAAGTGACTACCACCACCCATGAACAACCGCAACACAACGGAGGGAATCACAGATGCGTTGCCGGCCTTTTAAAAAGGAGTACGCTCTTATCTTGAAGGTCCCTAAGTCGTATCGGTCCGGAAAAATCGCTGATGGTAATCGATTCCACAAGGAAGTCATGAGAGGAAGAAAATATCTTCTAAATCGCACAGTGGTGGACCGCCAATCATCCAGATGGTGTGGATGGTATCGGGAGTTCTGCTGCGATGTGCGTTCGTGTAATTTGGCGGCTGGGATTAATCCGAACAATTCCTCAGAGCACTCCCCGTTGTAGATGCGAAAGAAAATGCAAAGGGATGCAACATCTCGTCGCAGTGCCAATGAATCGAACCGATAGAAAAGGACTCGGTCGTCGACGATTCGAGCCGCTCTGGGCTGGATGCGATCAAATAGAAGGAGCTGGCACTATGGAGTCCCAGCCTAGAGACGAGAACAGTATTCCATGTGAGGCCGAACCTGCGCCTTGTAAAGTTGCAGGCGGTATGCCGGCATGAAATACTGTCCCGCTCTGCTGAGACCGCCAAGCTTTTTAGAGGCCAATTTGGCCTTCTCTTCCAAGTTACCACGAAACTGCACGTCACTCGATATGTCGACTCCGAGGATTCCGATACTGGCTGAGGCAAGAAGGGCAGTGCTTTCAAACTGAGGAGATACGATAAAGGGGTTCTTTTTAGCGGTAAACGCGCAAGCTTGTGTCTTCTGAGGATTAAACTGGACTAAATTTAGTCGCCCCCGATCCGAGAATTTGTTCAGCAAAGACTCGACTTCAGTCACAAGTTTGTTCCGGTACTCGGCGACGTTATCCCGAGAAATATTGGCACAGCCAGTGTATACAGCATCACCAGTGCTGTCATCCGCATAGCAATGAATGTTACCAGTTAGCAACATATCATTGATATGCAGAAGAAACAGCGTTGGTGATAGCACACAGCCTTGTGGAACACCAGGGTTAATAGGCTTGTAGTCGGAGCATGCACCGTCTACAACGACCTTGATGCTCCGATCTGCAAGAAAGCTGGTGATCCAATTGCACAATTTCTCGGAAAGCCCATAGGAAAGGAGCTTCGAAAGAAGCACTTTGTGCCAAACCCGATCGAAGGCCTTCGCAATGTCAAAACGGCCAACGCCTCCCCCTTGGACTCTACTGCCTCCGCCCATCTATGTGTCAGGTAGACCAGAAGATCACTAGTTTATCGACCCCGACGAAAACCGTATTGGCGGTCACTAATCAGCTGGTGATCCTCAAGGTACCGCATGAGCTGGCAGTTAATAATGGATTCCATTATTTTGGAGAACAAGGAGAAGATAGCGATAGGCCTATAGTTGGACGGGTCTGAGCGGTCGCCTTTTTAAGGATCGGGTGGACAAAAGCTCTCTTCCATGAATTCGGGACTACGCCTTGGTAGTAGGAGTACCGGAAAAGACGCGTTAGGACCGGTGCCAACTCCGGAGCACACGTCCTCAGCACAATTGGGGGGATTTCGTCAGGCCCACTCGACTTTTGGATGTCCAGGGAGAGGAGTGCTTTGCAAACCGAGCGCTGTGAGAACAGCACATCCGGCATGGAGCACTCACACCGCGGGATGGTCGGCGGTGTTTTCCCTCCGTCATCAAGAGTCGAAGTGGACGCAAAAGGGAGCCTAAAAGTCGGCTTTGTCTTTTGCAGCTTGGGCCAGTGAGTCATCCTCCCTGTTCAGAGATGGTAGTGATGGCTTACAGAAATTCCCTTGGACAGCCTTGGCGAGAGACCAGAATGCACGGGATCCCGAAGGAAGGCGAACTAGTTTCTCGCCAATTCTGCCTATGTGCTCTGACTTTGCCTTGGCAATAATTCTTTTGAAGGACCTGGAGGCGAAGTTATACTTCTTTTTAAGTGTGCTGGTGTTTACATCCCAAATCGCTGAAGCCCAGGTTTGATAACACTCCTGCTTACTGCGTAATGCAGTCTTACAGAAGCGACCAAACCAAGGCTGAGATCGGCCTCCAATGGGTACCACAGATGATGGAATAAATAGTTCCATTCCCTGTTGCACCACATCAGTGACAGAGTCAGCAACAGCGTTGGGATCATTTGGCGAGAAGCAAACACGCCCCCATGGGTAGGATGTAAAGAAAAACCGCATTCCGTCCCAATCCGCCGACCTGTAATGCCAAACATGGCGGCAACCTGCAGAACGCAACCGCGAAGGGAGCGTGAGTGGCACCATACTCCGGATCAGACAATGGTCCGAAGAGCCGAGAGGGGCATCGACGGAAACCTGATATCCGTCCGGATGAGAGGTCAGCAGAAGGTCCTACAGGGAAGGTGTATGATCCTCCACATCTGGAATCCGCGTAGGCGAAGACTACAAGTGTTGTGTCAGACCATATGCCAAGGCAAAGCCATAAACAGATCTCCCCGCATGATCGGTTAAACGTGAACCGAGTCATTGGGCATGGTGGGCGTTAAAATCGCCAAGTATCACGATCTCTGTGGATGGGACCTGTTGTAGCAAGGATTCTGTAGCCATTTGGGCGTGGTCGATGAGTCGGTCTGTTTCGGCATTACCGCTATGGGACCTACAGAGGCACCCGTAGACGCGCGGATGGTCGTCGCTGTCTACGCGTAGCCAAAGTATGGACAGGTCCGAACCTTCAAGACTGCCGAAGCGTCGAGAACAGATGTCCTCTCTGACATACACGCAAACTCCAGCCCGAGGCACAAAGGAGTGCTCCAATTTGTACCCCGGGTAGGAGAGATAGGAAGTATCAGCCGGAGAGGAAACCTGCGTCTCGGTCAGAAAGAGCAAGGCCAGCTTCGCCGTCTCGAGTTGGTAGTGGACGGCGTTTAGGTTCGAGTGAAGTCCCCTGATGTTGCAGAAATTCACGGATAGCGTGGCAGGGGTCGCCTTGGTATTGTTGTTCAGTTTGCCCCGAGCAGTTATGTTTTTGAGTGGAATTTTGCCCACCCCCCACCACCAGAATAAGCAGGGCAGCCTGAGCACCCACACTCAGGAGTGGAATAACATGGTCATGGATGCTCACCGAGGGATTCTCCAGGGGTGCTGGTACCCTCCTGCGGTAGTCTTTTGTGTAATTCCGCTACCATGTTGATGGGGGGAGGGGGGTGACTTTGGCCTACGGCCACCTGCTCTCACCAGACGAAACGCAGCAGCAGAGCTTC
Source organism: Parnassius mnemosyne (assembly GCA_963668995.1). Classification (NCBI taxonomy): domain Eukaryota; kingdom Metazoa; phylum Arthropoda; class Insecta; order Lepidoptera; family Papilionidae; genus Parnassius; species Parnassius mnemosyne. The sequence goes on along the minus strand of CAVLGL010000077.1, from coordinate 1,405,807 downwards.
TACTTCACGCTGGTATTCTGTGAGGTCGTTGTACCAACCCGGCTCGAGCCGGCCTATACGTGCAACAGCAAAAACTGCCGCGTGGCTCTACTACCGTTAAAATCCGTTCGGATTTTCGGAACGGAGATCCATCCGGATCTCCTTTCAGAACGCACCCGGGGCCTTTCTCACGCTTTGCTCTATTAAAGCACGCTCCGGGGGCAGTCCTTACTACCCCCAGCACGGTGCTCGAAACCACTTTCGAGTCACCGTCCTCTTCAACATCACTAGACGCTCAGGGCCCCCGCCTAGAGCACCCGTAACTCTTGAGGCGCCGTTTCTGGTAGGGGAACACCATCATCAAGGGGAGGTCCGTGACGATCGCCTTGGCGGCGTCGTCTCCGAGCGGGATCTGTCTTCTCCCGATACCGCTCAGCAGCCTCCTTCTGTATCATGACGGTTCACAGAAGACAGATCCACTCGGAGTCCCTGCTCAGCTTCGCTGATACGACTGCTGACAGGGAGAGGTTCTGACCGATCCGGCTTACCAGGACCGTTGCCGTTCCCACGCTGGGCATGTTGCCAGCGTATAGTTTGCGGAGTCCTGTTTCTGCCCACCACAGTGGAAACAGTTCGCCGTCGCTTCGCGTCCAATCTTACACAAACAATCATTGAAGCACCCGTGTCTGGTCATTATCTGTTTAAGTCTGTAGGTGAGTCTTCCTCTTCTTCGATTCATGCAGGCTTCAAAATGCGGCAGGATTGCTTCAACAACGCGTTTGCACGCATAACGCTCTTCAGAAAGGCGATCGTGCCACGTTACGTATGCGTTAAGTCGTTCCTGCCACTTGACTCCTTGAAACACTTTATCTGGCTCACTTCTGAACCTCTGGCGAAGGACACGCGTCCGATCGTACACCATTTCTGGTAGGAGAACACCATGATCAAGGGGAGGGCCAGGACGAACGCCTTGGCGGCGTCGTCTCCTAACGGGATCTGTCCTCTCCCGACACCACTCAGCAGCCTCCTTCTAGATCATAACGGATTCACAGAAAGCGGCTACTGCCCTCCACGCGGAGTCCCTGCTCAGCATCGCCGACACGACTGCTGAAAGGGAGAGGTTCTGATCGATCCGGCTTACCAGGACCGTCCGCTCCCGTTCTCATGCTGGGCATGTTGCCAGCGTATGGGATGCGGAGTCCTGTTTCTGCCCACCGCAGTGGAAACAGTTCGCCGTCGCTTCGCGTCCAATCTTACACAAATAATCACCGAAGCACCGGTACCCGGTCATTATATGTGTGAGTTTGTAGGCGAGTCTTTCTATTCTTCGATGCATCCAGGCTTTATAGTGTGGCAGGATTGCTTCAACACCGCGTTTGCACGCATAAAGCTCTTCAGAGAGGCAAGCGCGCCACAATACGAACGCGTTAAGTCGTTCCTGCCTCTTGATTTCTTCGAACACCTCATCTGGCTCACTACTAACGCTCTGCCAGAGGACACGCGTCTGGTCGTACACCCTCGCATCCATATCCGCCAGTATGTCCAGAGGTGGAAAGCGAGCCAGGACTAGTATTATATATTATTTTTTTAATTGATTGTGGTAAACATTTTGCTATTTTTCTTAAAATTCCTTATATGGGTGTTGATATAAATTGCATATTATCTATATTGAGGTTTTCAGGTTAATTTATTGTCTAGGATTAGGCCTAAGTATTTTTCTTCTTTAGACTTGTCTATAGGTTCATTAGCTACAATTTGAGATGGAAGATCGGAGATTTCCTTGTTTCTAGCACAAATAATCAAGTATGATGTTTTTGTAGTGTTAAGTGTTAGTAAGTTATATTGCAGGTACAAATTAATTTTAACAATATCATTTTGGGCTTAATTAATGACAGACGCTGTTGTGTTACCAAAATAAAAAAGACTGGTATCATCTGCATAGAGTGCAATATGTCTTGTGAGACCTATTGTACTTATTTTATTCACATATATAAGGAACAACAATAGTCCTAGTTCAGACCCCTGCGGCACACTACAACCATTTTTTTAGGTTGACTTTCGAATTCTCCAATTTTATAAAATTGATACCTATCATATAATTATGATTCGAGAACTTTGAGTGCTTTTTCATCAATTCCTATATTTTAAATTATGGTGAGCCACACTCTTAATTCATCTGACCTGATGTTACATATGTGTGTGTAGTTCGAGATTTAATGTAATTCAGCTTAATTTTTTATTTTAATCCACGTTTCGGTGAAAAGAATAATGTGAGTGTTATGAAAAATATATTTAATAATACATTTTAGTTCATTAAATTTACCCATGCTTTTGATACTTCGTATGTTGGCATAAAATAACTAAGGTTTTTTAACTAAGACTTAGTTCATCGTATTTTTGTATTATTTTATAGTTTATGCTATGCATTTTTTTTATTTAGGCCATACTTACCCAATCTACGTTTTTAACGGCAGTGGACATTCGGGATAAAAGTGTTTCAAAATATTCATAACTTTCTCTTCTGCTTTTAATATTTTTATTATTTTTTTCGCATACACCGAGAACTATTATATATCGCACTGCGTACGATCTTGAAATGCCAATATGAGGTTTTCGTAGATAAGAAATGGCATATTCAAAATATTAACATTGCTAAATGTCCTCTTTTAATAACTTAATTTTCTTTTCAATTATAACATTTTGTGGTTTTATATTTTCATTTTACATTTCAAAATATTTTGCTCGTATTTAATGATTTTTATAATGTATTTTATACATTTATTTTTCGTCTCTAATTTCTACTAGTCTGCGATAATTTATTATATACATACACACACACATATATATATATATATATATATAATTATTTTTAAATTTTCCTCTTGCATTTGCAAAATATGAAAATATTTTCCTGTAGAAATGACATAACTAAATTCATGAAGTTCTTCTCTAATGTTAAAGTCGGATTCCCGATGTTTCCTTTTCCGCAGCATAGTTAAACAAGAAGACTTTTCTTCCGATGTGCTTATTGTTTGTAGTTGACACTGTACCTCTACTATTAGGCGAACGTAAGACACTCATGTCTATAAGAAATCTTTTGCAGGTGTCGAATTCACGGTATTGTTAGAAAATTTACTTCAAATTTATCTTGCACTATATAAAAAATAAATAGAATTCTTAAGTCTCTGTCTACCCTTTTTGATGACAGTCATGAGACTTAATGTATTTTTATGTATTCATTAAAGAAAACTTATTAAGCTGCATAATTGTATTCGTAACTCGTGAACACCTTTTCCTCTCTGATACAAAGCAATTCGGTGTTCGTGATCTTTTGAATTTTATACGAGCTTCGAAAGACCCGTGGTGAATCAAATGGCTAGCGCTCGCTATAAATTTCATAGTACGCGAGCAACCCGGGTCCGATCCCCGCCGGGACCAATGAAATTGTTAATTTAAATTTTTAGTTTTTTTTTACATGTGCTTGGCGGTGAGGGAATAATCGTGAAGAAACCTGCATGTCTGAGAAATAAAAAAAAATTGTAGACACCTGGAGTTCGCCAACACGCATTGGGGCAGCGCGGTGGGCACTTCCTATTCCTAAAACCCAGCAGTGGCTTGTGCCCAGCAGTCGGACGTATGTAGGCTGTAACTTTAATTTTTAACTTTCGTGAAGACGTTAATATTCCGCGTTTCACTCAGTTTATATTCAAAATTTTTTAGAGAAACTAGGCTATGTAATATAAAACAAAATATAAAGAGATTCCCATGTTGGTTTGGGGCATATTGGTACCATAGATTTATAACAAAGAATGTGCCAACTGTACCTAGCATGGAGTAAACGACGACTATCCTTGCTGCAGCTATATTATTATGTTTGTAGCACGAATATTAAAGCTTGACCAGGGCAGCACCATGCTCTCACAGAATTAAAACGTAATTAACGCTGCTGCAATTCGTACCATTATTCGAAACGAGGCATTTCATCTTAGTCCTTAGAAATTGCATCTACTTATCATCGGGTGGACCGTGTGCTCGTTTGTCAACCTTATTCTATAAAAAAGGTTGTGAAACTATATAGTACTAATTTTTGTGTGTTAATACACAAACACACGCATTGCTTAATATTAGTTTTTAGTAAGCATCATGTCATTACCGTAGTCTCTGCCTAACCCTCTGGGTGACAGGCTTGAGTGTTTATGTGATGTTGTATTGTTGCTGTGCTATTGTAATTGTATTCTGTGAGACCGTTCTGTAAGAGTGTTTGGTATGGTAAGTGTAGAGAACTAGAGACCCTTTTTACTGGTAATGAGGCATTCTACCTTAGTTCTCGGGGGTGACAATGCAGCTGCATTTGATTATTAATCGAGTATAAATGTAGATATCTATGGGCTACAGCATCCACTTACAGGTGTACTGTGTGCTCGTTTGTCAACCTTGTTATAGTTATAAAAGAAAAACAAGTTTTTCACTTTGTTTGAAAATTTTGTAATGTACGATAAAATCTAAAAACTATTCATCATTTAAAAAGAGATGCTTGATGAATGTTTACTCGCGATCCCCTCGCGTGACAGCGGGAACATGTTTTGTGTTTTCGTGACGCGTGATCCTGGAGGCGACATGATATATGGCTTTGATGAAACCGGACTCCATTATTATTTGTCAAACCGAGAAGCTTGTTTGTGTTGTCACTCGAAAATTACACCTCAAAGGCATACAACATATTCAGACACAGACATAACAATTAATTTGTTATGTCTGTGTCTGAACAAATTATTTTCTGTATTAATTTTTCCTATTCATTATCATACCATCCTTTGAAAAATCTGTGTACCGCAATTTAAAATTATACCTATTGTTCATACATTTTGTGACGCTTGTATCCGGAATAAGTTTATTTTTATAAATCTGAACGGAAAAATGCTTACGGTTCACCTGATGGTAAGTGGCTACTGCAGTTCGAGTATGTCTGCAAACACTAACAATGTATTCAAGATGTTAAAAAATAATTGGCGAAGAGCCACGTGATAAAATAAAATTACTGTGTGCACTATTCCCATCACCACAAATCCCAAACCACTCGTCTTAATACCACCACTCTAGGAAGAACACACCACCGTTGATAATAAAAGTTCCACAGTAAACGAAGCATCCTCTGCACGACTAGCATGGGCTGGGGAAAAGAGTTTATCCCCCGATCATATCCACTGACAAGAGATAAAATTATCTTGTGCTTATGCCAAAGCACGGCAACGGGGAGAAGTATATCCCCGTTTGATATAACGAGTAGACATATATCCCCCGTCCGTAGCATGGAGCCAAATGAAAGATAAAAATTATACATTTTTGATATTTGAAAGGGACAATTTTATTCTAGTTCAGGTTTAAGTTCTAGGTTTAAGTTTAGATTCATACAAAAAATTATCCAAGTCTAAGTCTATCTCCCATTTTATCTAATGTGGATATTATATCCACCGGTGTGCCCATGCTCAAAATGTGGATAAAACTAAGCGAGGGATAAACATTTTCTCCTTTCCCCGGTGATAAAATTGTCTCCTGCACATGCTAGCCCTACTGGTGAAATAGACGACAGGAGGGAGATGGGTGCTCTTCAAGCTAGGTAAGGCACGTAATTTAAATTTATTATATCGTATATCGAGTGGCAGCCTCGTATCGGTAGGCGAAGTGTAAGGCTACCCCCCACTAGATGGAGTGACGACCTGGTAAGACATGCAGAAAGTCGATGGATGCAGGTGGCTCAGGACCGTGCTTTGTGGCATTCCTTGGGGGAGGCCTATTTTCAGCAGTGGACTTATGAAAGGCTGTAATGATGATGATGATGCGTATCCTGGCCTTGATTTTTAACATTTTTAATATAATATATTTCCACAAAATAACGTCTGTTTCTATTAATTACTTGCAGCCAACTTTAAACAAAATGGGTACAGATTCGTTTTCACCTCTGAGAAGTGTGATGGAACGCCTCATAGCCTGTAATCATACTGGCTCTCTATTACATTAAATCTGGAACATTGCAGTGCAAGCTCTGATGGTCGGCGGCAGGAATATGTAAGAAGACGTTACCTATTGAGACAGACTCAAGAAAATACTCAAGTTATGTCATCTAAAATAACATACAGTGCCATGATTATTAGTAAACCTTTCAAGCTATGCCTGGGAATTATTGCATTTATTAGTAGATTAAAGTGCTAGTAAAACAAATCTTGAGCTCAAAGTTAACCCGAGTAGTATCTAGATTTGTTATAATACCCCGATATGGCGAAATACGTTACATAAGTCTGTAACATATTGCGAGAAGAAGGGTACTGGTGGGCAACAATAATAATATAAGTCTGCAAATAGTAATATACCTGTAGTGTATTTCGTAAATAAGTAAATAAGACACGGGTAAGCGGATTGACGGTTTATTCGTGACTGTTCGACAAGCCTTTTACAATCAATCACTTATATATTTTATGTACCCTCATTACAATCCTCCCCCCTTAATTAAGACTTACAATTAGTTATATATAAGTATTTTATACTATACTGCTATACAGAAAAGGAAAAAAAAATCTTGAAAATATTTAAAAAAAAAGGTATATAAAAATAATATAGTGCAATGGTAACTACTCTTTATAGCTTGGGGGGTTATCCAAACGGCACTTGCGTACCGGCCGGAAGACCTGGGGCGGCGTTGCGGGCGGCACAGGCGACGTATGAGCTGATGGAGCACGAAGTGTTGACGTTTCCCTTGCCGTATCTAAGCAATCACTCTTATCTATTATTTCGGTTCCCTCCGGTGCTTTTGATTTCCTCCCGGTGTCTTTTACGGCAGGGTTTATTCTAGGCGCATTAATTTCCTCTGCACCGGTGTAAGACAACGACTCGGAACTCGAATTTGGCTGACTATTACTACTACGGGGACAAATCAGTGAACTCCTAATTCTACGTTTTAGCTGGTCTATATGCTTATGTGACTCCTTACCTATAGTGTCTAAAATTTTGTAGTCCGTTACGCCCAAACGTTGCGTCACTTGTCCGGCTGTCCACTTGTCACTCCCCTGATATCTGCGAAGCCATACATCCTCACCCGGCTGCAGGCCACGTTCACCAGTGGGAGCGTTCTCTTTCTGGTTTATTTGAGTTTTAATAATTTTATTCTCAATATCCGGTCTAAGTACGTCTAGTTTAGTACGTAATCTTCTTCCTAACATGAGAGAAGCGGGACTTTCGCCCGTAGTACAATGTTCGGTATTTCGATAATGCAATAGGAAAGTGTTTAAAAATAAATTTATATCTTTATTTTCCCTCACTGCCTTTTTAATAACTTTCTTGACAGTGCGGACTGCGTTTTCCGCGGCACCGTTTGAAGCCGGGTGGTACGGTGCGGTGAAAACATGCTGTATCCCATTATTTGTTAAAAACTGAGAAAATTCCCTACTGATAAATGGCGGCCCATTGTCTGATACTAATTGTTTAGGTAGACCCCACCTAGCAAAAACTTCGGAAAGTTTAACTATAGTGTGGCTAGCTGCTGTACTCGGTACATAAAAAACCTCTAGCCATTTAGTTCTGGCATCAATTATTACCAAGTAAATTTTATTGAAAATTGGCCCTAAAAAATCTATGTGTATACGAGACCAAGGCTTAGCCGGCCATGGCCACGGGCTTGGAGTGTGCCGTTGGGGCGCGTCCGCCTCGGCCGCACACACGACGCACGCTCGACACATCGTTTCGATTGCCTCATCGATCCCCGGCCACCACACATAGCTTCGAGCTACCGCCTTCGTTTTGACGATTCCCATGTGGCATTCGTGGAGTTCGTTTAACACCCTACCCCTGCAATTCTCCGGTATGACTACTCTATGACCCCACATGATACACCCTAGTTCTTCGTATAGTTCCTTTTTTCGGTTAAAATACGGTTGCAATGATTTGACCTCATTATCGATGGGCCAATCTTCTCTTAAGTATAGTATAATTCTACCTAAAATCGGATCGCGCTGGGTTTGTTTTTTAATTTCATTATAATCTAGTAACATTTCACTTTGAGCGAAATGTAAATACGTTTGTTCAGGTAAATCTAAACATTCTGTCTTTGTGGATTGAACCGATACCGGTAGACGAGATAAGCCATCCGCACAGTTCTGTTTACTACTAACGTACTCTATGTCATAAGAGTAAGCGGATACCGTAATCGCCCAACGCTGCAATCGGCTCGCAGCCATTAAAGGAATGCCATGTTTTGGGCCAAAAATACTGACAAGCGGCTTGTGATCAGTACGTAAGGTGAACCGTCGACCATACAGGTATTGATGCAATTTTTTTAAGCAAAAAACAATTGCTAAAGCCTCGCGATCAATTTGTGAATAATGTTTCTCCGCGTCGCTGAGAGCTCTCGACACATAGACCACCGGCCGCTCGCTTCCCGCTGCGCCGGCGCACGGCTGAGTGAGCACGCCTCCTATACCTCGAGCGCTCGCGTCACACGTCAGTATTAACGGTTTGTTTTGATCGTAATGCAATAATACTTCCGCACTGGTTAAGACCTTTTTAATTTTTTTAAAAGAGTCCTCGCAACTTCTGTCCCAGTCCCAAGTAACACCCTTTTTTAATAAGCCGTAAAGTGGGGCTAAGGTAGTACTTAAATTTTTAATGAACTTAGCGTAAAAATTGACTAATCCTAAAAATGATCTTAAGTCCGAAACGTCCTTGGGGCGCGGAATTTTTACTATAGCAGCTACCTTGTCAGGATCAACTTTAATGCCATCTTTTGAAATAATATATCCTAAATACTTGACCTCGTCCACCATGAATAAACATTTGCCTTTCCTAAGCTTCATTCCGTTTTTATGTAATCTACTAAGCACCGTCTCCAATATTTGTAAATGCTCTCTTTCATTAGAAGAACCTATTATTATATCGTCTAAAAATACTTCTACCTTTTCGATATCGTGAAAAAGATTTGACATTATACGCTGGAAAATTCCTGGACTTGATGACAACCCATATACTAGCCTGTTATACGTAAATAAGCCCCTATGTGTATTTATAACGGTAAGGTTTTTAGAGTTATCTAGTTCGATCTGATTGTAGGCTTGTGACAGATCGATTTTAGAGAATATTTTAGCGCCATTCATACCTACTAACAAATCATTAATCCTAGGCAAGGGAAATCTATCGACCAGCAATACGGGGTTCAGTGTCACTTTATAGTCTGCACAAATTCGGAGCCCTCCATCCGCCTTACGTACCGGCACCAGAGGTGTAGCCCAGTCAGAGCTCTCCACGGGTTCAATAACCCCCTCCCGAAGCATCGCATCCAGCTCAGCATCCACGCGGTCCTTGAGCGCGTAGGGCAAAGGTCGTGCGCGGCAGAACACCGGTGTCGCCCCTTCCCGGACTCGCAGCGTCGCCTTGCCGCCCGCGAACCGCCCCAAGCCGCCGGAAAACAACTTGTTATATCTGTCGAGTAATAATGACAAATTATTGTTACTAAAATGGTCATCCAGCACCATGCTGTGGAATGTCGGAATTTTAATCTGCAGTTCCGACAGCCACTGTCTACCCAACAATGAAGTCGTGCCCCCATCTATTACAAACAGTTCTAAGTGCTTTGTTATATTTCCATATCTAACTTCGGGCTTGATGATGCCTAAAGGTTTGATTCGACTTCCATCATAAAATTTTAGAACCAGATCGAACTTGTTCATAGGTCTAGTGTAAAAATATTTATTATAAGTCGCTTTACTTATACAAGACACTGCCGACCCGGTATCAATTTCCATATTAAGTTTAAATCCGTCTAATAATAGTGTTAGGCTCACCGGTTTATAGCTATTTAAACATAGATGGTGTAGATCCTCCTGTAACTCCGTTTGACTTTCCACGGATGGTGGCTCGTCGTCCGCTGACGGTGTCTCGCACTCTGCCGCCTCCACATGGTACATGTGGCGTCGGGAGCCCGCATTTAATATGTTTGCAAGTAGATCTGTGAAAATAAGATACTATATCTTTTTTTAAAGAATAAGCGTGACAAACGAGCACACAATCCACCTGATGGTACATTTATACTCATTTATTTCATCTCATTGGTTACATTAAATACTCCGTCCCCTATTTTAAACCCTTAGGAATGTAAATTTTCTCTCTATTTATTATTTTGCTAAAGAATTGCAATGGCTGTTTGTACTTTATTACACCACTTACACCGCTATCGTTATTTTGTTATTACATGGTTGATTTTTTTTAATAAAGATAGTTTTTAAAGGCCGGCAACGCATCTGCAATTCCCCTGGTGTTGCGGTTGTTCATGGGCGGCGGTAGTCACTTGCCATCAGGTGAGCCGCATGCTCGTTTGCCCCCTCTCCTATAAAAAAAAAGTTAAGTGTGTAAGTGTTATTTTAGCTCCTAGTAAAAAAAATAGTTTCAAACAAAAATAAAGATTGAATTTTATGCTTGTTTGGAAAAATATATCTCAATTAAAATAGCCCATTGCTTTCCGAAGTGACTTGCGAGCTCAGATAAATCATCTGTGATAGATGTTTTTAGAACACCCATTCCATGACTCTGGTAATATGAACGCCTATCTAAGTATCTCACTTTAACATAATAATTTTTTTTCTTTGCCTTTTGCGTTTTTAACTTTTTATAAATATGACTTATACAGTTTACATCAACATCATTACAGCCTCTGTAAAAAATGCAACAATGAACGACCCTGAGCAACCAGCATCCATCCACTGCCTGCATATCTTAGATTCTCTTAGATTTTCACTTAATCTGGTAGGGCACAACCCTAAACTTAGCTCACCAGTACGTGGCTGCAACTCGAGAACGTTTCGTCTCCATCAGTTGCTGGTTCTTCGAACTATATGGCCAGCCAAATTTCCATTTCATCTTACTAATCTATTGGGCTATGTTGGTAACTCTGTATCTACTGTAGATATTCTCATTTATACTATTATAATGCAGAGAAACTCCGAGCGCAGCTCTTCATAGCTTACAAAATCATTGTATAAATTGGTTAATACATGGCTCATGATAGTCTCTAGTGATCATAAACGCGGCTGCTAATCATGAGGGTCCCGGGTTCGAATCCCGAGTCGGGTCAAAATCTGTTCTTGGCAGAAAAAGTATTGCCGAGAAATATTCAGTAGCTTGGAGTCAGAAAGGTGGTAGCACTTGGACACCATACCTCGAAAAGCAAGTAGAGCCGGTGCTCCCGCGCCTGATTTTATTTCCGGTCGTGTCGCACCGCGATCCCATCGGACTATCAGAGTAAGTGAGTAGAGAGTGAGTGTACCTGTGTTTACGCATACACTCATGCACTATAATTCTATCCTGCGCATATGGATGTTCTCCGTTGTGGGTGGACACTGCTATCTAAATTCTATCTGGAGAACATCTTCGCAATCAATACGTGGTCCTAAGAATATCCTGAGTTCTGTAAGAAACTAAAAAAATAATTATACTTCTTACAACTATTTTTTTTGCATTATTTATATAATAATAATGATAATAATAATAGCCTTTATTTCGGCTTTCACGAGGTTCTCGTCATAAGGAATGGTAATGTCGACCAAAAAGATCCTTGACTGTGCCCGGTCCATCAGCACAATATCAGGCTTATTCGCAAGAATAGTCCTGTCCGTGATGATGGCCCGGTCCCAGTAGAGCCTGGCGCGGTCATTTTCGAGCACGGCTTCCGGCAAGTACTTATAATACGGCAGTTTCCGATCGACGAGGCCGTATTTCAGAGCGAGCTCCTGGTGTAGAATCCTGGCTACTAGATTGTGTCTGTGCAAATACTCAGAGTTAGAAAGCGCCGAACAACCGGAGATGACATGCCTAAGTGACTCACCGGGATGGCGACAAGCTCGACAGATATCGACGGAGCCATCCTTTAGGATGTATCTCCGATAATTGTTGGTCTTAATAACCTGATCCTGTATTGCACAGACAAAACCCTCGGTTTCCCCAAAGAGGTCACCGAAACGTAGCCAGTGAAGGGAGGCGACTGTGTCTACGAAAGGCTCATGTAGAGCCTTGTATAACCTCCCGTGGAGCTCCTTCTCCTTCCTTACGGTCTCCCGGTCGGAAATGCACTGTACTGCTGGGTCTTGCCATTGCTCGTTGGCTAAGGATAGAGGGGTCAGTCCTTTATCACAAGAAATAACGTCCCTATAGTATGGATCATCCGCTCTCGTCAGAAAGTAATTACGGAGGCTGCACACTTCGCGATTATGCATGGTAAGCGCGCTTAAAAAGCCGCGCCCGCCATGCTTCCGCGGCAAGTACAGCCTCATTACTGACGATCTCGGATGATGCATCCTGTGGGACGTCATTATAGTGCGTACTTTTCTGTCCAGAGCGTTTAGTTCGGTCTGAGTCCACCTAAGTATGCCAAAGGTATACATGAGAACAGGCATGACCCAACCGTTATATGCGTGCGTCTTATTCACACCGGACAAAAGGCTGTTAAGCACTTTGGTCAAGCGTGCATAAAATACATCGCAAACTGACTGTTTCATACCCGCCTCATCTACAGCGATGTTCTGTGACATACCCAGGTATCGGTATGTTTCAGCCTCGGAAAGGGTCCTTATGTTGATGGGCATAGATAAATCTATGCCCTCAGAGTTAGCAACCCTTCCCCTTTCAACATGGAGGACCGCACACTTATCCGTCCCCAGCTCCATTCTAATAGAATTGCTAAAATCACAAGTGATGTTTAGCAATTCCATAAGATGAGAGCGACTGGTGGCGAATAACTTGAGATCATCCATATAGAAAAGGTGGGTCACTTTTGTACCTCCCCTCCGAAGCTGAAATCCCCTCCCGGAGCCCTCCAGTAAGGTACTGAGAGGGTTCAGAGAGAGGCAGAACCAGATTGGACTCAGACAATCGCCCTGGAAGATACCCCTTCTTATCCTTATGTGGTTCTCCGCAGCCGTCATCCGCTCGCCTAGATGACAAAGGATCGTACTCCACTGCCCCATACACTGCCCAAGGAAGTCTCTAACTGTACAGTCAATCTTGTACAGCTCGAGGACCCTCTCCAGCCATGTATGAGGCACCGAGTCGAATGCCTTTTTGTAGTCTATCCAGGCGGCGGAGAGGTTCCGACGGTTGCGTTTAACCACTTTGCCAATGACCGCGTCAATAAGGAGTGGTTCCTTGGTTCCACGACCACCGCCCCGACATCCATTTTGAGCGCGCGACATCACCTGATTTGAGTTCAGGTGACGAGTGATTCTCGCGCTCAAAATGGATGTTAGTGTCTTACATATCGTGGGTAGACACGTGATGGGGCGGTATTTGCTCGGGTCTATGGTATCCCGGTCTTTAGGAACCAAATGAGTGATCCCAGTAGTGAAGTGGCTCGGGAGCCACTTTTGGTCGAGAGCCTCTTGAAATTGTCGGGCGAGCACAGCGTGACACACCACGAACCCCTTCAGCCAGTAGTGATGCAGCCCGTCGAGTCCTGGACTTTTCCAGTTCGGGGCCCTTCGGACCGCCTCAGCTACATCGTCCGGCGTTATAATGACAAATGTTTTTTTTTTTTGACAAAATATCTGGACCATGAGGTCTCTGGCTCATGAGGTTACCGGCATGTGGGGTGGTCTGCCGACCGAAATTATTCCTGTGGTCGTTTCTGCGAACGGGTTAATCCCAGTCAGCCTCCCGGGTCATCTGAGGCGACTGGGACTCCGTGACGGACCGCTCCAGGCTCAAATGCAGAAGGCGGTGCTCCTCGATACCGCCCGCATCGTCCGCCGGTTTCTTTCCCTTTATCCCTAACCCTCGGCCGTCTGGTCTCCCCTGCCGAGGGCTTCCATCTGGTTGGGTTTTTATATATTTATGTATTTTTTATGTATTTATTTTATTTTATTCATATTTATGTATGTTTACCATTTTCATTTACAATTATATATTTATACTGCCCAACCAGATGAGAAAACTTTATAGATACCCCATTTTAATAGCCTTTATTTCAGACAGTATATCATTTACAGTATCTATCTTAATTATTCTATTACTAACACTTTGGATTATATTATATAATATATTTTTACACTCTACGCTTAACTTTTATACATCAACAACCCTGTCCGTATGCCACTTATAGGCAAAGGCCTCCTCCAACCTATTCCATCCCTCACTATCTTTAGCAGTTCTCGTCTTTACGCCTCCTGCTATAGCTCTAATGTCGTCTTCCCATCTACAACATGGTTTACCTTTTATCCTTTTTATATGACCTGGAAACCAGTTCATTATCGATTTGGTCCATTTCTCGTTCCCTCACAATTATATGGCCTGACCTATTCCATTTTAACTTTTTTATTGTTATTATGACTTCTTTTGTTTTCGTCTGTTTCTTTATGGCTTCAACTCTTATTCTATCCGATAGTCATTTTCCTATAATACTCCTTTCCATAAAGTATCTTTTCCTACAGTTTTGGTGGCTGACTTGATTTGTGTCTTGAAAAAGGTAGTGGTGGCTTTCTTTTGATTTGAATAGTTTGGCAAGCCTGGCACCTCACTTTTTCTAAGTAGTTATTCTGTTTATCTTTACTATTAATTTATTGTGTCTAATGAATGCTGCATTTCCTTTTTTCTTTTCTATACAATCTGTAACTGTAGCTTCTTGCGTTTTTCTCACACTTCTTAAGAACAATCTTTCTTAGTGTATATTATATGCGAAATTTTGGACTTGTTTCTAAATATCAAGTGCTTTTTTCATAGCCTAGTAATATTGACGACTGGGCGGTTTTTGTTGTCGACCTATTTCCCAATTCTGTATATTTTACTGATTTTGATATTACCAAAGTGTATTTTCATATCCATTATGACGTCCTTGATGTAATCCACCAGCTCACATTCAGTTTTTCCTATTTCTTCTATTCCAAAAAATACTTAATTGGTTTTCCTTTTTTGATCACTCAAAAACTTTATTTCCATTTCTAGTTCATATATTTTTGTTTTGAAGGTACTATTTTCTTCCATAATAAATTTCATCTTTTTATAAAGCGCCTCCATTAAATTTTTCATCACTAAGGATGTTAAAAGAAGAGCTTGATTACTGAGTTTCTTATCTAGTATTAATATTAGCATTTCCATATTTTTTCTCTATTTTAGGGTAATTTTATATATAAAAGATAATATATAATAATAAATACTCTGAGTATGTGTACAGATACAACCCAGTAACCAGGACTTTACACCAGAAGCTCGCCCTGAAATACGTGGATCGGAAACTGCCTTATTATAAGTATTTGCTGGAAGCCGTGTTCAAAAATGACCTAGTCAGACTCTACTGGGACAGAGCCATCATTAAAGATATTACTATTCTTACGAATAAGCCTGATATTGTGCTGGTGACCGGGCACAGTCAAGGATATTTTTGGTCGACATTAGCATTCCTTTTGACGAGAACCTGGTTAAAGCCGAAACAGATAAGCAGACAAAATATAACCTGGCTCACGATGTGATCGACATCATGAGTGGTCTGTCGACAGAAATTATTCCTAAAGCCGTTTCTGCGATCGTGCTAATCGCGGTTAGCCTCTCCAGTCAACTGAGGCGACTGGGAATCCGTGACGGATCGCTCCGGGCTCAAATGCAGAAGAAGTTGCTCCTTGATACCTGTCCGTAGGTTTATTTCCATTTCCTCCAAACCCTTGGCCGTTTTGTCTCCCCTGCTGAGGGCTTCTATCTGGTAGGGTTTGTATTTATGTATTTATTTTATGTAGTTGTTATTTATGTATATTTATCATTTAAATTTATATATTTATACAGCCCAACTAGATGAAAAAACTATATATTTGATAATAATATTAAAAAATACATTATAAATATAATACAACCGGTTTCTTTCCCTTTCTCCATTACCCGGCGGTTTTGTCTCCCCTTCCTAGGGCTTCCATCTGGTTGTGGTTTTTATTTATTTATTTTACTATGTTTAAAGCATTATTATAATAATAAATAATATTTATTATAAAAATATTATAAGTATAAATATCACTATAACAAAATAATTCCAACGTTCTATAACATTTTATCCCAATTATCATTTTTATATAATTTTATAAATCCAAAACAGAGGAGAATACGCCACGTATTGAACACTGAAATTATCGGGAATAAGAAAAACCAGATGCACGGTATAGCTAAATTGTATTTTATTGTTTTTCGAAGTATTCTCCGTTCAACGTAATGAACTTTATCATTCCTGCAAACCAATCATTAAAACAGTAATTCCAGTCTGAAGTTAATGTTGACAAAATGGCTGATTTGTACGCTTCACAGCTACTTCGGGGTCTTCAAACCGTTGACCGTATGATAAATCTTTCATTATAGCGAATGTAAAGAAATCGTTTGGGCTCAGGTCAAGACTGTACGGAAGATGGCTCATCAGCTCAACGTTTTCCTGTTTCAAAAAATCATTTGTTTTCCGAGCCATATGGGAGGTCACATTATCGTGATGTAAGATGATGCGACGTCTCGGGTTATTTCTTCCGAGTTTGGCTATCATTTCTGGAAAAAAAACCCTTATATACCACTCAACGGTAACCGTTCTGCGTTCTTGTAAAGGAATTGTAGCAACGTGCCCCTTTTTCGAGACAAACGTAGCGACCATTTTCTTTGACACGCTGCGAGAGCGAACAACTTTCGTTGGTTTGACCTCGTCTTCGAAGACCTAAACTGCTTACTGATGTTTTCTTTCAGGTTCGTATGAATAAATCATAATTCGTCACCTGAGATGATATTATAAACGGCATTTGACTTCCCTCCGTTGAAGCGTTTCAGAATATTCCGGCACCAATCTAAACGAGCCGCATTTTGCTCTTCGGACAAATTGTGGGGAACCCAGCGGTGAACTAGCTTTCTTACACACAGCTCATTATGTAATATCGACTGAATTGCATCATTCCGATACTGATAACAGCCCAAATCTGCTCGTATATTACAAGATGGTCATCTAATATAATAGTTCCCACAGCTGCGATGTTTTCAGGCGTGACCGCTGTTCTTGGTCGACCAGCAAAAGAAACAGTGCTGAGCGACACACGACCGCGTTGGACTCGGCGTACCAGCGGTATATTGTCATTTGACTAGGTGCTTCAACATCATAATCGAAACAAGTTCGCTGAGACATTTATCTTGAGATAAGGTGCGACGAAAATTGAGATTAATTATGGCACGGCAAACCACAAACTGCGGTTGACACGTAGTGACAGTTTAACTATAATATTCTACACGAATGTGTCAACTTTAAACCAAAATAGTTTTTGTTTTTAAACATTTTTTAAATTGTTTAAATGTCATTAAGATTCTAAAAGGCCAGTATTAAATTCTTAAAAAGGTTTTATTGTAACTTAATCCGAAATATACACTCAGCGGCACGGAATCTTGGCCAAGCGGTTATCTCGCGATAGCAAAAGCTTTAAGTGTTTTTGATGAATGTTTGTTATGCAGGTATGTCAAAAAATGTTTGCTCTCAAGTTCAAGAGGGTAATTCATTATGTTTAAGTGCACCATGACGAATTCTTTAATTTTTAGTTGAATCGGGTCATTTGAGCGAATAAGTTCACATTTTAAATTTGTGTGTTGTGAAAAGTTTACTGTAAGGTTATTCAATTATTGTGATCTTGTGTCTTAATTCAATAACTAAAGGTGCTTTAAAGCCAATAAAAATGCCATTAACACCAGCACAAGTTGCACAATTAGTAGCATTAATTGACCAAGGGCTGACACAGCGTGAAGTTGCTATTGTGCTTAACGTACCACGGTCCTCAATGCAGTATTCACTGAAACGATACCAGGAGACAGGACGCTACACCCGCAGGCCAGGCAGTGGGGGCGTAAGGTGCACATCGGCCCGGGACGATCGTTTTATTGTTATGGAGATTTTGAGAAACCGCTACCTGACCGCTGTTGAGATACGCCAGCGGCTCCAAATCGCAAGAGGCGTTAATGTTAGTGAGCGTACGGTGAGAAGACGAATGGAGGAAGTGAATTTAAAAGCTCGTAGACCAGCACGAGGTCCAGAACTTCTCAGACAGCACCGAGTAGCCCGACTTCAGTTCGCAAGAGAACATGTCAATTGGACCCACGAGCAATGGGCTAGAGTGTTGTTCACAGATGAGTGTCGAATAGCTTTACGTGCTCCAGACGGTCGAGAACGAGTGTGGAGAAAAAGAGGAGAGAGGTTTCTACCCATTACCACCACCCAAACTGTGAGTTTCCATGGAGGCTCAATAATGGTATGGGGAGGTGTAAGTTCCGACGCACGTACAGAGTTGGTCATCGTCGATAATCGGCTTACAGCTACTCGATACATCGAGGAAGTTCTTCAGGAGCACGTAATGCCTTATTCGGGATTCATTGGACACGACCAATTCCTCCTCATGCACGATAATGCACGCCCGCACGTCGCACATTGTGTAGAGGAATATCTGGAAGAGGTTGGAATACAAAAATTACAGTGGTCAGCTCGTAGTCCGGACTTAAATCCAATTGAGCATGTATGGGGTATGTTCAAAAGAAAGATAAAGTCCAGCTCCAAACCGCCACAAACTCTAAATGAGCTCCGAAATGCAGCGCTGGCCCAAGCAGCATACCGCAAGTTGATGTGAGAAACATCATTCAAAGCATGCCAGATCGAATGCAAGCGGTTATCAGGGCTAGAGGAGGAAACACCCGATATTAAAACTGATAGACAATAAAGAAACAGACTTAATTTTTAACTTTGTAGTGTTTTTAAAGTGACAATGGAAAGATGTTAATTTTAGTGAAAACATGTTATCTTGAAAAGAAAAATTTCGGTGAAGTAAACATTAAATTTCTACGTTCTAAGACCATTAGAGACACTTATTGAATGCATCTACCCTTAATTTACTGTTAAAAAAACGTTTTAGTGCAAATAATCAGCAAATTCACGAGTGGCCAAGTTTCCGTGCCGGTGAGTATTATATTCCCGATCATTTTAGTGTGCCCCTACATAAACAGCCCAAAATAATAATAATTATTATAATTGTTATTAGCTTATTTATAAGGTGACAAATTTAGTTATTACTAAAATTGTAATTTAATGACTCAATTTTGGTATTGACATGTTAGGTAAACACATTTTCAGATATATGGACAACAGCCTTCACTCACGTTGATAGCGTGATTTAGGCTTCGGTGTGTTGTTCATACCACGTTGGTCATGCGGGGAGTTTTGTTAATTAAAATCTGTTGTTTTATTTCTGATTTCCGCACTTTAA
Source organism: Parnassius mnemosyne (assembly GCA_963668995.1). Lineage (NCBI taxonomy): Eukaryota > Metazoa > Arthropoda > Insecta > Lepidoptera > Papilionidae > Parnassius > Parnassius mnemosyne. Next base: position 1,386,554 of record CAVLGL010000077.1, on the reverse strand, counting down.
TGTTTTCAAATGTGTATACAGTAACGTACGTAAAAAAACGACTTGTAACAATACTATAGGGAATTATTCAACAGCGACGACAGCCGGGCGGACAATTGGCCTGATTGCCTCCGCGGCTGAAGCTCGATTAACTTCAAGGATATTTCCGGGTAATTTGTTGCAGAATGGGCACAAAATTATTATATCGACATAATTTATATTTACATTAAACACGACTTTTTGATATCTATTCATCATTTTAGGGTTCCGTCAAAGTGAAAGAGCCGAACCCTTAAATGATTACTTTGCGGCTCGTCCGTCTGTCTGACAAGATAATTTTTCTCAAAAATTAAATAAGGACTTTAGTTTATGTATCATCATCATCATCATCATCATTACAGCCTTTCACAAGTCCACTGCTGAACAAAGGCCTCCCCCAAGGAATGCCACAAAGCACGGTCCTGGGCCACCTGCATCCATCGACTTTCTGCTTGTCTTACCAGGTTGTCACTCCATCTAGCGGGAGGATGCCCTAAACTTCGCCTGCTGGTACGAGGCTGCCACTTCAGAACCTTTATTCCCCATCGGTTGTCGGTTCTTCGGGCTATCATCATCATCATCATCATCATTACAGCCCTTCACAAGTCCACTGCTGAACATAGGCCTCCCCCAAAGAATGCCACAAAGCACGGTCCTGAGCCACCTGCATCCATCGACTTCCTGCATATCTTACCAGGTCGTTACTCCATCTAGTCGGGGGACACCCTACACTTCGCCTGGCGGTACCAGGCTGCCACTCGAGAACCTTTCTTCCCCATCGGTTGTCGGTTCTTCGAGCTATATGGCCGGCCCATTGCCACTTCAGCTTACTAATCCGTTGGGCTATGTCGGTCACTCTGGTTCTACTGCGGATATCCTCATTCCTAAGTTTATCACGCAGAGAAACTCCGAGCATAGCCCTCTCCATAGCTCGCTGAGCGACCTTGAGCTTCCTCATACGGCCAGCAGTGAAGGACCACGTCTCAGTTCCGTAAGTCATCACTGGCAACACGCACTGGTTGTACAATTCCGTTTTCAGGTTTTGAGGTATGTCTGACGAGAAGATGTATTACCGGCATAGGTGTGACATGGACATTGAACATGATCTTTGTTTTGTCCATGTTCATCTTAAGACCTATCCGTTGGGAAACACTATCGAGGTCATTGAGCATAGTGCTTAGGTCCTCCAGCGATTCTGCCATAAGCTCGTAGTTGTTTTTTCTGGGACAAATAGTCCGACTAGGTAAATACAACTTCGACCGAGAGGTCAATCGACAGATTCAACTCGGCTGGGCAGCGTTCGGGAGATTATGACACATCTTCTCGTTGGACATACTTCAAAACCTCAAAACTAGATGGTTCAACCAGTGCGTGTTGCCAGTGATGACTTATGGAAATGAGACGTGGTCCTTCATTGCTGGCCGTATAAGGAAGCTCAAGTTGCTTAGCGAGCTATGGGGAGGGCTATGCTCGGCGTTTCCCTGCGTGGTAGACTTAAAATCGAGGATATCCTCACTAGGACCAGAGTAGCCAATATAGTTAAAAGAATTAGTATGCTAAAGTGGCAATTGACCGGCCATATAGCCCGATAAAAAAACACTGCGGTTGCCAACCCGCTCGCCAAGCGTGGCAACTATGGCAATTACCCCCCTATGAATGTAACAAAGAGACGGCCCCCGGTCCCCGGCGGCCCCGCTATTCCTGGCTACGGTGGCGACCATGGTAACGGCGGGGCAGGGGATGCTAAGAATCTCCGGTGGAGGTTTGGTTGCCACCTTAGACGACTCGACCTGGCAACGTACAACGCACGCACCCTGAGGACTGACGAGAAGATAGTGGAGCTGGAAGAAGAAATAGACAAGTTGCGCTGGCATATTATAGGATTATCCGAAGTCCGAAGAGAGGGGGAGGACACGGTAATCCTCGAATCCGGCAACTTGCTCTATCACCGGGAGGGCGAAGGTATTCGCTGAAGGTCATACAGGTTTACGCACCAACCTCGGCACACCCCGATGAGGAGGTGGAGGAAATGTATGAGGATATTTCTAGAGCCATGCATTCCATCAAAACCCAATATACGGTGTTAATGGGAGACTTCAATGCAAAACTAGGCACAAGAGAGAACGGTGAGCTGAAAGTAGGGAAATTTGGAATAGGGCAACGGAACCCAAGTCCAGAAGCTTGAAAACGTCTTCCAATGCAGTGGTGAAGAGTTTCGGGGATATGACGTCACCCTGTCTTACACCTCTCTGCAATTGGATAGGTTTCGTACTCTGATTCTGTACTCGGATAGCCATCGTAGCCCTACTGTACAAGCACTTCAACACTTCGATATACCGACAGTCAACTTGGCACTGCTGAAGGGACTACAGCACCGCCCAAATTTAGACGGAATCAAAGGTTTTCTCATAGTTCACATACGCAAGAAAAAGTGGCAGATTGTACTCGTCAGTCGTCTGTACAATTTACCGAAGGGTACGTATGTGGTCTATGGTGCTAAAGCCTTTTCGGAAACCGGCTTGTTCGGGGGGCTGGAAATCGTCGAGTCTGCGTGCGAGACGATTCGTAATTACTCTCAAAACAGAACGTAGACGGGGCTCAGAAGGGAAATCGGTCTGTAGATCTTCAAGAGAGCGTTATCGCCTTTCTTTGAAAACAAGACCACCGCACTTCTGCTCCACACCTTCGGAGTAGAGCCTCCATGACGGACGGAATTAAAGAGATTCTGAAGGACTTTAAGAACCGGATTTCCACCCGCTTTCAGAAGCTCCGCTGTAATTCCATCCTCGTCCGGGTACTTGCCGTTTTGCCGTTTTTAAGGTGTTGTAGAGCCATTCTAATCTCGCTCAGACTGACGTCCAGGATATCGAATAGTGTCGGATAAGACTTGCTCTTGGATCGTTACTCACACATGCATGTGGCTTCAACGATGATGTGTACAGCTGACCGTAGAACCTCTCAATCTCACCCAAAATCTCAGGTGTCTCGAAGCCATGCTGTCGCATTCGGTCTTTAGCTTCGACAGTTGGCACAGATCTCTGGCAAAGACTTTAGAGCCCTGGTTTCGCTCGATCGCTTCTTCAATACAAGCAGTATTAAAGTTGCGTAAGTCCCACTGCATGTATTTGGATCTATCTGTTCAGTTGCTTGTATGCTGTCAAATCTACTTATGACTGCAGCTTCACTTCCCGTCTAACTGCCATGAGATTAGGAGGGATCGGAGAGGTTTTGTGTTCTTCTGCGGCGGGTCTTACAAAACTTGGACAGTCTTCCGACCGTATGGACAGTTTCCACGAGTTGAGGTTAGTGCGTAAACCTGTACGACCTTCAGCAAATGCCGTTTGGTGATTCTAAGTATAAGGTACGTAACCTTCATCGATATTCTCCCATTCTTTACAACGTTGTTAACAAGAGACTTGTGGGCGATATATCCGACACCTCCTTGGGACAGATGTTTGCCCTTCCGGTGATAGAACAAGTTGCTGGATTCGAGGATTACCGTGTTCTCCCCCTATCGTCGGACCTCGGATAATCCTATAATATTCCAGCGCAACTTGTCTATATCTTCTTACAGCTCCAGGATCTTCTCGTCAGTCCTCAGGGTGCGTATGTTATAAGTTGCCAGTCTAGTCATAGTAGATAGCAACCGAACCTTCACTAGAGATTCTCAGCACCCCAGTTTATGTACAATTATACTAAATTGTAAATTTATAGCATGCTGTGATTGCCTTTAAGTGAAATGTCATTGAAATTAATTTCAAATATTAAGGTCTATTGGTCTCGGAATTTAAATAACTTAAATCTAAATCGATACATTTAAAAAATACCGCCATTTATGATCTTATTTTATTACACGCCAAGTCAATTATTAAAACCTGCAGGGTACTCCCCGTTGATGTAAAAACATAAAATTTAGCCAGAAGCAAAATTTCACAACGGAAATAAATAAAACATCCGCAAATCGACAAATTGTAGTTAAATCACATATCGTTTTTTTTGCAATTACAAACTTAAATTTGCAGGTGGAACATCGACCGTGATGTATCGACTTACAAGAGAACATTTCTTTACTGAAAATTAAGTTTTTTCTTTAATCAAACTTGGGTTTTTGTTAAAGGAATGTACCGTACAATGTACAATCGTCCATTAAAAATTAACCTTATGTAACCTATAATTCCTGGAATGGATGAATTATCTATATACAGAATTAAGTTTACACAAAATTCTGATTTTGCGAGTCCTACTCGTATTTGACCAGATAATTAATTAAAAATTTGAAAATCAAATCAAACAGCTATTATCCAAGTTAGAACAAAGTGAGTATGTCCACCACACAGATCAATTCAGAAGCATCAATTGCTGAAATATTGTCGCACGCAAAAATTGCTGTAGGACGTTGTTGTGCTTCAGGTGAATATAAAACATGATACCCGTTAATATAACAAAGTATTGCATCAGTTTGATTCTCAGTTGATAGGCACATGGTACAGGCAGTTAATTATTGTGTAACATATTATTAAACTTTTATTCACTCATTCATTCATAATAAACGATTGCAAACTTTACGTTTTTCAAAAACAATATATTCGAAGGATTTCTCGGGTTCTAAAAGAGGTATTTTCTGCCCCCGTGGAAAATTAAACATAAGTATTGTTTCAATAAATATCATTTATAATCTATATTAAATAAAAACATATTTCTATTTCTAGGGCCGCAACATACACTTGTTATCAAACATTTCTCACTTTTTCAGATATCCGCAATTCAACTCTAAAATAAAACAAAGCAAAATAACTCTTAACGTTAACACAATAAACAAAATATACGATGAAGAGCTTGCTCCACTGCGGCTCTGAATACCGGTAAAAATCACATTTTAAGATATAAATACTCCATTCTTGTAAATACGTGTAAATGTTCCGTCCAGAATTAAGTGGCTGCTCGAAACAGCTGCTATTAAACCATTCTAACAGCGAGTCGTTATTGCTACTCGTAAGTGCGCACTTGAGGCTACCGAAATGCATGTCGAATAAATGGTAACAACTATAAGGTAAGGTAGTCCAATTGCATTTAAATCGGTACATTGTGATGCGATATTATGTTGAATGCAAATTTGCACTTTTCTTTTTCTTAAATATGTTATAACGTGCAATTTAAGTATTTACAGAAAGAGAAAAATTTAAGAAAAATTACAATCTTTACTGTCCACCACCTTTACGTATACCGTCCATTCTAGGACATAGGCCTGCTTTAACTTCTGATAAGATTTTTAAAAGAAAAGAGGTGTTCACCTGCCCTAGTTAATGCGTGTTGGCGGAATTTACATGTGTACCAATAATATTATTTTAAAATTTCTTAGATATGCATATTTCCCCACGAAGTTTTCCTTCACCGCCGAGCACATGGTAAATCAGCACTTAACAATTTCATTGGTGCCGGCGGTGATTGAACCCGGGGAACTCATTTACTGTGAGTGCTAATCGTCTGAGCTACCATGATTCGAAGCAAAAGTAATCTATACATCTACACAAATAAATAAAATTGAGGTTGTAGCGTGCATAGGTTAACTCGACCGTGGTAGGACCAGGCTCTCACAGAATACTAACGTTAAATAGCATCTAAATGGTGATGCGCTTCGTATGGTGAATGTAGAGAACATAACACCCTTTTTTCTGGAAATGAGGTATTCCATCTTATTCCTCTGGGGTTACAACGCATTTGCATTTCGATACTAAATCGAGGATAAATGTAGTTGTCTATTTGCTATAGCATCCACTTACCACCAGAAGTATGTTTGTCACCCTTATACTATAATAGAAATCTAATGAACATTGAGAGTAACAAACATTTATGGGTACTGCCCCAGTTCTGGTGGACTTCGTATGTTCTCAAAATTATTGTTTAGGCCAAACAATTAACATTTGAAATTTGCATTCAACACTCATGTCCTGCCGCTGACTTTGTAAAGGTCACCGTCGCCCCGCTCCCATGTGGGTCGCTCGACAGAGGGCGCGAGCGCAGGACGCGAGTGCGAAGTCAGTAGCTTGACAGCAGTATTTTGTTGTGACCGCTGCATCGGTTTCGCGCGGCCAGGTTTTTGGTTTTGTGGTCTAGAATTTGAGTATTTGTGCGCGTTTAATTTACTATTGAATTTGGGTTTCGTGTAGACCGCCTCGAATTAGTTTGTCTAAGTTGTACGTTTCGTGACAAGAGGCTTGTATTGAGTTTGACTGATTAAAGTAATTTCGTTTACAAGTAATTACGTCAATTGTATAGTGATTGCATGTTGAAGTTCATTTTGCAATATTTAACTTGCTTGTGTGACGTGGAACCTTGCGCACACGCTGAGTGGACATACGGTATGGAATTTGATGCTCGCATTCCATTTCGAGGGCGTGGCCCGGTTAATTGTTTTTGGAAGTTAATGTTGAATTGTACCGTCGCGTTAAGTGCCTTTTGTGTGTTGACTCTGTAGTTAGTTTGCGTGTCAGCTAGGCTGATTTTGAGTTCTTATTGCGGGCGTAGTATTTAATATTGTACGAAGGAATTTAGTTTGTTTAGAAAACTGAACTTAGTGACTCGAGAAGAGATCGTGTTCGTTCCCTGTTTGTAATTTGGTGCTAAATGAACCCGGAATATTGAACTCTGAACGACTGTTCGTTACTTGTGTCGGGTGTCACGTGTTTGATTTCGATGAAAGTTGAATTGGTTTACTTTGAAGTTAATAAGTTAATAAGATAGACTGAAATTGTGAAGTGAAACTACCATTGTCAATTGGTGACGTCCGTTGGAGTGATACCACATCGTGGGGTAGCATCGGACCAGGCCGCTGCCCGATCACCTCAGTTAGGTCAGGTCACACATACACACCTTCTAACACACTACTTACATGCACCTACCTACCGCCTGACCGAGCCTTGGGGTCAGTCTTAGCTTCGGAACCAGGTACTTTCTTATTAATTACCTAGCCTTATATCTATTGTGTAGATAATAAGTCTCCATAGGCCGTTGGGCCCCACCCTTAGTTGTCCGTCGAATCTACAGCTTTATGGGCCCCTGTATGGTCTACCTTTGTCAGGGCAGCTATGGGCGTGTACAATTATTTTTGGTAGTTTTCCTCAAAGCTAGGTTTTTGAAATAGAGCCATACTTCTGCGTATTATATCTTTAGCATGAATTGATCAGTTAAACCGGGGAAAGACTACTCTCACACAAAGTACCAGGGTGATTATGTAGCTTAATGCGGCTGTGTTTCGCTTGCTGAGTGTAGAGTATTGGTTACCCTTTTTACTAGTAACTATTCTAATTACTTAATTATAATAACGCATCGTCGGCATTTTGATTCTTAAATGCATTTTTCTATGAACCACAGCATGCACTTACTATTAGATCGACTGTGTGCATGTTTGTCATCCTTATTCTTTAGTATATAATATATAATCTTTGTAAATAATGTATGACCTAGGACCGTATAGTGGCGGTGTGAAAATATCCACTTACTCTTTTAAGGTCTTGCAGGTGTCTCAATATATGCGCTTTTACAACATAAGTCCCAGAAAATATACAAGGTGTTGCTATTATTATGTCATCTTTTTACTTAACTAATACTGGGTCATTATAGGATTAGTTCATGGTTCATTTGAATTATCATCGAAAGACGTGTGTACAACTTTTTTTACAATATTTTCTCAAAAATCGCAAAACAAAATACTTCTATTTAAAAATATTAGACTGAAAAAGTGGATAAATATTAGGTTAGACATTGTTTTATAACAAAATGAATACATGGAAAAGTGTCGCAAACAATTTTGTATATTTTTAACAAAGTCTGCATAAGCCGAATCGTACGAAAGAGACTGATAAAAATGTTGAAGACTTTATTTAGTAAAATTATTTTTTTAAGTTTCCCATTGTTTGACTTTTGGGTCTTAAAGAAATAAATGTCTTATAGTGTTATTTTTTACTGATTTATAAAATAACACGACACAGCACTGTAGTGTAGTAGTTTTTTTTTTTATAGAAGAGGGGGCCAATGTGCATGCAGCACACCTGATGGTAAGTGACTACGTCCGCTCATGAACAACTGTAACACTAGGCAAATAGCAAGTGAGTTGCTGGTCTATTAAAAAGGAGCAGAAGTTTTTATTGACGATATCCAAGTCGTATCGGTATGTAAAATTGCTGGTCGTAGCCGATTCCACAAAGAAGTCGAGCGAAGAAGAAAGCATAAAGTAAATCGTACAATGGTGGCAGAAAGATAATTTAACGATAAACATTGGAATACGATTAGTAATATGAATCTTACTTCTACATAATAAAAGTGAAAAACGAGCACACAGCCCACCTGATTGTAAGAGAAATCTGTGGTATTTTATTGTAGATGTTTGATACGCTTGAATATTACGGAGGCGCGTAAGCTGTGCGTGTGTACGTTGGAAGTCAGCTATAAAGACGGAATAACTCAGTCTTCAGTTAAAATATTTTCCATTTAAACCGAAACATTGCAACCAATAGATATATTGCTATAAGTTGTAGAATTTTGCTGGTAGTTCAACCCCGATGGGTTCTTATGTGCGAAAGAAACTGTTTTAAGATAACTAATAGAATCAGACGTTACATTGCGGATATGATTTATATTAAAAATTTTATTTATATATTATTAGGAAAGGTTTTATTTTATTAAAAATTTAATTAGCTAAGATCAGTAATAAAATAAAATAAAGTGACTTAATTATAAGATCAACTCCCGCCGACGACATCACCGTCGATAATACGACACGTGGTCTTTCTTACGTGTTTGTTTTTTCACGTGCCTTTCCTAGTTGAGTGGTGTTGGGAGTAGTGGTGTTGGTATTGGTGACGGGGATAGTGTAAGTAGCGGCAGGGTGTTCCTCAAACTGGGCTTATTATTTTTAATTAATTGGTTAAGATGTTAACATTTTTTTAACAAAAAAAAAACCATTCAAGCAAGTATAGCTTTTTTGAAAACTAATAAGTAAGTAAGTAAATCTGAAAAAGTCGTCTAGTTTAAAATTTAACTTTAAATAAAAGTTAAAGTCAATTTTAAACACTCAAAAGAATAAAATAATTTCTATGTAACAGCTTGAGAAGTCAGTCCTAAAATAAAGTGTATAAAATAAAATTAATTTTTGTACTTTCAGTTTTTTGAGCTTGACTTTACTTTTTCTAAAATCCAAATTTATTAGCCTTTTGAATGGTCTAAAGAGTCAAAAGTTCAATGTCATAACTAGAATGTTGTCTAAATGGTTACATTCATCATTATTATCATTTTAACGTTGTAGAGCCATGTTGCAGCTATATTAGTAGTATAGTTGTAGCACGAATGGGTTGGCTCGACCGGGGAAGTACCACGCTCTCACAGAATACCAGCGTAAATTGCTGTGTTTCGTATGGTGAGTGTAGAGAATCAGAGACCCTTTTTACTGGAAAAGAGGCATTCTATCTTAACCCTCACGGGTGACAGCGCATCTGCATTTGAATTCGCAAACGAAGATAGATGTAGATGTCTATGGGCCACAGACACCACTGACCATCAGGCGAACTGTGTGCTCGTTTATGACGCTATCCTATTAAAAAAATCAACTTACAGCCCTTCACAATTCCCCTGCAAAACATAGGCCTCCCCCAAGGAATGTCACAAAGCACGGTCATCAGGACCGTCGTCCACCTGCATCCATCGACTTCCCACAGGGGCGCCCTACATTACGTCTTCCGGTACGAGGCTGTCAATCGAGCTTTTTTTCCCATCGATTGTTGGTTCTTTAAGCTATATGGCCGGCCCATTGTCACTTCTGCTCACTAATCCGTTAGGCTATGCCGATCACTCTGGTTCTATTGCGGATATCCTTATTTCACAGTTTATCATGAAGAGAAACCCTGAGCCTAGCCCTCTCCATAGCTCTTATCTCAGACCCATAAGTCATCACTGTCAACACTCATTATATGTACAATCTTGTTTTCAAGGTTTGAGATATACCCGATAAGAAGGTGTGTTGTAATTTTCAGAACACTGCCCAGCCGAGTTGAAGTCATCGATTGACCTCTCGGTCGAAGTTGGACTTACCTAGTCGAAATATTTGTCCCAGGTAAACATACTCGTCAATACATTCGAGCTGAGTGCTCCCTACAACTACCGGTATAGATGTCGAGTTACACATGATCTCAATGTTGTACATGTTCATTTTAAGATCAACCGTTAGAAGGCACTATTAAGGTCATTGAGCATAGTGCTTAAGTACTCCAGAAATTTTGCCATAAGGACAATATCGTCGGCAATTTATATATATATATCATTTCCAGTGCAGTAGCTTGAAAACTTCTTCCGATGCAGAAGTGAATAGTTTCAAGGATATAAGGTTGATGCCCTGTAGTTGGATAGGTTTTGTACTCTGTTTCTGTACTTGAAAGCAATTGTAGCCCTACTGTACAAACACTTCAGCCCTTCGATATACCGACAGACAACTTGGAAACACTGAAGGAACTACAGCACCACCCAAATTTCGATGGAATCGTAAGCTTTCTTATAGTCTTCATACGGATAACAGTTTCATATCCCGTCTAAGAGTGTGATTGGTGAGTTTTGTGTTTTTCTGCGGCGGTTATTGCAGAATTCAGCTCCAGTCGCATGGATTTGCAATATTCTAGACTCTGAAAACTATTTTGTAGCTCGAGGTGAAAGGTTTCAGGACGTTGGATTAGAGCACGAGGGAGACGAAGCGTTGATGACTTCGTTAGACGAGACCTCTCCAAATTAACGTTTAGGTTTAGTGTGTCTCTAACCATTCGGTGATTGCTGCCGGTTTTCACTCTCGCGATCACTGAGACATCACTGAACAGTTGTCGTCTGGTCGTCATAATGAAGTCAATCTCATTTTTTGTCAACCGTCGGGGCTCGAACAGGTACACTTCCTGTAAGGCCACTTCTGGAAGGAAATATTTATCATAAATAGTCCCTCTTTCTGAATGAAGTCGGCCCTGCTGCTGGTCTCTTGGGTTTCGTTGCCCTATTAGAAATATGCCTACCATCAGCTCACCGTTCTCTCATGTGCCTAGTTTTGCGATGAAGTCTCCCATTAACACCGTATAGTGGGTTTTGGAGGAATGAATGGCTCTAGAGATATCCTCATACATTTCCTCTGCCTCCAGATTGGGATGGACCGAGGTTGGTGCGTAAACCTGTATGGCCATCAGCGAATACCATTTAGTGATTTTGGGTATAAGGTACGCAATCATCGACGCCACACTCCCATTCTTTTCAACGTTGTTAACGAGATACTTGTGGATGAAAAAATCGATACCTCCTTGGGACAGATGATCGCCCTCCCGGTGAAAGAACCAGTTGGCGGATTCAAGGATTAACGTGTTCTCCCCTCTATTCGGACCTCGGATAGTCCTATAATATTCCAGTGCAACTTGTCTATCTCTTCTTCTAGCTCCAGGATCTTCTCGTGATTCCTCAGGTTACGTGCGTTATATGTTGTCAGATCGAGTCGTTCTTAGGTGGCAGCTGAACCTACAGCGGAGATTCTTAGCACCCCCTGCCCCACCGTTACGATGGTCACCACTGTAGCGAAAAATAACAATTGCGCCGGGGATTAGGGGCCGTCTCTTCATATCTCTCATCATTGGGAGTATATTTTAATAGTTGCCACGCTTGCCGTGCGGGTTGATAACCGTAGATTTTTTATTGTTACTTTGCTGTTATCAGAAAGATGCTGCTGGCCATCTTTTGGCTCAATTTCCTCTGTCACATTTTTCGACACCCACAGGAATATATGAATAGTGGGTATTCTTGTTCGACAGTTCAAGTGTCTATTGTCATTATACATATTATTATATTATGTTAAATGAAAAGAAATAATTTTAAAATTGTCCCAAAAATTAGTCATGTGTGTTGAATTGCGTTATGTTTTCATCACGTTTAAATATTTTTCGTCATAGTGGATACGTAAGAAATTCGAGTAATTATGGAATATGAGTACCGTCGTGGCAGCAACGCGGTACAAGCGTCACGCAACATCAACGACGTTTACGGAGCAAATACTACAAACAAACGCACCATCTGTTATTGTTTGCCCGCTTCCATTCTGGAAACTTCAACTTAAAAAAGGAACCCCGTTTTCGTCCAAAAACTTTATTCGACGAAGACGAATGATAGGCGATTGTGGAAGTTAATGATACACTTTCCACGGCTCAATTAGCAGCAGCTTTCAATGTTAGCCACAAAAATATATTAATCCATTTAAGTCAAATTGGCAAGGTAAAAAAGCTTGACAAATCGGTGCCCCACGAACTTAGTGATCGCCACCGTGAAGTACGCGTTGAGACATATCTTGCACCGGGACGTGCCTTGCACTGCTCAAAATGCACAGAAACCAAGAAATTTTAACCGCATTGTTACCTGCGATTAAAAATAGAGTCTGTTTAACAATCTCTAGCGATCGAGAATTCATAAGCTCGAAAATTGTTAGAATCTTGGTTCAGCACTGCAACCACATCTAAAAAATGCTCTAAATGAAAAATTACCCCTAGAAAAGTGATAGTCACTTTTTGGTGGACTAGCTCCGGTGTGATTTATCACATTTTCTTACGAAACACAACAGGATGAGTATTACTACAGATGTGTACTATGAAGAACTAAACACAATTATGGAGATCCTCGCAAGTCTTCAACCAGCTTTGGTCAATCATTCATCCCCGCTGCTCTTTCACGACTACGCGCGACTTAATGCTGCAGAACAGACGGCCTCCAAGTTACAAGAGCTGGGGTTGGAAGCTCTCCGTCATTTGCCGTACTCACGAGACCTTGCAACTACAGAACTTTACTTTTTCCAGAATTTATATAACATTATTGGCTGGGAAAAAATCAAAACCCGAGTGCATTTAAAAAAATGCTATTAAAGAATAAGTTGGATCTCGTCCACCTGGGCATCAATCAAGTACCAGTGCGTTGGCAAAGATGCATCTATTGCATGGGTATGTAATTACGAGCTTGGGGTTCGAGACAATTAAAAAAACTGCCGAATGAATTACCAAAATTGACACTTTAATCACAGAACACTGCAACTCAAAACCACACTAATAACAAAACACAATTGTACTATTTATCACTTTAGTTCGCAGTTGTATCGCTTCGAAGTATTCGCTTGTATTGCCAATTCAATACTGACCGGGTCGCAGTTTATACCGGCCTTATATAGGGCCTCAGATAATTTCCAGAACCTTCTACTGTAGAAAAATCTAGAATTTTCGAGTATATAACGGTCCCGACTGACTTGGTATTGATCGTTCTAGAAAGTTCTTCCATGGAAATTTCTAGAAAGAGCTTGACTCCTAGTTCTGCTACTCGATACTAGAGGCGCTAGTGGTAACTAGTGTTGCCATGTACATTCATTTTTCATACAAAAAGCACAAAACGATGAATCGAGTACTTCCTCCTATTTTGTGTTCGGCTAAAAACTGCTCACTACTCCCATGTATTTCTGGTAGATTAAGTATCATAAAATTTAAATCTGAGCTCCCCTTTTTACTGAGTTTTGATTTTTAGCAGATTTTAAAAATTTTACCATACTAATATGATAAAACTGATAAATTCTACCTTAAATATTAGAGAGGCACGTGTAGTTCTAGAATATTAATCAAATATTAGATGATTCAATTAATGATGTTTCAGCTAAACAAAACAAAACAACAACTCAAGAAGAACAAGAAAGTTTGATCAAACAATAACTCAATTAAACTTCAATCTAATTAAAGGTAATTATTTATTTATTTTAGGAAGAATTACCTTCGCAAAGTTACCAAATGTTACTTAGAATATTTCCTCATGCTTACTCATATTTCTTTCATCTGAGTTAATACAAATTTATTTTACTATAGGTTAAGACTTCTTTTAACCTAGGAGTCTGTCCGGGTTTGTACCTATCATTCAATTACCTGTTCGTGACGCCATACGAGTTATAAAGAGTCCGCACTGAGGGTTATAAAGAGTAATTCAAAGTCAGTGTGTGCTGATAATATTATACCACCACAAAAACTCTATGACAGTGCCATAGCAGAGGATATTAAAATAATAAATAACTCAAATATTACTAAAAATAATATAATTGTTTATAGCGATGACATGGGAAAAAATCTAGGCATAACTTTAAATAACTCTTTAAAGGGACAAAAAGTTACAAATTGCTGCATGCCTGGAGCATCTTTTAGTGACATCCTAAATAAAATTATTGTTACTAAATTTTGCCCAAATAGTACAATAATAATTTTTGTTGGTAGAAGAGGCAGTGTCAACAACAAACAGTTATTAAGATATATTGAACAACTTAATAACTTAAATGTACACAAAATTGTCTTGTTCACACTGCCTTATATACAGGGATTGCCACAAGAAAATAATTTAAGACATAATTTAAATATACAAATGCATAATTTAATATCTAATAATAATTTAAATTTGACATATAATTCTAATGATAATAATCATAAATTTCATGTAATTGACATAAATAATTTAATAAAAAAGTTTTGGACAAAAGATAGGTATTACCTATCCAAATATAATTTAAGACTGATAGCAAATGTGCTATCTTATTATTTACTTTTTAACTCAGCCAAGTTTTTGGCTACCAAGACTGCTTTTATTGAGCAAAATCATTTGACATTTAATTTGGAATCAGTTCCAACTAATTTAAATTAGTGAATGTGACAATAGAGGCAATCTCTAGCAATAATAAGAGTTTAATTAATTTTGAATACAGCCCACAAATAAGTAATAAAAATTGTTTACACCTGGTGCATCAAAATATACAAGGCATGTTGGGCAAAGAATTGGAAGTTGAATTGTTTTTAAATAGTAACAATATACACATCCTTTGTATTACTGAACATTGGCTAAAAGATTATAATTTCATGTTTAATTTCAGAAATCACCAGGTGGTCAGTTCCTTCAATAGAGAAAAAAGTTTACGTGGTGGCTCCTTAATATTAGCAGATAAATCATTATTATATAAAGAACGTAAGGATATTGTGAGCCTCTCTGTTGAACGAACTGTAGAAATGGCTTGTGTCGAGCTCGAGCACCTCATTGTTGTAAGTGTTTACAGACCCCCATGTGCTACTTATGACCATTTTGAAAGGATTGTGGAAGAAGTTTTACTCAAACTTAGTAAACAGAACAAGTCTGTTGTAATGTGTGGAGACTTTAATATCAATCTCCTTGAAACTTCTTCCATTAGTATTAAGTTTAGCTCATTGTTTAAATCGTATAATCTTGTAAATTTATTCTTAGAACCAACACGTATTGCTGGGCCTAGTGCGACCTGTATAGATAACATTTTTACAGATGTTAAGCCCTTGCATAAATCAATTATTCAAAATTTGAGTTCAGATCACTGTGGACAGTTAGTATCACTACCTTACATACACAAAAAACAGAAAAATAAGAAAGTTGTGTTTGTTCCAATAAATGAACATCGCTTGGAGAGGTTTAGAAGTAATATAATAAAAAGACTTCCATCACTTTCGTTTAAAAATAGTGCTAATTATTTGTATGCTACATTATTTGAAATTATACGTTGTGAATTTAGTAGAATATTTACTTCTAAAACTTTCTCTTTTAACAGTCGCAAATCATTTAATGAATGGGCGACAGTAGGAATTTATAAAAGTAGGCGAAGGTTATACGAGCTTTATGATGAAAGATCATATAATAGTAGTGTTATATTTAGAGATTATGTAAAAACATATTCTAAAATATTTAAAAAAGTGTGCTCCACTGCTAAGGCTTTACATTTAAGCAACAAAATTAAAACTGCATCCGACAAAATTAAAATGACCTGGAGAATAATAAATAGTGAAACGGGCAAGGTCAAACCGCGCAACTCGGATTTTCTATTGAATATTAACAATAATTTAACCCGATCTGATAAAGAAGTTGCTATGGCTTTTGAGAAACATTTTACTGATGTTCCTTTTTTGACAACAAAATCATTATATTCTTCTCCTACTGTCGCCGAATCATTGCTCAAACAAAATGTAAAGGCTTGTTCAAATACTTTTAAATTCTA
Organism: Parnassius mnemosyne; assembly: GCA_963668995.1. Classification (NCBI taxonomy): domain Eukaryota; kingdom Metazoa; phylum Arthropoda; class Insecta; order Lepidoptera; family Papilionidae; genus Parnassius; species Parnassius mnemosyne. Next base: position 1,370,449 of record CAVLGL010000077.1, on the reverse strand, counting down.
TAGGGTACTGCCAAAAGATATCGTTAAATATTTTAAAACTATTGATGTTAAGAAAACGGCAGACTTATGGGGGATTTCCGTTAAAGTTATTTTATCTATAATAGATACATTAGCACCTTATCTAGCCACTATATTTAATATAAGCGTCGAATCTGGTGTGTTTCCTGATTTAATGAAACATAGTAAAGTCATACCTATATTTAAATCTGGTAGTACATTAGACCCCGCCAATTTTAGACCAATTTCTGTACTACCAACATTAAGTAAAATTTTTGAAAAAATTATTTTAGATCAGATGTTAAGTTTCTTTAATATTAATAAATTGCTACATAATAATCAATTCGGTTTTACAAGGGGTCGCTCGACAACTGACGCTGGAGTTGAGCTTATTAAACATATTTTTTGTGCATGGGAGAATTCAGAGGATGCTTTGGGTATATTTTGTGACCTTTCCAAGGCCTTCGACTGTGTTCACCATGAGACATTAATCAGGAAGCTACAGTACTATGGTGTCAAGAACACAGCGCTTAAACTTATTATTTCATATTTAAGTAATAGAAAACAGAAGGTTATTATCAATGGTAAAAGTTCTTCCGGGTCACCTGTACTAATGGGTGTACCTCAGGGCTCGATTCTCGGCCCATTCCTGTTTCTGGTGTATATTAATGACTTACCTCACCTTGTAGGGGATAGTCATGATATAGTATTATTTGCTGATGATACTTCCTTGATTTTTAAACTTAAACGTCAATCATTTAAATGTGACGAAGTGAATAATGCTATATCAAAATTAGTGCATTGGTTTAACGTTAATAATCTGCATTTGAACGGAAATAAAACTAATTGTGTTAAATTTACAACAACGAATGTTCAAAATCTGAATACCAATGTGTTTTTAAATGGCGAGGAATTGAGCCCTGTTGTATCCACTGTTTTTCTTGGCATCACTCTTGACGCAAAGCTCCAGTGGGGCCCCCATATATCCAAATTAGCATGCAGACTAAGTTCTGCAGCCTATGCTGTAAAAAAGATTAGAGGTCTCACTAGTGTCGAGACAGCTAGATTAGTTTATTTTAGTTATTTTCATAGCATAATGTCTTATGGGATTTTGCTATGGGGAAATGCGGCTGATTCAGAAACTATTTTTGTTTTACAGAAGAGGGCCATTAGAGCTATTTACAATCTAAAACCGAGAGAGTCTCTTAGAGATAAATTTAAAGAAATTAATATATTAACTTTGGCCTCTCAGTATATTTACGAAAATTTAATGTATGTTCACAAAAACAAAGATAGTTTTAGTAAAAGAAGTGATATACATTCTGTAAACACTAGGAACAAACACAAGCTAGTGATACCAGTTTCACGTCTCCACAGAGTCAGTAATTCATTCTTGGGGCAATGTATACGCTATTACAACAAGGTCCCGGAAAGTGTACAGGTTCTCTCTATTACCAAGTTTAAATGTTTTATTAAGCTGAAACTGTATAAAAAGGGTTATTATAGTATAAATGAATACATGGTTGATAATAACCCCTGGGAATGAGGTGATCGCTTCCAAGCAGTTTCTAAAATAAATTTTGTAAATATTTCCTAATCATTTATATTGTAAAATTTATTTTAAAAAAAAAGTCCCGCTGGGTTTCTTGCTGGTTCTTCCCAGGACAGAGGTTTTTTTCGAACCAGTGGTAAAGTAAAAAATGACTTTCAATAAGAATTACACATGTAATGTATATTGAATAAAAATATATTCTATTCTATTCTAATATAATTACAGGCAGGCATTCCATCTGAGTCCCCAGAGGTGCCAACGTATCTGTAGCCTTCTCTGTTAGAAGTCGGTTGCAGATTTCTAAGAGCTGCGGTAGCCACTGAAATCCCCAACAAATGCCACAAAGCACGGTCCTGAGCCACCAGCATCCATCAATTTCCTGCATGTGTTACCAAGTCGTCCCTTCATCTAGTAGAGAGATACGGTATGAAGCTGCTACTCGAGAACCTTTCCATGCCCATCGGTTGTCGGTTATTCGAGCTATATTCCACTTCAGCCTATTAATCCGTTGAGTCATTCCTAGTCATATTAATACACATTAAATCTTTTAGCTCACGACCCTGCAACTCTGCAGACTAAGAACTGCTGTAATATATGAGTAGGGCTAAACAATTAAGGACTGATTTTTCAATCAACAATTTAAAGTTATCCATGTAATAAATTATCCATTATTCATTTATTACATCCTATAAAAGTCCACTGCGATACATAGTCCTCTTCCATAGATTTGCCTCACGTCACGCTTGTCAGACGGGTTGGCAACCGCAGTTTTTTTTTTATTATTTTGAGTTGTTATCAGGAAGATGATGCCGCACATTTTCTGTTTTAATTTCCTTCTATCTCCGCTTACAACAGTCACTTAACGATATGAAGTATTGGATATTCTTACACCGCCATTATACGGTCCTAATAAATTACAATCTGACTGAATATAAAAGTAAAACAATGGAAATTTTTTATGAAATCAACTGTAGTTTTTAATTTGTTTATATTATGTTTAATTCTAGGTACAATTTTTATCTGATATTTGAAAAATTGACCCTAAGTGGTATATATTTACTTGCAATAATTTGTGTTTGCTTATAATAATCACAATAATAAAGCTATGGTCGTGTAGAGGCGGCGTGAGAATTTTTGATGAACAACTCTTACTCTTAGTGAAAATCTACACTTGCCATACCGCCTGCCAAGTATGGCAACTATGCATAGGGGAAGCCTATGTTAAGCTGTAGAATTTCGCTAGTTAATTTTTTTATATATAGAGGCTGAAAAACGAGCACAATACAATCCACGTGATGGTAAATGGATGCAGTGGCCCATAGACACCAGAAGGGTACCAGCACCACTGGAGAATCCCTCGCTGTGCATCCTCAACCATGCTACTGTATAGCATTCATAAGCGTTTGCTTTTCTATTTTTAATTGTAAAAAATTTAAAGTAATTCCTTGAACTAAAGCTTACATCAAAGTCAACAGCGAAAGCTAACAAAAGATTGCTCACATTTTTCTGACATTGTTCGAGTTTCAGCGAATTTGTTAAAGCACATGGATCTCTTTGAAAATGCTCAGTTACATACACATATTGTAAGTTTGATGTTTAAGTCATGATGAGACTCTGTTGTTGTGAGTTTTTTTCTTATAAATAAATGTTGCCGCGAATCTAGGATTTACTCCTGTAATTGTGAATGCAGTTTACAAACATAAACAAACTTTCAGAATCTTATCAATTATTTTTAGGCCATATAAATACTTGTTCCGTGCAGGATTTGAACCTGAGACCTAATGATCAGCAATAGTGTTTATCGCCACTAGAGCAACGATGTTTATAAAGAAGAAGAAGTAAATAACGATTGAATAGTGGTTGTGCTAGGTCAATCAATTAACAAAACATGGCGCAGTAAAGATTTCGCTCTATAAGAAATCAATTTATGACACAATGTAAATATGGTGTTTTATTCAGACACATTAGCTGGATAAACAGTGTCACATCATAGCCAGCGATAATATTGACCCTGGCGTTAATGTCTCCACAAATAAACCGCTCTATGTACGTCAGAGCCTCTTATAGCTTAATTTATTTTGCTAACAAAAGGAAAGTTTAATTTGTGGAGAATTAAGGATTCTTATACTTCCTATTTTCTTGTCCTACCATAATATTTCATTATGCTTCTTGATTTAACGTGCTTGTAAATAAAAAAAAATGTGATCACACGCGTTAAAAGCGAAACTTTAAAATGAGTTGAAATATAAATCAAAAAAAATTTGACAGTAAATGATTTATTTTATTGGATAATTTTCAACCACAATTGCGGCATAAAATATAAGGTAAAAGTTTAATTTTATAAAAAATTAACTGTTACAATCTTTATTTTAAGACATGTAGATCCTAAATTTCAGTGTATTAAATCAAGAGAATATTTTCTTCCTACTAAAATTGCTTTTGAATACCGACGTCTACTTTATTCTATAGATAAATAATTTTATAGATCAAAAATTGATTGACACTCAAGTTGCTCCGTATAATTATTAATTAAAAATTTTCTAGAACCGAACTTAATATATATTATAAAAACAACTCAAAAACGATAGGCCAGACCTTGATCAAATTTATATGGGACCATATGAGAAGCTTTAAAATAATAAGAATCATCGAACTCGGTTCACCCATAAAGAAGTTATGAGGTAACACACATAAAAAAAAGAAAAACATACAGTCGAATTGAGTACCTCATCCTGTTTGAAGTCGGTAGAAAATAGATATTAAACGGATTAAACGCGACTAATTTAATATAAATCGGTAAAGTATGAAATCGTGGATTGTCAAGAATGGTTTGGAAATGATTTTTATTTTATTGATTATAATTAATTTTATTTATTTCATAATAAGTTTCATTTTTTTATTTTAACAGTTAAAAGATATATTAAACATCGCACACAGAGGAGACCGAGATAATACTTTATACTGAACTAGCTGTTCCCCGCGACGTCACCCGCGTATATCGGGTGGCTGAGCATCGTTAGCACACTGAGCCGAGTGTGATTTTTTTTTATTTTGGTGATAAGTGGTTGCTGTGACCAATAGACAGACATCTACATTTAACTTCAATAAAGAATCAAAATGCAGATGCGTCGTCACCCGTGAGGACTAAGATGCAATGCCTCTTTTCCAGTAAAATGGATCTGCGGTTCTCTACACTCACCTTACGAAACACAACAGTGTCAAGCTGCCATTTTACGCTGGTATTCTGTGAGAGCGTGGTCCTTCCCCGGTCGAGCCGACTCATTCGTGCTACAACTATACTACTAATATAGCTGCAGCATGGCTCTAACCACGTATAAAATTAATTATTTTAATTTTTCATTATCTTTTAATCGCGTCCAAATAAGATGCTTGATAAAGGCTTTTTTTGTTCTGTTATTCGAAGTAATTGGAAATAAAGACCAGAAATGAGTTGAGGGGCGACTCGAACTTTAGGCAAAGTCAGTTTGAATAGTCTATCATGTAGAGGATGTCATGGGGGTTATGGTTGAATGGGGGTAAAAGTCCTCATTACACTCCTAGGGGGTCAAAATGGCCAAAAACCAAAAAATTTAAAATTCTTATTTCGGATATAAATTCGTCTCCTTCGGAGGTTCTTACGAGTACACAGTCTTTACTTCCCGCTAATGTTAGTAAAAAATATCCATATCTTGTTATTTATTTCGCGAAAATTAAACACTTATTTTCCATTAACACAACCTTACATAATTAAAAATAAAAATTCAACATGAAATTTGTTCGCGCTAAACGCTGTCAAGAATCGACGCCAGATGTCACTCCGCTCGGCGCGATACCGGTTTGAAGGTCGGCCGAGCGTGGCAGGAGCGCGCGGGTCGCGAGCGAAAAAGCGGATTCGTCTGTAAGCGGTGCTGACGTTAGCACGCTGTCATTTTTGTCGGGAAATCGGAATAATTAGGCGCGGACGTAAATATACGGTCTAGGATTTGTGACGCGTATTCCTGCTGGAGAGCTTCCCAGGGATTCATTGTGTCCGACTCAGAATCTGCATAAGTGCATTCGGCAATATTAGCTAGTGCGGCCTGATATTCTAGAACTAACTGTTGCTACGCGAAACGGTAGTGGCCTTTGATCCGTAAACTCCGTGCGCGTTTTGTGCGTTAACCTTATACCCAGCGATAGTTAGTGGCTTCTGTAAGTTAGTTAATCGTACGATAGAGTTAATTGACTGTCATCGTGACGAAAGAAGTAAGTGACTGTGGACAACCTCGGAAGGCCCCCTCAAGTTGGAGCGGTGTCGACGCTCGGGCTGCTGCCGACGGCCAAGGTCTAGGTTCAATCACCATCAGTCACACCCAGATACACATCACATCACTTTATTTCCCTTGCACTACACAAACACATGCGACCAGACCGACTCCGGAGGGACCAGGCGCCTTGGATATGGTAAGTAAGCTCCGTCTAATTCCTCCCGGTCGACTGGCCGTAGTATAGAACGCTTCCCCATATATTTTAGTGTAATTAGAGAAATTCCACGTGGCCACATTGAGGCCCGACCTACGTCTGCTTGGGAAGTCTTCTGCTCATGGGCCCCTGAGGATTTGACCCTCTAAGGGAGCAGCCGTAGGCCGTAAAATACTGGTAGCAAAGCGTGGTTCCGGGTTCGATTCCCCGGTCGATCCCGACTATAGTGTTTGATAAAAATTAAACAATTCCGGTGGCAGGGAGCGTTGGTTTGATTGGTTTAATTTGTATCTACAATCACGCCCGTCCGTAATACGTAAAAATATTTTTTTGTACGTAATAATAAAATTATTTTCCTTTGTTGCTTGCCTTTTTTGGTTAGTGGGTAGATTTGAAAAGCCGCGCCCTAGGTTGCGCAAGCGGGAGTTTTCTAGAGATATACGTCATGTAGGTAGATGGTTATTTTTACGCAATCGGTTAATTATCGTTGTCGGATAGTTGTAGTGGATTACTTATCCAAGGGTGATTTCCAAGCTAGGCTTTTTTGTTGATCGACCGTGATGTGTATCTTATTTGTATTGTAATTTGCATTTGAACTAAAGAGTAGTAATGGTATTTACGCCAATTGAATTTATCTTGATTTGATCGCACTAGTATTTGTTATTTGTTAATAGATTTGTGTCTTTTCTTTTGTGCTAACTTGTATTTGGTTGATACGTAGTAAGTCGTATTTGTGCAATTTCTATTCAACGCAATTTAATAGGAACTGTATTTATTAACTGTTAATTTGTGTTGTATTTTTTATTAGTTATCTTTGTAATTTGTGCTCGAGCCGCGTCGTAATTTGTATTTAGTAGTGATGTCATCGCCCAAGCTACTAATCTGTTGCCTGCGGACTGAGTTACGCTGGGCCACAAGCGCCCATGCTTTGTTAGGTCGACCGGATAGGTTCCATAACTTGATGAAGCGGTTCGAGCAGGTGGATGCATGAAGGGCCGCAGTGGAGGAGGCTTACGCTGAGCTCGAGGATTCTGATGTGGAGAAGGGAGTCCTGGACTCCTGCTTCGCGGACTATGAGCAGTTCTTTTCGCTCACGGACGAGTTGATCGAGGCTGAAGGCAGGTATGCCGAGGAGGCGCGTGAAGCTCGAATGAGTGACCTGCCCGAGTCCTCTCGGAAGTAGCTTCAGCCGGAGCTGTTGGGACGACTCCCAACTCTGGACCTGCCAAAGTTCTTCGGGGTCCATTCCGAATGGCTGACCTTCGTTGGTCTTTTCGACATCCTAGTGGACGCCCGGTATGACTTGACCCCGAGCCAAAAGATAGCGTACCTCCTGGCCTCACTGGAGGGGGAGGCCCTGGGCGTCGTCGGCCACTTGAGATTGTCAGACGACGCCTACCAGATTGCTCGGGACCTCCTAGCCAGAAGATACGCCAACGTGCGGCGAGTTGCAGACGAACATGTGAAGCAGCTTCTTAGCCTCCCGCTGCTTAGTGACCGGGCCAGACTGCGTCCGGACCTGTTGGATCCAGTCCTGGTGGCCTGTAATACGTTGAGGCGGCTGGATTTACAAGTGGGCGAATGGGCTTTTTTGTTGCTCCGCATTGTGCTGTCCCGTCTACCTCTCGACCTTCGAATCCATTTTGAGGAGAGGTACGGCGGGGAAGAGGCCTCCTATATTCCGCCCTTCTATGACCTGCTGCGGTTTTTGGAGGAGCAGTGCCGGCAGATCGAGAACGCGACGGACACCGTTGACGACTTACGAGCCGTGCCCAGTGAGAGGCTGAATCCACCAGGCAAATCGTCGTACAACCCCCCCCCCCCCCTGCTCCTATTGTCGAGCATCTGATCACCGGGTAATGTCGTGCCCGAAATTTTAAGGTAAGCCGGTTCCGGCGAGGTGAAGTATCGCCAAGGAGCGCCGCTGGTGCTGCTCATGTTTGGAGGGGCACCTCCAGCGAGATTGTCCGCATCGGCAGCCCTGTCTGCATTGCCAGGGCAATCATCATGCAGTTTGTGCCTGAGTGCGAACGGCGTCTCCTCTCGGGGTACTGCCAGGCCCTCGATCCCCACGGGCGGGGGCGCTCAGCCACGCCCTCTGCCGGGCGACACTCGGCGCCCGCCGGCCAGCCACCAGGCCCCTAAGTTTGAAAGGGGTCCCTCCCCCGACCATTTGGGGGGTAATTCCCCCAGGGGCGGGGGTGTCATTACCCCCCCTCAGCGTGTGGAGAGGAACTTCACGGCCACTCATCGGTCCGCTGGACCCTTCTCACTCCCGTTAGTTGAGTGGCCGCGACTGGTGTACCACTGTTCCCCATTTGATGGAGTCGGCCCTGGCTAGTTGTCGCCTTAGCTCCCACCGCGGCCGCCTCCACTGAGCCTTAAGCCGTCAACAGTCCACTTGTCAAAATGTTCTGTTGCCGACGTCCTCAGTGAAGGCGCACAACCCGAGTGGCGACTGTTAGCGGTTGCGCTCTATTGTTCTCGGGTTCACGCCGTGTGGCCTCCACTTGGTGGTGGGAAGATTAGGGCCCCCAGGGAGCGTTGAATCACGCTGTCAAGGGGTATTAGATTTGGTTTGGTCGAGCACTTAGTTAAAAAGTCTTTGAATTAAAATTAAAAAATGCTTTGGGCTTTCCGCGAAATTTTCCTATTTGTAGCGGTTGTGATTAAAAGAATTGAATTTAATCTACTCCTTTAAATGCTACTGCATGTGTTTTGTAAATATATTTAATCATTGTGTTTGATTGTTGCGCCTGGTTGCTGAAAAGACAGTTTGAATTCATTTGAATTGAATGTCGCGCTATTTGAAAAATTATGTATATGTTTTATGATAGTGTTTAATCATTTTGCTTTGTGAAGAAGTAGGGCTGTCCCTTACGTTATTGTTTTGTTTAATTTGTCAAGATGATCTATGCTGATTAATTTGGTTAAATTGATTCTGTAGTTGAACATTGATGCTTTGAAAAATTAGTTGAAATATGAGCATAGGACTGCTTGTCTAACAGGCTAGCTAAATTCATACTAGGGACTATCTGTGCGTTTCGTTCGGCTCTCCACAGACGACGTTCATGTGGAATTTGTGGGTGCTCTCTGCACTGAAGCTTAGGAGGCCGCTCGGGGCCGCTTCGTGTCGCGTCGCTGTTTGCAGAGCTGATCCGGTCGGATTGCGGAACTAATCATAGGGGCACAGATAGGTGTTTGAAAGAAGTCGTCGGACTTCTGTCCAGTACAAGACTTGTTAAAGTGCTGCGATGCCCAGGAGGGGCATCCAGTGGAGGCTGACCCTCCGGCTTGCCACATTATAGCTATCTTTTGAGGTGTTGGTTAGGGTTGCAAGATCTGATGGGGTGCCTAAGGTGGCCTAGTTTGGTTGTAGATTCGGTCTTGCAACTTGCCTTCGCGACCTTGTCCCGCTGATCAGTTTGCTCGCGGACCTAAATCCTTATGTCCGGGACGGGGGTTAGTTCGCGCCAAACGCTTGATAAAGGCTTTTTTTGTTCTGTTATTCGAAGTAATTGGAAATAAAGACCAGAAATGAGTTGAGGGGCGACTCGAACTTTAGGCAAAGTCAGTTTGAATAGTCTATCATGTAGAGGATGTCATGGGGGTTATGGTTGAATGGGGGTAAAAGTCCTCATTACACTGCTAGGGGGTCAAAATGGCCAAAAACCAAAAAATTTAAAATTCTTATTTCGGATATAAATTCGTCTCCTTCGGAGGTTCTTACGAGTACACAGTCTTTACTTCCCGCTAATGTTAGTAAAAAATATCCATATCTTGTTATTTATTTCGCGAAAATTAAACACTTATTTTCCATTAACACAACCTTACATAATTAAAAATAAAAATTCAACATGAAATTTGTTCGCGCTAAACGCTGTCAAGAATCGACGCCAGATGTCACTCGGCTCGGCGCGATACCGGTTTGAAGTTCGGCCGAGCGTGGCAAGAGCGCCCGGGTCGCGAGCGAAAAGGCGGATTCGTCTGTAAGCGGTGCTGACGTTAGCACGCTGTCATTTTTGTCGGGAACTCGAAATAATTAGGCGCGGACGTAAATATACGGTCTGGGATTTGTGACGCGTATTCCCGCTGGAGAGCTTCCCAGGGATTCATTGTGTCCGACTCAGAATCTGCATAAGTGCATTCGGCAATATTAGCTAGTGCGGCCTGATATTCTAGAACTAACTGTTGCTACGCGAAACGGTAGTGACCTTTGATCCGTAAACTCCGTGTGCGTTTTGTGCGTTAACCTTTTATCCAGCGATAGTTAGTAGCTTCTGTAAGTTAGTTAATAGTACGATAGAGTTAATTGACTGTCATCGTGACGAAAGAGGAAAGTGACTGTGGACAAACTCGGAAGGCCCCCTCAAGTTGGAGCGGTGTCGACGCTCGGGCTGCTGCCGACGGCCAAGGTCTAGGTTGAATCACCATCAGTCACAGCCAGATACACATCACATCACTTTATTTCCCTTGCACTACACAAACACATGCGACCAGACCGACTCCGGAGGGACCAGGCGCCTTGGATATAGGTAAGTAAGCTCCGTCTAATTCCTCCCGGTCGACTGGCCGTAGTATAGAACGCTCCCCCATATATTTTAGAGTAATTAGAGAAATTCCACGTGGCCACATTGAGGCCCGACCTACGTCTGCTCGGTAAGTCTTCTGCTCGTGGGCCCCTGAGGATTTAACCCTATAAGGGAGCAGCCGTAGGCCGTAACAAAGTATTAATTTCTTTAAACCGACACACATGTTTATTTAAGTTAATAGTGTCGACATCAAGTTAGAATCAGCGCTAACAAAGGTCCGTCTTTTCGGGTCCTCGGGGAAAAGCAAACGAATGTGCAACTTAAAATTTAATATTATCCTACATGAAACGAAAAGCTAGTAGATGTTAGTATGAGTTAGGCCATCTTCCATTCCGAGCAAATTAAGAAGCCGCTAACACATTATAAAACATAAAAGTAGCGGCGCATTTCTTAATCGTTTCGTTTTATTATATATTTTTTATAGTATCGGGTGACAAACGAGCACACATTCCACCTGATGGTAAGTGGTTGCTGTGACCCATAGACATCTACATTTATCCTCGTTTGCGAATCAAAATGCAGATGCATTGTCACCCGTGAGGACTAAGATGGAATGCTTTTTTTTACTGGAAGAGATTCCAGTAAAAAGGGTCTCCGGTTCTCTACGCTGGTCTTCTGTGAGAGCGTGGTCCTTCCCCGGTCGAGCCGACCCATTCATGCTACAACTATACTACTAATATAGCTGCAGCATGGCTTTACCTCGTATAAAAATATATAGGATACTTTTACGATAGAAGGATATTTTACGTGGTGGAGCCACGCTGCAGCTATATTATAGACAAAAATGTCTACTCGTCACAGCTTCCAATAACCATCAGGTAGACTGTGTGCTCATTAGTCACTCCTATTCTATTAAAAAACACTGCGAAGAAACTCACCTCAAATGTCAGAGACGCTCGGATAAATAATCCACTTACCTTAAGTGTACGCCTGTTATACTCACGTCCATAAAAGAAAATTAAGCTAGAAACCTAATATTTAAATTATTTTCATTTAAATCGCTTCAAATAATTTTAAAATATATGAAATATTTTACATGTAACAAAATTCCTGCGGAGCCAAAGAAAACGGACGACCTTTTCTCTGCCACCTGGCAAGTGGTGAGCTATAAGAGGAAAGGCAAGGCACCCAAAAAGGTGACTTGCCGACCTGACGGACCATCAGGCAGGCATCCCTGGAGGCAGGAGTGGAAAGGCCAAAAAGAAGAACAAGAAGCAGCGGGAAAAAGGCCGAAGAGAACAAGCCGCACTGGCTGCTTCCAAAACTAAAACCAAGGAGGCTGGGCAAGCTACTGCGATTGGGGTGCTTTGGGCTGGAACCAGCAGCCGCGTTAAAGCTGGGAAGGATAAAAATCCAGCCCAAGTGGAAGTCGCGGCCGCGGGAACCAGCTCTAAGATATCCGCCAGGAAGAAGCGAGTGGCCTGGGAAAGAAGGAAAGAGCAGCCAAAAGGATACTAGAAGAGTCCACCTCGCCTAGAGGGGAACACAAAAAGTGTGACTCGAACAGCAACCAAAGGCTGCAAGAACAAGCTACGCTTCCGCTATTAAAGCAGATTTGGGTGTGGCCTTAATGTGTGGGCGTTCAGGTCACATTACGAAGGAAGTAGCATATGACATCCTCGTGGCAATACAGAGGAAGATGATCAGTGAGGCCTGGAGTAGCCAGGACCCTTATACGTCGGGCGCAGTTTTTAGTGGCAAACTCGTTTACACGGAGGGTGTCCTGAAACTGTGGTGCGACGATCAGTTAGCTCTGTATTGTTTGAAGGGGAATATTGCTACCCTCGACCTTAAATCCAACACCTCGCTGACCATAAAGAAACTGTCGGAGATACCACAAAGAGTCAAATGTGGTATCCTTATCCCTGATGCCCAGGGAGCCTGGAAAGATTCACGCGACATTAGTCGCGTGCTGGCGTACCAGAACCGCTGGGTTAACATCAGGGACTGGCTGTTGCTCAAGGTTGATAAGCAGACGGACGGTTGGTTCCTCGTTATTTCGGTGTCGGAGGATCATATCGCGACCCTGATGAAAGCCGGACGCCGTCTCGCTTGTGTATGCGGGGCGGTATACGTAAAATTCCAGGGTCGTGGAGGTAAATTCTTTGACACTCCACTAAGCAAAGAGGGTAAAAACAACCCGGAAGTTATGGATAACGAAGCCATTGTTACCGGTACAGCGGAATCACCGGAGGCCAAGTCCAGTGAAAAAATAGCCTGCACAATTGAGCCGAAGCCCCCAGTAGAGATCGGGGTCAGCGGCAGATCACTGAGTGACGAAGAGGACTGCATTTTGCCGACCACTTCTGACTCGGTAGCTGACGATGAAACCCGAGATCTGCTGGCAGGCTAATTTTCGGGCGGGAACGGGGAGGATACGATCAATGATGGCGTGCCCTTCGTCCAAAACTAGCCTAATGCAGGCCAACCTCCACCACAGCGAAACTGCGTCGGCTCAATTACGCAAGTGGTATGAGGTTCAAAGGATGAAGACTGGCTGCTATATAAGAAAGCTAAGTCTGAATACAAAAAATGTATCAGGTATCGACGCTCAACTGGGTGGCGTAAATTCTGTGGCAACATAAAAACTTGTGAACAAGCAAATAGGATAAGGAATATTCTAGCTAAACAGAACACGTCGAGATCCATCTCTCTAAAGAAACCCGACGGTAGCTACTCAACATCACCGGATGAAGCCCAACGCATCCTAATTAAAACGCACTTCCCAGGATGCTGCATAACTCAGGAGGTAAACCGGCATGACTGTATACTGACAACAACAGCAGAAGACTGGAATTTAGCACAGAGAGTGGTAACAATGGACAAAATCCATTGTTACCACTCTCTGGACCTAACGGCATATTTCCGACACTCCTTCAGTGGGTGGGTAAAGCCCTAATAGTCAGACTTGTTGCCATAATGAGAGCCTGTCTGCATTTCACCAGGTAATCACAAAGATTGAAGAGGCCATCCAAAATAAAGAAATATGTCTAGGTTCCTTCATAGATATAGAAGGTGCTTTTGACAGAACAAACTTCTCCAGAATAAAAGGTGCACTCAGTAGACATAAAGTTGAACCGGCACTGATTGACTGGATAGTATACATGCTCAGTACATAAATCAAGCTCAGTAAATCTCAACCTATCCAAATTAAGAAAGGCTGCCCGCAGGGTGGGGTTCACTCACCTCTCCCGTGGAATATGGTCATCAATGAACTCATCAGCAAATTTAATGCCAATCACTTCTACACAGTAGGTTATGCTGATCACCTGATAATACTGGTTTCTGGAAAGACAGCAAGCATAGTGTGTGACCTGACCCAAGCGGCTCTCCGTATAGTGGAGAGATGGTGCAGGGAATACGACTTAACCGTCAATCCAAATAAAACGGTTCTAGTAATGTTCACACAAAAACGAATGCTGAATAACTATCATTTTCCAAGTCTTTTAAGCATGAAACTTCAGCTATCCTCTGAGGTAAAATATTAAGGTCTTACCTTGGACAGCAAACTACTGGAATAAACACATAGAAAACAAAATCAACAAAGCTAGCATAACTTTCTGGCAATGCAGAAACATGATTGACAAAAGATGGGGCTGACGCCAAAAATTATACTGTGGCTTTAGAAAACTGCAATTCGGCCCATGATCACATACGGCGCTCTGGTATGGTGGACCAAGATAAATGAAGCCACCACTATAAAGAAGCTTCAGCGCTCCCAGAGACTGGCATGTATGGCTGCCACAGGCTGCATAAGAACTACGCCAACAGCAGCCTTAGAAGCGATGTTGGAGCTAACCCCGCTTCATCTACATATACAACAAGAAGCGACTTTAGCTGCCATCAGACTCAAGACCCTAAATCTTTGAAGTAAGAATAGTGTCCCTCATACAGGCATAATTGATAGAATTCACTCAAAAATTCCTATCCTACAAGCCAAGTACGATAAGATTCCTAAACAATTTATTTTCGATAAGTAGTACAAGATACAATTAAATGAAACCAACCAGCCGGAAGGATTAAGCCCAAAAGAGCTTAGAGTTTTTACCGATGGTTCTAAAACAAATGAAGGTGTAGGTTCTGGAACTTTCTCTGAAGACCTCATGCACACCGCTGGGTACCTATAACACAGTCTTTCAGGCGGAATGTATGGGTATCATTCAAGCGGCCATAGCAATAGATGCTAGGAAGGTTAATGAGTTCCCCATCAGAATACTGACCGACAGTAGGGCGGTACTACAAGCTCTGAGTTGCAATGTGGTGAACTCAGGACTAATATATGAATGCCATCAACGATTAAATGAGATATGTAAAAACAACAATGTGACTCTGCAATGGATAAAGGGACACGGTAGATCCAGAGGCAACGACGCAGCAGACGAACTGGCCAGAAGAGGATCGGCTCTGGCCACTATAGGGCCGGAACTAATCATACAAATCCCCTTTGGTAACGTTTGTTCACTGGTACGTAGACACTTCACTAATCAACACGCTCAGTTTTGGAAAAACCTAGTAGACTGCAGACAAGCAAGGGAGGCCCTGCCTGAAATAAACAGTCGCTTAACCAAAGTTTTAATGAGACTGAACAAACCGTCAGAAGGTGACCGCACGGCACCTTTAACAAACATTTGTTTACTATACGTGTTACAGATAGTCCCCTGTGCAGGGCATATATGGGGCAGGAAGAAACGGCGGTCCACGTGCTACTGAAATGTCCGGAGGTCGCTTTGTACAGGGCTAAACATCTCGGCACGCTGGGATCACTCCCCGAAGTTGCATGCAACATCAAAGGATTGTTGAGCTTCTTTGGGGAGATCTCATGGCTCGAATAATCACATTATTCCTGCGCACACGCAACATATGCGCATAGACGTGGAGTTGCGGAAAACAGCCCGTCGTAAACTAAACAAAACTAAACTAAAACATAAGTTCGATGCCTAACAGAGAGGTGGGACGACCTTATCGGGATTAAGTATAAATATATGTGGGGAGGGAGACACAGATCTAAATTGTATTTCGAAGTATTATCTATCGTTGAAGAAAAACTAAGTGATACAAGATGTCATTTAAAAACATGGATTGACTTAAAAGAACTAAAAATACGAGTATGAAAACTAATATTTTATATAATAGAACCTTGCTATATTTTACAATGGCGGCAAAAGAGAATCCATCACACCATATCATCACTTGGTTGTCTTAACAGGTGACAGAAGGTAATAAAACGGAAGATAGGCAGCAGCATCTTCCTGATAACATAGCAAAATAATAAATAAACTGCGGTTGAGAGCCGGGTCGATTGCAGTTCCACCTATAGACAGTCACCTCAGTTCGTCGTGACCATTAGATGTATGTAGAATGCGATATATCTGGAATTAATAATAAATTGTATGAACGTGTTGCGTGATGTATTGTTCATTTTAATCATGACAATTTTCCCATAACTCATTCCCTGTACTACCCAAGGTTAGCTGGTTAAAATGCCATATATATAGGACGAATAAGTATTTTTATTTATGCGATTATTGTATGAATAATTATTTTTTATTCATACGATTATCGTATGGTTAGCAACAGCTAATACGAGTAGTAGATTTTATCTCAGAAAAGCACGCAATGCAACGTAAGTCATGAATAATATACGAATTTTCAATCAGCATACTAGATAACGCAAATGACAAAGAGCGGCAGTCATAGTTAATCGCCTAATGGAAAACAGACCGCTCAGTGCCAGATGACCGAGTTACCGCTCGATTGTTTGTGGTCCCACAAATTAACACTCCCAGCTCATGCATTACGTATAGGAATTGTACATCATAATCAATCAATAAACTCGAAAATTTTATAAAGTTATGTTTTGCACTCTTTTTGCGCACTCAAGGCGGAACATTGCTGAGTTATTTCGTTTCATCGTCATCATCATGATGAAAGCAGCCCTTCACAAGTCCACTGCTGAACATAGGACTCCCCTATGGAATGCCACAAAGCACGGTCCTAAGCCACCTGTGTTCCTCTCAGTGTTTCCAAGATTAGAATTAGTATCTCCTGTTGTATTTCCAACAGTAGCCTAATGGCAGGGCGCGGACTGCGTAACCAAACGTCGTGGGTTCGAATCCGCCATTCGACTACTGCCATGAACCGCTCCTAACTAAAGCATTTTAAGCTCACCAGGAATGGTTTACGGGAAAATTAATAAATTAAATAGCATGAATAATATTTTTTTTAAATAATAATAAATAATCTCATATATAAAAATTATATTTGTTTGTTCGCACTTTATGCGCTGCCATACAGCTCATCATATTATTATTGCGGTAAAACTTAGTCAACTTATTCCCTCTTACACCTTCGCCACATATTGGCAGGGTATGATTTCGCATATAGCCGCGACCCCACCAGCGAAGGCCTCCAAAAGGCAGCCCCTCCTCGGAGAGGACTTCTCCTTCCCCTTTTTCTTCTCAGGTAAGGCGCACCACGTACACAAGATGTGCCTTCCTACGCGGACTCTAACTTCACCTCTGTAATATACCTCCCCCGAGTCCTGCCCAGCAGTAAAACGTAGGCTTTTACTGTATATTTTTAACCAAAGGCAGTCAGAGTATTTTTGATGGCCTTTGGTCGAGCCTTAAAAGATGGCCATGCAACTTTGTTAAAAGTAAGTAATATCTGAATCCTTTTATATTTAACCATATAGTGTTGGTGTGAAATGTATAGTGACGGTGCAATAATATCTACTAAAGCATATCGTCCTGCGTGTCGTAATTCGCGACAGCGGTAATCTGAAAAAGTAGATTGGCAGCTGCATCTCCTAGAAAACAACTTAAAATAATGAAAAACTGACAACCCGCTTACCAATGGTGGCTATATGGAAAAATCCCCTTTATGAGGCAATCTATGAAGGAGGTATATGTGCAGGATATGACTTTAATAGGCCGTAGTTGATGGATGGCAATGATGAATGACAATGTCTACAGGACTGGGCTTTGGTAATATTAATTCGTTTTTCTTTTAACCATTCCTTTCGTTGTTGACTCACCATGCATTCAAACCTAACGCTTATCTTTATCGTTCTTACTTTTTTGCAAAGGTTTCGCTTTAATAGAAAAACTTTACGAAAAAGAAATTGAATGAATTCCACACGATAAATGCTAGTCAAAGAAGGTAAAGGAACCAACAGATGCACCGGAAAATCCATTGCAGTGATAAAATTAAATTGGAAACTTGCTATTCGCTCGCTTTGATCCTGATGAGTCGCTCCTGTCAAAGGCATTCCAACATTAGACATTTTGTATTCTACGTCCTAGTGTTCAATTTTAAATCGATTATGTTGAACGATGAAATACTTGAATGAGTAGATTCTACAGTCTACCTTGATCTTAGTATTGACTATCGCCTGCTTTGGAGATATCTCGTATATGTGTGTATAAATCATTCATCATTTATCATCATTGAAGCCCTTCACAAGTTCACTGCTGAACATAGACCTCCCCCAAGTATAAATTAATGTTAGTTTATTTTAGCTATTTGCCTAGTGTTGTGTCCTACGAATTATTGTTAACCGGATTTCCTATTATATTACTGATTTGTCTATGCATAAATTAAGCACATGATTGGATATTTATAAATATTGACGGCTCCGTGGCGCAGTGGCTTAGCAATGAGTTGCTGCAATGGGGGCCGCGGGTTCGAATCCCGCACGGAACATGTATTTGTATGGCCTACAAATAATTGTTATGGGTCTGGATGTTTGTCCACATTGGTAGGGGGGAGGATGATTCTTAATAACCGTGGCTTGTATGTGTGAATAATGTGAATGTCACGATCATGCATACGAGTGATCGTTTTTCCTAGACTCATGGCCATCGCCATACAAATTGGAAGTGGCTCATTGCACAAGTGGAATTAGAGGCTGTGTAGGCGCGACATGTATTCCTAGGCACCCTGCCTCAGAAAAAACAGAAAAATGAGTTGTTTTCTTCCCAGGATAGTATATCAAAGAGAGACTGACAAAGTTGAGGTATAACGAAAGTATGTGAAAGCGTTTGCGGTTCCTAGCGTGATACGGTGAAGGTGGAACACTAAGGCATTCTAATCAATGTGAGTCCGAAATGACTCGTTATATTAATATATTATGTAAAATTTGAAAGCATCACCTTAAGAAGTGCCATGTAGTGGCGGTTAAGAATATCCACTATCCCATATCTTCCCTTGGGTATCGTAAAAGGCGACAAAGGGAAACAGGTAGGAGATGGGAAGCACCATCTTCCTGATAACAGTAAAAGTACAATAAAAAACTGCGGTCGAGCCCCTACCACCCGACCAGGCACACTGAACTTAAACGTTAAGTTGGAGAGGTCTCGTCTAATGAAATCAACGCTCCGTCCTCCTCGTGCTCTGTTCCAAAATCCCCAAACCTTTTAGCTCGAGTTTTAAACCGTTTTCAGTGCCTAGAAGACTCCAATGAAGTGGACAATATGAATGACAAGCTCGTGGAAACTGTCCATGCGGTCAGTGCTAAATTCTGCAAGACTCGCCGCAGAGGA
This sequence comes from Parnassius mnemosyne, assembly GCA_963668995.1. Taxonomy (NCBI): domain Eukaryota; kingdom Metazoa; phylum Arthropoda; class Insecta; order Lepidoptera; family Papilionidae; genus Parnassius; species Parnassius mnemosyne. Next base: position 1,351,304 of record CAVLGL010000077.1, on the reverse strand, counting down.
ACACAAAAACTCTCCGAACACACTCTTAATCTCATGGCTGTTAGACGGGGGATGAAGCTAAATTCTTCAACAGACTTGACAGCATACAGGCATCTGAACAGAGAGATCTCCAAACGAATCCGGCGGGAAGGTTCCAAAGTCAGAAAGAGCCAACTGTCATAGCTGAAGACCGAGTGTGTCAGCATCGTTTCCAGCACACCTGAGATTTTGAGTGAGATTGAAAGGTTCTATGGGCAGCTGTACACATCATGATTGGAGCCAAACGTAAGTGTGAGTAACGATCCAAGGGCGAGTCATATCCGACACTATTCCGAAGATATCCCGGACGTCAGTCTGAGCGAGATTAGAATGGCTCTCCAGCACCTTAAAAACGGCAAGGCCCCAGGCGAAGATGGAATTAAATCGGAGCTTCTGAAAGCGGGTGGAAAACCGGTACTTGAAGTCCTTCAGAAGCTCTTTAATTCCGTCCTTCATGGTGGCATTACACTGGAGGCGTGGAGCAGAAGTGCGGTAGTCTTGTTCTTCAAGAAAGGCGACAACGCTCTCTTGAAGAACTACAGACCGATTCCCCTTCTGAGCCGCGTCTGCGTGCTGTTTTTGAGAGTCATTACGAATCGTCTCGCGCGAAGACTTGACGACTTCCAGCCTCCCGAACAAGCCGGTTTCCGAAAAGGTTTTAGCACCATAGACCACATACATACCCTTCGGCAAATTGTACAGGAGTCAGTGGAGTACGATTTGCCACTATGTGTGGCATATGTGGACTATGAGAAAGCCTTTGGTTCCTTCGAAATTTGGGCGGTGCTGCAGTCTCTTCAGCGATGCCAAGTTGACTTTCGGTATATTGAAGTGCTGAAGTGCTTGTACAGTAGGGCTACGATGGCTATCCGAGTACAGAACCAGAGTACGAAACCTATCCAATTGCAGAGAGGTGTAAGACAGGGTGACGTCATATCCCCGAAACTCTTCACCGCTGCATTGGAAGACGTTTTCAAGCTTCTGGACTGGAAAGGATACGGTATCAACATCAATGGCAAGTACATCACTCACCTTCGATTTGCCGACGATATAGTCCTTATGGCAGAATCGCTGGAGGACCTAGGCACTATGCTCAATGACCTCAATAGTGATTCCCAACACATAGATCTTAAGATGGACATGGAAAAAACAAAGATCTTGTTTAATGTCCATGTCACACCTATGCCGGTAGTTGTTGGGAGCACTAAGCTCGAAGTTATTTAATAAAAAACTCAAGATAACATCCCTACCATCTAGATAATTGGCTGTCCAATACTTCCTTGTGTGAGTAAAAAAATATAATTTTCTATTTTATTTATTTTTTGGAATATAAGAAATAAATTTTAATTTTTATTTGCACTTTCAAAATTATATAAATCAAAATTAAAAATTAATGGTCGCTATTGGATAACTCTTATTAACTTCGGCTTAATGGACGAATGTCGCATTGCAGGCGATGCGAAAAGGTTAAGCGTTGTGCAAACGGTATGGTATTGCTAATAAGTTATTCCGATTGATCGCGTTAATCCGTCGACGGGCTTAAAAGCAATGTTTTAAATAAATATTTATATAAAATTTGCTGATACAATCTTTTTCACGTGGTGGAGCTACGCTACAGCTATGTTATGGCTATACGCTCTTACACAATACCATCATCAAATAGCAGCTCAACGCTGCTGTATTTCGTATGGTGAGTGTAGAGAACCGGAGACCCTGTTTACTGGAAACAAGGCATCTCATCTCAGTTCTCAGGGGTGACAACGCGTCTGAATTTTTACTTAAAATGGAGGATAAATGTCGATGTATATGGGCCAGAGCGTCCACACCACGTCCACAGCTCGTTTGTCACCCTTAGTGTATAAAAAAAAATTGCATCCAAATTAGTGCAGTGGCTGAGTGTTGAGGGCCGTGGGTTTGAATCCCAAGGAAGAAGTATTTGTATGGCCTACAAACAAATAATTGTTTCGGAGTTTGCTGTCAGTGCTAGTGCAATTTATGTATGCAAACTGCCTCCATGACATAAGAAAATTCAAGTGTTCGGGTAACGTTTTTAGCAAGAAAGATAAGTTTAATTTATCTTTTCATTTTAGCAGCAATTGAAGCTCATTTTCTGGGAGTATGGCTCGTCTACAATCTACATATTTTAAAAAGACACTCGTTTATGAATTTCAAATTTCATTAGCAAACTATGTTGAATCTCTTTCAAGAAATGTAAAATACGGAAAATTTGAGATGAACATTAATCCGCTTGCAAAGTGAAATAAAAATTTATATATTTTTTTATATTGAAAAGTAATCGTATATACAGTTCACTTTAATGTTCATGTTTGACTGAGAATTAAAATGCAGATGCGGTACAACTGCGAAGTTACCAAAAAAATCTCTGGTTTTCCATATTATTTATTTATTTATTTATTTTTATGTTACACCAAAAAAGAGAAAAATGAGTAGAATATAATTTAAAGCATATGTCCAACAGGCGGTTTTACCTCTCTAAATGCGATCTCTTCCAGACAACCTTTCCGTAAAGCAATGATGCAAATAATATTTATAATATAGGGGGTGTACAGAAAAAAGATGTAAATACCTAAATATAAATATAGATATGTCCAAATAATATTCAATATGATAAAATATTTAAGTGAAAAGAGTACGAAAAGTTTAAGTAATTTGTCTAATACCGTTCCAATTAATACTTTCACATTCACCATAAATACAGCTGCATTATTTTGCTATGTCACGCTGAAATTCTGTGCAAGCGCGGTATTTCCACGTTTGAGATGACCCATTCGTACTGCAGCGTGGCACTGCCAAAAATAAAGTAGATTCCGAATCGTTTGCCGAGTATCGCGATTATGACAAAAGCCTCCTAATGTTGGAAGATATCCTATAAAAATTGCCTCTTAGGGGTATTTCGGCCATAGTCGTCATGCTTAGCAGGCGGGTTTCCAACTGCAGTTTTTTTTTAAATATTATTGTTAATATTATAAAGACGCTGCTGCCCATCTCCTGTTTCAATTTCCCTCTGTCACCTCTTATGACACCCACACGGCGATACAGCGTAGTGGATAATCTTACAATACCACTACACGGTTTTTGAATGACGAGCTCATAATAACGACAAATTTTGACTTTTCAGAATTGATGAATTACGTGAAGAAATCTCAACATAAAAATTAATTTTCCAGGACAAAAACGCTATGCTCCTAATCTTACAATGTTAATTTCACGACTGCTCTTTGAAATAATTGTCGGCAGCGATATTTATACAGCCCTTCAAATAGCCTGCATCCCGTGTCTCTATCGTTATACAATACCTGAAACAATATAGGAAGTACTGGATGAGGCAACAAGGAGAGTGCAAACTTGTGTCTTCTGGGGATTGAACTGAACTAGATTTAATTGCCCTCAGTCTGAGACTTTTCAACAAAGTCTCGACTTCAGACACAAGTTTGTTCCGGTACTCCGCGACGTTTTCCCGAGAAATATTGGCCCGGCCGGTGTAGCATCACCAGTGCCGTCGTTTGCATAGCAATGAATCTTAGCGGTTTGCAACATACCACTGATATGCATAAGAAACAGCGTTTGTGTTAGCACGCAGCCTTGTGAAACACCAGGGTTAGTGGGTTTGTAATCGTCTACTACGACATTGATTCTCCGATCTGCAAGAAAACTGGTAATCCAATTGCACAATTACTCGGGAAGCCCAAAGGAACGAAGCCCTTTGTGCCAAACCCGATCGAAGGCCTTCGTTATGTTCAAACTAAAAGCCAACGCCTCCCCCTTGGACTGTACACAATTCCTATTTGCAATAGGAAAATAATTATATGTCGGAGCTTCTATAAAATACCCGGTTGGATCGAGATAGAATGGAGGGTATATCGAGAAACCCCCTCTTGTGTCTGTTGTATAAAGTTCACTGTAGGTGGCGTGCGCGAGCGATTTCGCTGAAGTCATTCAACGAGTGTGGTCATTCTACTAGTGCTAAGATAGTGTCGTGGTTCTGTTCATTGTTGTAATTCTTCTAGTGCAGTCAAGGAGGATTGGTGTTGCTGAGAAGCTGTCCTGTTACATTGAGATAAGTAGTGTTGCTGTTGGTTTACATATTTTGGTGTTATCATGTAATTACGTACCTCACGTTACACTGGTGTGTGATTGTGGCGGAGACGTGTTACGGTATGGTCGAAATGTAATTTCACTATACTGAATGTATAGTGCGTTACGTTGTCTCATTACTGATAATGATTAAACTGCGTAAGCAAGAGAGCAAGTTGAACATCCGCTCTCACATTTTTACTATTTTTAACAAATAATGCTATCCTGATATATTTCCAATATCAAAATTGGAATCCTGTGTTTGTAATTCTCCGACATCAGAAGTGGGATCTCCTGTTGTCATTTCCGACATATAAATGAATTTAATAATATCCTGTAGTCTATTTCGTCTCATTTGGTCCAATGCTTGTCGTAAGAGGCGACAGAGTGAAACCAGACAATGGGCAGCAGTGTCTTCCTAGGAACAATTTAAAAAATGTGTTTGCCAACCTACCTGTCATGTTTTTTTATAGGATAGGGTGACAAACGTTGTCACCCGCGAAGACTAAGATGGAATGCCTCTTTTCCAGTAAAAAGGATCTCTGGTTCTCTACACTCACCATACGAAACACAACAGTGTTAAGCTGCTATATTACGCTGGTATTCTGTGAGAGCGTGGTCCTTCCCCGGCTTAGCCGACCCATTCGTGCTACAACTATACTATTAATATAGCTGCAGCTTGGCTCTACCACGTGGAAAATACTACATATACTTTAGATACAAATAAATCTCACATGCATATATTACAAGAAATGTAAATTTATAGGAAATAAAAGGCTTTTTTTATTTTCTTTATTTATTTATACTAAAGCCGTTAATACGATGTGTGAATTGAAATTTTTTATTTTTGGTGGGAAAATAATAGGACGTCATATATTTTGAACCTATTAAGTTTGATTGCACTGTATGTTTTGTTTTGTGAATATTTGTTTCGTTTGCTGCATTGAAATAAGGGATACGAGTAGTAGCTTTCTTCTTTGGCAATTCACGTTGTGAATTTCTGTGCATTCTTAGCGTTCTTTTGTAATAGTTTTATGTGAAGAATTTCATTATAAATGTAAGAAACTGTAGAATATATTCCTTTACATCTATATTAAAGTTGATTTATTTTTGCTAATATAATTTACATAGAATTTCAAATTTTATATAACAATATCTATTTTTATTTTCTTATTTTATTAAGAAAACCAACACCTTTACAAATTATATACCTTATAACTATATGTAATGTAGTATTTCCAATAACAGGTTTCCCTTAAATTAACAAATGGCACTGTAACAATCAAACTTTTTAGTGCTAAAGTTAACTCTATAAATATACTAAGGAATTCAAGGATCCCATCCGCTTAAACCTATCAATATTATAGATAGTTAAGTAGATACTAAACGAAACTGTACACCATACAAAAAAAATCAGGTAGAGAAATACATTCTGCATGTTTGCGAAAGTTATAAGTACCACCCATTATAGACGTAAGCAGAAACAAAGACAGACTTATATTTATAAATGTACAATATTTTGAATATTTAGATCAAAAGTTGACATTATTATATAATTTATATGCATTATGATATGTATTATAATTAATTTACAATATTAAAAACTATGTAGAAAGAATGAACGAGGAAAGAGTGACAAAGCAAATTTATGTTGCAGAAGTGAACGGCAGGGTCGGGAAGGGACGCCCTAGACGAAGTTTTATCGACCAGATCGGCGATACATTGAAAATGGGCCAGATTAGGAGTACCCTTAACCGACGAGCGTGTATGCGTAGATATATGGATGTGAAAGAGGCGAGAGAGGTGTGTCAGGATCGCGCCAAATGGAAGTCCGTAGTCTCTGCCTACCCCTCTGGGTGACAGGCGTGAGTGTTTATGTATTATGTATGTATGTAAAAACTATGATAATAATTAAAAAAAAAAACTAAAAATTATATTTAACGGGTATAATATAAAAAGTGACTTTCTTCAAAATGTTTTAAATGGAACCAAAATTAAAATGTAATAATTCAGGCTTTTTATCATTACCCCTTAAATTATTAACCATATTAGTACAATTGTGTAGAATTTCACTAAATTATTTTTATCATTCCGTTTTTCGTGTCTTGTTTTAATTAATGCTGTTGAATGGCCCAACAAGTTTTCATCACCTATTATGTGTATTGTTTGATGCCGCTGCTCTTTTTTGATTGTTTTTAACGTATCACTACGAAAGTTATTGCACATAAATAATAATTAATTATGTCTTGGTTTCTTTACTAGAAAGTTTTTTCGGTGTCTTTCCTAGATAGCGTTGTTTGATATTAACATTGCTTTTGTTATTTATTAGGGTTTTTTGTTTCAAATTAAGTGCTCTTAGAGCTCCTTGGAACTAAACTTAACTTGAAACTAAAAAAATGTCGCGTTGGAGGCTTTTTGGTTGTGTAAAATCTTATGAGTTACCCACATGCTGTAATAGAAATATTTAATTATGTGTATTAATTATTATGTCAATTATTTATATTTTGTACTAGGCTTACGCAGCCTATCATATTAGGTTTTAATCAATAAATAAACTATATAAAATCTATAAATATATATTATTATGTAATTTTATTTTGTGATGCAACGGTGGTGAAAGACTATCAGGTGTACTGTGCCCCAGTTTGTCTTCCTTATTAAATATTTAAAAAGATGTATGTAATATCTGTTGCAGTTACGAGAAAATAAATAAAACAGTGCTTATAATATGTAATGTGAACAAAGCTGTGACTTTTTGTAGTTTTGTAAGTTTTGTGTACATGCTAGAGCCATGCTACAGTTATATAAGTTATATAGTTGTAGCACGAATGGGTCAGATCGATTGGGGAAGGATCACGCTCTCACAGAATACCGGCGTAAAATAGCGGCTTAATGCTGCTGTGTTTCGTATGGTGAGTGTAGAGAACCGTCTCCGGTCTTTTTACTGGAAACTAGGAATAACATCTTAGTCCTTACGGGTGACAATGCATCTGCATCTTGATTCGTAATCAAGGATAGTCATCAGGCGGATTGTGTGCTCGTTTGTCACCTTTAATCTATTAAAAAAGTTCCGCCTGGTTTTTTGCTGGTTCTTCGCAGGACAGAGGATTTTTTTCGAACCAGTGGTGAAGTAAAAAATGACTTTCAATAAGAATTACTCGTGATCAATGTTGAATAAAAAATCTATTTTATTCTATTCTATACTATTGGCATGAAGACCTGGTATGACGAGAAACAGGAAGACGAGGGATACAGGTAGCTTTGAAGCATTCCTTGTGGGAGGCCTTTGTTCAGCAGTGGACTTGTGATGGGCTGCAATGGTAACTATGAATGTTGGCATTATAACTTCGCTTATTATACTTTACTAATATATGTACACTTTTAAATTGTAGTTTTAAACAACCATGAGTTCATTTAAACGGAGTTCTGTACGACTTGGCACGACTTCAATAAGCATTACTTTTTATGATCTTGAGGTAGTAATGACAGTAGATTTAATCTACCTTACCTTATATTCTAAGCGTGGAGTATAAATTATTTTATTCATTATTCTTATGGGTAAATTAAAATGACTACGGGAAGCTTTAACATTCGAACATCTAAGTCGCTTTATCAAACTTACGATCAAAAACACAGCTCTAGGTAGCTATATTAACAACGAGGCACACGCAGCGAGTACGTAAAATATTTAATTGATTTGTTTGTATAATTCCGAATAATATAAACGGTTACTGTAGTAACGGTTAAACAGATACGGTTACGGAAAAACAGGCAATTAAAAAAAATGTTTTTCGTTTACACCCAAATAGCATGCAAATCTCAGCTCAATAAAATGCATTTATTTTGATATTACAAAGAGACATTTAATTTTATTCATATATATAAAATATATTGGTAAATCCAATCGAGCATGCCCTAATCGCATAAAAAAAAGTACTTTTTAAAAGTAGTTAAAATACACACAAGTTTTCACTAATAACCTTATTACACCTCCAATTTTCCAACAATTTTATGTCAAATTTCAATTTAAAATAAAGTTTGGAAAATCCAAAAGTGCACGACTCATAATGCTCATATGATCATCATATTATCATTCATGTCCAAGACGTATTTAAGTATAAATATTACATCCTACTTACTATTACTATTGCATATCTTAAGCGAAAGCGCAAGGTATGTTCTACTATCGCCTAAAAATTAAGATTCCAAAGTTTTATCGAATAAAATCGTATCTAGCAATCATATTATACATATGAATGATATAAAAAGCACATTGTTAGAAAGATAAATGATTGTTGAACTCATAATTTTATTTTTAAATCGATTAATTGCTATTTTTAAATAAAAATAAGGGATTTAGTGGCTTATGGTGTGGATTTATCATGTCCCTGTGGCTTGTAAAAACAATAACTTTTGAAAATATCAATTGTTTAACTCAATCTATTTTTTAATCTCTTCATCTATCATGTGGGAAGCCACTGAATGTAAATGGCAGTGTAATTTTTTTTTTGTTTAGCTATAATTAATTTTTTTCGGCTCCAAAATGGCGAAATTTTCGTTGATTTGGTAGCCTTGTATGTAAATTATTTCTGTAAATGGGGAGCTACAGCCACAGAGTAGTTTATTTCCGCTCACAGAGTACATTATATTGGTTCGGATTCAGTCGCCGTCGTGAGTGGACATTGTTTCGGTTGTTTGCAGCGGCTCAAAGAGATCGCTGTACAAATACACAATATTCGAATAACCAAATTTCTTAAATACTTGATTATAATAATAATAAGAGATTTTTTTATTACAATATTTTAAAAGCACATAATAAATAATAGTAGTACGTAGTAAGTAGTATAATTTTTTTTGTCATGGGTGACATTTTCATTGGTGAAATGTATTTAAACTACTTTAAAAATTCCGTATAATTATGTTATACCTAATTTTTTTAATGCGCTTAAGGTATGCCCAATTGGATTTACTAATATTATTTATTTTGTGCTTTTAAAATATTGTATTAAAAATCTCTGATTATTATAATAATCAAGTATGTATGAAATTTGTTTTTCGAATATTTTGTTTTTATTTGTACAGCGATCTTTTTGAGCCGCTGCAAACAACCGATACATATGCCCTCACAACGGCGATTGACGCCGAAGTAACCGAGTGAGACTTCTATTTACTAAAATGAATTCACAAAAGGCAGCTAAAACACCGAAAATTTTGACATTTAGCAGCCGAAAAAAATTAATTATAACTAAACAAAACAAAATTAAATTGCCATTTACTTTCAATGACATGATAGATGAATAGTTTTAAAAATAGATTGATTACAACAATTGATATTTTCAAAAGTTATCGTATTTAAGAAGCTATACGGTTTTGATAAATCCACACCATAAGCCACTAAAACCCATTTTTTATGTAAAAATAGCAAGTAAGCGATTTAAAAATATATTAATATGTACAGCAATCATTTATCTTTCTGACGATGTACTTTTTATATTATTTATAATATGATTGCTAGATACGATTTCATGCAATAAAACGTTGTAATCTTGATTTTTAGGCGCTAGTAGAACATACCTACGCGCCATTCCATGCCGTAAGAGCAATCTCTTACGACATGGAATAGTAATAGCACACGATCCACATAATGGTAATCGGATGATGTGCCCATAGACATCTACATTTATCCTCGATTAAGAATCAAAATGCAGATACGGACTAAAATTTAATGCCTTGTGCCTAGTAAAAAGGGTTTTTGGTTCTCTACACTCACCATACGAAACACAGAAGCATTAAGCTGCTGTTTCACGCTGGTATTCTGTCAAAGCGTGGTCCGTATGTTCTTGGTACTATTATTTAGCTGCAGCATTGTTCCACTACGTATAAACATGGTTAAATGGAAACTAAAGAGTTTTAATAGGTGACTATTAATTTGTGTTTTGATCTACGCAAAAAAAATTATAATATCTTGAAGTTTAACAATGGTATGCTAGTTTTTAGATTTAAATTTACTAATTACTGGATGCCGAGCACCAAGCCATATGCTTTAAATATGTTTGCTGGCAACTATACCTTTTTAGTTTTGTACGTGCTGAAGAAGAAAGAAAATAAGAATCGTAAGAGCTTTATATAATAAAATGGACTCAATATACTTCACCAAAAAAGTAAAAAATAAAATGTGTTTTTATCTTCACATGCACTTTATTCTAGGATAGATATAGAATGTCTATGGGCCACAGCATCCATTTACCATCAAATGGATTGTGTGTCTGTTGTCAGCTTTATATAAAAATGTATAAAAAACTTTTAGCTAGAATAGTATTTAAACCACCTCATAATAAATGTAAGAAGTATTTTCTTGCTAACTTTTAAGAGTAAATAAGAAATAATTACTTAGTATATTTCAAACGTAATGCACTTTAAAGCCATATTCTAGCCACTGAGTAACTAGGTACACAAAACAGCCTTCGCAATTCCGTCTTTTGAAATTAGAAAGATATAATAAAAATAGTAAGGCGACTACCGGTCATGTGGTTTCAGGTTTTAATCTCGGTTCAGGCTAGGCCAGATTTAGACGGTAGTTCGACCGGAGAGAGATTAGGCACAGGACCAACATCTTTACGTGCTTTTCGAGACATAAGTTTGAAACACCGTCACATTCCTGATCAACAATCAATAAATGATTTTGACCAGCTCTGTATTTGAAACCGGGACATCATAAACAGCAACTGCGTTTAGGACCACTAGATTAAGGAGGCAATCAAAAATATATTATACGAAATTATTTGTTGGAGTAATAATCGTTTGTCGTCGAAAACTGTAATTTCGTTTGTCTCGATTTTAATTTAACTTTGAACATCAAATCATTGGTTTACTGCCTACGCTTCTTAGACAAATTTCGCTTGTGCCTTCGTAGAAACAAATAACACGAGTTTTGAACCCGAATTATTAAAACAAGTTGAATTGTTTTAATAATTCGGGTTCAAAACATCGTAAAGGGACGCCTGGTTTCTTTGAGGGAACCAGGCGTCCCTTTACGATATTTGTTTGACCCTTATAGGAATTAATTTAAAAAATAGAGCGAATTTCATAATTCAACTTCAAAAAGGAGGTGGTTTTTAATTCAACAGTAGTTTGAACGTGAACTGTCTGTTTAATAATTCGGGTTCAAAACTCGTGTCATTTGTTTGTACGAAGAAACAAGCGAAATTTGTCTAAGAAGCGTAGGCAGTAAACCAATTATTTGATGTCCAAAGTTGAGATGCGCACCTGTGAAGAAAAACATAATTTAACGCTATCTTCTGGTATGTCTACAGCACCGCCGGTGCATTATGGCGAAATCGTAATGCGATTTTCATCACTAGGCAAACTCGTTTGGATTACCGCACTTATATTCCGGTTTTATAATAAATGCAAAACGGTTTAAAGTTCGTTCTCGGGTTGTGTTACGGTAGGCACTGTAACATAACCCGAGAACGAACTTACGAACTTCTTAACGAATATAATTTTTCATTAAATAGACTAATTTACTTTACGAAACAATCGGTGGTTTCAAGACGATATTTTAAAAATATCTCGAGGAAAATTACCTTCCAATAAATTGCGACGTCTTACGCCTTTTTTGAATAGTGACAAACTGTAAAGTGTAGGAGGTCGAATTCATAAATCATAATTACTATTTGAATCCAAACATCAAATAATTTTACCGAAAATATATGCTTTAACACGATAACCGCCAAGCAAAAAAGGACATCATTCCGTTCAGGCCATGTCGGTCAATGCTGTTCGACAACTTGACTTTCCGTTCGGGCCACGTCGGTCAATGCTGACCGCGTTTTTGAAGTGTATTCAATCAACTCATACAGGCCGTAGGACAGGGCTATCAACAATATAGCCATAATATGTATTGACCCGCGTGGCTCCGTAGATACGGAATATCATGTTGGTTTTCGGAAAATGTAAAGGACTTAGAAAAAAACCCAAAAAAGTAGCAAAATTATTTTTCCGCGAAAAAAATTATAGTTTGCTTAGCAGGCTGTGTTTACTTGACTTAAACAAATATTATTATAATTTATAAAATATAGTGTTTTGACATATGTAATTTTAATCTTGAGGATGAATAAAATATAAAAATGTTTTTTTATATAATTGTGACATTAAATACTTAAGATAGAGATTAATATGAAAATATTTTTTAAACATATCGAAATGAAAACTTCTGTGCGTGCGATCTGCATGAGTTAGTCGATATATAAGTCTGAAAGTATGTGTATGAGTGTGTATTTATGTATGAATGAGTTGATGTGTGTACCTATATGAATTTTTGTGAGTAAACATTTAATGAAAAACTCTTTATATTATGGGGAGCTTATACTTTATTGAAGTAAATTTTGCATATAAAATAAACATCGAAACAAAAACAAAGAAAGTATTAATTATTAATCAAAGAAATAAAAATGAAATTTTGAAAAAGTACAAGAAATTTTGCAAAATTTAGTAGTTAATATTCATAATTAAGAAAAATTATATTTAAATACCTACTAAGAAACATAAAATTTATTTATGAATGTTAGCAAAACACTCAACACACAGAAAAGGTTTCTCTAAACAAGTGTCACAATAAGTGGGAACTTTTTTTTTTTATTTCTGGCCACTACACGTCCAAATGTGGAAACATTATATTTGTAACACTCTACACACATACGACGCACCTTTAGAGAAGGACCTTCCTTCTTCTGAAGCACATGTTTTTTTCTTATCGGCCGCTCTAAAGAAGCTTCAAATGTAGACGAATTAGTTAGGTAACTCTTCATAATTTCTTTTCTCATCTCCACAATAGATAAATTTTTGTTAGTGACAGATTTATATAAGACCAAAGCATTCACCATGGCAACATTCAAAATTAAATCAAACGCAAGTTTTCGGTACCATTTCAAAGATTTTCTTAGTGGTGTTTGGTACGCCGCCATCTGATCCGAAAGATCCACTGCTCCTTTTGCTTTGTTATAACCAAGAACTATAGCCGGTTTCATAGTTGTTTTATTATGTTTATTGATGGGAAGAAAACGCGTTGAATGTTTCGTGGATAGGACTAAAACATCTCTCTTATCTTTACATCTTAAAACGGTTATACCGTCATCACTTTCTTTGGCAATGAACTCGCCTTTTTGAGCTTGGTGGAAACAATAACTTTAGGGAAATATTTGCGATTTTTGCGTAAAGTTCCGATCAAATGTGTTTCGTTTTTTATGAGCTCTCTAGCTAAACTTACACTTGTATACCAATTATCTGTGTACAAGCAATGCCCTTTATTTAGAAGATCTTGGCAAAGGTTCATTACAACACTTTGAGGTGTAATATTTATTTGCTCATGTTGTTTGCCAGCGTATATATTAACTCGGTATGTATATCCTAGTAAACAGCACAGTTTAAAGAGCTTTATTCCATACTTATGCCTCTTTTGCTTATTATACTGGCGGAATATTAAACGTCCTCGAAATAGGACCATACTCTCATCTATACAAATGTCTTGTCCAGGAATATAATTACTCTTAAAGTTGTGATTAAGCTTATCTAATGCAAAAGCAGTTCAAATCTATTCCTTGCCATTACTGTACGTGGAAAGTTTTGACCCATAATTTCATCTTTGGACCAATAGTCGCTTATTTTAGGAAGCTAAAATAAACCCATATATATATATAATCAAGCTAAAAAGCATTTCATTTCGGCAAGGTTAGTTAGAGACCATTTGCGGATTCTCGCACTTTTTGATGCTTCTGCTGTTCGAGTTATTTTAGCTATAGCAAAAGCATTAGTGCATTCAACAATTTGTTCCAAAATACCATCCGTGACCAAAAGTGCAAAGAAATCAGCAGGAGATTAGTTAGTCATAGACAAGCGGACAGAAATAGGCATGCTGGAACATTCAGTAAAAGGAATTAAATTACGCTGATTACCTTGAGGGTCTGTCCACTTCGATGATGAAGTTCTCTCCAAATTCTGGATGGCGTGCTCAATATCAGTACTCTCGCTATCACTAGAAGATTGAATCTGCAGGCGCCTGTATCCAGATCGGGGAGGTTGAATATTTTCTTCTTCGTCAGAACAAAAGTTAAGAGTTTTTTCGAGAAGATCAAATTCAATTTGTTCTATCTGAGTCATCATTTCTTGATTAATATCGAAATCTTCGAAATCATCCATGATGAAATAGGTATAATAAATTAATAGACGTTTTAAAAGAATAAACAATACACAAAACTTAATAAAATTAGCGTATTAACGTAAACAGTCAGTCATGCGCAAGCGCTTGCAATTGACTAATCAAGTGCGGCGGGGGTGACCGACACCTCGACCCGCGTGGCACCTTGCAACGGAAAACTTGCTTTTACGTCGCTAGGGGCCATGTCGGGCAATGCTGACCGACATCGTATAACTGCTTAAATAATACTCAAAATCAATTTTGGATAATTTTCACATACTTTAAGACATAAAATAAACGTATTAATAAAAAAAATGGTAAAATTTTATCAGAACTGTAATTTTTGCTTGGCCTGAGAGGAAATTTTGATGTCGGGCGGCATTGTCCGACATGGCAGTTATCGTGTTAACTATACTCGCGACAATTTAAAAAGCCCGATTTGACGTTTCTCATTATACATGCTGCGATAACTTTGTAGGAACGTCGACGTAAGAAATCGAAAAATTTAATTCACAATCCTAAATAATTACTATGTTATACATACACTGTGATAATGAGTATTATTTGTAAGCACCAAGTTTCACTTTATATTCTAAAAATGCCCTCAAAAACACGAATTAATCGTTGATTATTGTTCCTGTGGGAAGTTATTACAATGACATGTCTGTTATATCTTTGAGTTCATTGCCGTAGTATTGTGACCGTTATAAACCATGTTTTGTCCAAATAAAATCGATGTTCTGAAAAATCGATACTTTTACATTTAGAAAAGAGAGAAACGTATTATTTAATGTTTAAATATATAAAAACAAAATCTGAGCACATATATTTCTAGCTTTATTTTGATGTTTAGTATGTTAATATTGGAAATAGTATGATTTTGAAAAAAAATATTTTAACATCAATTTTTTCTCTCTACCACATTGATTCGTTAATGCTTCGCGCGGTCTCTCACTATCTATTAATACTATTAATGAATGTAATTCGTCTAATTTTAATTTGTCATTTATAATATCAGTTCCGTTGTTTTAGATGTAGTCGGAACTTATTCATATTATGTATACCTACCAAGGCTTGCTTGATTTGATTAGTTTTGTTTCATTTACATACTGCACTCCGAATTGCGCCTTGGAATACAAAAAATATTGAACTTTTCAATTAAATTGTAGGTAATTTAAAATGGAAGAAGGTAATGAAACACCATCCTCTTCGACTTTAAATTCAGCAAGTAAAGAAAGAAAATACGTTCAAAAATTTAAAACTTCTTGGCTAGAGCATCCTGATTTTAAGTCTTTGCTGAAGAAATCTGATAAAGGTGAGACAAAAGCTTACTGTAAAATATGCGATTATGATCTTGTATGTCAAATGTCCGAATTACTTAAACATAAAATCAGTGCCAAACACACTAAAAAGATGGCTGTTATTTCGTAATGTGGAAAAATGTCAACTGTTTTGAACAAAAATCAGACGCACGCTACTAATGTATTAAAAATGGAATTAAAAATGTGCGGCTTTCTTGCGAAACATGATCTACCAATTTCTTTAGTCGATGATTTTGTATCGCTGTCACGAATCTTGTCTCCAGAATCGAAATGTTTAAAAGACGTGCATCTAGGAAAACAAAAAACGGCAAAAGGTATCCTCCAAACAATAAAAGGAATCATTTCGTAAGATGAAGTACTTCTTGATCATGCCTTCGGGCTTACATCAAATACGACGAACGTAATGATGGGAAAGCACAATTCAGTTCAGGCTTTACTAAAAACTGAAATTCCACATCTGGTCGTTATAAAGTGCTCATGCCATTTAATACATCTCGCCACATCATATGCCTCCCGTAAACTACCTAAAAATTTAGAAGTTTTGTGCCGTAGTATACCTGCATATTTTCATATGAGCCCTAAGCGAACAGAATCACTCAGTTTCAGGATTTTCTAAAAATTGGCTAATTTAAATTACTTAAGTATACAAGATGGTTGTCACTTCAAGCTTGTGAAGACAGGATATTAGAGCAGAATGATGCATTAAAATGATTTTTTACGAGGGAGTTTTTGAGGATCCCTCTAATACTAATGATTCCATCTTGAACAGTCTTAACAACCCATTTAATAAAGCATTTTTACACTTCATGAGTTACGTCTTCTGTATAACTAACGATTATAATACCTTTTTCAAACAAAATCAACACAATTATTTATATTTATATTCTGCCAAAGATGGTTCGGAAAATATTGAACACTTTTTTGTGCAACTTTGTGAAAAAGGAG
This sequence comes from Parnassius mnemosyne, assembly GCA_963668995.1. Taxonomy (NCBI): domain Eukaryota; kingdom Metazoa; phylum Arthropoda; class Insecta; order Lepidoptera; family Papilionidae; genus Parnassius; species Parnassius mnemosyne. The sequence continues at coordinate 1,334,729 of CAVLGL010000077.1, read as the reverse complement.
CACCGGAGTCTGAGCTCGGATCTAAAGAGCCTTAAACAAATTGACGTCACTAAAACAGAAATTCAGCTCAATACTGATCATTTATACGTTGGTATGAAAGCACATGCGATACTTGAAGATTTACTGACAAAAGCTCCAAAAGAAGTAGTGAACAATTTTTATGCTACCTAGTTGTTGTGAATTTTATATGGAAATAGTATTGCAAATCTAAAGACGGTTCCTGAATGAAAAATCTTTTTAATTTGTAGAAGTATGTGGATCCTGAAATAGCAAGAAATCTGGAGAAACAATAAGTGAAAGATGTGTTTGATCAATTTAACTTTTTAACGACAAAATGTAACATGCAAAAAGCAGATAACGAATGGAGACATCAAGCTCTAATAGACTTAAAGCATTTTGGAGTTGAAAGCGAAGAAGAATTAAAAAACATGCCAGCTGACATTTATTTGAATAAGGTTCTAAATATCAAAGATTATCATGTTAATTTATTTTATGAAAATCTAAAGGTAGTTATTTCAGTTATACTAGCAGTTCCATCTTGAAATACTGAGGTAGAAAGATTATTTAGTATTGTAAAAATTGTAAAAACAGATAAAAGAAATAAACTTTCTAACGAAACTCTGAACGGCTTGTTTCATACCAAAATTCGGAATACAAGCAAACAATTGCTCAATTCTAGAACCCAACAGTGCCATGATAAGTGCAGTAAAACCTTACAAAAGTAATGCTTCAGCTTCGAAATCTTCTGTCTGATTTGGTTTTTGGTGATTGATCTTTTGTTGATTTATTAATAAATATACAAAATAATAAATTATTGTTTTATTTCTGGAATAAAAATGTGCTCCTTAAAAATAAGAATTTTTGAGATCGTTTAGGGACTTTTAGGGATAAATTAAAAAAAATAGGGACAAACCAAAATTGTAAGTGGAAACTCTGCTTTGATTACGCATTACGTGATTTTGGTGTTATCGTGTGAACTAGACAACATGTATAAAAGTTGACGTACTCTTAAGAGCCAGTCTCGTGACTTGGTTTTGAAGTTGCACGAGTACTCAGCAAATAGAGGGACTCTTTTAGAAGTAATTCAAGTACAAGAACGAGTCGCACAAGCGCTTGGAATTGGCATAAAACTGTCCATATTATAAAGGAAAAGAACGGGCCTCTTGGGTGTGAAGATAATGTACTGCACACAACCAAAAAGTAAAAAAAAAAAACAAAAAATCTTTGACAGGTATCGATAATTTTGATGCTGATGCTATTAGATCCCATGTCTACGGCTACTACACAAGACAAGAATACCCAACCGTAAGTAAATTACTTGTGTCCCTTAAATCTGCAAAGTTATATGATGGCAGTGCATTACCTATAAAAACAATTCTAAAAAATATTGGGTTTTCATACAAAAAACCGACAAACGGAAAATATTATGGAAAGGTATAACATAATAAAAAGAGTATCTTTCTTAAGAGAAGTTAATAAAATAACTAACTTGGACAAGGATATATTTATTGATGAGACATGGTTAAATGCTAGTCATACTGTGGCACAGTTTTGGACTATCATACGCAAGCATCCAGTTCAAAAGTTCCAATGGGAAAAGGTGGACGCCTCATTATTTGTCATGCTGGATCTGCCGGAGACGGTTTTATAAAAAATTGTTTTTTGGCCAAATCTTAATGATAAGAATTGAGAATAAAAATGTTGCGAATTCAGTGAATTTATTTATTTACCTGACCCAACCACACTTGTTTATTGTTAATTTTATTCTTGCCTTGGCTTCGTACGGGTGCATATTAGTGGCGTGCCTACATAATATACAATGTATGTCGGGTTTTAGTTTACTCTTGGCTTTGAAACTGGCCCAAATTTAAACTTAGTTTGGATTTATCTAATCACTGTTAAATATTACAAGTTCAAACATGTATTAAAATGATATGCCTTCAGAATCAATTTTAAACGATGTAGATACATTGTCCATTACAAACTCTAAATAATCGATATGTCTCGAGAATCGGTTTTTAAAGCAACCAATTTTTTCCCATCATTACGCAAAGCATTTTTATAGCTGTCAAATCGGGCTTCTTAGATTGTCACGAGTATAATTTGGTTATAAACGACGCTCACATATGTAAGATATCTGCACGCAGGAACTCAGCCCGTGCAATACTTGCTGTTGCAGCGTTATTGGATATTGTATTGCTGTGCGTCAACGCATACATGCTGCGTTGACGCGTGCGCCATTGCTTTCTTGCTCGTCCAACGCGTCAACTGCGAATGAGACCACTACTAGCTTCGAGATAACGACCATAGATTATGCCGGTCCATTTTTTGTTCGTGCAAATAAAGAACGTAACGCGAAAATAGTAAAGTGTTATGTTTCGGTATTGGTATGTATGAGCGTTAAGGCCGTACATCTCGAACTCGTTTCGGAGCTATCCACTGATGCATTTTAAGCAGCTCTGCGATGCTTCACGTCCCGTCGAGGATTATGTACGGACATATTATATTCGGACTGCGGAAAGAAATTGTTGAGATGTAACAATTATCTCAAAGATCTATTCGCATTTTTACGCAGTGATGTCGTTTAAAGTACAATTGCTCAACAAGCCCTTCGACAAGGACTTACGTACGCACTTTCAAGCTCCGTATGCTAGCTATTTTGGAGGTCTCGTCAAAGCCAGTGTTAAAAGTTTCAAACACCACCCACATTGTGTGAATAGAACTCGTACTCAACCTTACGACGAGGTGCATACCTTTGCGCTATGAGTTGTGTTTCTACCGATCCCCTCCCCTTAACACCGTCTCATTTTTAATAGCAGAATCATTTACGGCTCTACATGATGTATCTTCGTTGTACTAAAATCCTAACCGTCTCACACGTTGGCGCTGGATACAACGGTCGGTCAAGCACTTTTGGAAAAGATGGAATAAAGAATATGTTCATCACTTACAATAGAGTAGTAAGTGGCTTCATGATCGCGGCTCTGCCATTAGTGAAGGCACTGTTGTTTTGGTATGCGACGAGCACCTTCCACCATTACAATGGAATCTCGCGCGTGTGCATGCTGTTCATCCAGGCTCCGATCAAATCACTCGTGTAGTGACCTTAACGGCTTACTTTTTCTTTTAATTTATGCCGTAGGTTAGAGATTTTTAAAAGAAATTACTTCTTTTAAGGTGAGCGGCATGTTCCGTACTGGAACTGATTATTTATATATAATGTATTTTGTTTCTTTTTTTATATAATAACAAGTATAAGGCAATACAATTTCGAATATAGTATTTTTCCTATATTTCTATTAAATTAATTGGGTTGGCTATCAACTATTTTCACTTTCAATGTAGCCATAATCTTGCGGGTTATGGCTCTTTGTGCGTTACAAGCACCATATTGGCAGCAATTGTGAACAGTCTAATTAAAACCACCAACACGCACGCATGTAAATATCTTTCGTGTTCCACAAGCCGATATCTCAAGATCTCTTTCACCCTGGAAGTTGTGCCTATGATCTATGGACTCTTGAGCGATTCACCATGCTGAACTTTGATATTCCTATCATTGCATCGACTGCCCCAAGCTCCTTTAGTCACCCTTGAATTGTTGGTTGCCGGGAGATTGTTGTGGTAAGTCACCAAGTCCAGTAAAATATCGTATACAGCAACAATTATAAGATACAATGTAATAAATATAAAAACAATTAAACGTGCTTCGTTCACGGCTGAATTTTTATGAATGCACAAACTAAAAGTCGTAAATTTTAAGTCGTAACCCAGAATTTTATTTTGCATTGCAGTTTTTAATTTTTCCCAAAACACGCCACGAAATATTTCAGAAAAATATTTTGTTCTATTGTGGACCACCGTGGCGGATACGATGAGGAGATCACAGAGTCCAAGGACTTGTTCGATGCTCTGCGTTAAATTAAACAGGACTGCAAGAAAGAGAATGAAGGTACTTTAAGTAGTAACTAGTTTATTTTTTCATGTTATAAACCAGTTCTAGATTATTATCCTACCTGATGGTTAATGATTTCAGCTGAAGATGGCAAAACGAACTGATTTAGTTTTACAGAAGTCTAATCACTCTTTTAAATGTGATTTGTTAAAAAAAGGTACACACTAGGATTTTCTCTTGCACACAACAATACATCTAAACCTAGATTAATTATTAATAGGCCATACAAATATATAATGGTGCTTAGCGGGATTCGAAAGCGCGGTCAATTAATTAATGCTAAACTGTGGTACGGAACCATTAGCAAAATTTTCAATCTTATGATACAATTTATTCATTGAAACAAATGTGACATAAACAAAAAATACAGTTGTCTGAATACAGTAATCCAATTGTTTTACTTATAAGTTAATTCGTAACATACGACACAGGGAAACCAAAACGGAATATAGGCAGCAGCATTCTGTTAATAACAACTTAATCTAGCGACAAAACTGCGGTTGCTAACCACCTGCCAAGTGTGACAGCTTTGTTTATAAAAAAGGAAGATAAACACGCTCAATATTGGATGCTGTGAAACATAGAAATCTACATTGATCATTGATTAAGAACCAAAATGCACATACGATGTCACCCCTGAGGAATAAGAGGAATGAGAAATGTCTCGTATCCAATAAAAATGGTCTCCAGTTTTCTTCACTTACCGTATGGAACTGTAACCATAAAAAAAACATATTCTGTGAGAGCGTGGTCCAACTTTAGACCATTCGCGAAAAATATAGCTGCAGCATGGATATATCACGTAATAAAATAGCTATGCTAAATGTCCCCGATGAGGAAATCAATGACAGAATAATTATTACCATAGTGAATGAAATGTATGAATGAATGTTTTTCTTTATACATATTTATTAAATTTTAGATATATTTGAAGGCACCTTGACTGCTCAAGCAGCAATTTAATTACCTCTTAGGTTTTTTATACAATTGTGAGACTAACGAGCACACATTCCACCTGACGGTAAGTGAATGCTGTGGCCCATAGACATCTAAATTTATCCTAAATTGAGAATCAAAATCCAGATACGTTGTCACCCCTGCGGACTAAGATGGAATGCCTTGTTTTCAGTAAAACGGGTCTCCGGTCCTTTACACTCACCATAAGAAGCACAGCAGTATTAAGCTGCTATTTTACGCTGGTATTTTGTGAGAACGTGGCCCTACCACGGTCGAGCCGACATATTTATGCTGCTACCATAATACAGCTACAACGTGGCTCTACCATGTAAAAAACATAACTACATCACGGACACGGACACATGCACGGGTAGTTTCTACACAACTGCATCGACATTATCTTATAGCCTCTATGAGATTGCATTTTTTCCTGATATACGGGTAAAGGAAATTCATAAAATTAGCATTCGAGGTGTGTCGTGGCAGCATAAGGGAATACAATACCTGACGGATCGGTTGTACAGAAGCTTAGCAATGAGTTGCGGTGCTGAGGGCCACGGCTTCGAATCCCGCACGGAACAAGTAATAATTGTTCCAGGTCTGGATGTTTGTTCTTGTGAAATTTATGTTTGTAATATGCCACCATGACACAGGAGAAAATCCTTATATGAAAGTATGTGAGTTACGCTTTTCTTTAAAAAATTCTCCCTCATATCATCTTGTAGGTGTTATTAGGGACGTCAGAGGGGAAGGGCAACAAGAGAAGTAGCATCTTCCTGGAACGACTCAATAAAACTGCGGCAACTAGGAAAAATATTCCGCTATACAATTATTAGCAATCTATTAAGAGGTATATTATGTTCAGCAGTTATCTTTTATGGTAATAAGCTGCAAAAAGAAAATTAAAAATTTGAAGGCACATCATTCAACATATATTTCAGGATCGACCTCAGGCACCTTATTTCATTAATTTAAAAAAAAAACGGAAAGATTTATGTTTGAAGGATATTGTACTATTAGAAATTATTCTTTTTTTAATATAGGACAGGGTGACAAACGAGCACACAGTCCACCAGTGGTAAGAGGTTGCTGTGACCCATAGATTTCTACATTTATCCTCAATAAAGAATTAAAAAGCAGATGCGTCGTCACCCGTAAGCACTAAGATGGAATGCCTCTTTTCCAGTAAAATGGATCTCCGGTTCTCAACACTCACCATACGAAACAGTAGTACCAAGCTGCCATTTTAAGCTAGTATTCTGTGAGAGCGTGGTCCTTCCCCGGTCGAGCCGACCCATTCACGCTACAACTATAATACTAATATAGATGTAGCATGGCTCTACCACATATAAAAGATTCTTAAAAAACGACACAGGAAAATAAAACAGAAAATAGGCAAAAGTATCTTCCTCATAACAACCAACCCACTTGTTAAGAAAGGGAACTACACCAAATATTCCCTCTATGTTCAGTAGTGGACTTTTGATAGGCTGTAATTAATGACTGAATGATGGATAATATCTGGAGGGAGCAGAGAGGAATACGGGTAATACGTTCGTAATCGATTTATAGGTAATTGTAATCTAATGAAAAAGAAAGCTATTTCTATAATAAGCCTAAGGATAATTTGGCGGAAATATACCAGCTGAACTTAAGTAGATTTGTACGTGGTAGAACCACCATGCTGCAGCGATGTTAGTAGGATAGTTGTAGCATGAATGGGTCGGTTCGACCGGGGAAGGACCACGTTCTCACAGAACAACAGTTTTAACAGTGATAGAGCCACGCGGCAGCTCTTGCTGTCGCACGAATGGGCCGGCTCGAACCGGGGTAGTACCACGACTTCACAGAAAACCAGCGTGAAGTAGAGGTTTACCTCTGCGTTTCGCTTGGTGAGTGCAGGTGGCCGGAGGCCCTTTTTACTGTAAATGAGGCATTCCATCTTAGTCCTCACGGGTGACAACGCATCTACATTTTGATTTGTAACAGAGGATAGATGTAGATATCTATGGGCCGCAGCAACCACTTACCATCAGGTGGACTGTGTGCTCGCTTGTCACCCTTATTCTATAAAAAAAAAGAACACCATCGTCAAATATCAGCATAAGGCTGCTGTGTTTCGTATGGTGAGTGAAGAGAACCGAATACCCCTTATACTGGAAATGAGGCATTCCATCTTAGTCCTCACTGGTGACAACGCATCTGCATTTTGATTCGTAGTTGCGGACAGATGTAGATATCTATGGGCCACAGCAACTTCTTAACATCAGCTAAACTATGTGTTGTCATTCTTATCATGTATTAAAAAAAGGTTTCATAGATTTTTACGATATATTTTAAATTATACCACGATAATACGAAATTCCGCATTATTTCACTAATTTTTGGTGTAAATATTTTAAGTATTACGAACCGGAATAATAAAAAACCCTAATTTTACTAAGTCATAGACTAAATGAATTTATCCACCAACTTTCAAATAAAAAAAGAATAATTGAAACCAGTTCACCCAGAATAAAGTTATGAGGTAACACACATAAAAAGAACATACAGGCGAATTGAGTACCGCCTGCTTTTTGAAGTCATTAGAAAATAATGAAATGAAATACAATAGAATATTAAATAAAACTACTTTCACGGATTCTTTCGCGTTCATTTAACTTATTTTTATTAAATTATCGGCGTTTCCGGTGCTTTACAGCACCCATGCTCACGAAGAACTGAGGAGATTGATGTCCCGATGTCAGAGTTAACCAGGAGTACCTTCAGCTTTTTTAAATATTAGTTTTGTTCCGATCTACTCAGAATGAACTTACTGTGGCTTGAATTTTTGCAGTAGTATGCAAGGGTTTAGTTTTAATATTATTAATTACAGGATCCCAAGCAGATACACAGCCTCTTTCTTTATTAAAATTAAGATGTTTTTTAATTTCAGTAGCCTCACGTATCATTCTTGGTAGGAATCTTTCGCGAGGATTTGTGGTTTATCAAATCTAATGTAACGGCGGGGACCGTCTCGAATATGATCAACAACTGCAGAATTCCCACAACGTTGGTGTTTCACGTCAGCTATGCTTACGTGGGTTTTGATAGATCGTTTTGTTTGCCTTATATATGATAGACAATAATCACAATCAAGCTTGTACTCTCCTGCATCTTGTAGAGGAATATTGCACTTGACGGATGCTAAGAAGTGACTCATCTTCTTCTCTTCTCTGACAAATGTACTCAGAGTCTTTATTAGTGCGTTGGTGTAATTAACCCAGCAATTTTATTATAAAACTTTTAAATAAAATAAATATTAATAAATTTGAATTTTGAATCAGTGCATTCTCTCTGTATATACAACGTATAAACACAAGGAAGCACCTAGTGTATAGTCGTCATTACATTTTACAGTCACTAAAATTGTGTTATTAATTATTTTAATATATATATATATATATATATATATTGTAATAAGAGAAACGGCGCTGTCTCCGACGATGGTTCAGGCAATGATCGGACATGGTGGGTTCTCCGAGTACCTGTACCGGTTTTGTTGCAAAGAGAGCCCACCATGCATCTGTGAGCCCGAAATCGAGGAGACAGTGTTGCACATCCTTCCGGAATGTCCTCGGTTCGATAAAGTCAGATGTCATTTCGAGTTTGAAACTAATCTACAAATTAAAAAAGATAATTTTCATACATTGTTAAAAGAAAAAAGACAAGAAATAAGTTTATAAAATTTTGTGAGGGTGTAGTAAAACAAGTTATTAAAAACTAGCTGTGCCGGCGGCGTAGCTCGCGAATATAGGTTTTACTTAAAGAATTTGACGTTTAGGGTAAGAGAATATTAAACGATTTATATCATTACTGTATGAATAAGTGGTAACAAAATAAATCGATATGCTGAAAGTTCTAAGTCGTTTATGATAGAGCTTCTGTGTAAACGACGATAGAAGTAGACTTAGCCGGGGCGTACAGAAAAAGGTTATGGGGACTACTAACGCGGGAAAAAGCAATATAGAGTTGGCCATGTGCAAAACAATACTGAGGTCCACTCCTGCAACGCGTAAAGTTTGACCTTGCGCTTTATTTACGATCGTCGCATAATACACGCTGAGTGGGAAACACACTTAAAATAGGGAAGTTAGATGATCATCGATGTTAAAAATTAAAACTTCGATGTTTTAACATCGATGTTGACATATATCAAACATCGAAACATCGACGTCAATGAACCCATAATCGATAATTGGGAACTTGCAAACAATGCGAACTCGCGAAATCAATATCAACTAAATCTTGCATCTGCTCTGAAGATTAAAAATTTTGAATAATTCAGAATTTCTGAACGCATCGTTAACCTAAAAAAATGTCAGTATGGTGAGTCAAACCTAATTGTCAAGTGTCTCCTGTAATGTCACAATGGTCACTGCTTTCGCTTTATTTTGTAGTGACGTTGTCGGTTGTCGCATAATAACTATTCTACGTAAATTGATATTCAAGTTAATTGTTACTTTTCCCTTGCTGTGTATACCCACATAATTTTGAAACAATGTGTAAGTATCTACACATATACAAAAACCATCGATAATGGTCAACATCGATGTTTTGTGTAGCCTAAACATCGAACATCGATGTTGAGCTATCGATGCCAACATCGATGTCATCATCGATGTTATTATCCCTATCTTAAAACTGAAGCCTGAGCCGTGGTAGCTCAAATGGTTAGCGCTCGCTGTAAGCTTCACAGTACTCGAGCAACCCGGGTTCGATCCCCGCCGGCACCAATGAAATTGTTAATTGCAATTTTAAGTGCTGATTTACCACGTGCTCGGCGGTGAAGGAAAACATCGTGAGGAAACCTGCATGTCTGAGAAATAAAAAAAAATATTTCGATGACATATGAAGTTCGCCAACACGTATTGGGGCAGCGCGGTGGATATTTACTTGCCCTAAAACCTTCTCAGAAATGAGAGGAGGCCTGTGCCCAGCAGTGGGACGTAAATAGGCTGCAACTTTATTTTACTTGAAACTGAAAGGAAAGTTATTTGGTATTAGAGGGATTCTGGGCATAAAACAATATCACGATATTTATTGCAATTTTGCTACTTTTAGTCGAGTTTTGTTTAATAATTGAATATTTCAATATCTCTTTTTTCTGGTTTTTGTTTCTGTTGATTTATGTGATGTGGTGTTAACCTACACGGCTCTTACAGGCAGGCATAGATTACTGTATATATACCTTACAGGATTGCAACTTTGTCAGTCTCACTCTCATGGACATTAATTATTTCAGTGAGTCTCAATACGATTCTCCTGCGAAAAATCTTAACACCGCAATTCAAAAAAGGTTGTAATTTGTACAACGCCATCTATTACGTTCTTTGTGAGAAAACATCCTTTTTTAATTTAAGGAAAACATATTTTTTACTCTGTTTTAAGTACTATTATATATAATTTAATATATATATATATATATATATATATATATATATATATATATATATATATATATATAGTATATATATATTAAATGAACTTGATAATACGCTTTATCATTTTCTTAAGGATTTCATTCAAAAAAAGATGTTTACTCAAAACGTCATGCGTCCATAAACAAACAGACAGACCGTCAGATAGTATAATTCTAAAAATTATAAAAATGTACTTATTTATTGATTTACAGTCCCCATAATGATTTTAGTCACAAATTAATATACTATACAATATTTAGAAACAGACACAACATGTTATTACCGTTTTTATTATATGTATAGATTTAATGAGAGATGGCGCTGTTAACATCAATTCTAAAAATAAGAGATTAATTGCCACGATTGATACAATAAAAAACATAAAAGAATTTATAAATCAGTGCCTGCATAGTAAGCAAAAAAGAAAGTTTGATCCTCGCCGAAAAACGAAATTGTTAATAGCTCTTAAAATTTGATTTACCACATAGAGTACTCGGCGGTAAAAAAATAAAAAATAAATGAGATTGTCAACACGCAGTAGGGCAGCGTGTCGTTAACATAAAGGTTAGAAGCAAATATGAAACTCATCAACACGAAAAAATTTTAACCTGCCTTTTTGTATCACATTTGTGCCACACCACCATCTATCGATGAAATTGGTTAACTATTGTACTTTAATTTAGTTTAGATAATAAGGTTAATATATTTTGTATATATTTATTACGTTCTTTATGTAATATTTTTGTTTACTGCGTTTTAGATATAATTATATCATTATAGAACATTATTTTACATTATTTAATTATGATTTATAACATGATATTAATTTTAAAATGTACTTGATGACTCATCCAACGCCACTATTGAACAAATTCGTACCCATACTTCAGAATATTTGTCATAACTTTTGATGGAATTGACCAATTTTAATGAAATAAAGACTAAATGTAACCTGAATATACACTTAATAATTTCCTTAACTATTCTTATGATATAAATTAGTACTTTATATGTGATACGTTAACAAACAAACAGACAGACAGACAGACAGACAGACAGACAGACAGAAAAATCTAAAAATGGTAGAAATGTATTTAATGACTTATTTTTAGTACCTCTCAATCACTTTTATTACAAAAATATAAAATGTACAGACATCTGCTATTTACATTTTTATTATATGTATAGATAATCAAAAGTAAATTATATATAATAATTTAAGATGACGAAAACATAATATATAGTAATGTGATGTTTGTAATTATTGATAATTATTATTTATTATTATTATTGATATTTATGTATTATGTATTATTATTACTGTTCATTTATCATAATAGTTTGAATCATTTAAGGAATTATTGAATTTATCTTCGACAGCTTGAAGAATGTTCTAATAGAAGCTCGCTTCAAGGTGGAGCCAATCTTGTCTGTGACACCTCCAACATATGGCAGTACAGCAGGCACACGCGCGACTGTGGCCGGCTTCACTCGGTCACCATGACGTAGGTGCGGTACCCGAAGTTCGTTGTTGTGGAGAACCTGCTTGACGTGCTGAAGCTCGGTGGCCAGATAGCAAACATCTGGCCACCGAGAGTCACCGATCCCTCATGCTCTCTGTAACAAAGATTTGACCACGGTAGCGAACTGTGAAGGATGATGATGGGATTCACCGTTTAAATATCAGTGTGTATGCGTCATTTTTCTATACACAGTGTAACCTATGGTGTTATTGGGATTACGAATAACTAACACATCTAGGAAAGCTAAAGAATTATTTGCATCTAACTCGATAGTAAATTGAATTTTAGAGTTTATCTATTTATGGAGTTAAGATGTTTTAAAAATGCAGTTATTTTATCTGATGGTAAAATTGTGAAAGAATCGTCTACGTACCGCTTGTAGAACCTCGGAGTTACTGGTGCAGTAAGTTGGGCTTTCTCCTCAAAGTCCTCCATAAAAATATCGACGACTATGGGATATACCGGTGAGCCCAACGCAAAACACCATCTACTTGTTTGTAAAACTCTTCCTTCCACAATAGATAGCCAGATGTAAGGCAATGCCTGAGTAATACTGCATATTCTGCTGACATGTTGTTTTCTTCTAGTTTCCTAGTTACAATCGAGATGCAGTTTTCAACAGGTAGGCGTGTAAATAGAGACTGAACATCAAAACTGATTATGGTTTCATTATCAGTAAGACATAGGTCTTTTATCTCACTGAAAAAATTTTATGAATTCTTAGTGTGTGCTCTTGTGTGTGCTTTGAGTGGTGACTATATTTTTGCTAAGTATTGAACCAATTTGTAAGATGGCGAATCGAATGAAATTTTACGCTGGTATTCTGTGAGAGCGTGATCCTATCCCAGTCGAGCCGACCCATTAGTGCTACAACATAATATACGATAAGAGTATCTGCAGCGTGGCTCTACCACGTATTTTATACAGTCAAAATAAATATGCTAAAATATCAACTAAACGCAGACTGTGTAATAGAATAAAACATTGCCTTAATTAAACAGAGACTGAATGTTGTACGCATTGTGTGGTAGCGGTGAGGAATGAGTGCAATCCAATGCGGTTACTACGGACGTTAGCTCAGGTTACGCCGTAAGGATTTGAATATATTTTTTTTTATAGAATAGGGGGCAAACGGGCATGCGGCTCACCTGATGATAAGTGACTACTGCCGTCCATGAACAACCGCAACACCAGGGAAATTGCAGGTGCGTTGCCAGCCTTTTAGAAATGTGTAAGCTCTTAATAAATTAAATATATTATAGTAGTCGTAGTTTGGGATGTATTATAAATATATTATAATATATCCCGAACTACGGGTAAGAATAGCGCAGACTTTTTTATATGATAAGGATGGCAAAAGTTTATAGTTCATATGATGGTAAGTGGATGCTATGGCCCATAGATATCCTCGTTTAAGAAATTCAGATACGTTGGCACTCCTTAAGTCTAAAAGCATATAATTACAAGAAGCCATATAATTACAGGTTGTGAGGCATTCCATCTTAGTCCTCAGAGTTAGTCATCTTAGTTTCAGGTGTCTGTGGGCTGCAGTAACCGCTAAGTTTGCTTGTCACTTCAGTTTTATATAAAACATATATAATATATCTTATCCATTTTTTATAATTCTTATATAGAATGAGAAATATAATTAATGATATCAATTAGCATTTCATTAAGTTAATACCGAGCACGGTAACAAATTAGATAAAATGCGTACGTGATCCAAATTATTAAACATACGCTAAATTCATTATCTGCTTCGCTCATTGTACTGCAGACCCAATTCTAAATTCACATGAGCCATTCCTGTGAGTCGCGTATTAAGGAACGAAGACCGGAGGCTTGATTGCAACCATTTTGTTTTTGTTGAGTGTAATTAATTCGGGTCAACGACAAAACCAACAATTTTCAATTATGTACTGGTATTATGGGAACCCGCTTTAAATTAAGCAAAGGTTTTAAATAAAATAACATGAGGTTCTCTGATTTTTTATAGGTAGTCATTAAACAGATAATTAAAAGTTATTTATACTGAAGTATTTACCGATATCCTTAAACTACTGTATTTTAGGTATTTTAGTGATGTTGATTTATTGATCTTACATTATATAATAAAGATAACAAACGAGCACAGAGTTCACATAATAATAAATTGATACAGTGGCCCATAGACATCTACATCTATCCTCGCTCTCACTCTCGCATCTATATCTATCTATACGTTTTCGCCTCTGAGGACTAAGGTGGAATGCCTTGTTCGGGTCTCCGGTTTCTAAACTCATCATACGAAACAGAAGCATTAAACTGCTATTTAATGCTGGTATTCTGTGCGAGCGTGGTCCTTCCTGGGTAGTGCCGTGCATTCGTGCTACAATCATAATATAGCTGCAACATGCCTCTACCGTACCAATCTGACTACATTTAAATTTTACGATAAGTACTATCTACATTTCGGATATCACTATTCAAATCATTGCTGCAGCATTCAACTTGGAGTAATAACCGTTCCAGGAAATTGAACTGCATTCACCAACTGGTGCCGTTATGATACGCCTTTGTGTTTCATTCCTACATAATTTTATACATTGGTTTGATAAAATAATACTTTTATGATGTAATCTACAATCATATAAAAAGTAGTAGAACTATAAATTTATAGTTCTACTTTTTATTATAGTGGTAGACATCGAAGTAATTCTTTTTACGTGGTAGAGCTTTGCTATGTGGCAGGACCACATTCTCATATAATACAATCGAAAAATAGCAGCTCAATGTAATAGCGTATACATTGCCCCAAGAATGAATTACTGACTCTGTGGAGTCGAGAGACCGGTATCATTAGCTTGTGTTTATTCTTTGTGTTTACAGATTGTATATCACTTTTTTTACTAAAACTATCTTTGTTTTTGTGAACATACATTAAGTTTTCATAGTGCTCAGGGATGACAATGCATCTGCATTTTGATTCTTAATCGAGGATAGATGTAGATGTCTGTGGGCCTCAGCATCTTCTTATCATCAAGTGGACTGTGTGCTCGTTTATCAGCCTTATTCTATAAAAAGGAAGTAGAAAGATAACAGATATAAGGTCTTACTCTTAAATATATAGTACATGGTATATAGTACATGGCATATAGTAAATGGCATATAGTACAGCGCAGTTATATCAGATATGGTTCGAGCTTAAGTCAGACTATTGGAAATCATAGTAAATTGGATGTTGTTACATAAATAGAATCTATTCTACAAAAAAGTTACTTTGATATATAGACTTATGATATTTGGGCCGATATAAAGTTTAATTTTACTTGCTATAAACTGTCTTTTATGTACTATGGTAAATTATTAACTCGAAATGTTGATTAATACTGGGTAAACGTTATGTATTGATTTCTTATATTACGTAATTAGACGTGCTTTTGCCGCATTTCACTATAACCTATGTAGATGTGCGCGTATCTGAATTATTCCATTGTGAGTATGCAACTACATAAATCATTTGAGTCATTCGAATAACGGACGGACTGTTTAGTCGACTTTAGTAATTATAACATACAGTAGTTTAGTAGTGGTGTTACCGTTATTACTGCTGACTACTAACCAGTTATTACTTATACTTCTTGACGTTTATTTTATTTTGAGAATAACAGTAGCAAACGAGCACATAGTCCACCTACGGAAAGTGGATACTGTGGCCAATAAACATCTACATTTATTCTCGACAAAGAATCAAAATGCAGATGCGTGGTCATCTCTGAGGAATAAAATGGAATGCCTCATATCCAGTAAAAATGGTCTGCGGCTCTCTACAAACACCATATAAAAAAGAGCAGCACTAAAGTACTATCTTACGCCGGTATTTTGTGAGACCGTGGTCCCTCCGCGATCGAGCCATTCGTGCTACAACCATAATATATCTGCAGCGTGACTCCACCACGTACAAAATTTTCCTAGTGTCAATAGTAATTCTACAATGATAATTTTATTAATAATACTAATGTTAATTTTATTATCTATAATGATAATTTTATTAATAATGTGAATGTAATAATAATATTAATAATTGCCTATATTTGCATTGCCCTTGCAAGGTTCTTGTTTTGAACATTTTTTTTAAATTAAAACCAAATGTACAACAAGAATAGCAAATAAATTGAATTGAATTCAATAGTAATTCATAGGCAGAAAGGGGTCATGCCATCTAGAAATGTCATTTTAAAATGTTATATTACTATAGTACTTTATTAATATTCTTTTAAAGGTCAACTGAACATCAGAATCAACTGGAAACGGTTTGTGTATTAATTAAAAGTGCAAACTCTATTGCGAGCAAATAAATATACAAGTATGTCAATTTATAATTGAAACACTTGTAACAACGAATCAGCACTTGTAACTCAGTTTGATTAAATTAATTTGTGTTATTTCTTTAATTGCTTTTTGTGTTATTTCATTATATGGTTTAGTTTAGATTTTTTTCCCTCAGTCACCTCTTACGACAAACACAGGAGGATATGCGGTAGTTTGTATATTTACACCGCCGCTACACGGTAAATACTGTCGAAAATAATAAGAAATTATCGTCTATAATTATTTGCCTCAAAACATCGTCAAAGTATGTTGGTGCGTCATATTGCAAAGTTTTTGAAGTTTTGCCGCCAGTTTGAGCCAATAGGCAGTCGATGACTATAATATTATCCCAAGTCGCCTAAACGCACAGAGTAATTTGAGGTTCACATCGCCATCCAAGTATTTGTTTCGTCATTCCTGCTAATCATTATTTAAACGAGAAAACAAAATTAACATTCCGGCGGCGGTCAAGTTTGCGCCAAAACTCCCGATTCATAATTGTAGTTGCTGCTTGTGGCTGCATAGTTTTGATATGAGGTCTTATTTTAGGAGATTTTTTTTAAATGTTGATAATATTTCAGTAACTGGAATGTGTGTTCTCTTTACTAATTTAAGGTTCCGTACGCAGTGGGCAAAGCAGAACCTTAACGATGTCATGTCCTGTTACTGTTAGTGAGCAGTAAGTTATAGTTTCAATTTGTTGCGGCATATACTGTGATTTACTTTAAGCACAGTGCGGTAAATTTCATTAAAAGTTTAATTGAAATCGCACGTAACCTTGATACAAATACTTTTTAATCAAGTAATGTTAATTAAGTTTTAGGAGACAAATTTAGTATTAGAAAATTATACATAATGTAAATATACAGAGACAATTTCAATTTAATTAATACCAGTTACCCGCTGCGACTTCATTTAGATTGTATCCGTTAATGTAGTCTTATATAGAATGATTATGTTAAATCATTATTTATTTTATATTTTTTCGTTTTTTACATATAAAATATTTTATGTTTTTAGGATAAAATACAGTCTATATAAATCACGAAATTCCTCTCTATCTGTTCGTAAAGTTTCTTCACAAAAGATTCAAACATTTCGAAAATTAGCCCGGACGAAGATAGATAAACATAAGATGCAAATAATCCCCCGATCTTAGTGGACGTCACTTATTTTTATATAACAAACAGACACTTCAATTTCAACACGGCGGGGCAGGGGGTGCTAAGAATCTCCAGTAGAGGTACGGTTGCCACCTAAGACGACTCAATCTGGCAACATACAACGCACACACTCTGAGGACTGACGAGAAGATCCTGGACCTGGAAGAAGACATAGACAAGTTACGCTGGCATATAAAAGGATTATTAGAGCTCCGAAGAGAGGGAGAGGACATGTTAATCCTCGAATCAGGCAACTTGTTCAATCACCGGGAGGGCGACCATCTGTCCCAAGGAGGTGCCGGATTTATCGTCCATAAATCTATCGTTAACAACGTTGTAAAAATTGTGAGTTTGTCGTCGAGGGTTACTTATCTTATACTCAGAATAACCAAATGAAGGTCATAGAGGTTTACGCACCAACCTCGGCACATCTTGATGGGGAGGTGGAGGAAATGTAAGAGGATATCTCTAAGGTTACTATAATGTAACGGTGTTAATGGAAGACTTCAATGCAAAAGTAGGAACAAGAGAGAAGGATGAGCTGAAGTTAGGGAATTACGGAATAGGGCAACGAAACCCAAGGGATCAGCAGCTGACCAACTTGATGGAGAAAGAGGGACTCTTTATGATGAACACTTTCTTTCAGAAGCAGCCTCATAGGGGCTCGACTAGTTCCACTAGTCGAGCCCCAACGGTTGGACAACAAATGAGATTGACTTCATTGTGACGACCAGACGACAACTGTTTAGTGATATCTCAGTGACAGCTATGGTGAAAAATCGCAACGATCACCGAATGGTTAGAGAAACCCTGAACCTAAAGTTTAAGTTGGAAAGGTATCTTCTAATGAAGTCAACGTTCCGTTCCGATCGTGCCCTAATCCAAAGTCCCGTAACCTCTCAGCTCAAGTTACAAAACCGTTTTCAGTGCCTACAAGACTGCAATGCAGTGGACGATATGAATAACAAGCTCATGGAAACTGTCCATGCGGTCGGAGCTAAGTTCTGCAAGACCCGCCGCAGAAGAGCACAGGAACTCTCCGAACATACTCTTAATCTCATGGCTATTAGACGAGAAATGAGGCTGCACTTGCCAGCAGATTTGACAGCATACAGGCAACTGAACAGAAAGATCTCCAATGCATGCGGGAATACTTACGTAACTTCAAAACAGCCTGTATTGAACAAGCAATCGAGTGGAACCAAGGCTGCAAAGTCTTTGCCAGAGTTCTATCTGCCAGAAATCCATCTGTCAGTATAGAAGACCAAGTGTGGCAGCAACGTTTCCGGAGCACCTGAGATTTTATGTGAGATTGAGAGGTTCTATGAGGAGCTGTACACATCATCGTTGTAGCCACATGAAATTGTAAGTAAGGATTCAAGAGCAAGTCTTAATTGACAATATTCTGATCATATCCCGGATGCCAGTCTGACCGAGATTAAAATGGCTCTTTAGCACCTTAGAAACGGTAAGGCCCCAGGGTGAAATTACAGCGGAGTTTCTGAAAGCGGGTGGAAAACCGGTATTTGAAGTCCTTCAGAAGCTTTTTAATTCCATCCTCCATGACGGAACTACTCCAAAGGCGTGGAGCAGAAGTGCTATGGTCTTGATCTTCAAGAAAGGCGGCAACGCTCTCTTAAAGAATTACAGCCCCATTTCTCTTCTGAGCTGCGTCTACGTGTTGTTTTCGATAGTCATTTTGAATCGTCTGGCATGCAGACTTGGCTACTTTCAGCCTCCTAAACGAGACAGTTTCCGAAAAGGCTTTAGCACCATAGACCACATATATAAGAACCAACAACCCAGGGGGAAAAGAGGTTCTCGAATGGCAGCCTCGTACGGGTAGACAAAGTGTAGGGCATTCCCCTACTAAATAGAGCGACGACCTGGTATGACATGCAGATAGTCGATGTAGCAGAGTGGGACAGTATTTCATGCTGGCGCACCACCTGCAACTTTACAAGGCAAAGGTCCGGCCTAACATGGAATGCTGTTCCCATCTCTGGGCAGGGGCTTCCCAGTGCCAGCTTCTTCCACTTGACCGCATCCAGGGCAGAGATGTTCGAATCGTCGACGACCGAATTCTTTCCGATCGGCTTGATTCGCTGCCTTTGCGTAGAAAGGTTGCATCTCTTTGCGTAATTGTTCGGACTAATTCCAGCCTTTCAATTTTACCATCGCACATTGCGACAAAACTCACGATACCATCCATACCATCTGAATGATTGGCGGTCCACCACTGTTGTAGCGAATCGATTATTACCAGCGATTTTTCGTAACCGATACGACTTAGGGACCTTCAAGAAGAAAGCCTACTTCTTTTTAAAAGTCCGACATTGCATCTGCAATTCTCTTGGTGTTGCAGTTGTTCATGGGCAGCGGTAGTCTCTTACCATCAGGTGAGCCGCATGTTCGTTTGCCCCATCTCCTATATAAAAAAAAAATTGCAAGTGGCTCAGAACCGTGCTTTGTAGCATTCCTTAGGGGAGGCCTTTATTCAGTAGTGGACTTGTGAAGGGTTGTGATGATGATCATAATGACTTAAATTTTATTTATATGTCTAAATAATGAACAATTTAATTATTATTAATCAAAGACTAAAAAAGAATAAAATAGTTTTCTGTTAATAGCTTCCAAAATCGGTACATGTTAGTGTATCGGAGAATTAAATCCGCGACTTTAGAAGCTATTATTTGGAAATTTATTATGAAGTCGGTTTTTAGATTTTATTAAATTTTAATTGCCTCTGTTTGCATACCCTTTTAAGTGGACTAAGTAATATTACATGTTAAAGGTTACAACAAGAGTGTGAAATCTTCTTATTAATTACATTAACAATTTCATAATATTTTATCACCATAGCAGCTAGCTAGTTGTATTTCCATTTCAAATGTACATTATTAAAAACACAGCTATCTTATTTAGAAAATATTAAATATATACACTTTTTTCCCTTGAAATAAAATTTAAACACTTTTGGAAAAGGAACATATGAATTCACACAAACAGCTATGTTCAGTCAATCTGTCAGTAAATAACATTATTTGCAACATTTTAAAATTCTATGGCAACAATCTATACTCTATGTTAATGTTTAAGTTCACTAAAGGCTATAAAGCATTTGACCTTGGCCTTAAAGTAATAACATACATTTGCTTCTACTTATTCTGAGAAATTGATAGTATGAATGTCTATAAACGGCAGAAAATGTTGAACCGACGATCAAAGCGCAGTGATTACATATTCTTTGGCGACATTTATGAATTTTAACCATGTCATATATTTTAACTTTCTGACTCCTTCTCCATACAAACTTTAACTAATCTTTTTTTTATATAAGATAGGGTGACAAACGAGTACACAGTCCACCTGATGGTAAGTGGTTGCTGTGGCCCATAGACATCTACATTTATCCTCGTTTGCGAATCAAAATGCAGATGCGTTGTCGCCCGTGAGGACTAAGATAGAATGCCTCTTTTCCAGTAAAAAGGGTCTCCAGTTCTCTACCCTCACCATACGAAACACAGCAGCATGAAGCTGCTATTTGACGCTGGTATTCTGTGAGAGCGTGGTCCTGCCCCGGTCGAGCCGACCCATTCGTGCTACAATTATACTACTAATATAGCTGCAGCATGGCTCTACCACGTCTAAAACGCAATATGCTTAAAAAGGGTTACAAAGTTTTCCCTTTTTTTATTAATATTTTTTTACTTGGATGCTTGACCTTTTAAGTCATGTCTTCATTTCTTTTGGGATTTTCGTTTCATAGATTTCCAGTATGAAGTGATAATTATTCTTTACAGTAAGTACACTGCTTCAAAATATGCTGATGCGTTACATTACGTAGTTTTTGGGAGATTTAGTCGGCAATTTGTGCCAGCAAACAGTTGCCGATAGCAGCTTAAGGTGCCAAAGCAGACAGACACTTTATCTTGGGATTCGGATTGTTATTGGAACACTGTTTTTACCATTTCCGCAAATAGTTCTCATGCGCACACATTTTATACACAAAACCGCAACACTTTTTCATATTAAAAACACTTCAAACCATTATTTAAACAATAATGCAGGAGCAGCGATCCGCCGCTCATCAAGTTCCCGCCAAAACTCCCAATGTTTTCTCTTTACGTATTAATATATAGATAATACCTTTAAATAAATACTTGTAACTTTGTTTTTTTGAATTTTTAATACGAACTTTGGAAGTCGTCACGTTCGATTCATCCACCGTCCCGAGTGAATAAAAACGCAATTATAAGAGTTCCGCTCTATTTTCCGGACCGTTCCCGCAGGAATACTTTTAACCAGACTATGCATGGTAATGTGATAAAATCCAGTACAATATTTCCTTTAGATATTTATTTTAAATTTGAATGTAAAATCGCACTACATTCGTTTCCAATGTCTTCCACACGTTATTCTGTTTTTTATTTTAATTTTATAATAGCAAGCCGCCATGATAAGTTCTATTAATGTGGCGTTACTTTGATTTAAGTTAATAAAAAGGTGTCTTGAGGAGGTGCTCGAAGAACGCGAACCCTCTATTCGATAGCGAAAATGGCAGTTATTAAGAAAGGTTCTAATGATGTGAGTGAGCCTATCAGGCACGTTGAGTTTGTACAGCTTATATGGCAAGCCGTAGTGCCAGACTTTGTTAACAATTTTGCAAAATCGAAGAAAAGAGCACCAATGTTATTAGATCTATCATTTCTTTGGCGGGAGAAGCCTTCTACTCTGTAAGTCGATGTATCTTATTAGTACACGAGCGTTCAGCTCTAAAGCCAAACTGCTTGCCTGTAATAAGCTTGTTATCGTACCCAGTGTGCTGAAAAAACTGGCTCTGTAAATGTAGGCTTAGTTGCGCGATTTCCCTGGTTTAGGGATTCCTTTAAAGTTCGCCTAAAAGTTTCCAAGATTTTAGGAAGGAGCAACTGGAGAAAAGGCTCGTTGAAAATGCCTACTAGGAGACAGATAAGTGGCACTGAGAGTGTTTTTATCACCCTGTTTCTAATGCTGCCGGGGCCGGGTGCTGGTTTTTTTTGGAGATATTTGATTCTTTCTGTGACTTTGTCGATAGTCACAGGATCTAACAGGTCTCCTGCAGGTAGCGAAGACATACGCTCAACTTCCGTTTCGACCTCTGCAATGTAAGTGGGATCTACGGGTTCGCTAGAAGGAGAGCATTGGTTCTTACACTGTCCGCTAGGCATCCGACTTTTTAAGAATCATCAAAATTGAGATCAAGGTTTCTTGACCTAATAAGAGGTCAAACGGGTGAGGATTGTTCTACTTTCTGAGCTCGGGTTAGCTGCAAGAAGGCAGTTTTATATGGATCAATATCCTCCAGCACAACATTATCGCACTTATCTTGTCTAAATTCGTAAATGCGCTGTTTCACCTCGTTTGGAGGTTGCGCAGCAAAAATTCGTTATCTATTATATGATAGTGATCGTATTGTCTTAAGACCGCGTTCTTTTCTTTAATCAGCTATTGAATATCACTCGAACACAAGTGTCGATTGCTCGACACCCGAACCTTAAGAGAGCATTCTTCGAGCGCCGAGGTGAGGTGGGTTTTTAGGGTGCTAATCGCCGTATTGGCTCCCTTTGGCAAAAATCCCAATGACTAAAAGGAGAGAGATATTTTTGCAGACCCGTGTAATTTTAATTCTGTTGATGAGATCGAGATCGGGTTTCTGATAAATATGCCGTTATAAAAATTCGTTTTGTACAATGTTTGTTAGTGGTAAGCGTATCTTGCGGCATCATGTGCTATGTGCAGTCTCGCATTGTACAAATATATTTGTAAATCCAATTTGGCATACCATAACCGCATTGAAAAAATTATGTATAACATGGTTCTACGGAATTTTTAAAGTAGTTTAAAAACATTTCGACAGCACTATCGGCTTCAACACCCTCAAAAACCATGAAAATGATACCCGTGATGAAAAAAATTGATACCAATTGCAGCCGCCATCTTGGATTTACATTTTGACAGCACTATCGTAAACACCCTCGAAAACCATGAAAATGACACCTAAGATGAAAAACTTGATGTCTATTACAGCCGCCACCTTGGATTTACATTTCGACAGCACTATCGGCATTAGCACCCTCGAAAATCATGAAAATGACACCCAAGATGAAAAACTTGGTACCTACTTCAGCCGCCAACTTGGATTTACATTTCGACAGCACTATCAGGTTCAACATCCTCGAAAACCATGAAAATGACACTCAAGATGAAAAACTTGATATCTATTACAGCCGCCACCTTGGATTTATATTTCGACAGCACTATCGGCATTAGCACCCTCGAAAACCATGAAAATGACACCCAATATGAAAAAATTGATATCTATTGCAGCCGCCATCTTGGATTTACATTTCGACAGCACTATCGGCTTCAACACCCTCGAAAAGCATGAAAATGACACACATGATGAAAAATATTGGTACCTACTTCAGTCGCCCTCTTGGATTTACATTTCGACAGCACTATCGGCTTCAACACCCTCGAAACCCATAAAAATGACACCCGTGATGAAAAAATTGATACATATTGCAGCCGCCACCTTGGATTTACATTTCGACAACCCTATCGGGTTCCACTCTCTCGAAAACCATGAAAATGACACCCATGATAAAAAAATTGATACCTATTGCAGCCGCCATCATGGATTTACATTTCCACAGCACTATCGGCTTCAACACCCTCGAAAACCATGAAAATGACACCCAATATGAAAAAATTTATATCTATTGCAGCCGCTATCTTGGATTTATATTTCGACAGCAATATCGGCTTCAACACCCGCGAAAACCATTAGAATAACACCCAAGATGAAAAAATTGGTACCTACTTCAGCCGCCATCTTAGATTTACATTTAGACAGCACTATCGGCTTCAACACACTCGAAAACCATGAAAATGACACCCATGATGAAAAAATTGATATCTATTGCAGCCGCCATCTTAAATTTACATTTCGACAACCCAATCGGCTTCAATTCTTTTGAAAACCATGAAAATGACACCCATGATGAAATAATTGGAACCTACTTCAGCCGCCATCTTAGATTTACATTTCGACAGCACTATCGGCTTCAACACCCGCGAAAACCATTAGAATGACACCCATGATGAAAAAATTGATATCTATTGCAGCCGCCATCTTGGATTAACATTTCGACAGCATTATCGGCTTCAGCACCCTCGAAACCCATGAAAATGACACCCATGATGAAAAAATTGATACCCATTGCAGCCGCAACCTTGGATTTACATTTCGACAGCACTATCGGCTTCAACACCCGCGAAAACCATTAGAATGACACCCATGATGAAAAAATTGATATCTATTGCAGCCGCTATCTTGGGTTTACATTTCGACAGCACTATCGGCTTCAGCACCCTCGAAAACCATAAAATGAAACCCATGACAAAAAAAAAATTATACTACTTACTTTCAGTACGTACTACTATTATTTATTCTGTGCTTTTAAACATTGTAATAAAAAAATCTCTTATTATTATTATAATCAAGTATTTAAGAAATTTGGTTATTCGAATATTGTGTATTGTACAGCGCGATTTTTTCGAGGCACTGCAAACAACCGAAACAATGTCCACTCACGACGGCTACTGAAGCCGAACTAAACTACTCTGTGGCTGTAGCTCCCCATTTACAGAAATATTTTACATACAAGGCTACTAAATCAACGAAAATGTCGCCATTTTGAAGCCGAAAAAAATTAATTATAGCTAAACAAAACAAAATTACACTGATATTTACATTCAGTGGGTTCCCACATGATAGATGAAGAGATTAAAAAATAGATTGAGTTAAACAATTGATATTTTCAAAAGTTAGAATGTTTAGAAGCCTTGCGGACATGATAAATCCACACCATAAGCCACTAAAACCCCTTTTTTATTTAAAAATAGCAATTAGTCGATTTAAAAAAAATAATAAGTTCAACAATCATTTATCTTTCTAACAATGTGCTTTTTATATCATTTATATGTATAATATGATTGCTAGATACGATTTTATTCGATGAAACGTTGGAATCTTAATTTTTAGGCGATAGTAGAACATACCTTGCGCTTTCGCTTAAGGTATGCATTATAAGCAGATTTTAAAAAAAGTTGGACAATTCGACTGCATGCTTTTTTTTGTATGACGCGATATATTTATCTTTTGCGAACCAATCTTGACCACTTACATTTTGAGAAATGGGTGGTAGAGCCAAACTGCAACTACACTATGATAGTAGTAGGTTAGGGAGTAGGTAGGTTAGGATAGGTAGGTAACCACGCTCTCACAGAATACCAGCGTAAAATAGCAGCTTAATGGTGTTGTGTTTTGTATGGTGAATATATAGAACTGGAGACTTTTACAAATGTAGATGTCTATGGGCCACGGCATCTACTTACCATAAGGCGGACGTGTGCTCATTTGTTATCCTTATCCTATAAAAAAAGAGACAGACAAATTTTTAAGAAATGGTTGTTTGTCTTAGTAGCATGCAAATAACCCCTGAGCATACTAGAAGCCATTTATTTCAATATTACAGACAGACACTTTAATTTTAGTTATATGTATTGATAACCAACAAGACGTACATTATTTTATATTCTAGGATTAGAAGCTATTTTTTATCTTAATTATAGGTTACCATGACAATCATCGTGGGCTTTACTTTGGTAAAAATTAACTGACTTCCATTTCTATGTCCCTTTAAATGCCCATAATTTTCAAACAGCGCACGTATTGCAGGGTAAATTAAATAAACTTGATCGGGAAAAAACAAGCAAGAGAAAGATTTTTCGAGAACAGAATAACGAACTGAGCAAACACGCGTTTCGTTGAATATCCAACTAGGATGGAACTTTTTTTGTGATTAAACGTGATCTCAGGATTCGCGAATAAAATTATCCTCACAATAATAAGCTTTGACCGCGGCTTCGCTCACGTAGACGGCAGAAACCAAATCACAGCGCATGTACACTTTTGTTATATACAACTCGCTCCATTTAGCCTGGGAAGACCCATTTATTTGGCGTAACGTAGATTGATAATAATTAAAGACCATTTTTTTAATAAGTTATTCTAAATCAAAAAGAACTAAAAGTGTTTCGGATAAATTTTAGCCTAGATCCCTTCTGGCATTGCAGTCACTTCAGCAGTCAATTATGTACAGCAGTCAACAAATAATAATTTTAATGCATGTATTCAATCCTAAGATAATATTACAATATTTTAATTTTTTGTATTAATTATAATTTAATGAATGTCTTGTAATAAGTCCTAGATACTTTAAATAAGATAAATAAAATAAAATTGCTCCATTCCCAAAATTAGCAAGGACGAAGCTCAATAATAGGCAGTAATTTCGATTTTATAATATAAGGCAGTTATACGACATTGAAAATTTTTTTGCGTCTGCGTGTTTCTTACCGTTCTGCTCCTCGTGGAAATAATATAAAGTGTTCTCAAACACTGTTTTATTATCGTGGAATTTTGTTAAGAAAGAACTGCACTGCAACGGCGGCAGTGCAAGTATGTTTGCTTGAAATAAAAGGTTGTCATGTGTAACAAAATTTCCCTATATTTTTTTATAAAGCAATCTTTCAAGATGTAATATAACTTTGACATAATAAAAATTATTATTAGACGTACCTAATATAAATAACACAAATGACGTATAAGAATTCAATGAATTTAGATTTTGATTGAAAGCAATCTTTCAAGATGTAACATAACTTTGACATAATACACATTATTAGTAGACGTACCTAATATAAATAACACAAATGACGTATAAAAATTCTACGAATATAGATTTTGATTGAAATCGAATAATTCTAATTAACAAAAAAACTTGTACTCCTGTTTACTTCACCGAATTCTAGGGTAACTCCTTTATAGTTCATGCTACACGTCTTTGGAACTCCTTGGCCGATGACATCGAAAAGCTCGCAATAAGTATGCTTTTAAAAAGTTGTCATGTAATCATCTATTAAAGACAAAGCTTCTTACATGAATTATTCATGTCATGTACAGGATTATTTCTTAAAGAGTAGCCGAATTTTAAACTTAAGTTCAAATCTATAAATAATGACATACTGTTCTTGCAGTTTTAAAAAATATGATTAAATAAGGTTTTTACTTTTATTTTAAATTATCCTAAATCGAATGTGATATATGGCACACAACGTTTCTACCTACTGATTGACCCTTACGAATGTCTGCGTGCGCAGTAAAATACTTTTTTATTAATTTTTCTTCACCATTTGCCAATATTGCCTATTATGAACCTTTTCTGCAAATTTGGCCCTTTATTGCAAAATGTGTTAAACAGATGTATTTGTTGTATTCATAGTTATTACCTTTACCTTAAAGTAAAAAATTGTGCAACTCCTATTTGATATATTTATTGAAGCAAAAAAAGAAGTTTCATAGAAGATACAAGATCTATAATAATTCCTTAGACCTAATAGAATTTCTATACCACCATCACGACTGTAAAATACTTACAGAAACATGTTATGACAAATACGTAACTACTCTAGAACACGAAATAGGTAGAAATTCTAAATATATTTGGACACAAATTTCTAACAAACGTAAAAATTCTTCTGGATACCTACCATCAATGTATTTAGGAGACAATAAATCAAAGGAACCAAAAGAATTCTGTAAGTTATTTACAGCGCACTTTTCCAGTGTCTAGAACATCCCAACAAATAACTCACTATATTTGCTTGATTCGCCGCAACAGCTTCCTGAAATGTCCAATATATACATATCACAAAGTAGCATAAAAAACAAAAAAAAAGACTTCATATAAAACAGAGTGTTGGACCTGGCAATGTGTTACAACTAATTTATAACGCTTCACCTAAGGCAGGAAGTTTTCCCGACTTTTTAATCACTTGTTCGCCCATTCATATTTAATCATGTTAGAAACCACTTATATCCCTGGTTTTATGCCTAAGAAGTCTACTAATACTTATTTGCTCAGTTATGTTTCCAATTATATTGATTCGATTGACAAAAACCTTTAAGTAGATGGATAGATATACTGATTTCACTAAAGCATTTGATAGGGTGGACCATAATATTCTTGTTAAAAAGTCACATATTTTGCCACTTCTGATACATTTTAAGCTGGTGTAAATCCTATCTCTCTAATCGAAATGCCAGAATAGTAATTGATGGCGAGTATTTGGATTCTTTCAATGCCGTTTCTGGTGTTCCGCAGGGATCAAATTTGGGGCCTTTACTTTTTTTGTTTTGTTTATTAATTGATATAGTAAATTTATTTAAAAATTGTTAAGGTTATTTTTTCGCAAACGTTTTAAAATAGCTAAAATTATAAAGCAAGTATCTGACGTATACCTACAAGCAAATCTTGATAGACTTTTAAAATGGTGTGAAACAAATCGAATGCTGCTCATTCCGGGCAAATGTAGTTTTATAAAATTCACATGAAAAAAGTCCATTAATTAGTTCTTACAATATTTTTGGTAAAAAACTGAAGGAAACCAATTCCATTAGAGACCTGGGCGTAATATTTGATAGCAAATTAAGGTTTGATTAACATATTAATTCTATAGTCACTGCTTCTTTCAGGTTGCTCGGCTTTGTTCTTAGATAATCTAAAGATTTCAAAGAGGTAACAACAATACTTCAACTGTACAACAGCTTGGTCCATAGCAAACTTGAATAATGTTGTCAAGTATGGTCTCCCGCGTACAAAAACTACATAGAGAGAATGTAACGTGTTTAAAAAAGACAAATTAAACATCTTATCTTTCGTTTGAAGCCGTCAAGTTATAGTGTGTGCTACAACGAGAAACTCGATTACTTAAGGAAGATACCACTGGCAGTTTGTAAATCTCTTCTTAATTTGAAATTTCTCCATAAAATTTTCAATGGTAAAATGATGACAGTAAGCTGTTGAATAGATTTAATATTAATGTACCTCGGAGACCTCCTCGCAACCCATGTCCTTTCTTTGAGACTGTTGGCACTCGAACAAAACTTGAACAGAATTCTCCGGTAACAAGTATATCACGCGTATAAAGTAATTTAATATATACAACTGTTGGAGATCCATACAAATAAATAAATAAATAATTAATATTTATTGTAAGTCGACGTAAAAGGAACATGGTAGTTCAGGGATTAAATGTTTGCCGTATATGCATAGTACATGAAAAACTCGTTATGATCCTGCCGCCACCAATGTCAATTTCAACTTTAAGTGCTGATTTTGCTCGACAGCGCAGCAAAACATCGTGAGTAAACCTGCATGATGAGAAGTAATAAAATATACATATGTCACGATTGATAAACGTTTGTACTAGATTATTTTATGTAGAATAAGAGTGATAAATGAACACATAGTCCACTGTGGTCTTTCATCTGTGGTCATTCACTTCTGCATCAATCATCAATTAATAATCAAAATGCAGATGCTTTTTCACCTCTAAGGACTAAGATGGAATTACTCGCTGCCAGTAAAAAAGTTTCTCCAGTTCTCTTCACTCACCATACGGAACAAGCATTAAGCTGCCATTTTACGCTGGTATTATGTGAGAGAGTGTTTCTTCCCCGGCCGAGCCGAGCCACATTGCTACAATGATAATACAGCTGCAGTGTGGCTCTATCAGGTAAAAGTACATGGCATAATTCAAAGAACGCCTACAGGAATCCTGCGAAACAATAACAGAAATACTAACATAAATGCGATACGAGACTATTTAGAAAATTGCCTATAATCAGAGCTCATATTGGCGTGTAGCCGGTTTCCACACCTGGGCTTGTTAAAGCGTTATAATGGCTCTACGTGACTAGTGTAGGGATATTCAGCGCCTTACATAATTTTCATTATACCACTATGTAGTGAGCTCTGCGAGCAATAAGGTTCTTTATTGTGTGCATTTTATTTATTGCCTACAGCCGACCTAAAATAGCTGAGTGCTATCGAAATTATACTTCAGTAATAACGAAATAAGTAGACAGCGAATGCATGAGTTATATATACAGGGTAATTTTTAATTTACTGAAGACCTTTTGGGAATATATTATTTACATCATAACATTAACATCTGAGAAAAGAAATTATATTTCTTCAATTTTTATTTTCATACAAAAATAAAAATATCTTTAAAAAATACCTTCTAAACGGCAATAGTCCTAAATAGAAAAATAAAGGGCGTGGCGGGGTAGGGGTGGAGGGGTGTAGGAGGCGGCGCTTGCTTATTTGAACTTGACCTAATTATCTGTGTCGTCAGTCGCCTTTGTTTTTTGGTGCGTCCGCGACTTTTCTCCTTCCTTTGTGAGATTAATATCGTGAACGTTACGCGTTGTTACAATGGCATACCGATACTCAAATATTGAGTATACCGAAATGGTGCGAATTTTAGCAATTTGCATTGATAACGTTAGTGAAGCCTGCCGTGAATATACAAGGCGATTTCCCAACTCACGTGCACCGAGCTACGCTACGATGCTAAGTACTACACAGCGATTGCGAGATTACGGGCAATTCCAGCCT
This sequence comes from Parnassius mnemosyne, assembly GCA_963668995.1. Classification (NCBI taxonomy): domain Eukaryota; kingdom Metazoa; phylum Arthropoda; class Insecta; order Lepidoptera; family Papilionidae; genus Parnassius; species Parnassius mnemosyne. The sequence continues at coordinate 1,303,745 of CAVLGL010000077.1, read as the reverse complement.
GTATCAATCGATCGTGGACGTCCAGCGCGGCGCACAGTACGTGAGCAGGAAGACATACTGCAGTTTTTTGAAAAAAATCCAGCAGCGAGCACTTATGAGGCAGCCCGACAGTTCAATGTGTGACAGTACTACGTATGGAGTGTCATACACAATGAAGGGAAGTACCCTTTCCACTTGCATCGTGTTCATGAACTCAGCGAAGCTGACAAACCAGCGCGAGTTACGTTTTGTAACTTGTTACTAGCTGCTGAACGAGTCAACATTTTATGGACTGATGAAGCAACATTTGGCAGAATAGGACTATTTAATTCGCACAATGGACACTTGTGGTGCTATGAAAATCCACATGAACCAAGACCGCATAGCTTTCAACACCGGTTTAGTGTCAATGTGTGGGCAGGCGTTATTAATACAACGTTACTGGGCCCGGTCTTCATAGAAAGATTAAATGGTGAAAGCTATCAAAGTTTTTACACCGACACGCTGCCAGAGTTGTTAGAGGACATACCACTTGCATCTCTACGCAATATGTATTACCAACTTGACGGAGCGCCGGCACACTATGCTCGCCAAGTTAAGGATTATTCAAACAGAGAATACCCTGGTCGCTGGGTCGGTCGTGACGGGCCTTCTGCATGGCCTCCCAGATCGCCAGATATCACACCAATGGATTTTTATTTGTGGGGGCATGTAAAGACATTAGTGTATACTGGTCGAGCATTCGAAACCCACGACATGTTGAAAGAAAAAATAATTTGGGCATTCGATCAAATCAAAATGAATCATCAAGTATTATGTCGTGTCGGGGAACAGTTAAGTTTTAGGTGGCACCTATGCATAGAATGTGGAGGTGATTATTTTGAACGCTATGTGCGCGATACTCACCGCCATCTGCGGAGAAGTACCTAGGTAAGTCTAAATTTTAAATTTGTATTTTAATATTTTTATGGAACCATTATACCTTAATATCTTTATTCAATTACTTTTGATTTGTATTTAATCATTATAAATATTTAATTGTAATATTTGTAATTATTTTAACCTGCATCCATGTTTTAAATACAACTTACATTAAATAAAAAAAATAGTTAATAATACTCATTTAATTTGCACGTGCTGCAAACATCGATCACCAAATCGATGCCTGCAAACCGAAAAGGGCAGGTGGCGCCTTTGATGACGGTGACACCTGTGTCGACGTTATAATATATCGTTAGCTTGGCTTTGGGCCGCCGCATCTGCGACGTTGAGGCGTTGCCTCTTGGATGCAGGCAGAGTTGCTAGCAAACAGTATTCGTAAAAAAAACTACCTAAATGTCTATTAAAGAATGTCTATTAATTCATAAAGAAATTAATAAAATAATCAAATAGTTCATCAAATGGTTTATTGCAAAATAAAGAAGTATAAGAAAAGTTAATGTAAAGTCATTTAAAGTGGCGCCCTGGTGCAATAGGCACAGTGATGAATGGTTTAGTAGGCACTCGCAACTCAATCAGCTGAGCGCGGGCGTCGAACGGCCCGGCGGTCATTCTTACTTATTATAAATTTTAATATTTGTGGTTTTTTTTAAATGTCATTTGCTCATTTAATTATGTTTAATGATTTCAACACAATGTGTGATACTGATATCAAGTGTAAAATAAATAAGGCATTTTCTTTGACGATTTATTCTGACATTGTTTAGGTACTACAAAATACAGACTTAAAAGGAGTCAGACATGACAACAAAACCTTAAAAGTAGTTTTTTCGTAAATGTATTATATTCTGTGAAGAGCGATTTCGCTAAAATTGTTTGTAATGATGTAACCAATATATTCCCAAAAGGTCTTTAGTAAATTAAAAATGACCCTGTATATATATATGTGTGTGTGTTAAATATAGGTAAAATATGTTCTTTTAGGTAGTCTATTAAAGAAAAAAAAGTAATTGAATAAGAACACTCAGCGATAAAAAATCTAAATAATGACATCGGAAATTTGATCCCCTTTTTCTTCAAATATAAATGCAATGATTCTTGAGGAATACATAATTTAATAAAAAAGAAACGTTACTTCGATTAACATTTGGAAAATATATCATGCATAGTCTAGTCAACAAGTTCAAAAACATGTTAATCCTTGTTTCCGGTTTTAAAAATATGTGCGATGACGTCTAAAAAAATGTATATCGACCATTATTTATATTTTATATATATAATATTATTTATATTACTTATCTTCACGCAAAATCTCTGATGGGGTAGCCAGAGAGAACAGATCTCCAAGTGTCACGATCCTTAAATACCTCTTTCGCTTCTTTCAGATTCATTATCTTCTTCAAACATGCACGTCTAGGTATCCGAGTACTCTTAACCCTCCCCTCTTCGAGCAATTTGCTCACATTGTCTTCAAAAGTTAGTCTCGGTCTACCTCGACACCTTTTAATATTTACTTTCGTGCTATATATTTTCTTCACCATTCGGTCTTCACTCATTCGTTCAACGTGCCCAAACCATCGAATCGTCATTTTTAGAACCTGCCATATTGCAAATCTCTTCGTTTCGCTTTCGCTCGGCCATGGTAACGCCGCATATTTTACGAAGAGATCGCATTTCCACTGCATTCAACTTGCTTTTATGCTTCTTCTGGCATACCCAGGTTTCGCTGCCATATAACAAAGTCGGTACCAACACTGCGTTATGTATTGCAAGGCGTGCACTCTTCACTACGCCTTGCCTTTTGACTAACGCAGTCAGGGCACCATTGACTTTGTTCCCGGCAGCGACACGCCTGTCTACATCTAAATCACATCTTCCATTCCGGCTAAAAGCACTCCCCAAGTATATAATTTCATTTACCTGTTCTAGACATTCCTGATTTACCCATATTTCACACTTCGTTCTCTCTTCGTCCCTTTCAAATACCAGAACCTTAGTTTTATTAGCATTCAAACGGAGACCTTTAATTTCACATTCCTCTTTCATACACGTGACTAATGCCTGCAGTTCTGCCTCTGACGGTGCAATAAGCACTGCATCATCAGCATACAGGAGACAATTTACTTTAATGTCACCCAATTTCACACCCAAACAGCTATCTTTCAGCTTCTCTAAACAGCTGTCGAGATACAGTATGAACAGCCAGGAAGACATGACACAACCCTGTTTTACGCCCGTTTGGATACTAAACAGATCATGCCTTACCCGCACACAGGCTTAACAGTCACAGTGAAGTGACTGCACATCTCTTAGCAATCGACCTTCCACACCATACCCCGGCAATAGTTCCCACATTTTCTTACTTACAACCTTATCAAATGCTTTCTCAAGATTCACAAAAGCACAGAAAATCTTCTAGTTAGCAGCCAGAAGCTTCTCCGTGATCATGCGGAGAGAAAACATTTGATCCGTGCATCCTCTTCCTGGTCTAAATCCTCATTGTGCCTCCTATAGAAATCTTTCTGATTTCTCTTGTATCCTACGTGTCAAGACCTTCGAGTAAACTTTACTTGCTAAAATGGTCAAGCTGATCGCCCGATAGCACCCGCAGTCAAAACTATACATACATAATAACAAAATAAGACGAAAAATTTATATTTAGTTTTTTCTAAATACCTCAAAATCTATTAATATCTGAAAACTTTAAAAAAATCCCTAAAGAAGAGGAAATTTACAATAAAAAATCTGGAAGTCCGGAATTCTATCTCTATTATTTATTATTTTTATTTAATGCCGAAAATAGGACACCGCGCGACCGTTACAGATAGAGCGCATCGCCACTGAAGACATAACACAAAATATTTTTTATAGTATTAAATATTTGAAAAAAATATTGTATCATAAGAACACCTAATTAAATCCAGTCCCGTTGGAAAAAAATATGTCGATTTTTCAAAAAACTATAGGTACGATTGGTTTTTATTGGAAATTTCCCCGTCTGTAAGGATATTTTTTCAAAAGTTCTAAAATATTATCAGTTTTTGAGTTATTAAACAAAAACTAAATGCCTTTTTTTCATATTATTTTGTAAATGACAATTGCAATTTTTTATATCTTAATAAATCTATCTTTATATCGCACATATTTTAAGAGCAGGGTCAAGAATTAACACGTTTTTGAACTTGTTGATTAGTCTAGTAACATACATACAAACAATTCTATCGAATTGGAAACCTCCTTTAAAGACGGCAAAAAATAGCCTTTAAAATACGAAGCTAAGAAAAAGTAACTAAGTAGGTGACTAACTTAAACAGTGCCACAATAACGTAACTGTAATAGTTAAGTTAAAATTCAGAGTGCGTTGTTGCACCTGAGGACTGAGATGGAATATTTGATTCTAAGTAAAAAAGGTCGCTCACCATGAGCATATAGCAATATCACACTAGTATTTCGTTTACGTCTGTATAATGTGCTAGTGTTGTCCTTCTCTGGTCAAGTTAAATCATTCGTGCTGCAGCGTGGTTCTACAATACAAAAATATCACGTATTGCACACTTACATAATACGAGTACAGATGTGATAGAGCCACACTGCAGCTATATTATAATTGTAGTACGAATAGATCGGTTCGACCGGAGAAGGATCACGCTCTGACAGACTGTTTCGTATGGTGAGTATAGAGATTCAGAGACACCTTTTACTCGAAACGAGCCATTCTCATGAGCGACAACGCATCTGCATTTTTGATTGTTAATTGGGGATAGATGTAGATGTCCACGGGCCACAGCAAATATAGATGTCTATGGATCAATTGCCATCAGGTGGACTGTGTGCTCATTTGTCAACCTTTTTTTATAAAAAATAAACACCCAGGAACAAAAATCCAGTTCAACGCTGAAGAGGATAGCGAATGAAAAACATTTTGATTTATTTCTTAAACGTATTCGTTGCAAAAATTTCTCATTTAACTTATGCAAACAAAAATTTAATTAAAACTTTGAAGCTTGGAAGCATATTTTGTACTATATGCAATTTTAAAATAATACAAGCACGTTAACATTTTTTTTTGTTTATTTTATGGCCATTTCACCAATTATTTAGTTTCTATTGCTTATTTTACAAGCTTGTTATAAATTTGCATTCTTCATATTTTTGGTGATTCCAAATTGTAATCAGTTTCGAAGCACTTGCTGAGATCCGATTAAGATGAAACGTATACTTTTGTAATTTCAATTAAAATCCAATAATTCAGCCTAGTAAAGCAGATACAAATTATTACATTCTTTTCTATTCTGTTCTGTTTTGTCCTCTTCTATCGCGCCCTATCCTGTCATATCCTGTCCAGTCTTATGCTATCCCATCCTATCCTATGCTATTATATTCTATTCTTAGCTTGTTATATTCTTTGGTCTACTCAAAAAGAAAAAAGTAATTTCCACATATCAGCTTCTTTCATACACTACATCTTAAAACCGACTTTAGAAACGAGCATTCCACCTGATGGTAAGTGGATGCTATGGCCGACAGACATCCACATTTGTCCTCAATAAGAATCAAAATGCAGATGCGTTGTCACGCCTGAGAGCTCCTGAAGACTACACTCACCATAGGAAGCTACTATTTTACGATAGAATCCTGTGAGAGCTTGGTCCTACCATGGTCGAGCCGACCAGTTCATGCTACAACCACATTAATTTAGGTATTATGAAAGATTAATGTTATTTAATTGTTAATAAATTGTGTAAATTTTACTTATGAATAAAACAAATATTATTTCATGGCAAAGTAAAAATGTTATAAATAAATAAAATTATCTGCAATCAGAAACGCTTATGAATTTTATGTATAGATACAGGCTGTCCCAGAAATCTACCTCAAGCTGGAAACGGGAAATAGGCCGAGCCGTGACAGTTATTAGAAAAATATAAAAAAAATTGTTCATGTACTTTCAAATTATAAGAATTCGAAAATAAATCTCAAAAACTAACATCCTGTGATGAGCTTACAAGTTATATGGCTACAAATATTAACTTTTAGTCAGTTTTTTTTTCTGTGTTATATTTACGAATAACCCTTCTGTAAATTAATTCAATGAATGAGTACAAATACGAGCATACATATTAAGTTAGATAATTCATTGTACAAAGTTAGCTCAAATCGGTCTATGAATGTACAATTAACCCCAAAAACGGCCGGTTCACGACGCTGTGGGTGGATCTAAATCATTAGCCAGAAAAACTAATTCCCGTTAATGGATCCTTGAAAGTTATGCCCTTTGAAAGCTTACCCTCTGTTAATTTAAACAAAGGGAAAAACCGATAATGTGTACTTAAACTTACTAATTATATAATTATTGTATTCGAATATAAAATATATACTGGATCAGCCTCGATGTATAGTCCCATTAAATAAAAAATCGAATCATTAGAATTTTACTTTAATTAAATCTTTCATGTAAGAAAAGAGCTGGTAGGTTTTCACGACAGAGTTCTTTGAACGATGTCATCCGAAAGGCTCTTGTCTCTTTAAATGTTCCCTCGGTTTTAGAGCCTTGTGAAATATTTAGAGACGATGGCAGGAGACCCGAGGGTATGACATTGGTCCCTTGGGAAAGAGGTAAAGCCCTAGTGCGGGATGCTACTTGCGTAGAAACTCTGGTGGCCTCTCATCTCAGTGATACCTCGTTTAGAGCCGGGCAGCATCAGAGGCAGCTGAACTCAGTAAGTGGCGCAAATATAAGTCTCTGCGAGATTACTACATATTTGTGACATTTGCTGTAAAGACTATCGGTCCGTGGGGTCCACGTGCGGTGAAGTTCCTAAAGGAAATCCATCCACGGATGGTCGTTGCTGCTGGTGATAAGAGGGCTGGTTCTTTTCTCGCTCAAAGGCTAAGTATAGCCATTCAGCGGGGAAACGCAGCCAGCGTTCTTGGCACGATACCGCGGGGAGTAGGACTATATGATAATTAAGTTTCTAGTTTTAGTTTTTGTTATCATTATAGTTTTTAATATTGTATATAATAAAATATAAGGTATATATTTATCATCATTATAATTTAATGTATTAAAAGTAAAAGCTGACTTCAAAGTACAAAAAAAAGATAAAAAAAAATTCTCATTCCGAAAATGGTGCTAAGACATATTGAAGAATGAAAGCCCTTTTAGAAAAGGGAATTATTTTATTCTTTTGAGTTCTATGAAATTGGCTTGTCCTTATTATTGAAAGTAATTGCTTTTTATACTTTGGAGTGGATTAAGGAATATCACCATCTCAATGTCATCTAAATAGTATCATTAAACATTTAGAACCGAAATTTTTCTTCAAATTATATGTAAGCACTCGAAGTAAATATATATTTTCAGTTGATAATTGATGGAGATATCGCGTAACGTCTATGTTCAGCAGTGGACTTGTGATGGTCTGTAATAATGATAATCGTGTAACGTACAGACCAAAAAACGTGTGCAGTTCACACGTGGTAGAAGAGAAAAAAGCAGAAAACTAAACTTTGAGAGAATGAGACGAATTCAGAGCTTCATTGTCAGGAGTATAATTGTAGGGTTTATTTTATAATAATACTTTACCAAGGTTACCATTACATATTACACAAACTCCAAGTATTTCATTTCATAATCATATGTACTTAAATATTTTCTAATCAACAAATTTCGTCCACAGATCATGCAACACTGTATACTGCATTATATCTCTTTCTCACGCAGGCTAAATTCTATAGATGTATGTTTGTCTCTTTTTAGTGTCGCTTTTTCTTTACATCCAGTTTCAAATCACAGTTATTCTAAGCAAATTTTTACTTCAAAAACATACAGTCGAATTGTAAGCCTCCTTTCTAAAAACTTTCTTTTTTGAATAAATATTAAAAGTGAACATTTCCGGATAAAGTTCTAAAACATTGCTATCTCGCTTCACTATCGCATCCAACTTTAACTCATCGCGTTCGCTGGAACTTTGCGTAAAAACTTTGTTTCCCTGTACAAATCACCTGTTTGATATACTAATGTACTACTTGTCCAACTTCTTAGATAAAAATAAAATGCCATCAGAAACATAATTTGTAAAAAAAAAACAAAGTCTCGCAATTCAGTTCCTTTACCGTAAAAAGTTGTGAGATCCATGTAATACCAAGTCGGTTAATTTATTCATTCCCTACTAATTACGAAAAAAGCAAATTACGTAATATCTTGAGACAGAAGGACCCTTATCCTTCTGTCTCAAGATATTACGTAATTAGCTAACCTAACCACATCTTATAATGAGCATATCAATATTAAAAATCTTCTATTTTTTAAATAAATAAGTCAATCACTTGGCCATTATAAGAAAACAATATATCTCATATGTAATACATATTATATTAAATTAGATTATAAACTCCAACATGAGGTATCTTGGACTCATTATTGATAGCCGCTTGAGCTTCCGCGAGCACTTCAAGCGCTTGGCCGCTCGGCTAATGAAAGCGGCAGCTGCCTTAAAGCGACTGCTACCCAATGTCGGAGGTCCCGATGCTAACTGCCACCGCCTCTACTTCGGTGTAGTTCGGTCCATGGCTTTGTATGGGGCCCCCATATGTGTAGAGGCTCTGACGGGATAAAACGGTCACCTTCCTGAGAAAGCCCCAGAGTGCGATGGCCTTCGGTATCATGCGAGGGTACCGGACGATCTCCTATGAGGCGGCATGTGTTTTATCGGGGCCCCAACCTGGGATATGGAGGCAGAGTTCCTTGCATCTCTGTACGATTGGCGCTCGGAACTTCGACATCGAGGGTATCGTCCTTCTTCCGGAGAGTGGCAATCGCGGAAGTAGAAAAGTGGAAAGAGCATCTAGCTTACCCGAAGGCAGGAAGCAGGAGTCTTCCTGCCTTCGGGTAAGCTAGATGCCGGGTAGGAGACTGTCGAGGCTGTTCTTTCGGTCTTGCCAGACTGGTTGAACAGGCGGCACGGGTCACTGACCTTCCGGCTGGTACAAGTGCTTTCCGGGCATGGGTGCTTTGGTAAGTATTTTTGCCGTATAGCCAGAAGAGAGCCGATAACTGAGTGTCATCACTGTGGTAGCGGCGAGGACACGGCGCAGCATTTTGCGTCCTTGAGGACTGCCCAGCGTGGGCTGAGTTGCGTCGTGACCTCGTGGATGTAGTGGGGGATGACCTCTCGCTCCCAGCTTTAATTACAGCTATGGTTGGATGCGAAAGGGCGTGGAGTGCCGGCGTAACCTGCTGCGAACAAGTGACATTGCTGAAGGAGGCTGCATATATGGAGAGAGAAAGGATGACAGATACCCCAATCCACAGCCGAAGAGTTGGGCGCCGGAGGAGAGCATGTCAAACTCTCCTACACCCACCATAATTGAGGCTTAGGTGATGGACACAAGGACTGTCCATCACCTAAGCCTCAATTATAGGGACAATTATTACAGGGATACAGAAGTGGCGCGCACGGTGTGTTTCCCGTGCGCCCTTAAATGAAGAATGAGTGGAGAACTCCAGCTCCGCTACGTCATCGAGATAGACCCTGTAAGGGCTAACGCCGTGGGGTCTGCGGTAGTGTGCGAAAGCGTTCCCGTAGCACCGACTAAGGGCGAAGAAATGAACTCCGTGGGGTTTAGCCGGTAGGATTCCGGCATAAACTGTCTGTCGCCTCCGCGACAGGCCGGCATCCATGAGGATTTCACCACGTATAATAAAAAAGGGGTTACAACCCATCTGGATTTTGATTCTTAATCGAAGAAAAATGTAGATGTCTATGGGCTGTAGCCTAGCATTCGCTGACTATCAGGTGTATTGTGTGCTCGTTTTTCACTCTTATTCTATATAGAAAAATGTCTGTCTGGCTTCAAAAGAGGAGGAGGTTTACGATTCGACGGTATTTTTTTTGTATGTATTTTACGCGACATATTTGTTAATTGTGGACCGATATTAATGATTCCTTATTACGAGTAAATAGAATATACCACGGGGGTGGTCTCATATAAATTTGGAAAAAATTTACCCCTGAGGATGACAAAATAATGCATAATAAAGTTTTATAATGTAGCTAATAAAACGACATTAAAATTGCGATATTCCCAAGTCCACTCAAAAGGGTAAAGAATAACTTAAAAATAAAATAAAACGCAACTTCTAATATCCCCAAGCCCCCATAATCCCTGACTTCAAAATAATTTCATATTCTGAGTTTGGAACTTTAATTCTTTTAAACAATATATTTTAGCATCGACTTCAGAACATAAGAATATTTTACTCTTTTTAGTCAATATGAAGTTAGATTTTACATTTTATTAAATTAATTTTTTTATCACGATTTTTTTAAATTTTCTACTGCACCATGCACATCCGCATTATACTTCAATACTATTAACATTTATGAGCTTAAAAAATAGACGGCAAATATTTAGAAGTGTGATTGACTTTTGTATTTAATTATATTTTAAAACTATAATAAAATTATTAGACTTTAAGTTTCTTAAACAACACACATTGATCATATTAAATTGTGATGATTCTAGTGAAAATACATATTTATGAAACACTTTCATGAAATGATTGTATTGTCATTGATTCTTAATGTTCCTGCAAACAATCTGATTTTTTTTTTACTATTATAACCCAGTACTTGACTACTATCCCACGTGATGATAAGTGAGGGAAATTAACATAAAAGGTATGTTTTTTTCCATTCCTTACAGCCAATCAAAAGTCCACTGCTGAGCATAATATGGTCTCCCCATAGATTAGCTCAAAGGATGGATATTTGCCAAGGTTGTTTCGCTTGGTAGGCGGGTTGGTAACCGCAATATTTTTTTTGGATTGTTTCTCCCTGTTGCTTCTTACGACACCAACAAGGGTACGTGGATGATACATAGGAATCACAAAAAATGTTCAGATGCATATCATTTGTGTGAAATGAGTAGAGTTAAACATATATTATATAAACAATGAATAATTAATTTAGCTACACCATTCGAATTAAATTTCGAGTTAAAAGAAATAGACTATTGAGCTAAAATACCTTTATTTTCTTTAGCTGCACTTGTATCAGAATCACAGCATAAACAAACGCAAAACATATAAGTGGGACTGAACTAAGCCGATTTCTGTCACTGTTAACTGCACTCAACCCTTATCTGGAACGTTAATATCCGTTGGAAACCTACAACAGTTAGTTGAAGCACCAGTCTTGCTCGGTTTACTTGTTTTTAAGTTACTTAGTTAAGTTAATGCTAAATGCAATATGTTACAGTTTGAAGAGAAACGAGAAGAAATGTTTAAATAAAACTAATTTTACGGATTTTATCGCGTATATTAACTTATTTTATATTCCCGACGTTTCGAACACTTTTCAGCATCCATGGTCACGGAGATGTGACATTGGGACGTCATACACCTCAGTCCCCCTCGTGACAGTGGGTGCTGTAAAGTGCTCGAAACGTCTGGAATTTAAAAGAAGTTAATATATGCCATAAAATTCGTAAAATTAGTTTAATTTAAATGTGTAGTGTTCGCGTAAATATACGAAATCATTATGAGAAGAAATGTTATTAAAATTTAATTTATAATTTGTAATATACGTGTTAGAGCCAAGATGCAGCTTTGTTATAGTTGTAGCATGAATTTTGATTTCATATCCGCCGCGATGGATATGGTCAACCAGGACCTAGTGCATATATAGAGCTTGTCTGACAGGTTTGGTTTAACTGCTAATCCATCTAAGTGTCACGAAGTAATAGCCATCGCACAATTAAAAAGTAGACTCTACAGCTCTACGTGCGATTATTTTCAACGGTTCTGGTTTTGGAATTATGTTCTTCTATATAGGATCTTGGCTTAAACATTGACTTCACTTTGAGCTGGCATGCCCAAGCAACAAATTTTGGCCAGAAATTCACCTAGCTTGCGAGCTCTTTACCGCCTGAAAAACTTTATTCCATCCGGGACCAAAGCATTAATAGTGCAATCCTTAATTCTTCCCCTGATTGATTACGGTGATGTGTGTTATTTTGACCTGAATGCAGACCTTCTTGACAAATATAATCGTCTTCTTCCTTTTCCTTCGATTTATTTTTAATCTTCGTAAGTATAATCATGTTTCTACTTATCGTTCTCAACTTAAGTGGCTTCCCATTCATCAGCGACGAAGTGTGCGCGCACTCACAACCCTATACTCCATTCTGATGTCTCCTCCTCCTCCCTATTACTTAACTTCTGATTTTCAGTACGTTTGCTCTAGCCATGACAGAAACCTGCGTTCTTCGAACAACCTTTTACTAAAGTGTCCTTCTCATAAATCTGGCTTCCTACTTTCTTCCTTCACTGTACAGTCCGTTCTCCTCCGGAACGCACTCCCTCTTGAAATTAGAACGGCTAATAATCGTTATGAATTCAAGAAGAAAGTTCGCGAACGTTACTTAAATAAACTGGCAGAATAATCTCATTAGTAGTATTTATTTATGTATTTATAAAAATATATAATCATATAATGTATGTTATTTATTATTTTATGTACATAACTTATATATAATACTATGCATGTACTAAATAATTTTGGATATGTAAGTTTATGTATGGGTATTGTTACGGCCCCTTTAGTTGACCCGACAAAGGTCGACTGGGCTAGGGCCCATCAGTAGCTCAATCGACGGGCAACCAGAGGGTTCGTGCCCAAATGGCCTATGGATAAAATTAACTAAGGGCTGATAAGCAAGCACAAACTTACCGGGTACCGGAGGTAGTGTTGACCACAGCGCAGTCAGGTGGTAAGTAAGGTGTATGTAAGTAGTGTGTGAAAGTGTGTAGATGTAACCAGACTTCACTTATCTAATCCGAGAGCAGATCCACAGGCGCTGCTTTTCTCCACAATGTGCGATCCCTCCAGTGGACATTCAACAATATAGACCTTATGCTTTTATTTCACTATATTAGTTTATCAAGTTTATTGTACATTTAATTAACTTCAAATTTAACTAAATCAACGTTAATCGAACTTAAACAAGTGACACACGGCACAACTTAAGAACGGTCGGTCCAAGTTCAATGTTCCATGTTCACTTAGCACAAAGTTTTAGCGTTACGCCCGACAAGCAAAATTTTCTTCGTACGATATTAAAATGCCAAACAAGCCACTGGTCTACTCAAATTCATAGCAATCAAAGTTAAGTTAATCAATCAAAACTCAAGAAGAGCCTCGTTTTCACGTAAAACTTCCAAAATAAGACAACAACAAGTCAAGATAGTTAACAGTGGTAGAGCCAGGCGGCAGCTTTTGCTGTCGCACGGATGAGCCGGCTCGAACCCGGGTGGGACCACGACCTCACAGAATACCAGCGTGAAGTAGAGGTTTACCTCTACGTTTCGCTTGGTGAGTGCAGGTGGCCGGAGGCCCTTTTTACTGGAAATGAGTCATTTCATCCTAGTCCTCACGGGTGAAAACGCATCTGCATTTTGATTTGTAATAGAGGATAGATGTAGATGTCTATGGGCCGCAGAAACAACTTACCTTCAGGTGAACTGTGTGCTCGTTTTTCACCCTTATCCTATAAAAAAAACACAATAAGAGGCAGTCGTCACGCGACCAAACTATACGAGAGTAACTTCTAGACCGTCTTATCGACGCCGCGGACGTGCACAATTAATCTTGCCCACACGTCGAGCGACCGAGTGGTGAGCCGAGAGACCCGCTCGCGGGAGAGGGGGCCGGAGGTGACCTTTCCATCGGATGGACGCGCCAAGGCAAGCGTGTTGAATGCAAATTTTAATAGTTAAGATTGGGCCTAAACAGGTATATATGTGTATTATTTGTTTTATATTTACATACTTTCATTTATAATCATGTCTTTTAGCGTTTTACACACCTACTTGATATTTTTAACTCTGCATCACCTAAAGGTAGACTAGTAGAAAATGCCTGAGGCATTAAGTTCGCCTATATATCATGTTGTATGAGTTTTAAATAAGTAATTAAATAAAAGTCGATTTATTCTTAGTTTAACACGTTAATTCTAAAAATTGCCGACTAGCGCAGCCTTAAGGCGAGTGCTTTTCTCCCTGAACTACCATGGTATTTATACAAAGTTTATTTGTATTTATTTTCTATGCGATGATCTTGAAAGAAGTCACGGGCCATTAACTTACACCATTTATCTTCTATAAAAGGGTCTTCGAAAAAGAAGCCAGGAATATAAATAGGCGACTAATAACGGAAGACAATTAAATAGGCAGTTAGTTTGGTTTTTGGGAACAAAATTTATGTTACAAAAAAAATCAATAATATTCTTTTATTTATTTAAAGGGTGGACTTAATATTTATTAGCATTTCCTCTCAATCAAATTTGGGCGTAGTGAGATAATTAGATAGGTACATTAAGATTATTTTTATTAAATAAGGGTCACAAACAAGCACCCAGTCCACTTGATGGTAAGTGAATGCAGTGGCGCATAGTCACCTATATTTGTCCTCGACAATGAATCAAAATGAAAATACGTCGTTACTCCTGTGAACTAAAATAGAATATCTCATTACGAGTGAAGAGGTTTCCTGCAAATATAATATGTAAATAACGTAAGAATATCTACTCGGAATATATAAAAAGGGTGATCGCTAACAAGCTATTTCTAATTTTTTTTTATGTTGTTAATTTCGCAACATAGATTATAGGCTGTTATTTTTTGCTCTGAAAATAAGTCAGATTTTTCGGAACCAGTGATAGATTAAACAAAAGAGTGACTTTCAATAAGTATTATCTTTATATATAAAAATTACGTGTCTAAACTACTAAACTGATTGCAATGAAATTTTGCACACTGTGTGCAGTTTGGACTAACTTGAGAGATAGGATAGTTTTTATCCCTATAAGTGACCCTTAATATTTTTATTACGAATTTAAGAATTTTTATTTGAAGACACAGGGTCCTCAAACAGGGCAGAATAGCGTCTGCCTGGTCAGCTAGTTTATTATATATATATATTAAATAAAAAGTTTGTGTTTCTTATAAATGATAGGGTCTAAGAACTTGTTAAACAATTCATTTCGCGATTTCCAAAACTATTTCTGCATTTTTACAACGAGCAAAGCCAATCCCACGAGTAGTAATTAATTCGAAATTACTTTTAATAACATTTTCTAACCTTTAACTGTGGACATGGGGTCTAACGGACCTTTCTCACTTGCTGATTTCTTAGAATAACATATTTACCCCCACCCCCCTAGCTAGATCTCGTAGCTTCCAAGGTTGTATCGTGCCATAAACGTTAGTGACACGAATTTAAAGTTGAGACGGGGCCTTAAGGATTAATAATATAAAATTTATTCGATTTTAAGAAAAAATATAATTACGTTGGTTTTTAAAATAATTAATTTGTTAATAGAACTTTTAGTGATCTCAGTTCTAATTAAGACTGAAAAGTGCCTTTTTTATTTCTTTGTAATAATTTGTATTTTTTTTTTGTACTAAACGATTCTCATTTATATTTAAAAACCTTATTATTTACAATCCCAGCGTCCATTCTAAAGTCTTTTTCATTCATTTATTTGCAAAATTAATATCGAATGACCCTAAACAATGTAGGAGTCTGTCAGACCCCATGTCCATGCCTAGTGTTACAAAAAATAAGTGTCATAGTTAAAGGTTAATATTATTATAGTCCATTTTCTAAAGCTACAGTCCGTATCCCTCGCACAGACACAGACCTCCTCTTATATTTGAAAGAGTTTTAGGACAAGTAAGTGTCCACCATTGCATGTAGGACTTCACATATTTTAGGAATATATTTTTTTAAGTTTTCAGACATGCAGGCTACCACGCGATGTTTTCCTTCACCGCCGAGCATGTAGTAAACTAGCACTTAAAATTGCAAGCCCTGAGCTACCCTGGTCCTCTATTTTATAAGTCCATGTTAATTTATATTATGTTTTGGTTTTAAATAGTAGTATAGTGATGTTGTGTGTCGTAACTGTCGTATGTGTACTGACTAGGTAGTAGGAAAAATTTTGCCTAGGAGTCAGTCTGGGTAGTTAGTAGGACTCCTTTTTCGGAAGCGGGTTGGAAACCTCAGTTTTTTATTTAAGTCGTTATTAAGAAGGCGCTGCTGCCCATCTTCTGATTTGTTTCCCTCTGTCACCTCTTCCGACACCCACGGTATGATATGGGGTAGGATATTCTTACATCGCCACTACACTGACTGACACTGGCTTAGGCTAGTCGCTGTGTCTGTATTTCGGTCTGTGGGACATTATTATCATACATAACCTTGAGGCAAGGAAACAACCAGCCAGCTGATATCCGTTTATTTTCGATCATCGAATTTTACTCCTCGGCGAAATAGAGCGATAGAACCTCTTAAGACGCCGTAACATGGTTGAATGCTTATTGTGAATTTCTACAATAGAACGTCCCATTATTTAAACTCTAACAAATTTCACCAACTATATGGAAAGAATATGTATTTTTTGTTTCAAGCCATTTTTTTTCACGATCAAGCCCTGTGATAAAAAAAACAGGTAGATTTCCATCCACAATATTAACACTTCGGCTTTAATATCCGGAGTACCGCAATAAGTGCTTATAACATGGGTCGCTACAAAAATAAATTGTGTAAAACCACCAAAGTAACTTGAGACCTGCGCGAAATCCGCCCTCCCCTCCCCACATCCGCGCTGCTTCCGCTCGCGTCGTCGACGCGTCAGCACTGTCAACAAATTCAAAATCGATCCCACGCGATTAGTTTTGATACAATTTGTGTACGTTGTACGTTGGTAATTACAGTGACCGTAAATAATTTGGACTATTTATTACCTTTTTTAATGTAAAATATAAATAGTGTCGATAAAATACTATAGATACTAGACAGTATTCCATAAACTACTTTTTGAAGTTATTAGGTGCGCTTACGTCCTCCGAGCGAAGTCTCAAGAAAATAATTAATAGAATCAGGCGTTACTTTGCGGAAATCCATTATATAAAAGCTTTTAGAAAAAATTACTTCGCAAATATTCGCGTTGTAAAAGAAAATGATGTGTCTTACCTAGTATGAAGAGCACCTCCCGCCCTCCCTTAATTGCTTGCACTATCCCCGTCACCACTAATCCCAACACCGCTACTCCCAACACAACTACACTAGGCAAGACACACCACTGACGATAATACGACACGTGTTTCGCCTCTACACGAGGCATCCTCAGGTGATATAGACTCTACGGTGGCTAACCGCACTCGCTCGCACCAGCTCGCCGCTCACTTAGCGGTAAGTCTAATCCTTATTAATTTATAGTATAAATAATAATAATACACGAAAAATAAAATAAAATAATATACAATTACATGTTGAAATAATTTTTAAACGTCATTTTTTCCAAATCTTGTGCCATTTCGAATTGAAGTTCCTCTGGCCGGAGGAGAAACGGAAAATAAACTCAAAATCAATTCTCAATTTACGAAGGTTAAAAATACTCTAAAAGTCCCGCTGTGTTTCTCGCTAGTCCTTCCCAGGACAAAGGTTATTTTCGAACCATCGTTAAAAATAAAAAAATGACTTTCAATAAAAATATTTACAATCTACAAAAATTACTCCATTCTATTTTAAAAAGCACAAAATTATTCTTGTCTATTTTAAAAAGCAAAGTATATGACAAATGAAAAATGATAGAACCATCGATAGTTACTCCCGAGACTAAGATGATTGTCTCGTCGTTATCAGTTCAACAGTGGTAGAGCCACGCCGCAGCTTTTGATGTCGCACGGATAAGCCGGCTCGAAACGGGGTGCTACCACGACGATGGTATCAGTTCAACAGTTTTTGATCGCGTGTTCTGTCTGTATGAACGCATATCACATAAAAACCAGTGAACAGATTTGGATACGACTTTCACTATAGTGTTAAGTGGAGGTCGAACCGTAAAAATAAACATATATATCATTAGGCTCTCCATTATAGGAGCTGGGCAATAGGCCTAAATATCTGGACACATGATGCATATATATCTAGAAAAATTAAGGTACGACTTTCAACACAAAAGCCGTGGCAACTAAAAGTGGAAACGCACCGGCGAATCCCCTGGTATTGTAGTTGCTTGTGGCAGGCGGTAGACATTTTCCATCAGTTGAGCCGCATGCTCGTTTGCTATAAAAAAGCCCTTGCCCTCTCTTCTGTAAAAAAAGGATTAATCATATTAGTCCCACAGTTAAAGTTTTAAAAAAAGGAAAGTTAAAATGAGTTCTGTTTGACAATCGTAAGCGCTCAGCAAATTGGTTGGATTCTAGTTCAGCACTAAAACAATTCCTAAACGAAAACTTAGCACTAGAAATGTGATTTTTACTATTTGGTAGTCTAACGTCGGTGTGATTGATCACAGCTTCTTACAAATGGGATGAGCATTATTGCAGATGTGTACCGTGAAGAACTAAACACAATGATAGAGAAGCTCGCACCTCTCCAACCAGCTTTGGTCAATCTCTCGTTCCCGTTGCTCCTGCACGACAACACGCGACCTCATACTGCACAAAAGGTTGTTTCTAAGTTACAAGAGCTGGGGTTGGAAGCTCTCCGTCATTCGCAGTACTCACCAGACCTTGCACCTACAGACTATAGATGTCCTACTGCAAGCATCTTACTACCAGTCATAGATCTCCACTTTTTAGTTTCTGAGAAAGTTTTAGGAAAGGAAAGTGTCCGCCAAGCTGTTCCAATACGCTTTGGTAAATTCGAAAGTTTCCGAATTTTTTTAGATTTTCTTACGGTATTTGCCTTCACCGCCTAGCACGTAGCAAATCAGCACAATTACGTCCTATTAAAGACCATTACTGAATATAGGCCTCTCCTATAGTATGCCTCATAGGGGGAATGTTGGCCATATTTACCACGCTTGGCAAACGGGTTTCAGCAACCAATGTTTCTTTATTTTTAGTCGTTATTAGGAAGACGCTGAGTCAAATCTCCTGATTTGTTTCTCTCTGTCGCTTCTTTTGACTACCACGGGATGATATAGATTAGTGGATATTTTTACACCGTCATTACACGGTAAATCTTATTTCAGCTGTGGTCTAGTATTTTAGGCTCTGACTTAATTCACTTTTTCTTTATTTTATTTAATGTTACCAACACACGAGGACAAACATCTAGACCCGGAACAATTATTTGTAGGCCATACAAATATTTGTTTCGTGCGGGATTCGAATGATCCGCAGTCAATGATAGCACGAAGAACGACTAAGTACATATCGCCGACCATCGCTCTCTGTCGCACTCATTACAACTCGTAGCACATTTGTCTCTTGTCCACGCAAGATTTATTTAAATGCAAGCTGTTCCCCGCGACTACTCTCGCGTGTAATTTCGGGTTTTATTTTTTTGCACGGAACCCTAAAAATATTTCTAAAATAAAATTAGCCTAAGTTACTCCTTGGATATTGAATTGGATAGGTTTCGTACTCTAGTTCTGTACTCGGATAGCCATCGTAGCTCTGCTGTACAAGCACTTCAGCACTTTGATATACCGACAGTCAACTTGGCACCGCTAAAGGGACTGCAGCACCGCCAGACATAGTGGCAAATTGTACTGCTCTAACTTCTGTACAATTTGCCGAAGGGTATGTATGTGTTCTATGGTGCTAAAGCCTTTTCGGAAACCGGCTTGTTTGGGAGGCTGGAAGTCGTCAAGTCTGCGCGCGAGACGATTCGTAATGACTCTCGTAAACAGCACGTAAACGCGGCTCAGAAGGGAAATCGGTCTGTAGTTCTTCAAGAGAGCGTTGTCGCTTTTCTTGAAGAACAAGGCCACCGCACATCTGCTCCACGCCTCCGGTGTAATGCCACCATGGAGGACGGAATTAAAGAGCTTCTGAAGGACTTCAAGTACCGGTTTTCCACCCGCTTTCAGAAGCTCCGCTGTAATTCCATCCTCTCCTGGGGTCTTGCCGTTTTTAAGGTGCTGGAGAGCCATTCTAATCTCGCTCAGACTGACGTCCGGAATATCATCGGAATAATGTCGGATAAGACTCGCTTTTGGATCGTTACTCACATTTGCGTGCGGCTCCAACGATGACGTGTACAACTGCCCATAGAACCTCTCAATCTCACTCAAAATCTCAGGTGCCCCGGAAACGATGCTGCTACATTCGGTCTTCAGCTTTAAAAGTTGGCTCTTTCTGGCAGACAGATCTCTGGCAAAGACTTTGGAGCCTTGGTTCCGCTCGATCGCTTCTTCAATACGAGCTGTATTGAAGTTGCGTAAGTCCCGCCGCATGCACTTGGAGATCTGTCTGTTCAGTTGCCTGTATGCTGTCAAATCTATTGAAGAATGTAGCTTCATCTCCCGTCCAACAGCCATGAGATTAGGAGTGTGATCGGAGAGTTTTTGTGTTCTTCTGCGGCGGATCTTGCAGAACTTAGCTCCGACCGCATGGACAGTTTCCACGAGCTTGTCATTCAAATCGTCCACTTCATTGCAGTCTTCTAGGCACTGAAAACGGTTTTGTAAATCGAGCTGAAAGGTTTCGGGACTTTGTATTAGAGCACGAGGGGGACGGAGCGTTGACTTCATTAGACGAGACCTCCCCAACTTAACTTTTAGGTTCAGTGTGCCTCTAACCATTCGGTGATCGCTGCCAGTTTTCACCCTCGCGATCACTGAGACATCACTGAACAGTTGTCGTCTGGTCGTCATAATGAAGTCAATCTCATTTTTTGTGGAACCGTCGGGGCTCGACCAGTCCAACTTCCTGTGGGGCCGCTTCTGGAAGAAAGAGTTCATCATAAAGAGTCTCTCTTCCTCCATGAAGTCGGCCAGCTGCTGGCCCCTTGGGTTCCGTTGCCCTATTCCAAATTTCCCTACTTTCAGCTCACTATTCCCTCTTGTGCCTAGTTTTGCATTGAAGTCTCCTATTAACACCGTATATTGGGTTTTGGAGGAATGTATGCCGCTAGAGATATCCCCGAAAAGACAGGGTGACGTCATATCCCCGAAACTCTTCACCGCTGCATTGGAAGACGTTTTCAAGCTTCTGTACTGGAAAGGATACGGTATCAACATCAATGGCGAGTACATCACTCATCTTTGATTTGCCGACGATATAGTCCTTATGGCAGAATCGCTGGAGGACCTAAGCACAATGCTCAATGACCTCAATAGTGCTTCCCAACGGATAGGTCTTAAGATGAACATGGACAAAACAAAGATCATGTTTAATGTCCATGTCACACCTATGCCGGTAGTTGTTGGGAGCACTAAGCTCGAAGTTGTTGACGAGTATGTTTACCTGGGACAAATAGTCCGACTAAGTAAGTTCAACTTCGACCGAGAGGTCAGTCGACGGATTCAACTCGGTTGGGCAGCGTTCGGGAAATTACGACACATCTTCTCGTCAGGTATACCTCAAAACTTGAATACGAGACTGTACAACCAGTGCGTGTTGCCAGTGATGACATACGGAACTGAGACGTGGTCCTTAACTGCTGGCCAGATGAGGAAGCTCAAGGTCGCTCAGCGAGCTATGGAGAGGGCTATGCTTGGAGTTTCTCTGTGTGATAAACTCAGAAATGAGGATATCCGCAGTAGAACCAGAGTGACCGACATATCCCAACGGATTAGTAAGCTGAAGTGGCAATGGGCCGGCCATATAGCTCAAAGAACCGACAACCGATGGGGAAAAAAGGTTCTCGAGTGGCAGCCTCGTACTGGCAGGCGAAGTGTTGTGCGTCCCCCCACTACATGGAGTGACGACCTGGTGAGATGTGCAGGAAGTCGATGGATGCAGGTGGCTCAGGACCGTGCTTTGTGGCATTCCTTGGGGGAGGCCTATATTCAGCAGTGGATTTGTGAAGGGCTGTAATGATGATGATGATGATGATGAAGTTACTCCTTATAACATACAAACAAACAGATAGACAGACAAAAATTTTAAAATTGTGTTTTTGTTATAAATATCGTATATAATTTCATATGCGTTTAGTAAAAATTAGTTATTTTTTGACATAACACACAGACACTTCAATTTCATGTATTTGTATATATTTTTAAATTATTAACCCACGGAGAAACGGTGTCCATTTTGAGAATTCTTCACTATATATATATATATATATATATATATATATATATATATATATATATATATATATATATATATATATATATATCTGCTTATTGAGGTACTGATACTTTTCAACAAAGTTTCATGATCCATGAAACACTTCATGAAAAATGCGTCATGAGCTCTCGCACCATATATTTTTCTAAAACATTAATGGAACGTTCATTAATTTGATTCCAATTTTCTAAGAACTCACTTACAAATTTATGCTATCGAGGTCTGTCAGTCAACTGAACTTTGTTTAACGTCCAGGCCAGAGCGTTTGATTAGTTTTCACCCTTAAATCTCTGAAGTTCAGTCGAACTTAAGTGTATTTGATTATGTGGTCGATGAATTGATTGTTTAAAGTTTTCGGTATTCTAGAGTTTCATATTTAAAAATATAAAATGTTTTAAAAAGGTAAATGATGTTTCTTATTTATGTAAACTAAATGAAAAATAGGTCCACCTGATAGTAAGTGGATGCTCTATGTCACAGCATTATCAGCAGACCACAGTCTAAAATACCTTTGTCTGTCCTCGATTTGGTATCAAAATGCAGTTGTGCAGGCAGTCACCCCTGGTGACTAAGATGGAATACATCGTTACCTGTGGAAATGGTTTCCGGTTCTATTCATTATGTATTTTGATATTACGCTGACATTTTTGGTAGAGTCGTTCTTACGGGTAGGAACGACATTCTCCCGTCGTTTTTTCCCGTCGGAGCCGACCCATTCGACATAATATAGTACTGTAGCGTGACTACCACGTAAGAAAATTAGTCTTTATTTACTAGTCTCGGGCACAATGTCAAGGTAAAGTCAGTTGCAATGTAGCCTAACCTTCGCTATTTATACAAGATACATTTCGAAGAGTCTGCGCAGGAATTGCATGACTAAATTATTCCCTCTTTCCTTCGTCATTGGACGATCAGACACTCCCCTGGTCTGCATCCTTACTGTGGTAATACCACGCATCGAACCAAACGACTTGCTACGTCGTTCATTATGCTTACAGCTGTAGTGTGTAGGTAAGTAGGCAAGAGAATTAAATTGATAAATTCTAAGAATACTGTAACTAAATACCATTTCTACTGAGAACTATATTTGAAACTTTATTCAATGTAACTTGAGATTTTATACATATAAAGATTATAATAAGATTTACCCTTGAAGATAATTCATAGAAAACCGTCACTCGAAACCGGCCTTCATACCAACGGGATCATAACATAATCATTCTTTGGTAGAATTAAGTATATAAGAACTGTAATATTTTCAATAAAAGTAGTCTAGTAGTCTTGTATCAACCGTCGTCACGAGTCATTCACTTACCCAAAACTTCCCACTTCGCAAGCAAAGTAGTGGACTAATTTGCCAGCATCTGTATTTTTATTAGATTACAATGTGGATTTCTTTTAGTCAAGAGAGAATAGGCTTTTTCATATTTTTTTTTTATATTTACGCAAAAACTAACACATCGACTATTTTTACGGATTATATCGCGTTTTCGTTTGATTCAAATCAAGACTTCAAGATACTGTAAGTTCATTATCCGTAGACCAGACAAAATTTAAATTGATATATTAAAGTTGGCCTCTGGACAATTTACCAAAATATTAGTTAAAAGTTTCGTATTTATAAAATTTATGATAATATGCTATATACTATTTATAACCCAAGCTAGTAGAACCAGTTACTCAACTCTACAGAGTCATTCTTGGGGAGATATAAACGCTTTTACAAGAAAAAAAGAAAAACAGAAAATATTTAAAGGACATTGCTCTCCGCCCATACATTGTTCGCCCTGGAACCAAGAGCATCGGAAAATTATGTATTTTATTGTTGATCATTAGTAAATTCCTATTTGATCTTATTTTTATAGCGGACTAGCTGCATAATAGATATATTTCAAAAAAAGTATCAGATTTTGAGGTTATAATCGAACCATGAATATTACGGTTTTTCATAGATCCGAGTGATTTTTAACAAACTGAAAAACGATGTCCTAAAACATTTAGCTATTTCTATTACCTATCTACATAATTAGGTATGCAATTTTTGTTCTAAAGCCTAAGTGTATGTAAGTGCAACGTATAAATGCATAGAATGTAGTTAACAAACCTGCTTTCTGAGCATTGGTTTTGAAATGAGAGATAATGTTTGTGTGTATTAATGTAAAAATAAGAATATATGTATATAATGGCTGTTAGCATTTAGATATTTTTTTTTATAAAATATTGTCATTAGCATATACGGTACGGTAAGATACCTAGTACCTAAATGTATAAGGATTTAGGCTGCCAGTCACGCCGCTAGATATGCCGTCGAACAGCGAGTGTATCAACCACGGTTTCAACCAAGTTTCAATAGCGCGCGCATGAACAGCTTGAATATTATAGACTACTATCTAGTACATTTGCAAGCGTGTGCGTCTGGACGGCGCTGTTCAAACGCATGACTATGAAACCAGCCCTACCGACTTAGTACCTAATTAGTTGTATGAGTTGTTTTTACACGTACATTAACTTATTATGTTTGAATTAGAAATAAAACACAGGTTAATTTCATGTTTATTGTTCTTTTTCTAAATTGGAAATAAGAATATTGTCTAAAACTGTGCACGGATGTCGATATTATTTTGATGTCTCGTAAAGCTCAAGTACCAAATAATGGTCATATGGGCGCAGCAACCGATGGTTCTGCGTACAACGATACAATTACAGCAATATTGCACGATTGCTTCTCTGTTCATCTTTAAACAATATTGTACCACCAGCAGAGCCGCTATTTACTCATAATACACATAATACTCTTTCCATTGCGTATGCGTAAGTCCGTTTATGAATGCTAGGTTATCGTTTGAGTGGTACACAGTTCCAAAAATCACAGCAAGGTAAGTCGTTCTTGAAAGCAATCAGAGTCCGTTAAAATAGCCAAGTCGTAATGTTCAATATATAGTCCAGAAAGTCACCACAACACCGATACAATTATGTACAAAGACAATTACAATTGCAAACGACGCTAACCAATGTAACTTTGACAGAATTAGAGATGACGGTACAAAGTAGGCATGTCCATTTGAAACCGTTTAATCGATTGTTTATAGTAACAGAATCGATTTTGCAGATCGATATAGATCTGAAGAATTCTTGTCCGATGTCGATACAGAAACCTCTCGAATCGGACTTATTCAGGAACTAGCTATATTTCAAACGATTCAAGAAATACTTTTGCATAGTTGGAACATCTGTTCCTTGTGACAGACAGAAAAATTGTTCTGTTCTGGGTTCGATCCCAGGGTCGGGCAAATTATTATTGGGTTTTTATAACTTGAAGTTCCCAGTAGTGGCACGGAGTCTGGATTTGTGTCCGGTGTTGGCAATACGCGCATCACCTATTACATGGGATGTATAACATAACAGTACTTACACACCTACTCCTTCTGGAAAATACTGGCGTAATGTTTAGTTTATTAATTTAATAATTTTTCTATACAGTTACTTGTATTTACGGTAAGTTATCGTCAATAATGTTCTGTGTCTATATTAGGCATGTTTGAAAATGTCGCGATTGATCAAAAATAGATCTGTTAATGCTTGATTTAATCGAGAATCGATTCTAGTATGTTCAATTTGCATCGATTTGGAGATCGTATTTTTTTCATGAGAGACATTTAGTGACATCAAAAATAGGAGCGCCAAATACGATACGACTTATGAATATTTCCTAAGATTTATTATAGCCGTACGTTACAAACAGTAAACCATCTATATAGTATATATCATCTTTTGTCATACGATAGTATTAATACCATAACACTGTCCTACTTTACTTATAATAACACGTACGTCTCTACTTCTTCCATACTTGTAACAATATTAATAATAATATCTGTATCTAGTCTGCAATATTGCTCTTTTAAAAAAAAAACATTTATAATTAATGCAGTAACGATAACAGTTTTTTTTTTAAATTAATTGTCGTAAACTCGTAAGTTATCGTTTAGTAAGACGTAAAATATACTCCTGTTTAAACGATCATTAGAAAATTCTGAATAATTATCTTTACGAATATTTTTCTTCAGCAATATTCTAATTACCTATTCAAAATCGAGTATGACATTCAATAGGTATAGTAGGTTTTTAAAATTATAATAATATAAATATTCTTTTATATAAGAAATGGTAATATAATATTTTTATTGTAGCTTCTTTTAGCAACTTTATTCGAAATAAATTAAAATGTAATTCAGATTAAAAAAGTATACAACGGTTCATTAAAAATTCAATAATCGATTACAATCGATTGGGCATCCCTAATCATTTTTCGACACCACATGTTTGGCGAAGATGGCGGCGATTAATGTTATTAGTAAAATATAATACTTTTTAATGTTCATTTTTGCATGCAGCTAGTCCGTGTTATAAAAGTATTTGCAACTAATATAATAAAATAGAAAATTAATTATCGTGTATGTCCGATGCTTTTATCACACAGGGCGGTTTTGGACATTGTCCTTTAATCTCCGCCAATTTAAAAAAAAAAACCTTATAAAACAAAGATTGTATAAAAGAGTTAGTATAATATTAAGGAACTTATGAATAATAATAATCATTAGGAATTATGTCATTTTTTTGTGTAGTTACGTGTAACATTTTATATGATTGTAAGCGTTTCTGTTTCCAAAAAAAAGTCCTGATGGGTATCTTGCGGGTTCGTCCACTGCAAGTCTGAGAAGTTTAAAAAAATTGGATAGAGGTGTTTTTGGAACCAGGTGTAAATTAAACTAACTTTCAGTAAGTATTCTATATTATCAACATAATCTACATTGACGAAAAAAATATAAATAATCTACATTGAACAAAAAAATGTATTTCTATTTCTATTTTCTACTTATTATATGCGATGATTTAGTATCTAATTTCCTAAATTTACCTATTACGATGGGAAATTAGGTAGGAGAAAATACCTTGAGCAATCTTACAACTAAAACATTTCTGAATGTTATAGGAGTAATTATGCGTATGTATGGGAAATGCCAGTAAAATAGTATGGCCGTAAAACTATCTATAATTACGTTAGACGTATAGTACCTTGAATAGCGACGGGCAGCAGTCATAAAAGCGATAGACTTCTGACACTGCAATCGTCACACGTGCCAACCGAGACGATTAAGGCAAATTTTTCCTACGGTAGAAGAAGTGAAATTTTACGAGGTATAGCCACGCTCCAGTCATATTATGGTTGTAGTATGAACGGGTTGGCTCGAACGGGGAAGAACAACAAATAGCAGTTTAATGATGCTGAATTTCGTATGGTAAGTGTAGAGAAACACAGACCCTTTTTACTGGAAACGAGCCATTCCATCGTAGTCTTCAGGGGTGACAATGATGACGATTAAAGAAATAAAAAAACGAAGATAAGTGTAGATATATATAGGCCAATGCATCCGGTTACCACAAGGGTGGACTGTGTGCTCGTTTGTCACCCCTATTCTTTAAAACAAGGAGTAATCATTATACGGTAGAGGCCTATATTTTGTAGTACACTACGGGTTAATAAAGGAAACTTAATGAATGAGCTATTCCATCTTTGCTTCGATTATGGACTATAAATGTCCACTGCAGAACATAGACCTACCCATTAGATTGTCTCATAAGGGGGGGGGGGGGGGGGGGGCTTGCATGTAATCTCAATATCGAATAATTTACATCTGTCTTTCCAACCAAATACAATTACAATCTTGGCGACTTTAAGGCAAGAGCTTAAGTTGTTACCAGGAAGATACTTCTGTACTCCATCTGGTGGGGGGTCGCCCTATACTTCGCCTACCGGTACGAGGCTGCCACTCGAGAACCTTTATTCCCCATCGGTTGTCGGTTCTTCGAGCTATATGGCCGGTCCACTGCCACTTCAGCTTACTAATCCGTTGGGCTATGTCAGTTACTCTAGTTCTACTGCGGATATCCTCATTTCTGAGTTTATCACGCTGGGAAACTCCGAGCATAGCTCTCTACATAGCTCGCTGAGCGACCTTAAGTTTCCTCATCCCGCCAACAGTGAAGGACTACGTCTCAGTTCCGTATGTCATCACTGGCAACACGCACTGTTTGCACAGTCTCGTTTTAAAGTTTTGAGGTATACCTGACGATAAGATGTGCCGTAATTTTCCGAACGCAGCCCAACCGAGTTGAATCCGTCTATTGACCTCTCGGTCGAAGTTGGACTTACCTAGTCGGACTATTTGTCCCAGGTAAACATACTCGTCAACAACTTCGAGCTGAGTGCTCCCAACAACTACCGGCATAGGTGTGACATGGACATTAAACATAATCTTTGTTTTGTCCATGTTCATCTTAAGACCTATCCGTCGGGAGACACTATTGAGGTCATTGAGCATAGTGCTTAGGTCCTCCAGCGATTCTGCCATAAGGACTATATCGTCGGCAAATCGAAGGTGAGTGATGTACTCGCCATTGATGTTGATACCGTATCCTTTCCAGTCCAGAAGCTTGAAAACGTCTTCCAATGCAGCGGTGAAGAGTTTCGGGGATATGACGTCACCCTGTCTTACACCTCTCTGCAATTGGATAGGTTTCGTACTCTGGATCTGTACTCGGATAGCCATCGTAGCTCTACTGTACAAACACTTTAACACTTCGATATACCGAAAGTCAACTTGACACCGCTGAAGGGACTGCAGCACCGCCCAAATTTTGGCAGAATCAAAGGCTTTCTCATAGTCCACATACGCCAGATATAGTGGCAAATTGTACTCTTCGGACTTTTGTACAATTTGCCGAAGGGTATGTATGTGGTCTATGGTGCCCTTTCGGAAACCGGCTTGTTCGGGAGGCTGGAAGTCGTCAAGTCTGCGCGCGAGACGTTTCGTAATGACTCTCGAATACAGCACGTAGACGCGGCTCAGAAGGGAAATCGGTCTGTAGTACTTAAAGAGAGCGTTGTCACCTTTCTTGAAGAACAAGACCACCCCACTTCTGCTCCACGCCCCTGGTGTAATTGCACTATGGAGGACGGAATTAAAGAGCTACTGAAGGACTTCAAGTACCGGTCTTCCACCCGCTTTCAGAAGCTCCGCTGTAATTCCATCCTCGCCTGGGACCTTACCGTTTTTAAGGTGCTGGAGAGCCATTCTAATCTCGCTCAGACTGCCGTCCGGGATATCTTCGGAATAGTGTCGGATGAGACTCGCTCTTGGATCGTTACTCACACTTGCGTGTGGCTCCAACGATGCCGTGTACAGCTGCCCATAGAACCTCTCAATCTCACTCAAAATCTCAGGTGTCCCGGAAACGATGCTGCCACATTCTGTCTTCAGCTTTGACAATTGGTTCTTTCTGGCAGACAGATCTCTGGCAAAGACTTTGGAGCCTTGATTCCGCTCGATCGCTTCTTCAATACGATCTGTATTGAAGTTGCGTAAGTCTCGCCGCATGCATTTGAAGATCTGTCTGTTTAGATGCCTGTATGCTGTCAAATCTGTTGAAGAATGTAGCTTCATCTCCCGTCTAACAGCCATGAGATTGAGAGTGTGATCGGAGAGTTTTGTGTTTTTCTGCGGCGGGTCTTGCAGAACTTAGCTCCGAACGCATGGCCAGTTTCCACGAGCTCGTCATTCATATCGTCCACTTCATTGCAGTCTTCTAGGCACTGAAAACGGTTTTGTAAATCGAGCTGAAAGGTTACGGGACTTTGGAACAGAGCACGAGGGGTACGGAGCGTTGACTTCATTAGACGAGACCTCTCCAACTTAACGTTTAGGTTCAATGTGCCTCTAACCATTCGGTGATCGCTACCAGTTTTCACCCTTGTTGTCGTCGTTTGTCGTCTGGTCGTCATAATGAAGTCAATCTCATTTTTTGTCGAACCGTCGTGGCTCAACCATGTCCACTTTCTGTGGGGCCGCTTCTGGAAGAAAGAGTTCATCATAAAGAGTCCCTCTTTCTCCATGAAGTCGGCCAGCTGCTGGCCCCTTGGGTTCCGTTGCCCTATTCCAAATTTCCCTACTTTCAGCTAACCGTTCTCTCTTGTGCCTAGTCTTGCATTGAAGTCTCCCATTAACACCGTATATTGGGTTTTGGAGGAATGCATGGCTCTAGATATATCCTCATACATTTCCTCCACCTCCTGATCGGGGTGTGCCGAGGTTGGTGCGTAAACCTGTATGACCTTCAGCGAATACCGTTTGGTGATTCTGAGTATAAGGTACGCAACCCTCTTCGACACA
The DNA here is from genome assembly GCA_963668995.1 of Parnassius mnemosyne. NCBI lineage: Eukaryota > Metazoa > Arthropoda > Insecta > Lepidoptera > Papilionidae > Parnassius > Parnassius mnemosyne. Next base: position 1,273,496 of record CAVLGL010000077.1, on the reverse strand, counting down.
CTCCCGATCTTTACAACGTTGTTAACGAGAGACTTGTGGACAATAAATCCGACACTTCCTTGGGACAGATGGTCGCCCTCCCGGTGATAGAGCAAGTTGCCGGATTCGAGGATTACCGTGTCCTCCCTCTCTCTTCGGACTTCGGATAATCCTATAATATGCTAGCGCAACTTGTCTATCTCTTCTTCCAGCTCCACGATCTTCTCGTCAGTCCTCAGTATGCGTGCGTTGTACGTTGCCAGGTCGAGTCGTCTAAAGTGGCAACCGAATCTCCACCGGAGATTCTTAGCACCCCCTGCCCCGCCGTTACCATGGTCGCCACCGTAGCCAGGAATAGCGGGGCCGCCGGGGACTGGGGGCCGTTTGTTATTGTCATTGCTCATGGAGGGTATATTGCCATAGTTGCCACGCTTGGCGAGCGGGTTGGCAACCTCAGTTTTTTTATTCTGGTTTTTGCTGTTATCAGGAAGATGCTGCTGCCTGTTTTCTGTTTCCCTTTGTCGCCTTTTACGACACCCACGGGAAGATATGGGGTAGTGGATATTCTTAACCGTCACTACGCGGCTACACTGAAGTCTATCTAATCTATTACCAATTTCGTTTACATCAGTCCATTAAAATTCCACAGCATCACGTGAAAGTAAATATATGCATTTAAATTCAGCTAAGCTTGCGAAGGATCCTTTTGTGGCCGAGATTATCATTTATATTATTGCATTTTTTGAATTCTAATTTTAAAAGGGCATTTGTTATTATTTCGAAGCAAGTTAAAATAATTGTAAAATACATAAAAACGCAAAGGAGGGTGTGTTCATGTTTAAGATTAATAAAAGCTTAGACTTTTATATTCTCATTTCAAGTACTGAGTAAAAAGCTCTTAGAAAAGGTCGCATTTTTTCTTTTTTTATTATTTTCATGTATTTGACCAGTATGAATATAAATTTTAATACAGTTAATTGAATAAAATAAAAGATTTAGCTTTAAAAAGTAAAAATGGTTTTCATTCTATTAAACGCTACTTTCACATTAAAATGAAACTAAAGTTTACAGGTTTTATCGTGTACATTAATTTATTTTAAATTCCCGATGTTACGAGTACTTTAAAGCCACTACACTGAAGGTATTCGTGATTAACTATGACATTGGGACGTCGAACACTTAGTACTCCTTAATAATGGGTGCTGTAAATTACTCCAAACGTCGGGAATTAAAAATAAGTTAATATAATATGCGATAAAATCCATTAAACTTAGTTTCATCTAAATATGTAATTTTCGCCTGAACATAGGAAATCATTACGTAATTTTGATATGAGAATTATAATAGGAGAACCTGCAACATGGTGGAGTAAGACATAGCAATTGCACTAGGATAAAATCAACCAGGAAACATTATATGTAGTTCATCTTGGTCATCGTCACTTGTTTCCTGCAGGATTCGAACACGCGACTCTGCATTGTCGCAACTGAACGACTGCTCTGGATTAGGGTAATGCAGTAAACTCATTCTCATGCTAAATTTTTCTTGTGAATGAAGCCTGTGTTAAGCATTAGGACGTATATTAGCTGTAACTCTAAGTTGAAATTTTTTCGAAAAACTTCAGATACATCATCATCATCATTATTACAGCCCTTCAGAAGTCCACTGCTGAACTTAGGCCCCCACAAGGAATTCCAAACAGCACGGTCCTGAGCCACCTGGATCCATTGACTTCTTGAGTGTCTTACCAGGTCGTCACTCCATCTGGTGGGGGAACGCCCTACACTTCGCATACCAGTACGAGGCTGCCACTCGAGAACATTCTTCCCCACCGGTTGTTGGTTCTTCAAGCTATATGGCCGGCCTATTGCTACTTCAGTTTACCAATCCGTTGAGCTATGTCGGTCAATCTGGTTCTACTATGGAACCTCCATTTCAAAATTTATCACGCGGAGAAACCCCGAGAATAGACCTCTCCTTAACTCGCTGAGAAACCTTGAGTGTCCTCATATATGCAGCCATGAAGGACCACATCTGAGATCCATAAGTCATCACTGGCTTCACGCACTGGTTGAACAATCTCGTTTTCAAATTTTGAAGTATACCTGACGAGAAGGTGTGTCGTAATTTCTCGAACACTGCCCAGCCGAGTTGAATCACACTCGGTCGAAGTTAGACTTACCTAGTCGGACTATTTGTCCTAGGTAAACATACTTGTCAACAACTTCAAGCTTAGTGCTCCCAACAACTATCGGCATAAGTGTGACATGGACATTAAACATGATCTTTTTAGAGACACTATTGATCTCATTGAGCATAGTGATTGTGTTCTCCAGCAATTCTGCCATAACGACTACATCGTCGGCAAATCGAATTTAAATGATGTACTTGCCAATGATGTTGATACCGTATCCTTTCCAGTCCAGAAGCTTGAAAACCTCTTCCAATGCAGCGGTGAAGAGTTTCGGGGATATAACGTCACTCTGTCTTACACTTCTTGGACAGGTTTATCACTCTGGTTCTGTACATGGATCGAGTAAAGAAGCAGATGGATACGTCGTAGCCCTACTGTTAAAACACTTCAGCACTTTAATATACCGACAATCAACTTAGCACCGCTGTATGGACTGTAGCAATGCAAAAATTTCGATGGAATCAAAGGCTTCCTCATAGTTCACATACGCAAGGCAAAGTGGAAGATTGTACTCTTTGGGTTTTTGTACATTTTGCCAAGGGTATGTATGTGGTCTATGGTACTAAAGCCTTTTCGTAAACCAGCTTATTAGGGGGGCCTGAAGTCGTCAAGTCTGAATGCGAGACGATTCGTAATGACTCACGAAAACAGCACATTCATCCGGCTCAGAAGGGAAATCGGTCTGAAGTTCTTCAAGAGAGCGTTATCGTCCTTGTTAAAGAACAAGACCACCGCACTTCTGCTCAACCCCTTTGTATTAGTTTCACCATGGAGGACGGAATTAAAAAGCTTTTGAAGTACTTCAAGTACCGATTTTTCACCCGCTTTCAGAAGCTCTGCTGTAATTATATCCTCGCCTGGGGCCTTGCCGTTTTTAACAAGACTCTCTCTTGGATCGTTACTTAAACTTGCGTGTGATCCCAACGATGATATATACAGCTGCTCATAGAGCCTCTCAATCTCACTCAAAATCTCAGCTGTCCCGAAAACGATGTTGCAATACTCGGTCTTCATCTTTGACAGATGGCACTTTCTGGCAGATAGATCTTTGCAAAGATTTTGCAGCCTTGATTCCGCTTGATCGCTTCTTTAATACACCACCTCTATCATACACAAGATATTATTATTGATTATCATACACAATACACAGATCCCTCATGCTCTCTGACACAAAGATTTTCCCACAATAGCTAACTGTGATAGATGATGGTACGATTCACCATTTAAATATTGGTTCGTATGGGTCTTTTTTCTATATAAAAAAAAGAAAACGACCCATATATACTTCAAGTAGCTGAAGAAGATTAGTCAGTTTTTACCATGCGTCTAGTGTCATATCCCTCTACATGATGCAGGAGTGTACAAGGTGGATTTTGAATCTGGTCTCTCTTACATAGGTCAAACAAAAAGGTCTATAAAAACCCGCTTGAAGGAACATATATCTGACTTAAGCACCGACGTTCCGGGAAGTCTGCAGTGCGTGAACATGTTCGAGATCGTTCCCGCCATTACATTAGGTTCGATAGACCACAAATCCTCGCAAAAGAACACCGATTCCTACCAAGGATGATTCGCCAGGCTATTGAAGTTAAAAAAAACATCCTAATTTCATTAGAGAAGATTGAGGGGTGCTGCCATCTTCTTGGGATCTTATCTATACAATAAATAAAATTGATGTGTCTTTTTGTAATGTCGAAACAGCTTTTTACTACATGTGTATAGAAGGATATACGGTACTTATAACAAAAACACGATTTTTAAAATTTTTGTCTGTCTGTCTTTCTGTCTGTCTGTCTATTTGTTCCGGCTAATCTCCGAAACGGCTGGACTGATTTCGACCGGATTTTCACTGGCATATAGCTGATGTCATATATATGAAATAACTTAGGCTACTTTTATTTTAGAAAAAGAATAAGGGTTTCGTGCAAAAAATTAAAACCCATGAAATCCAATCGTAATAAATTACGCGCGGGCGATGTCGCGGGGAACAGCTAGTAATTAATAAAATTAAATCCAAGCCCGAGCATATCACTGCAAGACTTCGAGGTACTTTAAGCTCATTCTGCGTAGATCGGACCAAAAATTAATATACAAAACTGAAGGTAGCCGGACTAACTACAACATCGGGACGTCAAATACCTCAGTTCTGCTCGTGACCATGGGTGCTGTAAAGCACCCGAAACCTCGGGAGTTAAAAAGTTAAATTAATCGCGATTAAATCCGTAAAAAATTATTTTCAATTAATGTGTAGTCTTCGCGTAAATATAAGAAATCATTATAAAGGTGTTGTTATCTGAGGTCTAAGATGGCATGCCCCACAACCCGTTATTATTCTGCCACACAATATTCTTCAGACCGAAAGCAGTGCAGTACAGAAATAGGTAAGATACAAAACACACGATAGATACAATCACATATAGATATAATACACACCTATACCATCCTAGGCAGGATCGAAATCCTTCTTCCTAGTTTATAATATATATTACTTAACATTATGTTGTAATTTGGCTTGGCTTTCAATTGAAACCCTTAGGACAGTTCAAAACGGAAATTAAAAAACCGGTCAAGTGCGAGTCGGACTCGCGCACCGAGGGTTCCGAACAAATCCGTAGGTAAAATTATTAAAAATATTTTTATTATTTGATGTAACTAAAAATTTATGCTTTTTGCAATTTTTTCTTTATCTGTGCTATTAAATGTTGCTTCGTACCAAATTTCAAGATCCTTAGTTCACGGGAAGTACCCTGTAGATTTTGATTTCCTTATGTCGAAAATTTGTGGCATAAACGGCAGTATCTTTTGATTGCGTTGGCTTAGAAGTTTGATTTTTTCACAGCTCCAAAGGACAGTAGACTTAAGTGATTGATATGAATTTCAGCTTGATTCCTCCACATGTTCCTGAGAATAGGGTCTTGACAGACAGACAGACAGACGGACAACAAATTGATCCTATAAAAGTTCCGCTTTTTCCTATTTTTTCATTTATTTGGGTCAACAAACAGTTTCACTATAATAATTTTACAAATAATATACACATCATAATGAAATAATTGTGAAACTAACACGGTTAACCACAAGTTTTTAAATAAAAAATTAGAGTGTTTTAGGTAAAAGTTAGTATTTCTTATAAGTAAGCTGGCTATGGATTTAATTCAATCAAATTGTGTGGTATTCACGTAAAAGATTAAAGAAAACTGATTTTCTAAATTAAGTAACATTCGTTGCAAATATATCCAGGGTATTGAAATAGTTGTTATAAGCTTCAGTCATTGGAGTCAATGGTGAACGTTTACAAGCATTCGTTCGAGACTTAGGTGTAGCAAATAGTTTATATGTACGGCATGCTCGAGTGTGTGATCTGACTGGTACTATAAAACATAACTTATCCACTATGTCAATACAATCGTACTTTTATTACAAAGGTCGTACAATAGCTTAATTTGTTATTGTAACCTTCTAGTTTTGAGATTAAATAATTTGTATTGTTGTCACAATTTTGAGTAAGACAATTTACTATGAGAACATTTAAAATGTATGCATCGTAGGAAGTTCTTTTGCACTCTTTCAAGGCGGTCTGAGTATTTTTTGTAAAAGAGATCCCACACTGAGATGGCATATTCAATTTGTGAGCGTATTAAAGATTTATATAAATATATATATGTACTTGGCCGTTTAAAATCGTAACTAGAGTGGATAACAAACCCATACATTTTATATGCTCTATTATAAATATTCTCAATATGAGTTTCTAGTGTTAGTTTAATGTCTAATGTAACTCCTAGATCTTTAATTGTATGCACCCTATCGAGATTAGCGCCGCAAAGAGTATAATTGAAGTAACTTATACTTTTTTTCTTGCTAAAACTAATATACTTACATTTATCTATGCTAACATTCATTTTATTACAGTCACAGTAAGCTGTCAAACGGTTCAGATCTTCTTGGAAATTTAAAGGGTCACCAATATTTTCAATCTTACGGTATATTTTGAGGTCATCTGCATATTGAGGGAAATTGCATCGCTTATATCATTTATGTAGATTACAAACAAAAATGGTCCAATAATTGAACCTTGCGGAATACCTGATGTTATTGTGACGATATCAGATTCATAAACATTAATTACCACTTTTTGGGTCCTTTTCGTTATATAAGACTTGAACCATCTCCAGAGGTTGCCTCGAATACTATTGAATGCAATTTTTTCTAGCAAGATTTTATGGTCGACACTATCAAAGGCTTTCTTGAAGTCCGTATACACAGCGTCTGCTTGTTTATTAGGATCCGTGTTTTCAAATAATGCAGTTGCATAAACCATGAGATTAGTGATGGTTGAACGCATTAAAACAAATCCATGTTGTTGTGGGAGAATATTTTTGTGGATCTAAAAGTACAGGTTGCTGTGTATGAGTCTTTCAAGAAGCTTTGCTATAGTAGGCAAGACTGAAATAGGACGATAGTTGGTTATGTCTTCTTTCGAGCCACCCTTCTTTTTTAGGTACGGAACCCTAAAAACATCTAAATGTTGCAAAATAGGGGATGAAGTTTTTTATGCAGTTATTCAGACGACATAGATTGCGATATGCCTTTGTCTTTGGTGATTTCAAAAAGAAATATTAATAGAACATGAGGTGATTATATTAGTGTATACGATCCTAAAACCTCTCTCACTTCCTTCACATATATCTACGCATACATGCTCGTTGGTTATAGTTGCTTTAAATTTGACCTATATTCAATATCCCGCCCATTTGGTCGATAAACATCAATCTAAGGCGACCCTTGCCGGCTCCATGACTTGCTTCTGCAACATTAATTAGTTTTGTCATCCCTGTTTCATTCGGATTTTTTTTTTCATTTTCATCTAATATAAAAGGTTTTGTAAGTTTTGTATCTGTACTTAGATTATGTTTTGGTTAAATGTTAAACTCGATCGATTCATAAAAACCTATTCATGTAATCATTAATGACATTTATACGTGGTAGAAGGTGCAGCATATTATTAATATAGTTGTAGCACGAATGGGTCGGTTCGACCAGGGAAGGACCAGGCTCTCACAGGACAATAGTGTAAAATAGCAGCTTAATGCTGCTGTGTTCCGTGGGGTGAGTGTAAAGAACCGGAGACCTCTTATACTGGAAACGAGGCCTTCCATCTTAATCCTCACGGGTGACAACGCATCTGCATTTTGATTCGCAAACGTGGATAGATATAGATATCTATGGGCCACAGCAACCACTTACCATCAGGTGGACTGTGTGCTCATTTGTAACCCTTATACTATAAAAAAACTGACTAAGAAATAGCAAAAAATGTATGAGTGCATATTAACTTATATATAGAATTATATATAATATAGAATGGCTTACAATTCTATACAATTATATTTTTATTTTCAGCCGTTTTGTGGCAGCCTGAGAGAATCCACTACCTTATATCATTTTTCCTTAAAGGTTCAAAATAGGTGACAGGGGGAAATAGAAACATGAGATGGGCAGAAGTATCTCTCAGATAATAACACAATTATAGTAAAAACCCTTGCGGCTGTTAACCCGCATGCCTACCGTGAAAATTGGGCGGCCTGTGCCTGTATATCTTGATAGGCCATGATAAATGAATGAATGTACGAATATATTTAACAAAGTGACATTGTGTTCTTTGCAACGTCATTTTAGCTAGTGCCAATAAATAAAAAGAGCTTGAGCTTTTACTGGTTAATTGAACAGTTATTTACAATAACAATTCTGAGCGTTTTTCTTGTTGAAGATACGAGTATGAATTAATCTTATCTCTCTTTACATTACGAGAAACCATTTACAAGCTGATTGTATGGTCACAATTCAAAATAAAAAGATGGTGGTCTATACAAATTGAATGTATTATGTTTTAAAGAATACATTGGATCTATCCATTATTATTCAATAACTATGTTTTGTGAAATCTGTCAAACTCAATACGCTTAAGAAAATTGTAACAATAAATGTGTTATATGTAGAACGTGTATTTCTGTTATAGATATAACGGCACGTAATTTTTCCTTTGTCTCGAACGCAAGGCGTTATTGCATATAATTGTAATACTTGTGACAAATTTTGTGTTTGTCTATGTGTTTGGTTGGTGTGTGTGATAAATCTAATAGATAAAATAAAAAAAATCATTTCAAATATTGCCCATCTCGTATGTTTTATAATTAATGATAACATTAATAATTTCTTAATTATATTACCACAGCTTAGTTTATTCGTAAAATTTTCGTATATATATATAACGTGTTCGTTAAACTCTTATACAATAAATCTATTATTTATATTATCTCAAAGTATGAGAGATTGGTAGAAGTCGGGGATTCTTTATATTCTTATGTTATATTAGTTACAATGTTTTACAATGTATCTATACATTTATAAAATTTTGAGTTGGTTAGGATTCGGGCATAGAAAAGAGGCCCCAAATTCTACCTATTTCAAAGTACGTTATATAAATATATAGGTGATATTTATATAACATACTTTGAAATAGGTAGAATTTGGGGCCTCTTTTAATTCAGGATAATTAAATTTTAAAAACTCAATTTTACTAGCAGGCGTTTTAAGTTTCATTAGATGGTAGGTCTCATCCTAGCTAGCTTCCTAGCAACGCTATAATGTTGGGTTTCTTTAACAGAGATTACAATTACTACTACATTACACACCCGAATTTTTTATACTAAAATATTGTAATTTTTCTATAAAAATTATTTCTAAATTGGAACTAATTAGAAAACATCGCCTACGGTCGGACACACGCCATTTATTCGACGTTCCGTATATATCACTGATATTCCCGCGCTACGTTTACAATGGCACTTTTATTATACAAGATTAATGGTGTAAACTAGTCACCCGTGACTTCTTTCAAGAATGTCTCAATATATAACTGAAATAAACCTTTACTATAGTAGCTTTGGTTAAGGCCGCTTGAAGTTAGCTTGATTTCATTCGTATCTTCTTTGTCTACACTTACTCATATCGATATAGATTATTACCTGACTGCACCAGAAGGATGGTAATGTTTTTCGAGTATATGTATGTATGTACGACTATTTCTTGGCATTTTCTGTCGCCTAAATGACTTAACGTATTTTAACATATGGGGCGTAGTTAGATTTGTTTTAGGAAGTGACAAAGAGCATATTTATTTTTCAGTCGGAGTTTTTAATTACTGTTTTAATCATTGGACTTATTTTATAAAAACGTTAATTCCATTATATCCTGTGCAATGTGTTTCTTTTTATAAAATAAGGGTGACAAATGGTATGTCCACAGTCCGCCTGATGGTAGATGGACGCTGTGGCCCATATACAACCATATACAGTCATCCCATACACATTCCCCAGTCGAGTTGACCCATTCGTGCTACAACCATAATATAGTTGCAGCATGGATCTACCACGTATAATGGTGTCTACTATGGCAATTAACCTCTTATGAGACAATCTATGGGGTGATATATATTCTGCAGTGGACTTTGAATAAACAAAATGATTCAAAATAAAATCGCTTTTTAATTTCTACTTGTCACACTGTTGCTGAAATAAATTTACTCGGTATGTCAAATGAACGTACGACAACCGTGCATTGTGCTACTTGACTCATTGTTCCTCGCATCCCATTTAGTTGTGGTATTGTTATCGGACCTTGAAACTCTTCACCCACACATATGAAATGATCTTATTGCTTCCATTGCTCAACATCAGAATTATATAAATATATACGTTATATTAACAACATTAAAAAAATGGCGGTATCCATCCACTTGCCAAGCGTGGAACTGTGGCAAACAATCCCACATGAGAGAATGGTTCTCAAGCACCAGCCTCGTACCGGTATACAAAGTGTAGTGTAAGGGCGAACCCCACTAGATGGAGTGAAACCTGTTAAGACATGCAGGAAGCCGATAGAGGTAGGTGGCTCAGGACCGTGCTTTGTGGCATTCCTTGAAAGAGTTTTATGTTCAGAAGTAGACTTGTGAGGGGCTGTAATAATCATGATGATACTAACACCTATGGACCTTTGTGATTTCTGAACAAATAAATGAAGGAGTATGATGTACTAGTATTACAATTATAAGAAATGTGACTAAATTTTTCATATATTTGGAAATTAAAAAAAATATTACAGAGTATAAACTTAAAAAAATTGTATCGATATAACAAAGATATAAATTTCATAGAAAAAAAATCGCCAAGATGGCGGAGCCAGCGTTCTTAATTGTTTTTCTTACTGAATTTATGTTTTCGAGTTTCAATTTTGTATATTTTTTTATTTATTAGTGTTCCTATATGTGATATTATTTGGCTACTGCATGTAATTAATGATAAAGGCACCATTACGGTTCCACGACATGATAATGCTGAGACGGATGTTGTGCATATTTTATTTTGTAGCTTCAAATATACTTTATTTTGCTAATGGCATACTACGTAGGCACAATATTTGTCATCATCATCATCATCATTACAGCCCTTCACAAGTCCACTGCTGAACATAGGCCTCCCCCAAAGAATGCCACAAAGCACGGTCCTGAGCCACCTGCATCCATCGACTTCCTGCATATCTTACCAGGTCGTCACTCCATCTAGTGGGGGGACGCCCTACACTTCGCCTGCCGGTACGAGGCTGCCACTCGAGAACCTTTCTTCCCCATCGGTTGTCGGTTCTTCGAGCTATATGGCCGGCCCATTGCCACTTCAGCTTACTAATCCGTTGGGCTATGTCGGTCACTCTAGTTCTACTGCGGATATCCTCATTTCTGAGTTTATCACGCAGGGAAACTCCGAGCATAGCCCTCTCCATAGCTCGCTGAGCGACCTTGAGCTTCCTCATCCGGCCAGCAGTGAAGGACCACGTCTCAGTTCCGTATGTCATCACTGGCAACACGCACTGGGTGTACAGTCTCGTTTTCAAGTTTTGAGGTATACCTGACGAGAAGATGTGTCGTAGCTTCCCGAACGCTGCCCAGCCGAGTTGAATCCGTCGATTGACCTCTCGGTCGAAGTTGGACTTACCTAGTCGGACTATTTGTATTATTATAAAATTTTAAAGACTGCCAACTTTTTTTTAAAATGGTAAACCTTTTTCAATGCGGCCCATGATGTCTCGGTCACATTCCAACTTTAAATCTAAAACTAGAATCCGAAATGGCGGGGCTAATTATAATGTACTATTGTTCATATTATATGTCTAGTTATAATGAACATCTTTCAAAATCATTATCATTATCGCTAATCACAAAACCACTGCTAAACATAGGTACATCATATCAGACGTTTCGACATGTCGAAAACAACCTAACAATGTTCTTAAAAGCTTTTGCTGTAAAGTACCACACTCTCGTTTTTGACTGATTCCTTGGTCTAGTGGTCGTAAACGCGGTTTATGATCATGGAGATTTTGGATTCGAATTCCATGTCGGGCCAAAATCAGTAAGTGGGTTTTCTGTCAAGAAATTCTCAGGAACAGATCGGAGTCAAAAAGTTGACGGTGTCTTACCCCTGTGCCTGGGAAAGCACGTAAAGCCGTTGGTACTGTGCCTGATGTCTCACCGGTCGTGTCGGATAACCGTCCCAACGGACTATGAGAGTGAATGAATAGAGAGAGTACTTGTGATTCCGCATACACTTGGGCACTATAATCCTATCCTATGCAAATGGCTAGGACTAGGCGCCGTGATCGAAATTCGGTTTGGAGGACATTATTACTTATTATTATTATTATTTGGGGTATTTATATAGTTTTCTCATCTGGTTGGTTTGTATAAATATATAAACAAAAATGATAAATATATATAAATATATATAAGTATAGTAAAATTTATAAGCTGACCGGGATCAGCCCCGTCGCTGTCGGTTATTATTATTATCATTGATCATGTGTTATAATATGTGAGCCAATTGTTAAACCGTTTCATAAACAGACACAATAACAAGGTACAAATATATCCGTATTATAAATAATTGTCTATGTCCCCACTATCGCATGCCTCGGTAGAAATTATTGTTATTATTCTGTCTAATAATTATACTGTGGTTCAGTCGTATAGATTAACGATGAGATCCATGTTCTTTTGGGACCTATTGTACCCATATTTGTAGGACATATAATAAAAAAGAATGTGACAAGTGTATTAATTTCCTTGTATATTATATTATGTATATATTATATTGCATGTAATGAAAGGTGACTGATTGAGAGGAGGTGATTTTTCATCTATACCTATTTTTTTGGCTAAACGTGATCCAAGTAGCTCGTTGCTCTTTCGTATCTGCTTAACCCCTCGGGCACTGCAGACGTGACGCTATCGAAACATTCCTCCGATATCTCATAAAGGCATGTGAGAAGTTAGCAACAGTAACATCATTACCATTTCATTTCGAGTGACAGTATCCACTAGTTTCATAATAATTTTTTATAGGTTAGGGTGACAAACGACGGTCCCCCTGATGGTAAGTGGTTGCTGTGACCCATAGACATCTACATCTATCCCCAATAAAGAATCAAAATGCAGATGCGTTTTCACCCCTGAGGACTAAGATGTAATGCATCTTTTCCAGTCAAAAGGGTCTCCGGTACTCTACATTCACCATACGAAACAATTCGCTGGTACTTTGTGACAGTTTGGTCCTTAAATTTTAGGTGGTAGAGCCAGGCTGCAGCTATATTAGTAGTATAGTTGTAGCACGAATGGGTTGGTTCGACCGGAGAAGTATCACGCTCTCACAGAATACCAGCGTAAAATGGCAGCTTCACACTGCTGTGTTTCGTATAGTGAGCGTAGAGAACCGCAGACCCATTTTACTGAAAAAGTGGCAATCCATCTTATTCCTCACAGGTGACGACGCCTTTGCATTTGATACTTTATTGAGGATAAATGTAGATGTCTATGGGTCACAGCAACCATTTACTAACAGGTGGACTGTGTGCTCGTTTGTTACTCTTATTCTATAAAAAAAAGAATACAATATTTTTTATTTCACATTATGATTTGTTTAATCGCCGATCATATATCTTTAATCTTCTTGTGTTGGGGTGGTTGACCATAGTAGTTAAATAGAGGATTCTAATTCACAACTATTTGAGTTTACAGTTCAAGTTGTATGGGTGACCAAAAATACACAAGCATTGGGCTTGTGTATTTTAGGTAACCCATACAACTTCGGTGGTTTGGCACACGTAGGTTTTATCGATTTTACGTCTAGATTTAATTTTTCGGAGTGATTATTTATGACATCACTAGTTGTTTTAAGTGTATTATTTGTTGGGTCATTTTTATCCTTTTTATAAGTACTTGTATCCGACAAAAGTGGCTACCTATTGTGGAAGGAAGAGTTCTACAAGCAAGTAGATGGATAGACGATGGGCTCATCTGTATCTCTCATTGTCGCCGATATATTTATGGAGGACTTTGAGGAGAAAGCCCTGCTTACTTCTCTCGTAAACCCAAGATTCTACAAGCGGTACGTAGACGACACTTTCACAATTCTACCTTTAGATAAAGTAACTGCATTTTTATACCATCTTAACTCCTTAAATTCAAAAATTCATTTCACAATGGAGTTAGAGGCAAACAATTCTTAAGCTTTTCTAGATGTGTTAGTAATTCGGAATCCTGATAACACCTTGAGCCATACTGTGTATAGAAAAAATACCCATACAGATAGATATTTAAACGGTGATTCTCACCAACATCCTTCACAGTTAGCTACCGTGGGTAAATCTTTGTTTCAGAGAGTACGAGGGATCTGTGACAGTAAACACCTGGCCGCCGAGCTCCAACACTTTAAGCAAGTTTTGCACGACAATAAGCTTCGGGTCCCGCGCTTACGTTACAGTGAACGAGTGAAGCCGGCCACAGTCGAGCGAGTGCCTGCTGTACTGCCATATGTCAGAGGTGTCACTGACAAGATTGGCTACATCTTGAAGCGTGCTTCCATTAAAACATACTTCAAGCTGCCAAAGAAGATTAGTCAGTTTTTACCATCAGTCAAGCGTAATATTCCTCTGCAAGATGCAGGAGTGTACAAACTTGATTGTGAATGTTGTCTCTCTTTAATAGGACAAACTAAAAGATCTATAAAAACCCGCTTTAAAAAACACATAGCTGATGTGAAGAATCGAGGCTCCGGGAAGTATGCAGTCTGTGATCACGTACAGGATCGCCCCCGTCACAACATTAGATTTGATAGACCACAAATACTCGCTATAGAACACCGTTTCCTTCCAAGAATGATTCGCGAGGCTATTGATATCAAAAAATATTCTAATTTCAATAGAAAAGATGGCTGGGTGCTACCATCTGCTTGGGATCCCATAATTATTAAATTAAATCTCAATCCAAGCATACAACTGCAAGACTTCATGATACTGTAAGTTCATACTGCGTAGATCGGAACAAAAATTAATAATTTTTAACTGGAGATAGCCGTGGTTAACTATGACATTGGGACGTCATATACCTCAGTACCCCCGTGACCATGGGTGCTGTAAAGAGCTCGAAACGTCGGGAATATAAAATAAGTTAATATACGCGATAAAATCTGTAAAATTAGTTTTATTTAAATGTGTAGTGTTCGCGTAAATATAAGAAATCATTAATACCTCCTTTATGACTCATTCTAAATTCTTTCTTAGTTTCCGAAAACTTCATCTTTTAAGGAATCATCTAAAAGCGTAATGGGGCCATTTTATAAAGTAAGATTACTTTTGAAAGCACGTCATTCCCAGAGGTTGTTATCAACCATAAATTAAGACTTGGTGATTGCATATCCGAATTTATGAATTTATTAAAAATCGTAAACAATACCAAATTAATTAATTATTTCTTGATTATGGCGTCGAGTGACTTAGCTAGCTTATGTTTATTCTAGTATTTTCGGAATAGACCAGAAAATGAACAAAAATATTATTCAATATTATTATTTTCCCAAACTATTTTATTATTATTGTCTCTTCCTGATTATTATATAAATAAACGTTTCAAATCGGAGAAAGACCGCGTTCTCACAGAATAGCAGCGTGTTTCGTATGGTGAGTGTGACAGAATCGGAGACCATTTTTACTAGACAGGAGTCATTTCATCTTGGCTCTGAGGACTTGACAACGGATGTGCATTTTGATTCTTAAGTGATGATAGATTTAGAGGTCTATCGGCCACAGCATTCACTTACCATCAGAAGGACAGTTTGTCACCATTATTGTATAAAAAATTGTCGTAAATTGGTTAGGTAGATAGACTGACATTTAAGATTGAAGCATAACATTTTTTATCTGGGCCACAATGTCGCTGAACGACAGACGCTTCTGTACTTGAGAGACAGACAGAAGTTATTACATGATGTTCCATTTAACTAGATTTCTTTTAACAATTTCTGTTCTCTAACTATTTCTAACTAGAGGTCAACTACCTACTAAATGTACTAAGTGATAACACTAAAATAAAACATTTAAGAGGAATGTTCGGGCTCATTTCCTAAAATTGGTTCAAAACTGCTAAGCTCCGTCATCATCATAGTAAATCTCTATTTTAATTAATCAGGTTATTATGTAACTTATATCATATTGTTCTATAATATATATTTATTTATGTATATGTTGACTTATTGTATTTTTTATGTTCTCTGGAATCGCCTTCGTTTTGTAATCACTGACCTACGTGTAGCAAGCATTTTCTGCCTTGACTGGTAAAAATGCTAGCATTAAGCTTTTCTGATTATAAAGTTCAATAAAGTTTAAATACATATATGTAGCCGAATAAGCGTCGTGCTTTACCATTGATGTAACGTTTAATTTACTAACGTGTAATGCCAAGTTAGTGCCCAACATATTTCAGTGAAATTTATTGCGAACCATTCGTAACATTACAAGTTGTATTCTCAGACGTAGATTAAATACGCAGTACCGTACCCGGTCGCGCCGACCCATTTGTGCTACAACCATAATAGAGCTGAAGTGAAGAATCATAACCAACAGTTGGTTTTTATACAACTGATATATACAGAATAATATTCTTAGTTAAAAACTAAGAAATTGCTTCAAATTCCATCTACAGACAATATTTGTAAATCAGTATACATGTAATTTATGCTATTAAAAGTCCTAATGATATTAATCCATTACGGTAGACTTTTGGGAGGAACTTTTAAAGGACTAATTTCTTAAGAAAGTCTGATAGACTAATAACTTTTTCAAACGCTAGTAGTAAAGAGTCGTAAATTCGCTTTATGTCTCCGGCTAAAAGTATTGAGGTCAACTTTAAATGAAGAAAAGTAATTGGAATTTTGTTTTTTGTGGAAAATAAAACTTGACAGAATTATGAACCATTTTTTTTTTATTATTATTATTTTCATTATCATGCAAATTTTGCCCAATCGTGCTTCAATCATGTTAGCAACTTTGAATCTGCAGCGTGATTCTACCAAGTAAATTTTAAGTTATAACTAATAAAATGATATATAGTATATCTATATCTAATGATACAAGAATATCCAATACTTCATATTATCCCATATGTAAGAAGCGATAGAAGGAATCTGAAACAGGAGATGGGGAGCAGAATCTTCCTGATAAAAATTGAAAATAAAAAAAACTGCGGTTGCCTAAATGTGAGTACGTCTAGCCTTGTAACAATAGAAAAAGAGCCCCTATGAGGCTATTTATGAGGGAGGCCTTTTCAGCAGTGAACTTAAGATTGGCTGTTATCAATCAATGCAACAAAGGTGACATAGACACCTACATCTATCTTCTATTAGGAATCTAAATGTAGATGAACTGTTAACCCTGAGAACTAAGATAGAATGTATCGTTACCAGTAAAAAGGGTATCCGGTTTTCTACACTTACCATAGGAAACAAAGTAGAATTCGCCTGCTATTTTACGCTGGTATTCTGCAAAAGCGTGGTCTTTCTCCGGTCGAGCCGACCCAATCCCGCTGCAATCATAAATGCAGCGTGAATCTATCACGTGTAAAACTAACTCTCTTCACTTAAAAGCTTACCAAAGGTATACTTCTTACGTACAAATGTGAGAAAGGCGAATATTTAAAGTGTATAGAGACAAGCTTATATTAAAATTGCAACAGGATTACAAAGAATTTGAAAGCTTTATGTTAAACGTGGCAGATATACCAAGGTAACTACAAAATTTTAATGTAAATTGTTTGTATGTAATATGTTTATTCATATACATATTACATACAACAAATTTACATGTATATTCATAATATGTAATATCTTTAAATTTATTTTCAATCTGTTTTTTTTATAAAAGCTTTTACAAAATTCACCTCGCGTTTTATAACGCGGATGTTTGCGAGGTGAATTTTTGTAAAAGCTTTTATATAATGTATTTCCGCAAAGTAACGCCTGATTCTATTCATTATATTAATCTGGTTTTTTTTTAATGAAAATGAAAAATGAAATGAAATGAAAAATGTTTTATTAGCAGTAAGAAAAATAATACAATGGGTAATATCTGTTGGTTCACTAGGCAAGCCTGTATCGAGGAAACCTGAGACCATAGTTCATTAAGCGCTATTTTATACACCTCATCAGACAGATTGTTTTACACAAAACAACAATAACAGAATCGCTTATTGCTTTAAATATTTGAACATAAAAAGAAAGAAAACTATAAAAATGAAACTAAAGTGGCAAATGAACCAACTGTCTACTTGATAGTAAGTGGGTACATGGACTCGTAAAACGTTTTAAAAGTAATAAAGTATCAGTACTTGTACTAGTTTATATACTTGCAAGGTTGAATGGAAAAATCCATAAGCGCACGCCTCATGAGCATTTTTATTTTTTTCATCATAATTTCATATAATTTTTCATTTTTAATTTGATGGAAAAATCATTATAAATTACTCTCTATTCATTCTAACAAGACGGATTGCGCGCGACAAGGTGTCTTTCTCTGTCAGAAACAACTAGCATGAAGTTTAAATGGTTGTCAATAAACATAACACTACTGTATTACTAGTTAAATTAACATAGCTAGATTAAAAACTATGTATGAAACTTAGCTCCGTGAACTCAATTACAGAACTAAATACACTCAGAGCTTACAAAATTAGTGTTGTTAGCAAACTCACTACATGTAAAGGGATGAAACTAGTCGCGAGATAGGATTAGCTTGCTTATGTATCAGACTGCAATCGGGGGGTTTACTATTTTGTTTTTTCCTTTTTGTTAGTAACTTTCTATTTATTAGAACTATTTTTTGACGTGGTATAGCCAAGCTACAACTCTACTCAACTTTTTACAACCATAATATGTATATATTATGGTTGTAGAAAGAATGGGTCGGCTCGATTGGGGAAGTACCATGTTTTTAGAATACCATCGTAAAATAGCAGTTTATAATATATTAAGTGATTTAAAGTTACAGCCTACATACCCATTATTAGGTACAATTTTTTTCAAAGCTGGAGAGGGTTATGGAGTAATTCCGCCTCGCTGCTCCAGTGTATTTTGACAGACTTTAAATGTCCTCTAAATTATTTCGTAAACATGCAAATTTCTCACGATCTTTTCCTTCCCTGTCAAGCATGTGGCAAATGATCACTTTGAATTGGTGTTGCTTGAGTTCTGTGAAATTGACGGTGGGTGCTTGTCACTAAATAAGGAGGATATTTTAGCTGAAACACACACACACACACACACACACACACCTTAGATTTTATTTTTAAATTTATGACTCATTAGTACAATTTATATTGTAATCTATCTTGTACTGCAACATAAATACTTTTTATTATTCATAATTACTACTATTAATTATATTTATGTTATAATGACGTGTATTTAAAGATAGTTTAAGGTGTCTCTAGATAACTTCCTTAATAATTCGATTAGTTATATATTTTAACTGAACTATAAATTCACGTACAAATTAATTGTTCCAATGTATAATAAATAAACAAAGCACAGATAAAATTTACTTAACGAGTCCCATGTGCGGTTTTAATTTAGACAATGAGTATTATAAAGCATCGTTGCGTTGTTTTGTGTTCGGGCTTGCTTCTTATGAGAATATAAATTATTTTGTAAAATTATTTTGCTGCGTCTGCTGATAATACACATTTGGGAATAGCATCGCTGTCTCGTTAGACTGTAAATTAGCAGAAATTCTGTTTAATATAAGGTATATCTATTCAGTAGCTTATGAGGTATTTTTGAATAAGAGAAATGAAATGAAATGAATATTTATTTGCTTTGAAAAAGGGGTACATTTAGGTGGTTATTATAAAGAGTAGTTCAGCTTTTCCAGCCATCTATAATAGCATGCAAATACATTTATATAATTAAACTTATTACATTAAAATATAATTTTCAATTAAAATATTTATCATCATGTCATTATTTACAAATTAGCAATACAAATACATACAAATTTAAATATAATTAAGATTAAAATTTAATTAAAAATATATAATTACTGTTGTGTCACATCATGTCAAATTTAGGTAGTCATTCACATTATAAAAACAATGTTCATTTAGCCATCTGTAAAAGGCGCCTTTAAATCTATTAAGGGGCAAGTCTTTTATAATTTAAGGTATTTTATTAAATATGAGAATACATATCCACTAGCAGTTTTTTTTTTTTAAATCGAGCTCTCTTGGGTATAATTTCAGCAGCAAGTCTATTGCCATTTCTGGTATTTCGTGTATAAATCTCTTTCGCTTGTCTGAAATAATACATGTTTTGTTTTACAAACTTTGCAATTTCAAAAATGACCTGATAGAGACCTGCATTATCGTGTTGTGGCGGTGTAAGAATATCCACTACCACATATCGTCTTATGGTTAGGAAATGCCAGACGGAAACAGATCGACAGCAGCATCTTTCTGATGACCACTCAAAATTATACGAAATTCGGCTGCCAACGTCCCTTCAAACTACTATGAGAAAATTCACCCTATGAAGCAATCTATGGGGAGGCCAATGTACACTGATTTTTATATGATATAATGGATGGGAGAGATCTGCCAACTGCTATAAATAAACTGAAAACTTAAACTACTGCAATTAAACTACAGAGGAGATCTTCATATCAGCTATGATGCGTTCTTTTACGCGGGTTTTAATTGATATTTTAGTTTGTACTATGTAAGAGAGACCACATTCCCAATCAAGCTTTTACACTCCTGCATCCTGTAGATGGATATTACACTTGACTGATGGTAAAATCTGACTAATCTTCTTCAGCGGCTTGAAGTATGTCTATGATCTAAGTTGAAGGAAGTAATCAGTCTGTGAACATATGTACAGGATCGCACCCGTCACTACCTCAGATATGATTAAAAATTTAAATTAAAGAAAAATTAAATACCATCATTTTTTTCTTAAGGCATACTAAATAATAATGCCGTGTAGTGGCGGTCAAGAATATCCACTACCCCATATCCTCCCGTGGGTGTCGTAAAAGGCGACAAAGGGAAACAGGCAGAAGATGGGCAGCAGCATCTTCCTGATAATAGCCAAAATTATAATAAAAAAACTGCGGTTGCCAACCCGCTCGCCAAGCGTGGCAACTATGACAAATACCCCCCAATGACTAAAGCAACAAACAGACGGCCCCCAGTCCCCGGCGGCCCCGCTATTCCTGGCTACGGTGGCGACCATGGTAACGGCGGGGCAGGGGGTGCTAAGAATCTCCGGTGGAGGTTCGGTTGCCACCTTAGACGACTCGACCTGGCAACGTACAACGCACGCACCCTGAGGACTGACGAGAAGATCGTGGAGCTGGAAGAAGAGATAGACAAGTTGCGCTGGCATATTATAGGATTATCCGAAGTCCGAAGAGAGGGGGAGGACACGGTAATCCTCGAATCCGGCAACTTGCTCTATCACCGGGAGGGCGACCATCTGTCCCAAGGAGGTGTCGGATTTATCGTCCACAAGTCTCTCGTTAACAACGTTGTAAAGATCGGGAGTGTGTCGACGAGGGTTGCGTACCTTATACTCAGAATCACCAAACGGTATTCGCTGAAGGTCATACAGGTTTACGCACCAACCTCGGCACACCCCGATCAGGAGGTGGAGGAAATGTATGAGGATATCTCTAGAGCCATGCATTCCTCCAAAACCCAATATACGGTGTTAATGGGAGACTTCAATGCAAAACTAGGCACAAGAGAGAACGGTGAGCTGAAAGTAGGGAAATTTGGAATAGGGCAACGGAACCCAAACCCAGCAGCTGGCCGACTTCATGGAGAAAGAGGGACTCTTTATGATGAACTCTTTCTTCCAGAAGCGGCCCCACAGGAAGTGGACCTGGTCGAGCCCCGACGGTTCGACAAAAAATGAGATTGACTTCATTATGACGACCAGACGACAACTGTTCAGTGATGTCTCCGTGATCGCAAGGGTGAAAACTGGTAGCGATCACCGAATGGTTAGAGGCACACTGAACCTAAACGTTAAGTTGGAGAGGTCTCGTCTAATGAAGTCAACGCTCCGTCCCCCTCGCGCTCTAATCCAAAGTCCCGAAACCTTTCAGCTCGAGTTACAAAACCGTTTTCAGTGCCTAGAAGACTGCAATGAAGTGGACGATATGAATGACAAGCTCGTGGAAACTGTCCATGCGGTCGGAGCTAAGTTCTGCAAGACCCGCCGCAGAAGAACACAAAAACTCTCCGATCACACTCTTAATCTCATGGCTGTTAGACGGGATATGAAGCTGCAGTCTTCAGTAGATTTGACAGCATACAAGAAACTGAACAGACAGATCTCCAAATGCGTGCGGCGGGACTTACGCAACTTTAATACTGCTCGTTTTAGAGAAGCGATCGAGCGGAACCAGGGCTCCAAAAACTTTGCTAGAAATCTGTCTGCCAGGAAAAGCCAACTGACAAAGCTGAAGACCGAGTGTGGCAGCGTCATTTCCGGGATACCCGAGATTTTGAGTGAGATTGAGAGGTTCTATGGGCAGCTGTGCACGTCATCGTTGGAGCCACACGTAAGTGTGAGTAACGATCCAAGAGCGAGTCTTATCTGACACTATTCCGAAGATATCCCGGACGTCAGTCTGAGCGAGATTTGAATGGCTCTCCAGCACTTTAAAAACGGCAAGGCCCCAGGCTAGGATGGAATTACAGCGGAGCTTCTGAAAGCGGGTGGAAGACCGGTACTTGAAGTCCTTCAGAAGCTCTTTAATTCCGTCCTCCATGGTGGCATTACACCGGAGGCGTGGAGCAGAAGTGCGGTGGTCTTGTTCTTCAAGAGAGGTGACAACGCTCTCTTGAAGAACTACAGACCGATTTCCCTTCTGAGCCGCGTCTACGTGCTGTTTTCGAGAGTCATTACGAATCGTCTCGCGCGCAGACTTGACGACTTCCAGCCTCCCGAACAAGCCGGTTTCCGAAAGGGCTTTAGCACCATAGACCACATACATACCCTTCGGCAAGTTGTACAGAAGTCCGAAGAGTACAATTTGCCACTATGTCTGGCGTATGTGGACTATGAGAAAGCCTTTGATTCCGTCGAAATTTGGGCGGTGCTGCAGTCCCTTTAGCGGTGCCAAGTTGACTGTCGGTATATCGAGGTGTTGAAGTGCTTGTACAGTAGGGCTACGATGGCTATCCGAGTACAGACCAGAGTACGAAACCTATCCAATTGCAGAGAGGTGTAAGACAGGGTGACGTCATATCCCCGAAACTCTTTACCGCTGCATTGGAAGACGTTTTCAAGCTTCTGGACTGGAAAGGGTACGGTATCAACATCAATGGCGAGTACATCACTCACCTTCGATTTGCCGACGATATAGTCCTTATGGCAGAATCGCTGGAGGGCCTAAGCACTATGCTCAATGACCTCAATGGTGTTTCCCAACGGATAGGTCTTAAGATGAACATGGACAAAACAAAGATTATGTTTAATGTCCATGTCACACCTATGCCGGTAGTTGTTGGGAACACTAAGCTCGAAGTTGTTGACGAGTATGTTTACCTGGGACAAATAGTCCGACTAGGTAAGTCCAACTTCGACCGAGAGGTCAATCGACGGATTCAACTCGCCTGGGCAGCGTTCGGGAAGCTACGACACATCTTCTCGTCAGACATACCTCAAAACCTTAAAACGAAATTGTACAACCAGTGCGTGTTGCCAGTGATGACTTACGGAACTGAGACGTGGTCCTTCACTGCTGGCCGTATGAGGAAGCTCAAGGTCGCTCAGCGAGCTATGGAGAGGGCTATGCTCGGAGTTTCTCTGCGTGATAAACTTAGGAATGAGGATATCCGCAGTAGAACCAGAATAACCGACATAGCCCAACGAATTAGTAAGCTGAAGTGGCAGTGGGCCGGCCATATAGCTCGAAGAACCGACAACCGATGGGGAAGAAAGGTTCTCGAGTGGCAGCCTCATACCGGTAGGCGAAGTGTAGGGCGTCCCCCCACGAGATGGAGTGACGACCTGGTAAGACATGCAGGAAGTCGATGGATGCAGGTGGCTCAGGACCGTGCTTTGTGGCATTCTTTGGGGGAGGCCTATGTTCAGCAGTGGACTTGTGAAGGGCTGTAATGATGATGATGATGATGACTAAATAATAATGTAATTGGAGCCTCCTAGTAAGTATAAATGTTAATGTTTTAATGTTTAATGTTAATGTTGTTTAAGTAAATGTTTAATGTTTTATTTAAATTATTGTACATATATCTTGATTGGGTACTGTACTGTATCTCAGCAAATTTAGATTTTACATAAATTTGTTTAACGACGTTATGATTCTCCCGTATAGATGTTTTTTTTTTTTGGATCATATGGCGAGTTAGTACATATGTGTTTTTAAAATTGTTTGTAAGGTATATAGTTGCCTGACCGTAAGAACATCACAAATATTATACAGTTGTTCGGTATTAAATCTAATAGGCTTAAAATAGATAACTTTAAGAAGGTAACGTTGTCCTCTTTCTATGTTAAGTAAGTTAGTTTTTGCCGCTACTCTCCATACCGTAATGCAATATCCTAGAACTGACTGAGCTAAAGATGTGTAAATTTGATTTATAAATTTAGGCGATGTAACGTAACGCAGTTATTTAAATATCCATATAATATAATTAATAGAATCAGGCGTTACTTTGCGGAAATCCATTATATAAAAGCTTTTACAAAATTTACTTCGCAAATATCCGCGTTATAAAATAAAATGATGTGTCTTACCTAGTATTAAGAAGCACCTCCCGCCCTCCCTCAATTGCGTGCACTATCCCCGTCACCACTAATCCCAGCACCGCTACTTCCAACACCACTACACTAGGCAAGACACACCACTGACGATAATACGACACGTGTTTCGCCTCTACACGAGGCATCCTCAGGTGATATAGACTCTACGGTGGCTAACCGCTAAGTGAGCGGCGAGCCAAAACAAATGCCTTTTATACAAACCGATGATGCAACCGCTCTCCACCTAAGTAGCGAGCGACTGCGTCATGCGATAAAACATGCGACCAATCACCGCTGGACTTACGCAGCCGTTTGTAAAATTAAAAACAAACCGCCGCGCAACGCCCACATAATTAGAGAGCAGGCTTGAAGATATTTAAGAGAGGTGAGTTAGTAACATTTGTTTGTTCATTCAGCAATGCAACGGTATTATTATTACTTTTTAATATCTCTAACTGTTCCAGCACACACAGCCGCAGCCCTTTATTACACGTATGTAAGACTTTAAAGGAGTGGTCGTTGGCTAGGTTGTGTCCAGTGTCCAAAAGATGTTTGGCAAAATGGGATTTATCGGGATTGCAATTCCTGTACGCGGCTAAATGCTCTTTATAACGTGTCTCGAAATTGCTACCAGTCTGACCCACGTAAACGGCGTGGCATTCGTCACAAACAAGTTTGTAAACACCTGACTTTTGACGAATATCCAACTTATCTTTACTATTACAGATATTTCTAAGAGAAATGTTTGTTTTGAACGCCACATGAACGCCGTTTTGTCGAAGAGTATTAGCTACTTTTTCAGATATGGGGCCTAAGTAGGTCAAACTGCTCACATATCGATGAACACTTTGAGGTTGAACCGCGTACAGAGAGTTGCGAATAACATGCTTTTGTTTCTTTTTAATTAAATTATTAATGAGATATTTTGAAAAACCGTTAGAGACCGCTATTTGATAAATTATATTAAGTTCTTTTAAATAATTTTCTTTACTTAATGGGACAGTGAACAAACGGTTAATGTAACAATAAAAAGCGGCTACTTTATGTTGCCATGGATGACATGATGACGCGGGGATGACCGTGTCGGTGTGAGTTGGCTTTCGATAAATTTGGAAAACATGTGACGATTCTTTTCTTGTTATTGTTAAGTCAAGAAAATTAAGGGAACAATCTTGTTCCAATTCAAGTTTAAATTTAATTTTGTCATGGACTCTATTTATTTTATTGAGGAAAACATCCAGTTGTCTCCTTGTGCCAGTCCAGCAAATAATTATGTCGTCTACATATCGATAGTAATATAAGATATTTTGATTCACAACTATATGTTGTTTTTCGAAATTATCCATGAAAATGTCCGCCATAAGGGGACTTAGAGGTGACCCCATAGCTAACCCTTCTTTTTGTAGATAGAAACGGTTATTAAACCGGAAATAGTTTTGTTTCATACAGAGAGAGGTTACGTTAAGAAGATCATTTGTTTCCCCGGGATGTAGACGACGTTTTTCAAAGAGATCTGCGAGTATACGCAAACAGTCAGGGGATGGGACATTTGTGAAAAGACTATCAACGTCTAAAGATAACAATATGGATTTAGGAGGAATACGAATATCTTTAATTTTGGAAATGAGATCTAAGCCATTTTTTAGGCTGTAAGTGGGGTTGAATCCAGATTTCTCTCGAAGGAGGAAGTTTAATTTTTTAGCAAGGAAATAAGCTGGTGCACCAATATATGAGACAACTGGACGAATAGGAACATGTTCTTTATGTATTTTTGGTAACCCATATAAAATGGGTGCTTGAGGATTCATTGGAACAAGATTGCTCCGAGACAAGTTGTGATCGGGAAAAACATATGATGATTGTTGTATACATAACTTAATATCCGAAGTAAACTTTTTGGTTGGGTCAGACTCCAATAGCTCAAAGTCATCACCTTGGATAACATCGTAAACTTTCCGGCTGTACCCACTACTCTCCATAATAACAACAGTATTGCCTTTATCGGCTTTAGTAACAATAAGGTCGTTTTCCCTTATTCTCTGCTTTAGGGACTTAAAAACAGGGAACTCAGGATTGAAATGGGAAGACGCGGGCACAGCCCGAATTTCATTAGCTACCAAACTTTTAACGATGTTATCTTTCTTCCCGATCACAACAGCCACCTCCGCGTCAACAGCCATAGTCTCTAACGATTTTTGGGAGACCGAAGGTGTTAAATTATACTTTAGGCCTTTATGTAAAAGGGACAACTCATCTGTTGGAAACTGGACATCGGAAAGATTTTTAACTCGGGGATAAAATTGGTGATATTCTGTATATATGTCGTTATTACGATTACGGGTTGAAGAGGATACAAGTCGTTGTAATTTACGGGACTGAATTTGATATTTCTCATAAACAGCCATTGAAGCAAGTTCTCTGGCTTTCCCATCCAAAATATCAAATTCAATATTATGTAATTTATATGAAAGTTCAGAGTATAATACTTTAAGGTGGATTTTTAAATTATCTCTATTGGAAAACCAACGACGACACTCCTCATTAAGCCAAATGTTCTGAGCTTTAGAAATAGCAATACTGGCCGCTCGACTATTTGTGCTGGAACGTATTTGAATATAATTGGGAATAACATGAAGTTGTTTGCACTGCTGATTGAACCAAACATTTTGGGCAGCAATACGATGGAGTTTTGTTAATTTGACATAGAGTCTTGCCTGGTCGGCCGTGCTAGCCTTTTTAATATAATTAATAGAATCAGGCGTTACTTTGCGGAAATCCATTATATAAAAGCTTTTACAAAATTTACTTCGCAAATATCCGCGTTATAAAATAAAATGATGTGTCTTACCTAGTATGAAGAAGTATGTGGGCGTTGCGCGGCGGTTTGTTTTTAATTTTACAAACGGCTGCGTAAGTCCAGCGGTGATTGGTCGCATGTTTTATCGCATGACGCAGTCGCTCGCTACTTAGGTGGAGAGCGGTTGCATCATCGGTTTGTATAAAAGGCATTTGTATAAAAGGCATTTGTTTTGGCTCGCCGCTCACTTAGCGGTTAGCCACCGTAGAGTCTATATCACCTGAGGATGCCTCATGTAGAGGCGAAACACGTGTCGTATTATCGTCAGTGGTGTGTCTTGCCTAGTGTAGTGGTGTTGGAAGTAGCGGTGCTGGGATTAGTGGTGACGGGGATAGTGCACGCAATTGAGGGAGGGCGGAAGGTGCTTCTTCATACTAGGTAAGACACATCATTTTATTTTATAACGCGGATATTTGCGAAGTAAATTTTGTAAAAGCTTTTATATATCCATATAAGCTTACGAATTCTGGCGTTTACGTATTCTATTTGATTAATACATGAAAGGTGTTGGTCAAAAATTATTCCAAGGTATTTTGTGTTATGTAGTCGCTCAAGTTTTTCACAATTGCAATTAAATAAATCTGTATCATCAAATTGATGAATTTTTAGTGAAATTTCTCTAGAGAGCTCTGTTCATTTATCTATATTGAAACATATATAATTGTTTTTATTAACATTTAGTGTTATTATATTATGTCTAAGCCATCTAGAGACCTTAGAAAGACCTTTTGCAGCCTTCTCAAATACACCTTTCCAAGTACTATCAGTAAACACAATAGCAGTGTCATCAGCATACGAAAAGACGTGTCCACCCCCAATATTTAATTCTGTGAGCTGATTAATATATATCAAGAATAGAGTAAGGCCCAAGACACTCCGCTGTTGTACGCCGTAAGTAATGTCGAAGTCTTGGCTTTGGTAGTCTCTAATTTTGACCCTCTGGGTACGTCCCTGCAAATAGTCCCTCATCATTTAAATAAAACTAATTTTACGGATTTTATCGCGTATATTAACTTATTTTACTTTCCCGACGTTTCAAGCACTTTACAGCACCCATGGTCACGGGGGGGACTGAGGTGTATGACGTCCCAATGTCATAGTTAACCACGGCTACCTCCAGATTAAAAATTATTAATTTTTGTTCCGATCTACGCAGTATGAACTTACAGTATCATGAAGTCTTGCAGTTGTATGCTTGGGTTGGGATTTAATTTTATTAATTATGGGATCCCAAGCAGATGGTAGCACCCAGCCATCTTCTCTATTGAAATTAGGATGTTTTTTGATTTCAATAGCCTCGCGAATCATCCTTGGAAGGAATCGGTGTTCTTTAGCGAGGATTTGTGGTCTATCATTTTTAGACCATCTTAACTCCTTAAATTCTAAAATTCAGTTCACAATGGAGTTAGAGGCAAACAATTCTTTAGCTTTTCTAGATGTGTTAGTAATTCGGAATCCTGATAACACCTTGAGCCACACTGTGTATAGAAAAAAGACCCATACAGATAGATATTTAAACGGTGATTCTCACCACCATCCTTCACAGTTAGCTACCGTGGGTAAATCTTTGTTTCAGAGAGCACGAGGGATCTGTGACAGTAAACACCTGGCCGCCGAGCTCCAACACGTCAAGCAAGTTTTGCACGACAATAAGCTTCGGGTCCCGCGCCTACGTCACAGTGAACGAGTGAAGCCGGCCACAGTCGAGCGAGTGCCTGCTGTACTGCCATATGTCAGAGGTGTCACTGACAAGATTGGCTACATCTTGAAGCGTGCTACCATTAAAACATATTTCAAGCCGCCGAAGAAGATTAGTCAGTTTTTACCATCAGTCAAGTGTAATATTCCTCTGCAAGATGCAGGAGTGTACAAGCTGGATTGTGAATGTGGTCTCTCTTATATAGGACAAACTAAAAGATCCATAAAAACCCGCGTTAAAGAACACATAGCTGATGTGAAGAATAGACGCTCCGGGAAGTCTGCAGTCTGTGAACACGTACAGGATCGCCCCCGTCACTACATTAGATTTGATAGACCACAAATCCTCGCTAAAGAACACCGATTCTTTCCAAGGATGATTCGCGAGCCTATTGAAATCAAAAAACATCCTAATTTCAATAGAGAAGATGGCTGGGTGCTACCATCTGCTTGGGATCCCATAATTAATAAAATTAAATCCCAACCCAAGCATACAACTGCAAGACTTCATGATACTGTAAGTTCATACTGCGTAGATCGGAACAAAAATTTATAATTTTTAATCTGGAGGTAGCCGTGGTTAACTATGACATTGGGACGTCATACACCTCAGTCCCCCCCGTGACCATGGGTGCTGTAAAGTGCTTGAAACGTCGGGAAAGTAAAATAAGTTAATATACGCGATAAAATCCGTAAAATTAGTTTTATTTAAATGTGTAGTGTTCGCGTAAATATAAGAAATCATTATGAGTCCCTCATCAGTTTTTCTCGAATTCCGATATGTTCTAGTTTTGCAACTAGAGTGGGAAGAGAGATGGTGTCAAATGCCTTTTTTAAATCAAGAAAAACTGTAATACATTTTTTTCATGATCAACATTTTCAATCATTAAAAAAGTAAGTGCTAAAACCGCGTTTTCAGTAGAAATTTTTTGTCTAAATCCAAATTGACTTTTTGATAATTTGTTATATTTAGTTAATACTCAATTATTCGAATCTTTATTATTTTTTCTAAAATTTTTGAAAAGATGTAAGGACTGAAATAGTCCTATAGTTATTGACATCGTCTCTATAACCACTTTTATAAACCGGAGTAATTAAAGATATCCTCATTCTGAAGTTTATTTATTTATTTATTTATTTATGCTTTATTTGCACACCAAGTACAAAAAGGCGGACTTAATGCAACAGGGCATTCTCTGCCAGTCTACCTCCAGGCTAAGCAGAGAAAATATTGTGGGTGCAAAGTGCAAACAGCTAAGTAAATAACATCTATGTCTACATAATACATACAGCATATATACATATATATATATATATATATATATATATATATATACATAAATATATATAAATACATACATACAAATATTTACTTACTACTACTTATTATACATATATATACATAATTAAATATGGCAGTTTCTGATTCAAACTCCAATAATAAATGTAAAAATGAAATGGAAAACCACAAACTACTCCTGCAACCTTAGATAGTAATTCCAGAGCAAGCGTTTGAACGATGCCTTGCTCGTGGCTGCGCGTACACTGCCCGGTAACTCGTTCCATAATCTTACCGCATGAGAAGTAAAAGATTTGTGTAAAAAGCTAGTGTGACAGAGGGTTACATTTTTGTTAGATTAGAGATTACATGGAGGTTAGATTTTTCCGTAGAACGGAGACAACGATTATGGGTATCACCTTGATACTGAAATTTGCATTTCAGATATTCAGGGACAAACGGATCGTGTAAAACTGAAAATAACGTGCACAGTATTCTGAAATGTCTGCGATAGCGGAGAGGTAGCCATTTTAGCTGAGAAATATAAGAGGAAATGTGGTCGTATTTACGTAAACCGAAAATGAAGCGTATGCAATTATTGTGAAGTCGATCCAGTTTGTTTAGAAGTTCTTGCGAGGCATCAGCATAGCAAACATCTGCATAATCTAGAATAGGCAACACTAAAGTCTGTATTAGCATTGCCTTAGTCCCTAACGGTAAGAAATTCTTGAGACGATACAGATGACGCAGAGTGTTAGTGACCTTTTTGCTCACTTCATATATATGCGGTCGCCAGCTGAGGGTGTTGTCTATAATTAAGCCAAGGTTTTTAACTAATGTTGAGTAAGGAACAATAACATTATTAAATATAATGGGAGGTAACGCCTTCATATCAATTTTAGTCAGTCTACGAGAACTACCAACTACAATAGCCTGACATTTTGATGGATTAACCCTAATGCCAAATCTGTTTGACCAATTAGAAATACAATTGAGATCACAGTTGAGCTTCTCAATCACATCATCGATACATGCCACCTCAGCTTGAGCATAAATTTGTAAGTCATCAGCATACAGATGGTACGAACAGCGAATGTGGGGTGTAATGAGATTTATAAAGACTGAGAACAAGAGAGGAGAGAGAATTCCGCCTTGAGGAACGCCAGCAGACAACGAGCACCAATCAGAGATAATCTGACCTACTCGAATTGCCTGCTGACGACCCCGAAGATATGATGAGAACCAGTCCCGCGCTGACGAAGAGAAACCTAGGTGATAAAGTATAGCTAGAAGAATGTCATGATCGACAACATTAAAAGCGTTAGAGAAATCTATTAGGATTAACACTGTCAATTTTGAGTTCTCCATTCCAGTACGCAAATCTTCCGTAACTTTCAAAAGAGCTGTGGTAGTACTGTGCCCCGGCCTAAAACCAGATTGATATGTGCTGAGAAAGTTATTTTTGAAAATGTAACTAGAAATTTGTTTGTGGACAATAGCTTCAAGAACTTTAGATAAAAACGGGAGAATCGATATTGGGCGAAAGTGAGAAAAAGTACTGGCGTTATTTATTTTGGGCAGCGGAATGACAAATGCTTTTCTCCAAAGTGAAGGAAAATCCCCAGTCAATAGTGAATGGTTAATGATGTGAGTAATAATAGGAGTAACATAGTCTAGAATTAAGGTGATCATAAGTCTGTTTACATCATCGAAGCCAACTGCCATAGACTTAATACAATAAATGGTCTTTTTTATATCCTCATCAGCAACGGGAGAAAAGTTAAATGTGCAGTTATGAGATTGTGACATGGAATGCAAATAAGAAATGGTACTTGATTTAACAGAGGCCTGCATTTGGGTAGTTGAAGAAAAATGTAAATTGAGATCACTTATAGAAATGATTGCAGGGTCCACGTTACACGTGGGCTTACCGACCCCGATCGTCCGTAGAAATTTCCATGTATTAGCCATAGAAGAGTTTATGATATTATCGTGAATGTTTAGCGGCTCGTACCATCTGATTACATCGATTTCTCGCAACTTTGAATTTTGTCCAATTAAGTTCACTACGGTTCTGCTTGAATTTTCTAAACATCTGATTGCGCTTAGACATAGCCTTACGAATATTTTCAGTAATCCATGGCGCAGGCGAGCGTTTTAACCTAACGTCACGAATAGGTGCGTGTTTATCAAACAGCTTATGAATATGAGAAATAAATGTCGTAATCTTGTCATCAATACTCTCTACGTTAAATGTATCGCTCCAGTCTAAAAGCGAAGCATCTTGTTTGAGCCCTTCGACATCTATCCTAGCAAAATTACGCAGACGTACTATAACTGGCTTTACTTTAGGTGGTTTAATTTTATAGGAAATAAACAGCAAGTCATGTCGCGAGAAACCTGGAGCGGGTAGCTGTCCGTGGCAGGCAACGCGTTCTTCTGAGGAGACAAATATCAAATCTAACAATGTATCATCAGCAGTAAGATTGTGATGGGTGGTATCAAGTGGAAGTATTGAAAAATTTGCCGACTCAATAATTGAACGCAAACTACGCGATCTAGGAGTATCACTAAGAAGATTCGTATTAAAGTCACCCATCAAAATATGATGTTGATAATCAGAGCAAATTGAAAGAAGTGCCTCTTCAAATTCACATAAATAACTAGAATTCGGTGGACAATAAATTGCACCAAGCACAATTTTATTTCCACTAACAACAATCTCTAAAAAAATATATTCAACTGATCCAGTATATTGTGAAGGTGAGGCTGATAAAATTTTGTAAGGTATACCACTTCGCAGGTATACTGCCACACCACCTCCTCTTTTATTAATGCGATCGTTACGAAGTAAAACAAAACCTGGTATTCCGTAAGAAGTAGAAGGCAGAGTTGGATTTAACCAGGATTCTGAGATAAGTATCGCGTGGATGCTCTGAATGTTAAAAGCTTCTAAAAGTTCAGTATAATTCTGCGGAATACTCTGGGCGTTGATGTGACAAACGTTGAAATTTTTATTATAATTATTGAGTTTTTGGGTTAGAAGAGAATGAACTGTAGATAATTCAAAGTCAGAATCAGAAAATGAATAAAAGGAATCAGAATTAGCAGAGGTGAATGAATCGTTATCGGAAACTCCTATGGTGCTAAAAATCAGTGTATAATATTACATAAAAATAAATTAAGGTATAAATAACTAATTTAAATAAATATATAACTTATTTGGCTATAAATAGATATATAACTTATTTAAGTAAATAAAAATAAATATCTTTAATATATTATGTTTATGCTGTATTGATATTTTAATTACTGCTACCAATCCTGCTGGTAAACTGTTTAAAAACGAGATTTTTTAAAAAAAAAAAGAAAAATTCAAAAATAAAATAAATGAGATAGATAATAAATCACTTTCGTAATAAAACTATCAGAGAGCATTAAAAATAAAATGCATCAATAGTTGTTCTTATGCACCTGAGTTATAAGACAAAAAAAAATATATGTCATTGAAACACCACTAATAAAATATTCCATAATGTTAGTTCGTAACCCTAGATATACATACATAATATGGTTGACAATTACTGTTTATCAACTCAGCGGCTAGCGAATGAGAACAATGGGGATTGCATTCACTGTACAGAAAAAAAGGGACCTACGCTAACGCTATTAGGTTGAACAACCAGTAACCGCACGACCGTCCATGTATAATCATCACACAAATTATCACAACAATTATGTAATATTAATGTTTTTTAACCGTACGCCTAGTTCGTGGTACTTTGCCGCGCGTGTTTCCAGGCTCCCTCGAAGCCTTTGTTTCTTCCAATACCGGTTGAGATTCCTCGTCACACCCTGGCTTGCTATGTTGACGTATCAGCCGGTTGAGGTCTTCATTGGATTGAATACTCTGGCGGGAACCATCGGGCAACCTGACGCTGATGAAGCCATTTGATGACCAGACCTTTTTCATCCCAAATTGTCTTCGAGCTTGTATGAACAAATTCTGCTTGTATTTTGTGAGAAACTCGGATAATGTAAACGGTGTTCCCTTCAACATAGTCTTTTTGTACCAGGCGGTAGAACGCATCGAGAAATCGGTAAAACGGAAAAGTATCGGTCGGTTGTGATCCGCCTTAACCATACCGAGTCTATGAGCCATCCGGATAGAAGATGATGAGAGATTTGTCATACTCAAGTGTTTCTGAAGGACGCTTACAACAATATTGGGCACATCTTCATCTGCTTTTTCTGGAACACCACTTAACAAAAGATGTTTTCTGCGGTGTCTCGTCTCAATGGTGTCAACTGACCGACTTAACTCTGCTATTTGTTGGCGAAGCAGGTTGAACATGTCTTGAACAAAGTCTCGAAATGAAGTAAAATCCTGACCAACCTTCTCAGCAGCAACAGTTTTGGTAGAACTGGAACCGAGTTGCTTCTCAAACTCTTCCATCCGACGAGTGACTAACGCTTCCAGGGACCTCTGAGATTCGGCAATGTCAGCAATTGTGGCCATAGTGTTGTTAAAAGTTCACAAAGTGATTGTAGAAAAGTTGTGCTCCAGCAGTTTGGTGCAATGAAAAAAAAAACTATTGCATAAGCAACTTGTACTTTTACTTTAAAATAATTTATGTGTTTTAATAAGTGATAAGGACCCTAAATTAGATGTAAGTAAATAGTTTTTTTTTAATTAAATAGCAATTAAAATGGGACGCACACGTATGCACTTATTTATCAACCACCCGCAAATCCATCCACTTATGAAGTTTATCACGCAGAGAAACTCCGAGCACAGCCCTCTCCATAGCTCGCTGAGCGACCTTGAGCTTCCTCATACGGCCAGCAGTGAAGGACCACGTCTCAGTTCCGTAAGTCATCACTGGCAACACGCACTGGTTGTAAAATTCCGTTTTCAGGTTTTGAGGTATGTCTGACGAGAAGATGTGTCGTAGCTTCCCGAACGCTGCCCAGCCGAGTTGAATCCGTCCATTGACCTCTCGGTCGAAGTTGGACTTACCTAGTCGGACTATTTTTCCCAGGTAAACATACTCGTCAACAACTTCGAGCTTAGTGCTCCCAACAATTACCGGCATAGGTGTGACATGGACATTGAACACGATCTTTGTTTTGTCCATGTTCATCTTAAGACCTATCCGTTGGGAAACACTATCGAGGTCATTGAGCATAGTGCTTAGGTCCTCCAGCGATTCTGCCATAAGGACTATATCGTCGGCAAATCGAAGGTGAGTGATGTACTCGCCATTGATGTTGATACCGTATCCTTTCCAGTCCAGACGCTTGAAAACGTCTTCCAATGCAGCGGTAAAGAGTTTCGGGGATATGACGTCACCCTGTCTTACACCTCTCTGCAATTGGATAGGTTTCGTACTCTGGTTCTGTACTCGGATAGCCATCGTAGCCCTACTGTACAAGCACTTCAACACTTCGATATACCGATAGTCAACTTGGCACCGCTGAAGGGACTGCAGCACCGCCCAAATTTCGACGGAATCAAAGGCTTTCTCATAGTCCACATACACCAGACATAGTGGCAAATTGTACTCTTCGGACTTCTGTACAATTTGCCGAAGGGCATGTATGTGGTCTATGGTGCTAAAGCTCTTTTGGAAACCGGCTTGTTCGGGAGGCTGGAAGTCGTCAAGTCTGCGCGCGAGACGATTCGTAATGACTCTCGAAAACAGCACGTAGACGCGGCTCAGAAGGGAAATCGGTCTGTAGTTCTTCAAGAGAGCGTTGTCACCTTTCTTGAAGAACAAGACCACCGCACTTCTGCTCCACGCCTCCGGTGTAATGCCACCATGGAGGACGGAATTAAAGAGCTTCTGAAGGACTTCAAGTACCGGTCTTCCACCCGCTTTCAGAAGCTCCGCTGTAATTCCATCCTCGCCTGGGGCCTTACCGTTTTTAAGGTGCTGGAGAGCCATTCTAATCTCGCTCAGACTGACGTCCGGGATATCTTCGGAATAGTGTCGGATGAGACTCGCTCTTGGATCGTTACTCACACTTGCGTGTGGCTCCAACGATGACGTGTACAGCTGCCCATAGAACCTCTCAATCTCACTCAAAATCTCAGGAGTCCCGGAAACGATGCTGCCACATTCTGTCTTCAGCTTTGACAGGTGGCTCTTTCTGGCAGACAGATTTTTGGCAAAGACTTTGGAGCCTTGGTTCCGCTCAGTCGCTTCTTCAATACGAGCTGTATTGAAGTTGCGTAAGTCCCGCCGCATGCATTTGGAGATCTGTCTGTTCAGATGCCTGTATGCTGTCAAGTCTGTTGAAGAATGTAGCTTCATCTCTCGTCTAACAGCCATGAGATTAAGAGTGTGATCGGGGAGTTCTTTGTGTTCTTCTGCGGCGGGTCTTGCAGAACTTAGCTCCGACCGCATGGACAGTTTCCACGAGCTTGTCATTCATATCGTCTACTTCATTGCAGTCTTCTAGGCACTGAAAACGGTTTTGTAACTCGAGCTGAAAGGTTTCGGGACTTTGGAACAGAGCGAGGGGGACGGAGCGTTGACTTCATTAGACGAGACCTCTCCAACTTAACGTTTAGGTTCAGTGTGCCTCTAACCATTCGGTGATCGCTACCAGTTTTCACCCTCGCGATCACGGAGACATCACTGAACAGTTGTCGTCTGGTCGTCATAATGAAGTCAATCTCATTTTGTGTCGAACCGTCGGGGCTCGACCAGGTCCACTTCCTGTGGGGCAGCTTCTGGAAGAAAGAGTTCATCATAAAAAGTCCCTCTTTCTCCATGAAGTCGGCCAGCTGCTGGCCCCTTGGGTTCCGTTGCCCTATTCTAAATTTCCCCACTTTCAGCTCACCGTTCTCTCTTGTGCCTAGTTTTGCATTGAAGTCTCCCATTAACACCGTATATTGGGTTTTGGAGGAATGCATGGCTCTAGAGATATCCTCATACATTTCCTCCACCTCCCCAGCGGGGTGTGCCGAGGTTGGTGCGTAAACCTGTATGACCTTCAGCGAATACCGTTTGGTGATTCTGAGTATATGGTACGCAACCCTCGTCGACACACTCCCGATCTTTACAACGTTGTTAACGAGAGACTTGTGGACGATAAATCCGACACCTCCTTGGGACAGATGGTCGCCCTCCCGGTGATAGAGCAAGTTGCCGGATTCAAAGATTACCGTGTCCTCCCCCTCTCTTCAGACTTCGGATAATCCTATAATATGCCAGCGCAACTTGTCTATCTCTTCTTCCAGCTCTACAATCTTCTCGTCAGTCCTCAGGGTGCGTGCGTTGTACATTGCCAGGTCGAGTCGTCTAAGGTGGCAACCGAACCTCCACCGGAGATTCTTAGCACCCCCTGCCCCGCCGTTACCATGGTCGCCACCGTAGCCAGGAATAGCGGGGCCGCCGGGGACTGGGGGCCGTCTCTTTGTTACATTCATAGGGGGGTATTTGCCATAGTTGCCACGCTTGGCGAGCGGGTTGGCAACCGCAGTTTTTTTATTGTAATTTTGGCTATTATCAGGAAGATGCTGCGGCCCATCTCCTGCCTGTTTCCCTTTGTCGCCTTTTACGACACCCACGGGAGGATATGGGGTAGTGGATATTCTTGACCGCCACTACACGACAAAAATAAGTAAATAAGTAAATATATGCAATAAAATACTTAGTTTCATTTAAATATGTAGTGTTCGCATAAACATAAGAAGTCATTATCCATATTATGGTATCTCTTTGTTATTTTACCTTAAATGTACATATCATCACAACGACAATAATCGTTCATTCAAGTGTACATACATTTATTTAAAATGTACAAGTTGCTGTGCTATTGTGTAACTCTGGTGGTTATCGTTTTCCGCTAGGATTCGCGCCGCAACTACGTTATGTATTTACTGCCTCGTTGGTTTAGTGATTGTTAGCTCGGGAAAGAGGTGCTTTTCAAAGTAAACAAGGCACATTATTTTTATATTTTACACAAATCTTATTTGTTTGGTTCAGTTTTTTTTAAGTATATGGGTGACAAACGAGCACACGGTTCAACTGACGGTAAGTGGGTGCTGTGGCGCATAAACATCTACATTTGTCTTCAATTAAGAATCAAAATGAAGATGCGTTGTTACCCTTGGTTAGAAAGATGGAATGCCTCATTTCCAGTAAAAAAAGGATTGCAGTTCTCTACACTCACGATACGAAACACAGTAGCATTAATCTGATATTTTACGCTGGTATACTGTGAGAGCGTGGTCCTACTCTAGTTCAGTCGATCCATACGTGCTACAACCTTAATATACCTGCACTATGGCCACCCACCATTTAACGTGTAATATCTTCAACAGCAAACAGATGTAGTTTTTCCTAAATGGTGGAGCTTCTTTTCTGAATAGGACTTCATCTGTTACACATGAAACTTATTTTTGCCGCGAAGCAACTGAGTACTCACTGCTGTATTTTGGTGAGATCAACGAGAGAATCAGTATAATTATTGCCTTTAAAGTACATCATCTAAGTACTAAAGGATGACAGAACAATTGTGACCCTCTTAGTTTAAAAGTAGCTGCGATAGTCACTTAAAATCAGGTGTTCTGTTAGCTCGCTTGTCGCCCAAATATTAATTAATTATTTCACCCATCTGTCATTCCGTCTTTTCTTTCATTTGTTTATTTATACATTTATTCATTATTTCGTTCATTACATCATATCGAAGTCCAAGCTGAACTTAGGTCCGCTGCTTATATAGGATCATAAATTGATATTTGCCATAATTGCCAAGTTAGGCAAGCGGGTTGCAAATCACAGTTTTTTAACGGCGTAAAAGTATCCATTACTGCATATATCATCTCAAGGGTGTCGAAAGGGATGACAATGTGAAATATGTAGTAAATGTGTAGTAAATATATAGTATATGTGTAGTAAATGTGCAGTAAAATGTGTAATAAATATGTAGTAAAATGTGTAGTAATGTAAAAATATGTAGTAGCAATGTGAAATGTGTAGTAGACATTTAATTAATTGCTTCTTATTTTTAATGGTTCGTTTTACATCCACTTAACGGATTCACGAAGACTAGATCGAGTGATGACTTGTTAAGTAGTAAGTTGTTAATGTTGTGTGTTGGTCAAATAAATGTTTTTTTTCCTTTCTTTCTAAGATATACCTCTCATAATTTTGAAGTATTTGTAGCCAGTCATTTTATTTGAACCCTTAAAATCCAAAACTAAATTGCTAACGATCCTACACCGACCTGTGAGAAAAGTACCAAGTTTTTTATATCGACGCTTGAAAGGCAATAAGTACCATGTAACATGTTGGGCAATATTGAGTTATATACATCATTGAAATCAGCAAAAAATTTTGCGTCCATATGTCATACTCTCTTACTGCTAAGAAGAGTTTTGTTGTCGCTTGGTAACTTAAAAAATACATTTTACCGATTTATCAATAATTTTTACTTGGTTTATTTATTTATTTATTTATTTAACAAGTACACTTACAATATACAAATATGATTTGGTTGATAATCGATTTTAACTTTATACACTTAGTAATTTTTTGGTTATGGGATAGGGTGATAAACGAGCACACAGTCCACCTGATGGTAAGTGGCCGCTGTGACCCATAGAAATCTACATGTATCCTCGTTTGGGAATCAAAATGCAGATGCGTTATCCGCCGTAGGGACTAAGATGGAATGCCTATTTTCCAGTAAAATAGGTCTCCGCTCCTCTACACTCACTATTCGAAGCACATCAATATTAGATTCTATTTTACGCTAGTAGTACTTCCCCGGTCAAGCAGACCCATTCGTGCTACAACTATACTACCAATATAGTTTCAGCATGGCTCTACTACATATACAATTAATTATCTACATAATGCGGTTAAACAAAAGTATTATTTTCCTTGCGATATGTAGGGTATAAGCATTACTTAAAAAAATTTTACGGATATTTTTTTTTTCTTATCACTTAAGACTTTCTGACACACCTGAATTATGTAGTTTCTTTCATTTAGTATTTTTTCTAAAAGCAATGGACTTAAAGACGTAATATAGATGGACTTAAATGTAATTGACTTAAAGACATAATGTACATTTAGTAATATTTCAACTGTCCTTTATATTTACTTATTTTGTTACTTAGATAACTATTTCTGATATGAAATTTATACAAAAATGAGCTTATGCCTGTTGCATAAATCTTGTTTTGTCACTTATACGAACTGTGAAACAGATTTTGAGTGGCTGTTGGTAACAAAATATCGATTGGTCTTCACGGATCTGTCTCATAGGCAACCTAATATGCCAAATATACCTCATAAGTAGTAACTGAAGCTCTTCATAGTTAGGACTTTATCTTAATTACGTTTTGTAATTGATAGTTAACCAAAATATTTTTGCACATTGTGAAACAGCTCATTGTAATTTTTTTTTCAGAAAAAAAAACTTTAAAACACTCTAGTGTAAAGTTGCCAACATGTCGCTTGGTAATTATTTCCTTTCAAGTGAAAGTTTTAGTGTATGTCTATACACATAAATAAAATTGAAATGTCTGTCTGTAATATCAAAATAACTGCCTTATATTGAACCCGGGGAGTTATCAGCATGTCATTAAGACATGAATAACCAATTATTAAATTTTTGTCTGTCCGTCTGTCCGTCCATCAGGGCTAAGATTAAAAAATATATAAAATAATCTTTGATTGTCTTAAATATGAATCACACCACAATCAATCACAGCAAGGTGAAGACGGGGCGGATCGTTAGTTAAATAATAAATGCGATGATAATATGTATACAAGTGAACGATTATAACGTGAACCCATCTGTTTGTTTCCCACGTCCTCACCGTAATGTAAAATAATATTATGAGTTTTGGTAACAAAGATAATACTTATTGTTTACTTCGTAAAAAAATTTCAACGGAGGCAACATAACATTATAATATTAAGTACAAGCACAGGGACCAAGCGCTAGTG
Source organism: Parnassius mnemosyne (assembly GCA_963668995.1). Classification (NCBI taxonomy): domain Eukaryota; kingdom Metazoa; phylum Arthropoda; class Insecta; order Lepidoptera; family Papilionidae; genus Parnassius; species Parnassius mnemosyne. The sequence continues at coordinate 1,232,305 of CAVLGL010000077.1, read as the reverse complement.
TTAAATGTTATCGTAAACAACCCAATGTAGATCTCTGAATCTCTGATCAATAGAACAGAATAGAATAGAATAAAATAATTTTCATTCAATATAGAAATGGAAAAACAAATTTTCATTTATATAAATTATGAATAATACATATTAAAAGTTACTCTTAATGGTTCGGAAAATACCTCTGCCATGGGAAGAACCAGCAAGATGAAACCAGCGGGATTTATTTTTGAAAAAAAAAAAACAACAGTTTACAATTATTACTTTGTTACAAAATCAAAGAGAAATAGCTTGGCGGCGGTCACGTCATTCCCATGAGTTATGAACGTCTATAAATTCCTTAATATTTTCATTAATTCATTCATTTTAGCCCTTCACCAGTCCACTACTGAAAATAGGTCTCCCCCAAGGAATGCTACAAAGCAGGATTATTTTTGATAATTTATAGAATCAGGCGTTACTTTACTGAAGTCCATTATATTAACTTTGACAAAAAATTACTTTGCGTACATCCGCTAGATAAAATAAAATGATGTGTCTTACCTAGTTTGAAGAGCACCTCCCGCCCTCCCTCAATTGCGTGCGCTATCCCCGTTACCACTAATCCCAGCACCACTACTCCCAACACCACTACACTAGGAAAGACACACCACTGACGACAATACGACACGTGTTTCGCCTCTACACGGACATCCTCAGATGATATAGACTCTACGGTGGCTAACCGCTAAGTGAGCGGCAAGCCAAAACAACTGCCTTTTATACAGACCGCTGACGTAACTTTTTATTTTTTATAGGAGAGGGGGCAAACGAGTATGCAGCTCACCTGATGGTAAGTGACTACCGCCGCCCATGAACAACTGCAACACCAGGGAAGGAATTGCAGATGCGTTGCCGGCCTTTTAAAAAGGAGTAAGCTCTTTTCTTGAAGGTCCCTACGTCGTATCGGTCCGGAAAAATCGCTGATGTAATCGATTCCACAAGGAAATCGTGCGAGGGAGAAAACATTTTCTAAATCGCACAGTGGTGGACTGCCAATCATCCAGATGGTGTGGATGGTATCGGGAGTTCTGCCGCGATGTGCGTTCGTGAAATTTGGCGGCTGGGATTAATCCGAACAATTCTTCAGAGCACTCCCCATGGTAGATGCGAAAGAAAATGCAAAGAGATGCAACATCTCTTCGCAGTGCCAATGAATCGAGCCGATTGGAAAGGGCTCGGTCGTCGACGATTCGAGCCGCTCTGCACTGGATGCGGTCAAGTGGAAAAAGCTGGCACTGGGTAGCCCCTGCCCAGAGATGGGAACAGTATTCCACGTGAGGCCGAACCTGTGCCTTGTAAAGTTGCAGGCGGTGTGCCGGCATGAAATACTGTCCCGCTATGCTGAGCACGCCAAGCTTTTTAGAGGCCAATTTGGCCTTCTCTTCCAAGTGACCACGAAACTGCACGTCACTCGATATGTCGACGCCGAGGATTCCGATACTGGCTAAGGCAACAAGGGGAGTACCTTGAAATTGAGGAGATACGACAAAGGGGTTCTTTTTAGCGGTAAAAAGGTTATCAGGTTTTCCTGCATGTCTTACGACCAGGTCGTCACTTTATCTAGTAAGGCCACGCCTTATACTACACCTACAGGTTCGAGGCTGCCATTTGATAACCTTTCTTCCTAAATATTATAACAACCCTTTTTTATAAAAACTTTGAATAAAAAAGTTTTTGAACTTTGCGAATATTTGATTATTACATAATATTTATTGAAAATAATTTTCTAATTTACCAGCAAGAAATCCAGCGGGATTATATCTTTAGCCGACTTCAAAAAGGAGGAGTTTCTCAATTCGAGCGTATGTTTTATTTTTGTATGTATGTTACGCGATATCTTCGCAGGTTATGAGCCGATTTTAATGATTTTTTAAATAATTACCTCAAGAATGGTCCCATAAAAATAGAAAAAAAAAACGCCCCCAAAGGTGGAAAATAGTCGAAAAGTTTTATATTGGACTATTGTTGAAGGGATTTCATATGATATCTTTTTTTTATTAAATAGGTTTTCAAAGGTGGTCCAATTAGGAGAAAAATTTTCACCCTAAGTGTAGCAAATAAATAATTTCTTTTTTGGTAATTTGAAGTCGATTTTTACTTTTTGTTAGATAATTATTAGACATAAATAAAATTGTAAAATCAAAGTGTTAAGTAGTGAAGCCATACAATGGTTAGAGTAATGTTAGAGCTATGTTATGGTTGCAGTTCTATAGGTCGGCTCTACTGGAGATGGAACACGCTTTCACAAAATACGTAGCATAAAACAGCAGTAAATTACATCTGTGTTTCGTATAGTGTGTGCAGAGATTATTTTACTCGTAATGAAGCATTCAGTCCAGTCTTTAGAGCTATGAACGCATCCACATTTTTATTAAAGATGTTAAAAAACGAATGAGCTAAGGTCAAGGTTGCGTGCACTATCCTCGTCACCACTAATCTTTCACCACTTCTCCCAACAACACTACACAAGGAAAGACACACCACCGTCGATAATACGTTATTTTAATTACAAATTGGGAATAGATATAGAATGTAGATGTATTGGACCACAGCATCAACTTATCATCAATGGGCTGCGTGCTCGTCTGTTACCCTTAATAAATAAATAATAAAGAGTCATACACACACGACACACAATCTTCAAACATTTTTATCTCTAGCCCGTGGCTATAGATCAAAATACAAAATACAGTAGCACATATCATATCATCAGACAAAATTCCTGCAAAAACATCCCACTTGGTTCCAGCAGTAAAATTTTACGGGGCGATAAGTCATAACACGGAACACAGAGTGCAGTGCAGCTTCACTCCCTCACATATTTGTAGTGGTCATTTTTTAAATACATCTTTGTTTCTGATACGCTAGAGCCATGATGCAGCTATGATAAAGCTGCAGCACGAATGAGTTGGGGTGATCGGGGTAATGCATGCATACATGCAGGTTTCCTCCTGATCCTTACTTGCAAAGTGGACTCAAAGATTTAGCCAAGTTTTTCCTACAGCCGGGGAAAATCATGCCTTAAATAATAGTGATTTAAAAGAGGCAGGAAGTTATGCAGGAAGTCGATGGATGCTGGTTTTCAGGAGCCAGTGAAGAGCATGCTTTGTGGCATTCCTTTGTGTTGCCAATGACTTGTGAAGGGCTATAATGAGGACGATGATGATGAAAAGAGTCTCATTCAATTTTCCAATTTTTGTTTAACAATTATCCAAATTAGCGACAAGTCCTGGCTTCGCCTGGGTAGGATCTATTGATGTTAGGTAATTTAGATTTAAGTAATTCTTCAAAGAAACTATTTTATAAATTCCAAGTTTTTGGATAAAATATCCTATATCACTCCTGGCATTGCCCTTTTTCTGTTCCTGAAGTTTTATTACAATCGAATCAGCCATACCGAAGATTAGCCGGAACAAACAAAAAGACAAAATTTTAATAATAGTTGTTCAAGTCTTAATAGCATGAAAATGACCTTCAGTTTAAATAAAGGTAGTTATTTCGATATTACAGACAGACACTCCAATTTTATTTATATGTGTACTATCAGGACCTCTGAAAACACAAATCTGATTTAATTTATGTGTAACTGAAACAAGTTAAAAACATCTTAATACGAACTCTTTGGAAATAAAACTTGTTCTAGTAGCACTACTTTTCAGACGTCTAACTAACATTGTAAATAATAGGTTTTATTCGAAGTAACGCTCCGTTGCAATTTAAACTGTTTAAATTCTCCTCTTACGTGCTTTTTAAAGTAATGTATTTGTGGGATATGTATGATGTAGTTAAAGGTGTAAGACTATCCACTACCTCGTAACATCTCGTAGGTGTAGTAAAAGGCGACAGAGGAAACGAATCAGGAGATGGGCAGCAGCGCCTTCCTATTAACGTCTAAAAATAAAAAAAACTGTGCATTTCAACCCGCTTGCCAAGCGTTGCAACTTGGGCAAATATCTCCCCTATGAGACAATCTATGGGGAGGATTATGTGCAGCAGTGGATTTTAATAGGCTGTTATGGTACGGTATTTGTAGGATAAAAGAAAAAAAATTGGACGAAAAAGAAACTATGCCAAATGCTTTATTATTTAATAAATAAATCCATAGAAAATCAGTGTGTGCCTTAGAATAATATTAATAAAGACTCGGCATCACAGAGTCACAGAGTACGGGAACATAGCATTGGGTTAGTTAGCTACTTTAATGTACATAATACAGTCGAACTTGGATAAGCGAGAGTTCAGGCTACCGCAATACTTTTTTTGCTTTTAGAGGTTTTTTACTTACCCAAATTTGTAGTTTGTGTTGGTATTATTCATTAGAATCTAACAAATATGCTTACAAAAAGAAAAAAAAGACTCTTAGTAAACGAAACAGACTCCGCAAGCACCGCTCTCAACCAGACTTGGAGACTCTAATCGTGGGGCGAGTTCAATAAAGATCCAGATAGTTCACTTCGGCCTGAACTACGTGCAAAAAACACCGACAACACTTGACAATACCAATATAGATTGTACATTCACCACACATATATTATACGTGGTAGAGCCATGCTGGAGCTATATTATTAGTATAGTTGTAGCACGAACTGGTCAGCTCGACCGGGGAAGGACCACGCTCTCACAGAATACCAGCGTATAATGGCAGCTTGACACTGCTGTGTTTTGTATGATGAGTGTTGAGAACCGGAGACCCATTTTACTGGAAAATAGGCAGTCCATCTTAATCCTCACGAGTGATAACGTATTTTGATTCTTTATTGAGGATAAATGTACATGTCTATGGGTCATAGCAACCACTTACCATCAGGTGGACTGTGTGCTCGTTTGTCACCATATCATATAAAAAAATATTAATGTTGATAATGCCTTTTGTTTCTTATTTCTCATATCATAGACCAGTATTAAACAAAATCGTTGTCGAATATTATTCGATATACGAGTACGTTAAAATATGTACTACATTTTCAGTGTCAGTATCGTATTAAAACATTTAGAATTAAGGCAATCTTGTTTTCATTTCTATTTTTAACACTTAAAGCGACCAGCTGACATAGACGTTTTACGTTAAAATCAACGGACGGGGCACACATCCAAGTTTTTTCGCGATTCCCCGCACTCAAACGCATTCACAAGTTTGTAACTTAGAGACAACATTTTGATTTTTCGTTTTAACATTATGAGTACGCGCCGGACCTTATTTTGCAATTACTGTAACCTTTAGAGCATTTTAAACTTCAATACTGAACGTAGGCGTCTCTCATATATTGCCTCATAGGGGGATCTTCGCAATTGATTACCAATTTTAGTAAGTTCGATAAATAAGGGGTTACACGCGCACATTTGGCCATTCGTATATATTATATTCCAAACACAATGTTAGTTAGTTCCTCTAAATTGAAGGAAACAAAAACAAGGTTAGTTCCAATAAATTTATAATTAAATATTAAAATAAATTATTTAAATATAAGAAATTATCAAAATGCAGATTAATTGTCAAAATAGAGGATTAAATTGCACTTGTAAAAATGTCTCCGGTCGTCTAGACTCACATTACGAAGTGCAGCAGCATTAAGCTTCTATTTTACGCTGGTATCCTGGTGCTACCCCGGTCAAGCTAATCCATTCGTGCTACAACCATAATATAGCTAAAGTTTGGCTCTACCACGTGATGATTAAGAAAAATTCTCATTTCATTCATTCACATTCTCTAAAAAAAGAAGAGTCTTACGAGCTAATGGAGAAGTAGAAGAAGTGGAATAAAATAACCTAAACGTTTGTTTCTGCTTGTTATTTTCTGAGCGGCATGGTCAACAAATCGGTGGTAAAAGCTTGTTTACAATTTTACTTGGTCAACCATTGTAGCATTACAGTAAACTGGGATTCGAATAATGCTAACATACTAGTAGTAACCGGTTTTGTGACAGCCAACGTCAACGGTGACAATCCGATCGAGTATCTACAGTGCAACAGCGATGAACTGGAGTCGGAGGTTCTACTTGAAATACTGTGGAATGACGAAAATTGTCTCGACATGGCTACAGGTCAGCATTCAATATCGCTGAACATTATTTACGACGTGTATGCCGAAGAACTGTCATTCCATACCATATACTACGGTACCGGCAGGCAGTTTAACTTGGATGTGCGCGTTACCCCGTTCATGATCGCAACAAGCGAGGTACAAAGAGGTGATCGCCGCGGTGTCATACCTGAGCATTTTTATGAATATAGAGTATGGACCGATGAATATCACAGACTGCTAATATCACTCACAAAATGCTGGAAGATCAAATGGATGAGTGTGTAGATAAAACCTTGCATTTCTAATAAGTCTTTACCAAATGCTATGCAGAATTGGATGGGTCGCAAAAAAGATGTTCCTTACACTGAATGTCAATGAAATACATTGGCCGAATCTTCTCAAGATACTGCACGAGTTAAGCAATACTACAAGTATTGATTTGATTAATTGATTAAATGTTTACCAGAAGTAATTTGCTGGAAGCCATTTCTTTCGTACTTCTTTTATCACAAACCTATAACTAATAAAGTGATAATATAGTAATAAATTGATTTTGTGAAAATTGATTTTCTTCCTGAACCCGATGAAAGGTAAATGTTGCCTTCACAAATAAAACGTGGAACTCCAAATGAAACAAAATTGTTTATGATATACATATATTACGGTTAAGAAAATATTAACTGTTACAACTTTATTCACGTTAAACACACGGCCGTGTCTACGACACTGGCACACCCCGATTTTTTTCTATTAAAGGGGACAAACGAGCTCACCTGGTGGTAAGTGTCGACCGCCGCCCTTTAATAACTGCAACACCAGGGAAATTGCCCGGTAGGAGATCTTCCCTTTTCCTTCCACCCGCCACAGTGATGACCAACCGACGTGATATGAACACGCAACCAATAACCTTCGGAAACTACAACTTCTAGCCTTCGTCATAATCCTCAAGTACTCAATTCATTCGCTCCCGAACAGATATTGTCTGCAGTCTTCACATTCTGCAAGCCATCGGGCCTTAGAAAGGTTCACCGCAGCACTGGAATAATAATGCTTCCTGTTCCTTCAAGCTACTCTCTGCACTACAGTGTTCGGCACGGCTCTGAGCCTTACTACTCGCCTCTGCTTCACTCTCGCAGATTACTTGCCTTCTTCTCGACTCACCGCAGGCTACAAAGCAATCCCTGGCTCTAGCTCCGGCTCATCGTTCTCACCAGCATCACTTGCAAGTGCGTAGTATGGCATGCATTATACACATATCGTTGGCACCGGCGTCACTTGCCCTTACGCACACAGCATGCATTTCCCATTGGCATTAAGGACGCACCGGCAATCGGACTGCATTATCGACCTCCGGTCTGAGCAGGGTGATGTGGCGACGCTGTCGTCGCGCCACGAGCGAAACACATCAAAGCCTAAATCGCGCTAACAAAGTTCCGAAGTTAAAGCAGTATATATAGAATAGCTCCGTACTACCACTTGGAGCGTTGGCCGTTCCCCGGGCAGAAGGCCTGGGCAAGGTGGCCCAGCGGGAGATCTCCTCTTTTCCTTCCACCCGCCACAGAACATTCTAGGTCAATCCATGTCATACCACTCTTTCAACCGAAGGATTCTAGAACACTCGCGATTACATAACTAACCTTTAATAATATTTTTATATTGCTGAAACTGAGGAATAAAATATGTAGAATACTCAGTGGTTTCCTTTTTATTAGAAATGTATTGCTTCGGAATTGTAATCTTGTGCGAACATTTGCAAAGTTGGGTCATTTATCGTATGTAAATTTGAAAATGTTCATAAATTTTCTCTATAGTTATTAAGTTTATAATGTATATATTGTAGGTGTTAGTGTTAATATTAAAGTTATTGCCCGAACGGGTCCTCCATCTTTTGGATACCACGAAGTCTTACTGGCCTTTTAGTAGGCTCTCACAACACCAGTGAGAATAATTGACGTCGAAGATTTCTTTGGATTCCCATCACAAGACAAATAAAAAAAAATCACGTGTGCAGTTCACACGCGGTAGAAGTGAAACCATTAAATCAAATGAAATATGAAACAAAAACATTTCACAGCAAATGATAATTTGATAATTTTCAACCACATCTGCAGCATAAAATATAAGATAAAAGATTAAATTTATAGCAAATAAATGATATAATAATCATTTTTAAACACGTAGAGCCTCAACTTTAGTGTGTTAAATCAAAAGAATATTTTCTTTAGACTAAAATTGCTGTGTAATATCGTCTACAGGAGTCAATCAATTTTTGTTCGATAAAATTATTTTACCTATACAATGAATGCTTTAAGTATAATCATTTTATCGAACATGAAACAAAAATTAATTGACTTTCTGGCTGGTCCGTAAAATACACCAATTTAATATAAATCAGTAAGACATGAAATTGTGGATTGTTAAGAATGGTTTGGACATGATAATTTTATTCAACATATTAATTAAATAAAACTACTTTTACGGGTTCTATCGCGTTTAATGAACTTATTTTTTTATCGATTCCTGATGTTTCGGGTACTTTATAGAACCCATGACAGGTTACGAGGGACTGAGGCGATTGAAGTCCCGATGTCAGAGTTAACCCGGAGTAATTTTTTAATTATTAATTTTGGTCCGATCTACGCAGAATGAACTTAATGCGTCTTGGAGTCTTGCAGTGGTATGATTGGGTTTAGTTTTAATTTTATTCATTACAGCATCCCAAGCTGGTGGTAGTACCCAGTTTTTAATTTCAATAGTCTCACGTATCATCCTTGGCAGGAATCGATGTTCTTTCGCGACAATTTGTGGTTTATTAAATCTAATGTAATGACGGGGGCCGACCAGGATATGATCACAAACTGCAGACTTCCCGGAACGTTGGTGTTTCACGTTAGCTATGTGTTTTTTATGCGGGTTTTGATAGTTCGTTTTGTTTGCCCTATATATGAAAGACTACATTCACAGCCAAGCTTGAACACTCCTGCATCTTGTAGAAGAATATTGCACTTGACGGATGGTAAGATCTGACTAATCTTTTTCGGTGGCTTGAACAATATTCTAATAGAAGCTTCATTCATGATGAAGCCAATCTTATTTGTTACACCTCTGACATATGGTAGTACAGCAGGTACACGCTTTACCGTGGTCGGCTTCATTCGGTCACTGTGACGTAGGCGCGGGACCCGAAGCTAGTTGTCGTGCAGAACCTACTTGACGTGCTAAAGCTCGGCGGCCAAGCGTTTGTCACAGATCCCTCGTGCTTTCTGTAACAAAGATTAGCCCACAGAGAAGTCCGAGATAATAGAAAACACTTTATACTTAACTGGCTTTTCCCCGTGTATATCACGCCCTGAGCTTGCGACATAGCGGCCTGGCTTATTCTCTTTTGGTTCCCCCTGGGTTTTTTTTATAGGAGAGGCGGCAAACGAGCATGCGGCTCACCTAATTGGTAAGTGACTACGGCCGCCCATGAACAACTACAACACCAGGGGAATCGCAGATGCGTTGCCGGACTTTTAAAAAGGAGTAGGCTCTTTTCTTGAAGGTCCCTACGTCGTATCGGTCCGGAAAAAACGCTGGTGCTAATCGATTCCACAAGGAAGTTGTATGAGGGAAAAAACTTCTTCTAAATCGCACAGTGGTGGACCGCCAATCATCCAGATGATATGGATGGTATGGCGAGTTTTGTAGCGATGTGCGATAGTGAAATTGAGCGGCTGGAATAAGTCCGAACAATTCCTCAGAGCACTCCTTTTTTTCGACTTGCTTAACAAAAATCAATATTTAAGGCTAAGCTGTGAGATGCATGATGTTATATAGCCTATTTTATTCCTAGTATTTTATCAAATTGGACTGGTAGATCCAGAGATAAGCGTGTTTAAACAAACAAAAAACCTCATTTATTCTCTCCTAAAGATTTATATATTTGTCACTTGTAAGTGTTGCTTTTTCGTTTCATTTGTTTCAAATCACAACGATGCTAAAGAAGTTTTCAATTAAAAAATACAAATCATACCTTTGTTTATGGTTAGAATAGAAACTAATATTCCGTATATAAGAGACGTAATTGGAACGATTTTTTGAACTTACTAACTAAATAGATACTAAGGAAATAGAATTATAAGACGTTATGAAACCACAGAACATCGCAGATATTTAACTTAAGAATTCATACAGGGAATATTACAATATTTTAAGGGCCGATTTTTCTATCCCCAGATATATATATATATATATATATATATATATATATATATATATTGGGTTGTTCGGAAAGTCATTTCGTTTTTTCCCGACAGAGGATTGAAGCTGATAAAGACGCGATAAAGGCATTAACGAAAATGCCTAAACTTATACTCGTAGAATATACAGTACATTGTTTTTGTTTTTTTTTTAATGTTAAGCCTTTATTGTGGTCCCTTTAAAATATAGAATACAAATGGCAGACTTAATGTCTTTGTACAAAATTAACTGGCTAAAAATAAAAAAATACGTGGTAGAGCTCCGCTGCAACTATATTTATGGTTTTATTATGGTTGTGGCACGAATGGATTGACTCTACCAGTGAAGGACCACGCTCTTACAAAATACCAGCTTAAAAAATCAACTTAATACTGCTGTGTTTCGTATGGTGAGTGTAGAGATCTGAAGACTCTTTTTACTGGAAAAGAGGCATTCCATCGTAGTCCTCAGGTGTGACACATCTGTATTTTGATTCTTAATCGAAGATGAATGAAGATGTCTATGGGCCATAACATCCTATTACCATCAGGTGCACTGTGTGCTCGTTGGTCACACCATTCTATAAAAATGACATATATCTTATATAAATACCTACCAACCACCGTAATAAACAATTATATATTTATACGTGGTGGTCAGTGTAACCATAAGTGGCAGGTTCCTGCCATTTTGGCAGCTCTATTTTAGCAACTGTCATGATCGGTTGACGTTTTATAAAACCTGGCAGTATTTGGCAGTATTCGGGTATTAAAAATAGATTGCATTATGGCAACTTAAAATGCCGAAAATGGCAACCCTATGTACTTCGCCAGCATGTGTGGGATTTCCTTGTACTTCTAGTGTTATGTTTGTAACACATTCAATTAACAACTTTAAAAGTATGGGTGTAAAGTTAATATTCTTAAAACCAGTATTCGTAAACACGAGTTAACGGTTAATATTTCAATCAGTCATAGATGAGACGTACTTTAGTTTGTTATCGCATTAGATTTCGTGGTGACAATATCTTGTTAGCGATAATTTTTCCATGATGTATCGTGGACGATAGTAATTATAGGTGGTGATGATGAAGCGAAAATATGAAAAGCCGTATATAGTGGAGTGAAGTAAGGTCCTTTACTTTTATCGTGGATCTTCAAAGCTAAGGATAATCAGATCAAAATTGGCATACCGGCTGTCTGCTTTAAAGGAGTATGCCGCTGCTAGTAAACATAAAAAAAAACATCCGTGAGTGTCGTAGAAAACTCGATTGGAACGAAGTTCCTTTCGTAGTGTATTATTATTGATAAACGTATTATATTATTGATGAACAAATAAATGAATTATTAGCGTCTAAAAATGAAGCGTCATTTAAAATAAAATAATATTTCTTTCAAGGCAAAATAATAAAAAGTGCGAAGGAGATGGATATTATTCCATCTCCCTTTCTCGCAAGGTCGTCTACACACGTCAGAAGGGGTCGTGACTGAAAAGATCTTACACTTTTTCTCGCCTAGTCCCCATCCGCCCAATTCGTACCGTCCGATAAGGAACTTCCTCGTATCTAGCAATCATATTGTACATAAAAGTAATATAAAAAGCACATTGTCAGAAAGATAAATGTTGGTTGAACTTACTATTTTTTTTTAAATCGATTAAATGCTATTTTTACATAAAAAGGTGATCACACCATAAGCCACTAAGGCTTATGGTGTGAATTTATCAAGTCCGCAAGGCTTGTAAACAGGATAACTTTTGAAAATATCAATTATTCAATTCAACATATTTTTAAAACTCTTCATCTATTATGTGGGTATCCATTAAATGTAAATGGCAGTTTAATTTTGTTTAGTTTAGTTATAATAAATTTTTTCGGCTGCGAAATGGTGAAATTTTCGGTGTATTCGGCAGTCTTGTATGAATAAATGATTACTAAATAGAGACTGCGTCACTCAGTTAGTTCGACGTCAGTCGCCGTCGTAAGTGGACATTGTTTCGGTTGTTCATTCATTGTGATGTGATTTAACATTCGAATAAACATTTTTTTTAATACGTGATTATTATAATAATGAGAGATTTATTACAAAATATTAAAAGCACAGAATAAATAATGGTAGTACGTACTAAAATTAATAGTATCAATTTTTTCGTCAAGGGTGTCATTTTCATAGTTTTCGAGGCTGTTGAAGCCGATAGTGCTGTCCAAATGTAAATCCAAGATGTCGGCTGCAATAGGTATCAAAGTTTTTCAACTTGGGTGTCATTTTCATGGTTTTCGAGGGTGTTGAAGCCGATAGTACTGTCGAAATGTAAATCCAAGATAGCAGCTGCAATAGGCAACAATTTTTTCATCATCGGTGTCATTTTCATGGGTTTCGAGGGTGTTGAAGCCGATAGGACTGTCGAAATGTAAATCCAAGATGGCGGATGCAATAGGTATCAATTTTTTCGTTATATTTAAATTGTATTTTTAAGCTAGATATATAAATTCGATTGATTGATCACTACAGAACCAAAATGTAAAAAAAAACAATATCAAAAACATTTAAAGTTACAACTCTATTCATTAAATGGAGCGTAGCTAATTACGTCTTCAACTAGGCTTAGAGTCCGTACTGTCCATATTTATACTATGGTTAGGTGTTCCGGCTATCGCACGCATGTTAATTTCACGTTAAGTATAACTTATTACTCACATAAACCGCCACATGGTGTCCCCGCATCGTTAAAATTTAAATTTCGAAACATTTTAAACGTTAAAGACGACTCGACACGATGATAAATCCGGTAACTAAGGAAAAACATTCTGTAGTAAGAGGAAATTCGAGCCGAGAGACTTTAAAATTAGGTATGGCATGCCGTAAGCGCTAGGCGCGCCGGTATGTTCTACTAGGGCCTAAAAATTAAGATTCCAATGTTTTCTCCCATGAAATCGTATTAATTGTTCAACTCAATATATTTTTAAAACTCTTCATCTATCATGTGGAAAGCGATTGATCGTAAATGGAAGTTTAACTTTGTTTAGTTTAGTTATAATTAAGTTTTTTCGGCTTAGAAATGGCGAAATTTTTGGTTTTATATTTTACTAAATAGACAGTGTCTCACTCCGTCATTCCCACAAAACATACATATTATATAATTGGCCATTCCGACCTCAGCCACCGTCGTGAGTGGATACCGTATCACTTGTTTGCAGCGAAAAAGATCGCCGTAGAAATACGAAATATTCCAAAAAACAAATTTGATACATTCTTGACCAAGGTAAGATATTATTATTATTTTTATAATCACAGATTTTTATTACAATATATTGTTTCGCTAAAAGACCTAAAAGTGTACTTCGGTATCTGCTAATGGAAGTCCTCAACGAGGAAAACTAGATATGCCGAGTTTGGGCTAGTTTTGTTAGTTATGATGAGACTTTACCTTCGGACTTGTTAGATGGACTTGAAAGTGTACTTTGATGACTGCTACTGAAACTCCTCGACGAGGAGAACTAGATGTCCCGAGTGTGGGCTCGTTTTGTTAGTTATGATAAGACCTTACCTCCGGACTTGACAGAGTGACTTGAAAGTGTACTTTGATCACTGCTACTGGAACTCCTCGACGAGGAGAACTAGATATGCCGAGTTTGGGCTTGTTTTGTTAGTTATGATGAGACTTTACCTCCGGACTAGATAGAGTGACTTGAAAGTTTACTTTGATCACTGCTACTGGAATCCTTTGAGGAATAAAACTACAAATTACATTTTTTTTACTCTCACATGAGCACTATGTACACTTTTGGATTTTCCAAACTTTTTTTTAAATTGAAATTTGACATAAAATTCGGAAAATTGGAAGTATAGTAAGGTTATTAGCGAAAACATGTGTGTATTTAAACTACTTTAAAAAATTCCGTGTAACCATTTACCTTTTTTTTTTGTATTTGCAGATGCAATATATAAATATTATTATATAGGCTATGTCAATCCTACAATTAAAAAGAATCTAACAACACTACATATGCTATAATCCATCAAGCCATTTAGGCTACAGAGCGTGCCAAAAATACACATATATACATACTTACTCTCGAAAAACATTACCCTCCTTCTGGGGCAGTCGCGTAAAATGTTTTTCTTCACTTCTTTGTGTTTGTCTCGAAAGCCTACCAGCCATTCAGCTAGTTCTCTCTTATACATGAGCCTCACGTGTTGAAGATAGACCCTTGGCAGGCAAATTGAGGATCCGATACTTTTGACGCTGTTAATAATAATGTTGATAATTTATTGTCATAACTATAAATTTAAGCTGACTCTTAAGTTATGCGGCTCAGTGACTTCTAAGTTATAATTTGGAACCGATGTATGACATAGTTTAAAAGTTTTGCGACATAGAATGCACATTAACATGTCCGCATAGTTCATGAAAGTATGCGCCAACTTCCATTAGTGGTTTGTACTGAGACAAGCGGTGAACTAGTTTGATAGCACTTTACAACTTCCTACCTTAGTTATGCAATTCATTTTATACGTGTCTTGAAGAATTAAGACATGTGTGCGAACATTTAATAACCGATATAATTTTATTATAATTTAAAATATATGTTTTAACCATAATGATTTCTTATATTTACGCGAAGGCTACATATTAAATGAAACTAATTTTTCCAACTTCGACCGAGAGGTCAATCGACGGATTCAACTCGGTTGGGCAGCGTTCGGGAAATTACGGCACATCTTCTCGTCAGGTATACCTCAAAACTTGAAAACGAGACTGTACACCCAGTGCGTGTTGCCAGTGACGACATACGGAACTGAGACGTGGTCCTTCACTGCTGGCCGGATGAGGAAGCTCAAGGTCGCTCAGCGAGCTATGGAGAGGGCTATGCTCGGAGTTTCTCTGCGTGATAAACTCAGAAATGAGGATATCCGCAGTAGAACTAGAGTGACCGACATAGCCCAACGGATTAGTAAGCTGAAGTGGCAATGGGCCGGCCATATAGCTCGAAGAACCGACAACCGATGGGGAAGAAAGGTTCTCGAGTGGCAGCCTCGTACCGGCAGGCGAAGTGTAGGGCGTCCCCCCACTAGATGGAGTGACGACCTGGTAAGATATGCAGGAAGTCGATGGATGCAGGTGGCTCAGGACCGTGCTTTGTGGCATTCTTTGGGGGAGGCCTATGTTCAGCAGTGGACTTGTGAAGGGCTGTAATGATGATGATGATGATGAATTTTTACGGATGTCATCGCGTTTAAATTAACTTTTTAATTGCCGAAGTTGGTCACGGGAGGGGGGGGACTGAGGTGTTTGACGTCCCGATGTCATAGTTAGCCTGGCTACCTTCAATAACGTTCAATAATTCTATATTCAAAACGTGATAAAATCCGTAAAAATTAGTTTCATTTAATGTTTGAACCACCTATAATAGAAATAGAAAAATCTTTCATGGTAGAGCGCTTCAGCTATGCTATGGTTGGAGCTACTCCGATATTATTAGTAAACGCACACGCGCACACGTGCACACGCACACACGCGCGCACACACACCCACACACAAAATGTGTCATACTTTCTACTTAATCAGTGTCATGTGGATTTATTGTTGTAAACAGCGTCAGTCTTTTATTGTTGGTTCCTGCGATATAAGCCTAGACGTTATTACATAAACCACTGTATTGTTTAATATTATTAATATATATTTAATATACAAAAATAATGATATATTTTATTGATAAACAGGAGCCAATAATTCATCTGTTAGCAACGGCTTTGAAAGCAGCAAAACCTTGTAAATGAAGCTAGGCCAGGGTAGGTTTTTTGCGACCGATCGCCCTAATTCACCCAATGTGACAGTTTTAAGCTGACATCTGGCGAATGCTTTAATCTTACATTTTATAAGGTGGAATAAAGTTTGAGTTATTTTTATTCATTGATTGTCTTTATTTTTAATATTATTTTATGTTTGATGATATAGAAATATGTTGTTTGATGTACTTTATGTATGAGGTCGAGCCATGTTCCGGCTATATTATGGTTGTAGCATGAATGCGTTGGCTCTACCGGGGTGAAACCACATCCTTATAGAACGCCAACGTAAAATAACAGCCTACTGAAGCTGTGTTTCGTTGTATGTTAAGTGTAGAGAACCGGAGACCCTTTTTATACGAGGCATTCCATCTTAGTCCTCAGGGGTGACAATGCATCTGCACTTTGATTCTTAATCGAGGATAAATGTAATTTTTTATGGGCGACAGCATCCAATTACCAAGAGGCGGACTGTGTGCTCGTATGTCATCCTTATTCTATAAAAAAAATGTGAAACTCAAAGCTCGTAAGTGCGAATTCACCATTAGAGTACTGTCGTGGTGAGGGTAAGGGGAGTATTAGCAGTGTCAACAGAATTATTAGCTTTTATAGGCGTTACTAGGCTTATCATCTGAGTCCATAATCAGATCAAATCCAAGGTATCATATTATTGCATTATCATCGAATTACTTATGTAGTATGATAATTTTATTTCAATCGGATATCAGCAATTGTTTTAATAAAACAGTTATAAATTTTGAGCCGGAAAAACATAGGAAGAAAACAAGTTAAATTAAAACTTTTAAAAATAATTAATTTATCTAGCCTGTTAAAAGCCTACTGCTAGATTGAAATAAAACTGATTAGATTAAAATAAAAAAGTGTTTCACAAACATGTGTTTAGTTCTTTCTTGAACCACTTTGTGGCATTTAAAAATTATGAGATGACTACATATTTGTTCCATCTGCTGTAGAGACTATCGGTCCGTGGGGTCCACGTACAGTGAAGTTCCTAAAGGAACTGTAGCCGCGACTGATCGTCGCTAGTGGTAGTAATAGGGTGGTTGTATTCTCGCTCACAGGCGAAGTATAGTAATTCAGCGAGAAAAAGCCACTAGCGTTCTTAGCACGATACCACGGGTAGTAGGAATGTATGATAATTTAAGTTTTTGTTACAGTTTTTTTTTATTGTAGTAATTTTATATTGTTTATTATAATATGCTATATGGTCACTTAGGTCACATTTGTTTAAAGATTTTATCTTTCGTTTTTGGCCGGCTTTATAAATACCTAAAGCAATATTAAAAAAAATTACCTAATTCATCGTAAAGTTACCCAAACCCAAAAACGGCTGAGCATAGGACTCCTGCACAAATAACCTCATTGGGGGACATTTAAAATAGCTGCCACACTTGACAGGCGGGCTAGCAAATACAGTTTTTAATTATTTTTATTTGTTGTCAGGGAGTTGCTGCTCCCCATCTCCTGTTTCATTATCATTTATAGCCACTTACGACTTCGACGGGAGGATATAGATTACTATATACTATATATTTATATTTATATTTATATATATATATATATATATATATATATATATATATATATATATATATATATATATATTCTCGTCAGGTATACCTCAAAACTTGAAAACCAGACTGTACACCCAGTGCGTGTTGCCAGTGATGACATACGGAACTGAGACGTGGTCCTTCACTGCTGGCCGGATGAGGAAGCTCAAGGTCGCTCAGCGAGCTATGGAGAGGGCTATGCTCGGAGTTTCTCTGCGTGATAAACTCAGAAATGAGGATATCCGCAGTAGAACTAGAGTGACCGACATAGCCCAACGGATTAGTAAGCTGAAGTGGCAATGGGCCGGCCATATAGCTCGAAGAACCGAGAACCGATGGGGAAGAAAGGTTCTCGAGTGGCAGCCTCGTACCGGCAGGCGAAGTGTAGGGCGTCCCCCCACTAGATGGAGTGACGACCTGGTAAGATATGCAGGAAGTCGATGGATGCAGGTGGCTCAGGACCGTGCTTTGTGGCATTCTATGGGGGAGGCCTATGTTCAGCAGTGGACTTGTGAAGGGCTGTAATGATGATGATATATATATATATATATATATATATATATATATATATATATATATATATATATATATATATATATATATAACATATAAACAATATCACTGGATACTTTTACGTCATCACTACACGGCAATTTGTCACACTTGTAAAAATTTTTGTACGTGGTGGATTAGCGAAAAATTTTACTAAAATTAAGCTTTGTATAACTTTGTAAAACATGACATATGTACATAAACACTCATGCCCGTCACCCGGAGAGGTAGACAGAGACTACGGACTTCCATTTATCACTATCTATCACATTTCTTTACGTCCATATACCTACGCATACATGCTCGTCAGTTGAAGGTACACTATTTAACTTGGCACCTCTTCAATATGTTACCAATTTGGTCGATAAACTTTTATTCCCTTACCAACACTGCCTTTTGCGACATAAATTTGATTTTTTACCCTTTCCCCTTTCATTATTTTACATGAACACACTACGGAAGAATACCTTTCTTAATCCTGGTAAATAAAATCATCTTACAAATCACACTTTTCTCTATACACTTTTTATCCTGCCATGCACATATTTAAATAAAAAAATATATAATTTAAACTAACTTGAAAAAACTAAAACATATTGTTGCAACCAATACCTGCTACCTGCTACACTGCACGTAAATGAGTAATATTTTATTTGTTATAAAATGAAGTTCTCTCAACTAGTAGCGCCAACTATTGTTCGGCATAAAAATGAATTTAAGCTTGATGATTGGCTATATTTACATGATTAACCCTATTGAGTAAACTATTTTTACGTATTTTATCACATTTAATTTAATAAAACTATTTTTATGGATTTCATCGCGTTTAATTAACTTATTTTATATTCCCGACGTTTCGGTTGCTGGAAAGCAAGTGGTCACGGGGGACTGAGGTGATTGACGTCCCGATGTCAGAGTTAAACCGGAGTACCTTTATCTTTTTTAATTAATAATTTTGGTCCGATCTACGCAGCATGAACTAACTGTGTCTTGAAATCTTGCAGTGGTATGCTTGGGTTTCGTTTTAATTTTATGAATTACAGGA
Source organism: Parnassius mnemosyne (assembly GCA_963668995.1). NCBI lineage: Eukaryota > Metazoa > Arthropoda > Insecta > Lepidoptera > Papilionidae > Parnassius > Parnassius mnemosyne. The sequence continues at coordinate 1,213,069 of CAVLGL010000077.1, read as the reverse complement.
TCCCAAGCAGGTGGTAGTACCCAGCCTCCCTCTCTATTGAAATTAGGATGTTTTTTAATTTCAATAGACTCATGTATGATCCTTGGCAGGAATCGATATTCTTTCGCGAGAATTTGTGGTTTATCAAATCTAATGTAATGGAGGCGGCCGTCTAGGATATGATCACAAACTGCAGACTTCCCGGAACGTTGGTGCTTCACGTCAGCTATGTGTTCTTTAACGCGTGTTTTTATAGATCGATTTGTTTGACTTATATATGAGAGACCACACTCACAATCAAGCTTGTACATTCCTCCATCTTGTAGAGGAATATTGCACTTGACGGATGGTAAGAACTGACTAATATTCTTCGGCGGCTTGAAGAATGTTCTAATAGAAGCTCGCTTCAAGATGTAGCCAATTTTGTCTGTGACACCTCTGACATAAGGTAGTACAGCTGGCACACGCTCGACTGTGGCCGGCTTCACTCGTTCACTGTGATGTAGGCGCGGAACCTGAAGCTTGTTGTCGTGCAGAACCTGCTTGACGTGCTGAAGCTCGGCGGCCAGTTGTTTGCTGTCACAGATCCCTCGTGCTCTCTGTAACAAAGATTTGCCCACGGTAGCTAACTGTGAAGGGTGATGGTGGGATTCACCGTTTAAATATCGGTTTGTATGGGTCTTTTTTCTATACACAGTGTGACCTATGGTATTATTAGGATTTCTAATGACTAACACATCTAGGAAAGCTAAAGAATTATTTGCCTCTAACTCCATAGTAAATTGAATTTTAGAGTTTATGGAATTAAGATGTTCTTAAAAATGCTGCTGTTACTTTGTCTGATGGTAAAATTGTGAAAGTATCGTCAACGTACCGCTTGTAGAAACTTGGAGTTACTGGTGCAGTAAGCAGGGCTTTCTCCTCAAAGTCCTCCATGAAAATATCGGCGACTTTGGGAGATACTGGTGAGCCCATCGCAACACCATCTACTTGCTTGTAAAACTGTTCCTTCCACAATAGATACGAGTAGCCAGATGTAAGGCAATGTCTGAGTAATACTGCATATTCTACTCGCGTGTTGTTTTTCTCTAGTTTCCTAGTTACAATTGAGATGCAGTCTTCAACAGGTAGACATGTAAATAGAGACTGAACATCAAAACTGACCATAGTTTCATAGACAGTAAGACATAAGTCTTATATCTCACGGACAAAATGGTATAAATCCTTCGTGTGTGCTCTTGTGTGTCCTCTGAGTGAAATACGCGTAGTCAAGGTAACCAGTTGTGTCAGACCGTATGTCTAAAGCAAATTCATAAACAGATCTACCCGCATGATCGGTTAAATGAGGACCAATCAATTCAGCGTGGTGAGTGTTAAAATCACCAAGCATCACAATCTCTGCGGATGGGACCTGTTGTGGCACATAGTCTGTGCAGCCATTTGGACGTGGTCGATGAGTCGGTCTGTGTCGGCATTGCCGCTATGGGACCTCTAAAGGCACCCGTAGATTCGGGGATGGCTGTTGCTGTCTACGCGCAGCCATAAGATGGACAGGTCCGTAACTACAAGGCTGCCGAGGCGTCGAAAACCGTCGAAAACTCTGACGTACACGCAAACACCAGACCGGGGCACAAAAGAGTGTTCTAATTTGTACCCGGGGTAGGAGAAATACGAAGTATCAGCCGAAAAGGACACCTGTGTCTCGGTTAGAAAGAGCAAGGTCGGCTTCTCCCCAGAATAAGCGGGGCAGCTTGAGCACCCATGCCCAGAAAGGGTAGGTAGGTTGGGCGTGGATGCTAAGCGAGGGTTTCACCGTCACCGGGGGTGCTGGACTTGTCCCGAAAGCCGCGCCCTCGAATGGAAGGCGAGTGGGAAAGGGGACTGGCCGTGACCTTGGTAACATCGGTGGCACGCGCCGAGTCGAGTATGTTGAATGCAAATTTCAAGTGCCCATATTTGGCCTAAACAGTGATAGTATTTGGGAGAGAAGTGTGAAGTAAGAAAAAAGGGGACCTGGTTGAGCATGTGGATGAAATTGTGTAAAAATTGTGTTAAAAATTAAAATCCCGACTTTGGAAGCCAATACGTGGAATTTAATTTATTTTTTAGTTTTCAAAATAGGTTTGAAGTCTTAATCAAAGTTATTTTTTAACATTATGATTGGAGTAAGCAATTTCACAAGCTCCATGTAACGACTAGAGTGCCGTCTTAATAGTTGCAATAAAAACTTCGTTACCTACTTTTGCTTACTTCACTTACCCTTAGAGATTCAACTTTTATTCATATTTAAATGTGACGGTCCTTGAGGTAAATAGTCTATTTGATAAAAAAGGACCATTAATATAGGTTCAGACGTTTTTAAAGAATCGGTTTATATAATTAAAAACATTTTTATTGAAAATAGAACCTCCTCCTCTTTTGAAGTTGGTTAATGAATTCTCATTAACCAACTTCAAAAGTCTGTCATAGATAAGGAAGTCCCCGGTCTTCCTTATCTATGACAGTCTTAACTAAACGCAATTAATTACACAAATTAAACCCGAAGTCGCCTGTATCAATTACGTTTTTGAAATTAGCGCCAATTTAAATAAGGTAATCAATGTATTTAAATGTAAGCGCAAATGGTATGTGCTATGAATGGTATGCGTGTGTGCGTGTGCGCGCGGGCGCTCGTGTGCGCGCGTGTGTGTGTGTTTTGATTAATTAATTTACAATTTACGAAGTACGGTGTAAGAGTGCCTCAAGGTCGTCGTAATTCTGTGTTTTTAACCAGGTGATTACAGATTTTTTGAAATCGCGGTGAGTTGTATTATGAATGTCTAATAACTCGTTAATGCTGTTGTAAAGGTAAACAGAATTCGCAGTATATTGACGTTTGGCAAACACTGTTTTAGTGCGAATAGTTTTTGTTACATCTTCTTCTGTTCTTCTTTTTTCTACGGTAAAGTCAAACGGTATGGTTTTACGAATTCTTAGAGTAGTAAGTAAAATGTATAACTATCTCACGGTTAGCACACCGCAAAGCTTATATATAATGCCAAAGTGGGGTACCGACGTGGTTTGAGGCTAACGCTTCACTAAAACTTCAAAAATCAATTACATTATTCTATATTTATCTAGTCGGATATCATACAACTTAAGACAAAAAAAGTATTTCCATAACAACATAGTCATTAGTGAAAAAAATTAATAAATATCTATAATGTGTCAAATTGCTTTTGTTGTACAGTTGCAAAATGCTATAATATAAAGAGAAATCTACGCTTTGTACACATCTGTATGTTTATAGTTAATTTTTTTATCCAGTCCGAGCAGTTGTCGGATGATGAATTCGGGCAAACGCTTGTGTCTCCAGAGGGTTGGCAGGGGAGAGTGATTGGCCCTCTCAATCTTACTAGCCACATATTGCTCTGCAGAAAACTCATTTGCTGCTTTAATCATGGCTAGCAGTTCGTTTTGGAAGATCTTCTCCTTGATCTAAAGTCTGTTTTTTTTTTAATCTGTATATCATAAATACATAATATCAAGTCTTTGAGATATACATGACTTTAAGAAGGCAGCGTTGACCACGTTCAACCTCTAGGAATTTAGTTTTAGTTGCCCCACCCAATACAAGAATGCAATATCCTAAGACAGATTTTACTAAAGAAATGTATATTTGTTTTATTAATTTATGAGATGTAATATGCCTCTGAGTTTGAAAACCCCAAATAAGTATACGTACTCTTTCGTTCGTATATTCAACATGTAGATGCCAGGATAGTCGTTGGTGCAGTATTACTCCTAGGTATTTAGTGGATGTGACCTTCTGCAGCATTTACAATTACAAATTGAGTAGTCTAGTTTCTCGCATTCATGTATTTTTCGGTTGAGTTCTATTATTTATTGAGTAGCACATATATTTAGTTTTATTAATATCCACAGTTAGAAGGTTCGTTTTTAGCCAGTCAGAAATTTTAAAGAGACCACTTTGAACCGTATCATATATCGTGTTCCACGAAGTCCCAGAAAAACTATCGCAGTGTCGTCGGCCTATGAGAAAATTAGTGAGGTCTTAGATCACCAAAGGCTATGTCCATGTCTCTACTCACGGGATTTTCAATTTTCACTCTTTGAGTGCGCTCTTGTAGGTAATTACTTAATTATTTAAGTACCTCGGACATCGATGCACTCCAGTTTATGTACAAGGATGGGAAGGGAGATAGTATCAAAAGCCTTTTTCAGGTCAAGAAAAACAGTTAGGCATTTATTTCCTCGGTCAACTTGATCTGTAATAAGGGACGTGAGACAATGCTGTGTCCTCTGTAGATGATTCAGACCTAAAACCAAGCTGTGATTTAGAGATAGGTCTGATTTTTTCTAGATAATTAAGAAATCGAGTATTAATGAGTTTCTCAATGACTTTTGATATCGCGGGTAAGACTGAAATTGGTCGATAATTATTGATGTCACCTCTATCCTCCCCCCACCCCCCTCTTATGAACTGGAGTAACAATAGATATTTTTAGGAGCGCAGGGAATACACCTAATCATAAGCATTGGTTTGCAAGATGACTAATTATGAGCGCAAAAACAAAGCTACAGATCTCAAGTAAAATATATAAACTTTAACTTTATGAGAACATCTCAAACCCTGAAGTACACAGGGATCTCATACGATTAATAAAGTATGTATTTAAACGCGACTAGCAAAAGGCATAAACACAGTATTTATTTAACTCCTAAGCTGTTCTACGTGGTAGAGCCATGCTGCAGCAATATTAAGGTTGTAGCACGAATGGGTCGGCTCGAACGGGGAAGGACCACGCTCTCACAGAAAACCAGCGTAAAATAGCAGCTTAACGCTGCTGTGTTTCGTATGGTGAGTGTAGAGAACCGGAGACCCTTTTTACTGGCAAAGAGGCATTCCATCTTAGTCCTCATGGGTGACAACGCATCTGCATCTTGAGTCTTAATTGAGGATAGATGTAGATGTCTATGGGTCACAGTAACCACTTACCATCAGGTGGACTGTGTGCTAGTTTGTCACCCGATCCTATAAAAAAAACGCTTCTTCTACCACACCCAACTTTCACTACGAATTGACTACCGTAGAGTAAGTCCGATTCCAATATCCATGCGCAGACAAGGTTGCCTAAAGACTCAATTCTAATTCTAGTTTACTTAAATACGAATTCCAATTTATTCTATTTTTATTTAAATACTTTTATTTCAATTTAAATTTAATAAATCTATTAAAAGAGACATGAAGTTCGTAACCAGTAAAGTAGGTACGCAATTTATTTTAAGTAATAAAAATATCTGCTCATAAAATTTTGCATGAACGCAAAAATATAAAGTTGTCGATTGAGTTCTAATTGCGTTGAACAATTTGCAGTTTGTGTAATAAATGATGTTGAAATTTTCAACGAAGTCAGGGGAAATCGAATTTATATTGCTGCTGGGAGAACACATAAGTCATTATTTTACATCTTAATTTACCGCTACAATTGGAGTTTTATGTTTAAATATATATTCCATCGAAAACGTCAATGTGAAAAGGCGGCGACGTTAGTATAAACGATGGTCGTGGTTGTCACACAGTCTATCTGATAATAAGTGAATGCTGTGACTTATAGACATCTATATTAATCCTTGATTAAGAATCAATATAAATAACGATTAATCTTTATTAAAAGCTATTTTTGACTTTTACCACTGGTTCGGAAAAAATCCTCTGTCCTGGTAAGAACCAGGAAGAAACCCAGTGGAACTATTATTTATAAAGTAAATTTATACAATTAAACACAGGTTGTACAAAATATTTACAGAACATATTTAAGAAACAGATATTATAGAATAATATTTTAAGCTTTTTGCGCTTAATTCCAGTTGCACTAAAGGTACAAGATGTACTTAGCGGTACAACACCGATGTTGCAAATATACCTTCACACTACTATTAAAATCTTGGTAAGTGCCACCGTGCCCGTATATAATCGTACCTATTCATTAAAGAAAAATGAGAAGTACATAAGTTAAATAACAATTTGATACGTGTGTATGTTTTACATATCATTCATTCATCCAGTACAGCCTATGTTGGACATAGGCCTCCCTCGTAGATTGCCTCATGGTGGATTTTTGCCAAAATGCTATGGCAAAATGCTGGAGGAAGGTTCTGCTGATTCATTTTCCCTCTGCCTCTTCTTATGATACTCTCTGGACGATATGGACCCGTGGATATTCTTACACCACCACTAAACGGTTTTCTTTACATATATTTTGTTTAAATTTATAAATATTATATGTGTTTCAGGTGTTCAAGAAGCAGCATCGTCAACCTTTTTAAACAGTATTTGTTTAATAAAATATTAAAACTTGGAGAGACTTTGTTGTTATAGCGCATACACTACTCCACGAATGAATTACTGACTCTGTCGGGAAACTGGTATCGATAGCTTATGTTTGTTCCCGGTTTTTATAAAGTGTATATCATTTTTATTCTGAGAGATGGAGTCCTTGAGAGGAAAGGAGTCTATTCACCTTGTGAATCGTACCTTGTCCCCCAGTGAAAGAAAATGTAGTCAAATATTATGTTCTAAAGAACATTCTGATTATATATGGTAGGTGTGAATTTTGTAAATTGGTAATAGCGCAGTTTGTAGCAAGGTCTTGGAGACACTAGAAGTCACGCAAAAAACTTATAACTACAACTTAATCTAAAGGGAATTAAGGGTGGATAGTTCAATACGTGAACAGGTTACAAATGCACAACAAGAAGCCAATAGAATATGAAGCATTATTTAACTCTAATATTTTTATAAATAAGTTTCATCATTATCATTACAGCCCTTCACAAGTCCACTGCTGAACATAGGCCTCCCCCAAGGAATGCCACAAAGCACGGTAAATAAATAATAAATAAATAAGGTCGTCACTTCATCTAGTGGGGGCATGTACTACACTTCGTCCGTCGGTACGACAAACTTTCTTTGGCCGCCACTCGAGAACCTGTTTTCCCCATCGGTTGTCGGTTCTTCGAGTTATATGGCCGGCCCATTGCCACTCCAGCTTACTAATCCGTTGGGCTATGTCGGTAGCTCTAGTTTTACTGCGAATATCCTCATTTCTAAGTTTATCACGCAGAGAAACTCCGAGCATAGCCCTCTCCATAGCTCGCTGAGTGAACTTGAGCTTCCTCATCCGGCCAGCAGTGAAGAACCATGTCTCAGTACCATAGGTCATCAATGGCAACACGCACTGGTTGTACAGTCTTGTTTTCAAGTTTTGAGGTATACCTGACGAGAAGATGTGGCGTAATTTCCCGAATGCTGCTCAACCGAGTTAAATCCGTCGATTGACGTCTCGGACGAAGTTGGACTTACCTAGTCAGACTATTTGTCCCAGGTAAACATACTCGTCAACAACTTCGAGCTAAGTGCTCCCAACAACTACCGCCATAGGTGTGACATGGACATTAAACATGATCTTTGTTTTGTGATGTAGTGCCACCATGGAGGACGGAATTAAAGAGCTGCTGAAGGACTTCAAGTACTGGTCTTCCGCCCGCTTTCAGAAGCTCCGCTGTAATTCCATCCTAGCCTGGGGCCTTGCCGTTTTTAAAGTGCTGGAGAGCCATTCAAATCTCGCTCAGACTGACGTCCGGGATATCTTCGGAATAGTGTCAGATAAGACTCGCTCTTGGATCGTTACTCACACTTACGTGTGGCTCCAACGATGACGTGCACAGCTGCCCATAGAACCTCTCAATCTCACTCAAAATCTCGGGTATCCCGGAAATGACGCTGCCACACTCGGTCTTCAGCTTTGTCAGTTGGCTTTTCCTGGCAGACAGATTTCTAGCAAAGTTTTTGGAGCCCTGGTTCCGCTCGATCGCTTCTCTAAAACGAGCAGTATTAAAGTTGCGTAAGTCCCGCCGCACGCATTTGGAGATCTGTCTGTTCAGTTTCTTGTATGCTGTCAAATCTACTGAAGACTGCAGCTTCATATCCCGTCTAACAGCCATGAGATTAAGAGTGTGATCGGAGAGTTTTTGTGTTCTTCTGCGGCGGGTCTTACAAAACTTAGCTCCGGCCGAATGGACAGTTTCCACGAGCTTGTCATTCATATCGTCCACTGAATTTCAATCTTCTAGGCACTGAAAACGGTTTCGTAGCTCGAGCTGAAAGGTTTCGGGATTTTGTAATAGAGCACGAGGGGGACGGACCGTTGACTTCATTAGACGTGACCTCTCCAACTTAACGTTTAGATTCAGTGTACCTCTCACCATTCGATGATCGCTGCCGGTTTTCACCCTCGCGATCACGGAGATATCACCGAACAGTTGTTGTCTGGTCGTCATAATGAAGTCAATCTCATTTTTTGTCGAACCGTCGGGGCTCGACCAGGTCCACTTCCTGTGGGGCCGCTTCTGGAAGAAAGAGTAAATCATAAAGAGTCCCTATTTCTCCATGAAGTCGGCCAGCTGCTGGCGCCTTGGGTTCCGTTGCCCTATTCCGAAATTCCCTACTTTCAGCTCACCGTTCTCTCATGTGCAAAGTTTTGCGTTGAAGTCTCCCATTAACACCGTATAGTGGGTTTTGGAGGAATGCATGGCTCTAGAGATATCCTCATACATTTCCTCCACCTCCTCATCGGGGTGTGCCGAGGTTGGTGCGTAAACCTTTATGACCTTCAGCGAATACCGTTTGGTGATTCTGAGTATAAGGTACGCAACCCTCGTCGACACACTCCCAATCATTACAACGTTGTTAACGATAGACTTGTGGACGATAAATCCGACACCTCCTTGGGACAGATGGTCGTCTTCCCGGTGATTCAAGGATTACCCTGTCCTCCCCCTCTCTTCGGTCTTCGGATAATCCTATGACATTCCAGCGCAAATTGTCTATCTCTTCTTCCAGCTCCAGTATCTTGTCGTCAGTCCTCAGGTTGTGTGCGTTATAAGTTGCCAGGTCGTGTCGTCGTAGGTGGCAACCGAACCTCCACCGGAGATTCTTAGCACCCCCTGCTCCGCCGTTACCATGGTCGCCACCGTAGCCAGGAATAGCGGGGCCGCCGGGTACTGAGGACCGTCTTGTTGTAACTTTTATCATGGGGGGGATATTGCCGTAGTTGCCACGCTTGGCGAGCGGATTAGCAACCGCAATTTTTTTATTGTTGTTTGCTGTTATCAAAAAGATACTGCTGCCCATCCTCATAAATAAATGTAAATAAGATGATTTTATTATTAATATTTTACTATGAATAAACGTATTTAAAATAAATAAATTTAGTCATAGTAAAATATTTATTTAATTATCTATTTATTTGACTTTCTTGTGTTTACGCTTCACATTTTTTTAAAACTTAAGCTTTAAGGATGACATCGTAATAAAATAATATAAAATGGCACATTTCAGACCCTAATTATTGCAGAAACAGACCATAGCAATTCTAGAAATCCACAATAGGTTTCACGAAATTTCAAATACTAGGTATTCTAGAAGACCCTAATAGAAATGCAAAATTACAAATGATTAATAGTTTTTTTAAGTTATGAGGAGTTCCTAAAAGGCTTATGTGAAATATATCTGCTGCTCGTCGCCTTTTCTATTCCGAACTTGGCACACTGCAGTGTATCAGATTTTACTAACGATATTTTATGATTTAATTTTCGAAATTTTTAACGCCCAAAATTTTAACTAATTACTTCGCTTAGATGCAAGTATTTTTATTTTTTAATTTATTATTTTGCGCTGCAACAATGCAAGCGCACCGCCGCGACCTGTAAAAATTGTTACAAAAAATGGAAAAATAATTTAAATCGATTACTGAATCGACACTATACCAGATATGGCAAATACTAGAATAGGCTATAATAATAATTTTATAGAAGCTGTCTATATATTAAAAAGTACGAAGATATACTATTAAATAACGAAAATATAAAGAAAATAATGAAAGCGTGAACGTAAAATTATTTCATCATGCGAATTCATAAAAAATAAATAGAATAAACTTACGTCCTGCAAGCAATAGCCAATAAGAAGATAGATAAATGAATTAACTGAAATTATCTATCAGATCATTCACGATACAATTGATTTTTCAAAGTTTTTAATAATATTCAAGAAAATGCAATCATAATACTATATTAAAAATTTAGTTACATTTTAAGCACTTAAGTGGCAGGCACAAAACCGATATTGTTTTATATTATTTTTGTTACTGTGTCCTGAAAAAAATTTATATAATATGAAAGATTACATTTTTACACAGTCTTAATAAATTTTCCATATTAAGTAGTTGTAACACATCAGTATTTTTTTTCTAGGTAGCAAATTTCATTTAAGTTTATACAATTTTGACAAAGTTTATAAACAATGCGCTATTTTTATAAGTTTTTTTTTCTAAGAGCAATAAATCATAAAGTTTTATATTAGCTTACGTAAAAATTAAATTGTTTTTTTTTTGAATGTTCAAATAAATTAAGTTTTAAACTTAATAGTAATTATAGTGACTTATCAATTATTTTCGGTACAGATACCGTATGTATACGATATAATAAACATAATGTTTCTAGTAATTTTTATTTCTTAAAAGCTAATACATTTTTCATTTATGGAGAAGTAATCAAACTATTAACGATGTAATTAAATATCAAAATATACTATCTATTTTATTTTTTTTTGTAATTTGTATGTAGGTCAAATATTATAAAATTAAATTACATTTTTGTAATTTATAAAAAAAATGTTTTATATTTATTTTTATAAGTTTACAAAACAAATATATTCATTAGAAATTTCACAGTAGAAAAGATAAATTAGGATTTAATTTTTTTGAGTTCTTCTTAATATCAAAAATAGGAGACGTCTCAGTTTGATGCACACAAACAGTACCGTGCTTAATCCATGTGAATTTATAATTGTGCTTAATGGGTTGTTGACGGTACAATCTAAATAATTGCTTGTTTTTAAATGTAAGATGTTCGTTGATGTACACGTTATGTATAGTATCAGGTACCGCCAGCTGCTCAGATTTTAAACCTTTATTTGCTCGTCCTGATGTAATGAGGTTCTCGCGAAGTATTTTCGTTGTAAATTTTATAATCACATTTTTTGGACGCGAACAGTTTTTATAAAAGTGTGCCACTTTATGGGCCTACACAGTGTCCGATTTGCTGATAGGGCATTTGATAACACAACCAATCTTCTCAATAATAGATAGAAGGTTTTCATCACGTCTTTCTGGTAAGTTATCAATCTTAACGTTATATTATAGCCGTGCCTGCTGCTCCTTTGCACCAATTTTATCTTCTAATAACCTGGCTGGTAACATCATTGCTCTGAACTGAGATCAGTTGGTTTTCTACCTGTGCCAAACGTGTTTCAATATTATCATGCTTTTCTATCCTATAAGATAAGGATTTGTCGATTATATCCAATGTATCTCCTAACTCTTTAAAAGAGTTACATATGATCACTGATATTTTCTTCGGCTCTCTATCAATAGCTGAATCAATTGAATTTCTGATACTTACAGTGATGGTGATATCCAACTGTAATTTCCCTGAACTTGGCTGATCATTTATTTTTTGCTCCACGAACTCCAGTATCGGCTTAATATTTTTATCATCATGCTGCTTGCGTTTTCGTAATCTCACAAAAGTATTATCATCGATGCCACACGATTCGTGTAATTCTGGATTTGGCGAATATTTTAGTCTCTGTGCCGGAGGTGTTGATGATGTTGGAGTACGGTGCATCGTGTTATTTCGTGTGTATGGCAGTAACAAAAATTATACGCTGTTTCATGTTTAGAGGGGGTGAGGTATGCATGCCCCACTGCAACGAGTCCAAGAAGCGATGCCAGAATAGGATGAAAGAAGTGATCCAAGTGAGCAAGCGATATGGCCACAATATGTCACTGTTAGAGCTACACACGCTATTAACACACTTTTTGCAATATGATAAGATATAAGTTACAATGTTCCACAATGTTAATTTAACAATAAATTTTACACATGTCTACTCTATAAGGGTCCATCACGACGAATCTGTAGGTATACCGTTGAGATAACGACATTCTTTAAACACTAGCAGTATTAAATACGAGAGTCGTTTTATACTGCAATCGAATATACCCTGCCAAGTATAACGATTAAGGCTTGAAATACCTACAAGAAGAAATACCTATACCCTGTAGTGGACTTTCTCAACCTGACGATGATCAAGAAGAATAAAATTGTGATAAAATTTTAACTGCCTTCCGATACTTAAACTAAAAAATCGCCTGTATCTTTATTTAAAAAAAAGCATTTCCTATACTCGACTACGATCGACCCATACTCGATGTATTCTATCGAGGACCTATACACGGTTTCAATATCCGGAGTACCGTAGTAAATTTCAGATTATCGTTGTTGTGGATCGTTTAGAAAAATAAATTTAGTTTAATATTATGTCGTGTTTGTTGAAGTGAAACACAAACTAATTTAAATACATTAATAATTTTGAAATACTTATCAGTTCACAGTGGTTGACATTTTTGAATAATCGACTGCCATTTTGAATTCAAACTTCCGTCTCTGTGGATTTCCAAGGAAATAATATACCTTGAGTTTTCATTCAGATTATTGCAAAGTGAATAAACGAATTTGGAGTGAGACTCGGTTGAGTTTTGTTTGTGTAGTGTTAATGTACCTGAATACTTCATTTTACATTGGCATTTGAATGTAGTTTTTTTTTATTTCAAACGTTTTTAAAATAAGTGCCAATAAGGTGTCCTATATCATAATAGTAATGATTGTTGATGGAGCTTGCTCATTTAAGGAAACCTCTTATCTGTTATGTAGGAACCACCTTTGGCTAGAGAAATTTAGAAACAAATAACGAAAATTATTAATTCATGAACATTTCAAAGTTCTTTATTCTTATATAATGCAATGCAATGCAAAATGCAGCATGGCTCTACCATGTATAAAATTTATAATTTTTTTATAAATTTCTCAATAAATATAATTTAATTTGCATGATTCTCTAATTCACCTCCCCTTTAAAGATTGTATATCTAGTAAGGTAGTAGCAATTCAGTATTGCATAATAAGATATGTAAAATTTATTCAGCCTTCGTTAACGACGAATAAAATTAGATAGGGAGGCACAAAATAAGGTGAGGCCCTCAGTTATTAAATTTTCTGGAAATCTGTATTCATTCAACCGTGGCAACCAGTAATGACCTGATTTGTAATGTCATTATAACATCAGGGGTAGATACATAATATGTGTAGTGTATTTATCTTATATATTTTTATCGCTACAGTCTATCAAAAGAGCATTTCTGAGGCAATTATGTTAAAAGGAGTGGGCCCTATTAACATAACTGCCTCACAGGGGGGATACTTGCCATTGTTGCCACGCTTGGCAGGTGGGTTGGAAACTACAAATTTATTTTCTTATTTTAGTTGTTGTTAGGAAGACGCTACTCGTACTATCAATCTCTTGTTTTGTTTCTCTCTCTCTCTCTCTCTCTCTCTCCTCTTACTAAATATTCAAAGTGATGAGTCTCTGAGCGATGGCTACATATCCATGCCATTTTCATAAGAGGGATGTATCTTTTCTCGCTCAAAGGCTAAGTATACGTTTGCATAATTAGTCGTATCAATTCAGTGAGGAAACACAGTCAGCGTTCTTTGCGCTATACCGCGGGCAATAGGACTGTATGAATCTTTATGTTTTTGGTTTTCGTTTTTTATTATGGTAATTTTATGTATTTAAATTATATGTAAATAAATGAGCAAATATTTAAAACTATGCATAAACAAATTAATAAATTATATATGTATATTTAAAATAATTCAATTGCCTCACTTTTACAATCAGTCGCGTTAAAATTTATTTAATATTGAACTTTTTTGTGATTTTTTTTTCATAGGATCGAGTAACAAGCGAGCACACAGTCCACTTGATGGTAAGTGGTTGCTATGGCTCATAGACATCTACATTTATCTTCATTTGCGAATCAAACCGCAGATGCGTTATCACTCGTGAGGAGTAAGATGGAATGCCTCTTTTCCAGTAAAAAGGGTCTCCGGTTCTCTACACTCACCATACGAAACACAGCAGTGTTAAACTGCTATTTGACGCTGGTATTCTGTGAGAGCGCGGTCCTCCCCCGGTCGAGCCGACCCATTCGTGCTACAACTATACTATTAATATAGCTGCAGCATGGCTCTACCATGTACACTAATTTATTAAAAACGCGTTCTTAGTTTTTTTTTTAATATTGTGCAGGTCTCTATTTACTGAATGTGTGAATTAGAGCGTCCCTGCATCAAATTAGGTCGATAAATAAAAGTCACTGGTTTAATAACACTGTTTATTTTACGAATCAGAAACGTTTACATTTATGATTGAAATCTGCACTTAATTACAAACGGGCGCATCAGCGAGACGCTAGAGACGACTGCCAAACCTGCTGAGGGGGTTGCGCAGGTGCAGTTAGTCTCAGGTTACATAATATCGTTGTCATGTCGCTAATATATATATATATATATATATATATATATATATATATATATATATATATAGAATTTGACAAGTTAGAAATTCAATAACAAATAGCTTTACGAAATACGTAATTTTATTTTAAAGAAATTGAAGAATGTTGTTCTTACGTAATGGAACGTTACGTAACGTATCATAGAGGCAGTTTAAATACCTACATAAATTTTAATTTTAATTTAAAAAACCGGCCAAGTGCGAGTCGGACTCGCGCACCGAGGGTTCCGAACAAATCCGTAGGTATACAAGTTTAAAATTATTAAAAATATTTTTATTATATGATGTAACTAAAACTTTATGATTTTCGCAATTTTTCCTTTATCTGTGCTATATAATACGTTGCTTCGTACCAAATTTTAAGATTCTGAGTTCACGGGAATTACCCTGTAGATTTTGATTCCCTTAGGAATGTCGAAAATTTGCGGCGTAAACGGCTGTATCTTGTGATTGCGTTGGCTTAGAAGTTTTATTTTTTCACAGCTCCAAGGGACAGTAGACGTGAGTATATGATATGAATTTCAGCTTGATACCTCTACGCGTTCCTGAGAAAAAGGGTCTTGACCAACAGACAGACAAAAAGACGGACAACAAAGTTATCCTATAAGGGTTCCGTTTTTTCCTTTTGAGGTACGGAACCCTAAAAATAAAACTACTATGGAACTTGGAACCCGTTCGGACCTCACCACTTTTATATGCGAAGCCGAAAACACCAAATATCATTTATATAGATTTTGGCCCACTTTTTACATTTAGTTTTTAATGGGGTAGTATTATTAATTAACTTCACCTACCTACGAACAATATTTAATAGTTTAGTTAAAAATAAAATTGTATTAAAAGTTATTGAACCCTTTCAAAAAATTAACTATTATTGTAAATTCAGTTAAACAAAAATTTGAGCTTAATTTTGAATGAATTGGTGTAATTGTAGAATATGTACCATCACATTAACTGTTACGCTGATTGTACTGCAGTTCTACTAATTCTAAATTCGAAGAGACATCTCCTGCGGGACTTTCAAACTGAAACACAATTCAAAAGTCTCGTTTTGTTTTTGGGTCACTGATAAAACAAACACTTCAGCAAGCTAATATACGATATATGGTGTATTTTTTATACGTTTCCCAAAATTTTAATTAATATTCGTTTTTGGATTTAACCTGGTATAAAATTCATAAGATTTTTAATCAGATCATACCTAAGAACGAATAGTTATTGCAAACTGAATAATAACAATTACCGATTTTTTATAGGATAAAGGTGACAATCGAGCACAGAGTCCACTTGGTTGTAAGTGCATTGCCATTTGGCGGCAGGAATAGGTAAACAGGGGATACCTACCGAGATGGACTCTAAGGTGCAAGAGGAATCCTATTATATGGTAAAGCGTTACACGTTTGACAGCTCCATGGCTCAGTGGCTTAGCAATGCAATGAAGCGTTAAGGGCCGCGGGTTTGAATCCCGCACGGAACAAGTATTTGTATGACCTAGTACCTAATAATTGTTCCGGTGGATGTTTGTTCTTAGAATATTTATGTATTTAAACTCTCCCCACCAGACAGAAGAAACTCCTAGCGTGGAGGTTAAGTATTTTATAATAGACGATAGAAGATCTACGGTTGTCAGTGTACTGCAAAATTTACAACGGAAAATTTACACTTTAATGGGATAAAACGAAAATATACTCTCATAACTTATCTGTATTTGAAATCCTTTAAAATCGAACGACCTAAACCTAAAATTTATGTTTGTGTAGGGAGGATGAACGCTAAGTAGGGGCAAAATTATAAATTTAAGCGTTTTAATTTAATAAAACCCTTGTCAAATAAATTATCCAATTATAAGTAATTTATCTCCAATTTGTAAATCGTCCTAGGGTATTTATGGCGGTAAGTTTTCGAATAATTTAATGCGTAATTACCTTCCTAATTTCGAATTCAAAACGAAAAATTAAATTTGGCTGGAAGTAAATGTTTCTTTGTTATTATACTTGTTAAAACTTTAAGCCTTTTGAATAAAAAAATATTAATTTTTACTAAGATTTTTCCTTTAATTTTCATGTACAGCTTATTTAATTTCACACACTGCAGATATACGAGTGTAGCACGAATGGGTTGGCTCAACCGGAGAAGGATCACGCACTCACAAAGTACCAGCGTAAAATAACAGCTCAATGCTGATGTGTTTCTTATCGTTAGGTATAGAGAACCGGTAATTTTATTTCTCTGAATACATAGCATTCAATCATAGTCTTTAGCACTGACAACACATCTGCATTTCAATTCTTAATGGAGGATAAATTTAGATATCTATATACAGTATTCACATATTATCAGGGGGATTATATGGATTGTGTGAACACTCGTTTGTCACCCATATCCTATATTAAAGCTTCAAATTATTTTAAAATTTTGTCGAGGAATTGCAATTAATTTCTTATGTTTACACAAACACTACACATTACACACTCCGAGGAGCACCTGGTTGATTTACCAGTTGTTCATATAAATTTGCAACAACAATTTCATTGGTGCCGGCGGGGGAAATGCTCGCGTATGGATCACTTGAACACTTCCTTGTCCTGTGTTGTAATCTTAATTTACTATTAGAATCAAAATGTAAATCTTGAACAGTGTGATAAAATAGAGGAGTTATAAGAATAATCCAACACCACATACCGTCTTCTAATAGACTCAAATCAAGCGCATTCTATTATCGACTCTAGATGATGGGGTAAGCATACTGCCAATCATCCCGTGGTGTGAGTGCTCCATGCAGGAAGTGCTGTTTACACAGCGCCCAGTGTATAAAATACTCCTCTTCCTGGACGTCAACAAGTCGAGTGGGCCTGATGGAGTCCCACATATTGTGCTGAAGACGTGAGCTCCGGACTAGCCACCGGTTTTAACGCGTCTTTTTCGGTACTCCTACACCCTAGGCGCAGTACCGAACACATAGAAGATAGCTTTGGTGCATCCGATCCCTAAAAAATACAACCGCTCAGATCCATCCAACTACAGGCATTTCGCTGTCATCTCCTTGTTTTCCAAAGTAATGGAAACCATTATTAACAGCCAGCTCATGCGGTACCTTGAGGATCATCAGCTGATTAGTGACCGCCAGTACGGTTACCGTTGAGGTCGCTTAGCTGATGATCTTCTAGTTTACCTAACTCATAGATTGGTGGAGGTAGTGGAGTCCAAGGGGGAGGCGTTGGCCGTTACTTTGGACATAGCGAAAGCCTTTGATACCGTTCGATACAAAGCGCTTCTTTCAAAGCTGCCTTCCTGTGGACTTCCCGAGAAACAGTGCAATTGGATCACCAGTTTTCTTGCAAATCGGAGCATCAAGATTGTAGTAGACGTTGCATGCTCCGATTACAAGCCCGCTAACGCTGGTGTTCTACAAGGCTGCGTACTATCACCAACGCTATTTCTTCTACATATTGTGACGCTTCATAATTATTATTTATAAATAATAATTAAATTCATTATAAGGACATTTAAAAATATCATAGAAATTATATTTTAAACAATTAAAATGCAAATAATAAGCATAAAGTTCAAATATATTCATTTGGAATATTGAATATTATAGTATTAGTAAACGCATAAATTGTCTCTAATAATCCCTAAATTTATTAAAATTTTGTTTAAAATATTCAAAATGTATTAAATTATATAAATTCAAGTCGATTATATTGCAAAAAAAAAAGATAAATAACATTTGTAATAAAATAGAAAAAAAGGATCAAAGTTTTCTAAATTGATGAAGGTGTTCTTGTAATAATCGGAAATTTTTTTTTAATTTATTTATATGGGGGGGGCGTTGCCGGAGACACATACCCAAGGTAGTACATATATATGGTGTGGTCGGCTGATTTAATGCTAGTAGTAAGGTTGCACAATGACTAGTCCTATATTAGGGACTTATGAAAGTAAGGTCTAACGAACCAAAGCATTAATATAGAAGGTCTCTATGATGCATAAGCATTATGATAGCAGAGTTATGACTTGAAGTCCCATATGAATAAGACATACATTAGTATGGTCTACGAAATAAAGCGAGTATGTGGAAGGTCTCAAATATGTAAAAGCATTATATTGAAAGAAATGGAACTTGAAAAGGATTATTATAGTGGCGTGTAGGTTGTTTCGCAGCCCTCGAGACCGAGGTAAAATTGGACTCGCTAACCGATGTGTCCTAGACATATCATCTTAGTGTTGGTGGTAAGCGGGTTTGTTGTAGCAATACGACTTGCCTGTGGACATCGCAGTAGACTCACGATGTCCACTCGTGAGCGGTAGACTCATGATACGCTCTGCGGCCAATTGGCCGTTCTGACTATGCAATTGGTGGTGATGCCTTACACTTACATCACGTCTGCAGGAATGGCGGTCTGGTAGGTGGTGGCGCTCACGGAGGGTTTTTTATGGCCAGTGTGCCTATTGTTGCCTAAACCGTGTGACGTACATTCACTGTGGCTGGATTTGATCGTATTCTGTACGGCGTTTACACGCATTGACATGCGCGACTTCGATCGATGTTTGTGCTTACGCACTATCAAGGGGCCAAGTCCTCTTTTACTGGTTCGTCAGTTATTTTGCTGTGGACTACGGTCCAGTTCCTAACTTAGCGTACCCCTCGGGGGGAGCGCATTAAAATAGTTGGCGCTCATCGTGCAAGGCGTGTGCGGAATCGTGTACCTACTCAACATTTTTTTTTAATGTGGGAGAGCGAAGACCTTGTATCTGGTATTTGCTATAAATATTGTGAGCCTTTTCCAAGCAGGAAGGGATTAATTAATAAGGAATTCACTATTGTGAACCTCATACAAGTGGAATAGGGACAATTTATTGTTCTTAAATTTTTGAGCTCTGTCTTCGTGAACGGAGTTCTTTAGCTTATAAGACGCTACCAACAGCTTTCGATTGCTCTCGTGAATATTCATTCTTCCAAGATACAACTAAAAGAACTAAGTTACTATACAAACACAACGTAAATATGGGTCCTAACTAAGACGGTCACGCCATAAATTTATTAAACGGCCTATATTTAAAACTTTACAAAGATTAATGTATGATTAATATTCTGGTCACGTAAATGAGATATATTTATATATCTTGTAGATATAGATTCTAAAGAAATACAGGTATAAGTATATATAGATATAGAATGAATGGGGGGGGGGGGCTCGTTACAATCTTTTTTTTTTTATAGAATAGGGGGCAACAAAAAAAAGGGAGCATGCGGCTCACCTGATGGTAAGTGACTACCGCCACCCATGACCAACACCAGGGGAATTGCAGATGCATTGCCGGCCTTAAGAAGGTGTAAGCTCTTTTATTGAAGGTTCCTAAGTCGTATCGGTCCGGAAAATTCGCTGGTGGTAATTGATTCCACAAGGAAGTTGTGCGAGGGAGAAAACTTCTTCTAAATCGCACAGTGGTGGACCGCCAATCATCCAGATGGTATGGATGGTAACGCGAGTTTTGTCGCGATGTGCGATGGTGAAATTGAGCGGCTGGAATTAGTCCAAACAATTCCTCAGAGCACTCCCCGTGATAGATGCGATAAAATACGCAAAGCGATGCAACATCTCTACGCAGTGCCAGTGTATCGAGCCGATCAGAAAGAACTCGGTCGTCGACGATTCGAATCGCTCTGCGCTGGATGCGGTCAAGTGGAAGGAGCTGGCACTGGGGTGCCCCGGCCCAGAGATGAGAACAGTATTTCATGTGAGACCGAACTTGCGCTTTGTAAAGTTGTAAGCGATCTGCCGGCATGAAATACTGTTTCACCCTGCTGAGCACGCCAAGCTTTTTAGAGGCCAATTTGACTTTCCCTTCCAAGTGACCACGAAACTGCACACTATTCGGTATGTCGACGCCAAGGATTCCGATACTGGGTGAGGCAGCAAGGGGAGTGCCTTGAAACTGAGGAGATACGACAAAGGGGTTCTTTTTAGCGGTAAACGCGCAAACTTAACCGGAGCACACGTCTTCAGCACAATGGGAGGGACTCCATCGGGCCCACTCGACTTGCTGACGTCCAGGGAGAAGAGTGCTTTGCAAACCGAGCGCTGTGTAAATCGGTCACCCGGCATGGAGCACTCACATCGCGGGATGGTCGGCGGTGTGTTCCTTCCGTCATCTAGAGTCGAGTTGGACGCAAAAAGAGAGCTCAACAGATCGGCTTTCTCCTTTGCGGCTTGGGCCATTGAGTCGTCTTCTCTGTGCAGAGATAGAAGAGATGGCTGACAGAAGTTCCCTTGGACAGCCTTGGCGAGAAACCAGAATGCACGGGTTCCCGAAGGAAGGCGAACTAGCTTCTCGCCAATTCTGCCGATGTGCTCAGACCTTGCCTTGGCAATGACGCTTTTGAAGGACCTGGAGGCGGAATTATACTTCTTTTTAAGTGCGCTGGTGTTTACATCCCGAGACGTTGATGCGTCAGCCCAGGCCCGGTAGCACTCCTGCTTATAGCGTGATGCTATTTTACAGGAGCGACCAAACCATGGCTGGGATCTGCTTCCGATGGGCACCACAGAGGATGGAATAAAAAGTTCCATACCCTGAAGCACCACATCAGCAACAGAATCGGCAACAACGCTGGTATCTTCCGGCGAGAAGCAAGCCCGCCCCCAAGAATAGGATGCAAAAAAAGACCCCATCCCGTCCCAATCAGCTGACCTATAGTGCAAACACGGCGGCAAGTTGCACATCGCAACTGCGATTGGAGCGTGAGTGGCACCGTACTCCGGATCAGACAATGGTCCGAAGAGCCCAGAGGGGCATTGACGGAGACCTGATATCCGTCCGGATGAGAGGTCAGCAGAAGGTCATATCAATGATATGTTGCAAACCAGAACATTCATTGCTATGCGGACGACACCACTAGTGATGTTTTATTCACCGGCCGTGCCAATATTTCTCGGGAAAACGTCTCCGAGTACTGGAACAAACTTGTGTCTGAATTCGATAATTTGTTGAACAAAGTCTCACTTTTTCATTCATTCATTCATTACAGCCCTTCACAAGTCCACTGCTGAACATAGGCCTCCCCCAAAGAATGCCACAAAGCACGGTCCTGAGCCACCTGCATCCATCGACTTCCTGCATGTCTTACCAGGTCGTCACTCCATCTCGTGGGGGGACGCCCTACACTTCGCCTACCGGTACGAGGCTGCCACTCGAGAACCTTTCTTCCCCATCGGTTGTCGGTTCTTCGAGCTATATGGCCGGCCAACTGCCACTTCAGCTTACTAATCCGTTGGGCTATGTCGGTTACTCTGGTTCTACTGCGGATATCCTCATTCCTAAGTTTATCACGCAGAGAAACTCCGAGCATAGCCCTCTCCATAGCTCGCTGAGCGACCTTGAGCTTCCTCATACGGCCAGCAGTGAAGGACCACGTCTCAGTTCCATAAGTCATCACTGGCAACACGCACTGGTTGTACAATTTCGTTTTCAGGTTTTGAGGTATGTCTGACGAGAAGATGTGTTGTAGCTTCCCGAACGCTGCCCAGCCGAGTTGAATCCGTCGATTGACCTCTCGGTCGAAGTTGGACTTACCTAGTCGGACTATTTGTCCCAGGTAAACATAATCGTCAACAACTTCGAGCTTAGTGCTCCCAACAACTACCGGCATAGGTGTGACATGGACATTGAACATGATCTTTGTTTTGTCCATGTTCATCTTAAGACCTATCCGTTGGGAAACACTATCGAGGTCATTGAGCATAGTGCTTAGGTCCTCCAGCGATTCTGCCATAAGGACTATATCGTCGGCAAATCGAAGGTGAGTGATGTACTCGCCATTGATGTTGATACCGTATCCTTTCCAGTCCAGAAGCTTGAAAACGTCTTCCAATGCAGCGGTGAAGAGTTTCGGGGATATGACGTCACCCTGTCTTACACCTCTCTGCAATTGGATAGGTTTCGTACTCTGGTTCTGTACTCGGATAGCCCTACTGTACAAGCACTTCAACACTTCGATATACCGACAGTCAACTTGGCACCGCTGAAGGGACTGCAGCACCGCCCAAATTTCGACGGAATCAAAGGCTTTCTTATAGTCCACATACGCCAGACATAGTGGCAAATTGTACTCTTCGGACTTCTGTACAATTTGCCGAAGGGTATGTATGTGGTCTATAGTGCTAAAGCCCTTTCGGAAACCGGCTTGTTCGGGAGGCTGGAAGTCGTCAAGTCTGCGCGCGAGACGATTCGTAATGACTCTCGAAAACAGCACGTAGACGCGGCTCAGAAGGGAAATCGGTCTGTAGTTCTTCAAGAGAGCGTTGTCACCTTTCTTGAAGAACAAGACCACCGCACTTCTGCTCCACGCCTCAGGTGTAATGCCACCATGGAGGACGGAATTAAAGAGCTTCTGAAGGACTTCAAGTACCGGTCTTCCACCCGCTTTCAGAAGCTCCGCTGTAATTCCATCCTCGCCTGGGGCCTTACCGTTTTTAAGGTGCTGGAGAGCCATTCTAATCTCGCTCAGACTGACGTCCGGGATATCTTCGGAATAGTGTCGGATGAGACTCGCTCTTGGATCGTTACTCACACTTGCGTGTGGCTCCAACGATGACGTGTACAGCTGCCCATAGAACCTCTCAATCTCACTCAAAATCTCAGGTGTCCCGGAAACGATGCTGCCACATTCTGTCTTCAGCTTTGACAGGTGGCTCTTTCTGGCAGACAGATCTCTGGCAAAGACTTTGGAGCCTTGGTTCCGCTAGATCGCTATATCTACCACGTAAATAAGAACAAGTAATCATAAAAAAAATATATTTTTCATTCAAAAACTAACCATAAAAAACAAAAAAACAGACCAAATGTGCCGTAAACATTCCGTTATTTATATTTGCAGTCCATTTTACCAGCTCCGTCATTTCAGTTTAGCTGTGAGTGGTGAAGTTTAACAGTATTTGTTAGTTCTTCGTTAGAACTTCGACTTTCATAGACAGCGCCATGAAAAACAGGGTACTGCTTTTGAAGCTTTCAGTCGTCAATTCACTTTTCAAACTGTTACTAGGCCTTATTTATATTCATACTTTTTATATTGACAATTGAACTAACGGTTCGTTTATGGTTAACAACTGCCTTTTGACATCTGCAATCCACTAATAAAAGTTTGCGGACTTTTAAGGCCTGATGAGGAATGAAGAAAAGTCCACTGCTGAACACAGGCTTCCCATCCATAGTTGCCACGGTTGGCAGGCGGGTGAAAAACTGATTCAGTGCTACTTAGTGGCACAAATAGGAATATATTTATAAACATACGCATGTTATTTATTTTACATGAACAGGTAGCTACGTTGAATTCACTTCTCGTTCTACTCCTCTTAACTCTATGATGAACATGCTCCTGTTGCTATGAACGTGCGCTTCCCCCTTAGATTGCCCCATAACATTTGCCATAGATGTTACAATTGGAAGGCGCGTTGGTACTTGATGTGTCCAGAAATGTTCAAATTTAAGTGGGTTGTTTTTTATGGGTTAATGATGTTTGTGTCGTGTAGAAATAAATGTTTCTTTCTTTTTTGTTGTCTTTCTTTCGTTCAGTTCTATCTTTTTTTCTTTTTCTCTTTAATTCGTTCAATCGTAGTTTCTTTTAATATGTTGAACTGTTAATAAGATGATACCGCTGCTCATATATATTAGTTTACTGCTTTCACCTCTTACCGTGGACTCAAAATAATATGGGGTGAGGAGTACTTTTAATTCACAAGTACATTTTTATTTTTATAGGCATATTATTTAAACATTTCATACATTTTTTACATTTTAATATCAGATATCCTTCAGACTATATTTTGGTCATGGCAGTCAGTCGGAGCTCTGCGCTGCGCTGGGCAGGAATATAGTGTGTAAAACTGCGCAAAAGCAGGTGCAATCTTTATTCCCTCACTTTCATATTTTGATCAGACGGAAACCCGGATTTGATTTTATTGACAATGTTATATTCAATTATGTTTAGTTCTGAACTGTACCATTTTATTCCATCTCATTTCATTTCGTTCCGTTTTACTTACTTCTATTGAATTAAATAGTATGTAATTGAATGAAATAGGATAGAATGGAATATAATGGAATTGAACGGATTATAATAGAAAGGAATAGAAAATAATGGATTGGAATAGATGAACAAAATGCAAAAGGGTGCAGCGGAATAGAAAGAAATAAAACCGAATAGAACGGAAGGGAATGGAACAGAAAAGAACGAAATGAAAGAGAAAAAGACACAATAGAGAAAAATCGATTGGAATATAATGGAACTGAAAGAAATGAAATGAATCGAAATGAAATAAAATGAAAAAGTGGAATAGAATGGAATAGACACTATAGTCATTTCCCATAGTATAGTATTATCACTATGATGGCAAATTATTAGAATATGACATGAGGAAAATGATAAAAATTAGAGAATCTGGGTTATGAAATAGGAAAACTATTAAACTTTTACATTATATTATGTGCAGAAAAAAGTACACCATCCTTGTGTAGTCTGCTTTTTTTAGGATTTTTTTGTTATTTATGATAAGTGTGACAAACGAGCTTACAGTCCACCCCCATAGACATCTGCATCAATCGTCTATTACAAATCAAAATGTAAATGCGTTGTCACCCGTGAGGACTAAGGTGGAATGCCTCATTTCCAGTAAAAAGGGCCTCTGGCCACCTACACTCACCAAGCGAAACGCAGAGGTAAACTTCTACTTCACGCTAGTTTTCTGTGAGGTCGTGGTACCACCCCGGTTCGAGCCGGCCCATCCGTGCGACAGCAAAATCTGCCGCGTGGCTCCACCACTGTAACTTGATGGTCTTGTCTGTCATTTCAATCTGCTGAAAGGTTTTTGTTCCGACCGTTTATTCAAATGCGATATAAGGTTCGATTTGCATCAAATTAAATCAGTCCAATGTCAATCAGACGAAAACTCACCACGAACGTACAAAAGTAACACACATATATTCTCCTAAACTCCATAGTATCCGGCTCTTACAGACCATGAAACGTGGAGATATTTCAAAAACGTACTTTGGAAAATCGAGCCCATTGTAATAACTTCCTACTAGTATGCTAAGTAACAGTACTCATAAATTAATCGTGACGAATTTAACAGTACAGTAAATTGTTCTCGTAAACATTATGTCTATTAAAGCAGGCTATTTGTCTTGAAGGATTACGGTGAACATTGGTGCTGGTTAGCTTACAGGTACCCAACGGTAGAACGTGTTAGGTCTATTAAATTTATTGGCCAAGTACAGGATTATGTGTTTATTGCACTAAATTGTATTTAATTTATTGGCTTCTACGTTACATAAAATGATCATAAAATGATGATTTCTCATATTACACGAATTCTTAAAGGTCTGGCTGGAAATTACTGTATAAAAAAGCACATGGCCATTTTGGGACTAAGCATTTGAAGGACGTGCTTATTCTGTTCCTCGACGGAATAAATAACTCTGCACATGTAAATTGCTTGCAGACCTTAAATGCGCAAATTTAACAGTCATCAGGGAGATTATGGACTGAGTCTCGAAGGAATGAAAATCCTCACACCTATGAATCCTTAAATTTATTGAAGATATTATACGACTTAGCAGTCGATCAATAGCTATAGCTGCAATCACAATAGATCATACAGGTCGCCTTACTAGATCAACATTGTTGCTCGCATAATTTAAGAAATACGTAAATTCAAAGAATCAACCAGAAATGGGAAAGAAAGGTAGGTTCTCAAGTGACCTTTGTCCCATTAATAAAATTCAGTAGTAAGCTCAAGTCCATGGTTTCAAAACGTGTGAACAGCTGTAATAATGATGGTGATGATGATGATATTTTAAAACCAAACAAATTGCAATTATTTAATTACTTCCATTATATTTCTGCAAAACAATCCATATTTAAAATGTTCTTAGAATGGTTTCATTTCTTTGAAAATTCGATGAATTCAAAGTTTTCCCCGCGGTAGACGGTAAAAATGTCCTCTCTTTTTTTCAGAGCCTATTTATTATTTACCCCGGTTTCCTATACCGTTAATAATTATGTGTGAGTAATAACGTAGACATATTTGTTGCAACCTCTTTTATACTATTGAAGTGACGAACATTCTTGCAGCCCTTCTGATAGTATGTAAGTCACCAGTCACCTGCAAATAAATGATTTACACTAAGATGGAATACCTCACAGCCTGTGATTATGGCTCTGTATACACTTCGAAACGGAACACATTAACTCTTATTTGACAGTAGAATTAGTTGATATACTGGTACCTACCCTGATGTATTCCCAGACAGAAAACGAGTCCTACTAGCAGTAGATCAGATTGGACTCCTCAGTTTGGTACTTAGACCTATATATACGCACCTTAAAGCACACCTAAAACAAAAATCAATTCAAATAATAGTAGGTGTGCTTAAAGGTAAGTTTTAAACGAATGCGTGTTAAAGTTATGATATCACTCATTTCCCAAGTGTAAAAATAGTTCCTGCCAAAAATAATGTTATCTTAAATGCACAGTATATATGTAAGATGTTCAAAGTGCAGTGTTAGATGCAACGTTTCAAAAATTAATTTTTTTAAAAACCTTTAATATGGCTCATGGCTTCAATATGTTCAAGCCAGTAATCATACCGCCAACCGTGAGTACATTGTGTCAAACACGAGGTGAAACTGTCGGTCGTATCTCGTGACCACCGCCTCACGCAAAAACAATCATGAGACTAATATAACATCATTTTGGAATTATGGATTATTGTAATTTTAATGTAAAAAATTCATCTCATTATGAAATTGCAAAAATAATAATAAAATAATATTTATATTTATCGGTTCCATATATAATAATTTATATAAAAAATCATATCCCAAGGAATGCCATACAACACGGTACTGAGCCTTCGGATTGACTTCCTGCATCTTTTAGAAGGTCGTGACTCCATCTAGTGGGGGACCGCACTACACTTCGCATACCAGTATGAGGGTGACCATTCCTTTCCATCAGTAGTCGATTCTTAGATAAATATCTATAGATCTATAGATTATATATATGACCGTCTCATTGCCACTTGAGCTTACTGATTAGCGCTTTGTCAGAAAACAAAATAGAGCATGAAAATTATTCTAGTTACAAATTATGTATCCAATAATTTTAAAAATCAAATCTTGTATATAATTTATACGTGCGGTATATCAAAATAAAGCATGAAAATTATTTAAGTTTCAAATGATGTATCCTATATTAGAAAAATCTGTTTTTTTGCGCCCAATTCAAGGCACCCTCCGGAAGCGGGAGAGGGAGGTAGTGAATGCTCATAGCATACCACGAAAGCCGGCCGCGTGGTTATGTGGGACTTACTTTGAAGAAGTGCCTTCCCACTAAATACCACCTGTGAGATTGTCAATGGATTCAATGGCCTTTCTGCCCAATTGAAAGCGAGCCCCTTTAGGGAAAAGGGGGCGCAGTCTAAAAAAAAAATGAAATTTTGTATATAATTTATACGTGAGCTTGCTATCACTCGGTGAAACTCATCTCTAATTGTTATATGTATGCAGTTGGTTTCTCAGAAGCCTTTTAACGATTTCGCTTAAATTTATAATTTAGATTATGTTTTACTTACCAAGCTAACTTTTATAAGTGTCATCCGTAGGAAAATTATTCATCACTTACTTTACCGACTATAAAAGTTCACAGCTGAACATGGTGGCGGTGTAAGAATATACTTTACCTCATATCGTACAATAGGTGTCACGAGAGGCGACAGGGGGAAATTAAAATAGGACATGGGTAGCAGCATTTTCCCGATAACAACCCATAATTAAAAATAACTGCGATTAGTAGAACACCTGCCAAGTATGGTAACAATGGCAAAATCTCCCTTAAACATGAAATAAAAAAAAACACTTTAGGCACTAATATTTAAATGATTTGTCTTTAATACAATACCATAAAACATTTTAACATTTCTTCGGCAAGGGCAAACAAAATGTAAATTCAAGTGAGATTCTGAACATAGCACTTAATACTAAAATTTATGTTGTGTTAGGTTTAATTAATTGTAAGTACACACTAACTTATCACCGTCTGAGAGTAGTTCTTGGAACGTTAGGAATGGTCTGCAATATATTAGAGTGAAAGACGCTGTGCAAGAATAAATTTTTTACTTCTTATATTTAGTTTAAAATGTAAAATGTTATAAATATATATATATATATCGTTCGGTAATTCGGCGCTCTTCAATAAAATTCTTCTTTATGACGAATACTTATAATTTCTTCCAACAAATATATATAATTATGACAAAACTGTATTAATCCTCGTTACAATAATTATGTAGATATAGCCGCGTTAAGTATAATAATGCGCGGCGGTAGTTTTTGCCAGCCAGTCCGTCTCAGCTGTCCTCCCGCGCCCGCGCGTCGCACCTCCTTTGTGGTCCAGCAAGGGTGGGCGTAAACATCTTCCCCCCCCCCCTCGAAGACTGTGGGATTTCGAGGTATCTTCTTGGTCATTGCTCGTTGGGCAATGGACAGAGGTTTGTAACTGCACGCCGGATGACACCCTTTGAAGTGTTGACATCTGCTACGCGTGCAACGCCATCGGTCCCTGGATACAGCCGATGGATGCGTCCCATGCGCCATTTGAGTGGTGGTAAATTGGGCTCCTTGAGTACCACCATATCGCCTTCGGAAATTTGTCCTTGACTAATGCGCCACTTTGATCGCTGCTGCAGCTCATTTAGAAATTCAGTGCGCCATCTCTCCCAAAATTGCTGACGTATCTGATCGATGAGTTCATATCTAGCCAGATATCTTGGGTTTGTGTCGATTAGTTCGGGAGATGGTAGTGAAGTGAGCGGCTTGCCGATCAGGAAGTGCCCTGGACACAATGGGTATAAGTCTGTCGGATCGGATGATAGGGGAGTTAAGGGCCTGGAGTTTAATATTGCCTCAATCTGTGAAAATAAAGTCGCTAACTTCTCAAAAGTTAAATGCGTATTTCCTACCATACGTATTAGATGGTGCTTAGCTGCCTTAACACCGGCTTCACTAAGTCCGTTGAAATGCGGAGAATAAGCGGGCGAGAACTTGAATTTTATGAATTCTCCGGCAGCATATGACGAGATTGATTCACTACATGATTCAAGAAATCTTTTGAACTCATTATTTGCGCCCACAAGATTTCGTCCATTGTCACAATGGATCTCGCTAGGTTTGCCTCTGCGAGAGATGAAGCGATTTAAACACATAATAAATGCCTCCGCACTCAAGTCTGATGCAATTTCTAAATGAAGTGCTTTCGTTGTAAAACACACGAATATACATAAATAGCTTTTTATAATTTTGCAACCACGTCCCTTTCGGTCACGTGTCAAAAATGGGCCAGCGAAGTCGACACCCACGACTTCAAACGCAAAGCTAGGATTCGTGCGAGCTGATGGTAAGTTTCCCATTATTGGTGTTATAGTTTTAGCCCTTAATATTCTACATATTCTACAATTATTAACCGTAAATCTAGCTAATCTCCTTCCCGCGATGGGCCAAAATAATTGTCTGACGTTAGTCAGCAGAAGCTGTGCACCTCCGTGGAACAATTTCTTATGTTCGTGAACAAACAATAGTTTTGTAAACTGATTCTTTGATTCAAGTATGATGGGATGTTTTTTACTAAAGATTTCAGGTGAATTTTGAATACGACCACCAACTCGGAGAATGCCCTTCTCATCAACGAATGGTCTGAGTGATAAAAGTCGTGATTTCGAAGGTAAGCATTTTTTATTATTTAGTAGATTAAGTTCGCATTCGAAACACTCCTCCTGGTGTTGTTTGATTAAATGATGCAAGGACTTCTCAATTTCATCTGTAGTGAGGTGTCCTGTAATTTTATCTTTAGAGTGTCTTATGTTGTAGATAAACCGCAAAGCATAAGTCAAGCCTCGCAGTAAACTCGTGAATTTTGAGTAATTCTCAAAGTTCACTAGTTTATCAGAAGTGTTTGTCGTTGTGCTGCTAGATGTAACTGTAGTGCATGTTGTAGTTTTGGTAGTTAGTTTATTAGGTTTAGGCTTAGTTGTGTAAGTTTTAATTTCAGGTACATGGAGAGTAGGTTTTATAACTTCTGGCCATGCCGATGGACTATCCTCTAAAAGGAAGGTCCATGCCACCATAAACTGGCATCGTGTACTTGGGTGGGATTTAGACCACGTGACGCTAAATCGGCCGGGTTTAGGATACCTGGAACGTGTCTCCAGGAACCAGTTGCTGTTAGTTCTTGGATTTCTGAGACACGATTGGACACGAAATTTTTAAGATTCTGTGATGCTGTATGAATCCACCCAAGCACAACAGACGAGTCTGTCCAGTAATAAATATTTGTGAATGTTAATCTTAATGCCTTTAGTACCTTCGAGCTCAGACGTGCCGCTAATAAGGCGCCACACAATTCAAGACGTGGAATGGTTTGAGCTCGGATAGGAGAAACCTTTGTTTTAGCACAAAGTAGATTTATAGTTATATTGCCTGAGCTACTGATTGAACGAACGTAGACGCAAGCTGCATATGCATCTTGTGAGGCATCACAAAATGTATGCATCTCAACAATAGCGTTAGGGTCGTTATCGAGGACGAATCTAGGTATTTGGAAGTTCACCAAACACCTGAGCCCTGATACGAAGTTGAACCATCTTTGAGCTAAATCTGCAGGAATAGGATCATCCCAATCTGCCTGAGACATCCACAGTTTTTGAAGGATTATTTTAGGCACTATGGTACATATACTTAATAATCCGAGAGGATCAAATAATCGAGCTGAATTTGACAAAATTGATCTCTTAGTGGCTGTTGATGAAAATTTTATGTCGACATGGAAATTGAAGGTATCTGTGCTTGGTTCCCATTTAAGTCCTAATGCACTGGACTGGGCACTGAAATCTAAATCCTTGGGTATCAGGGAGTTCGAGTTATCCTGGAAGACTAAAGCCACATTAGTACGAAACTTCCGCAATGACAAATGTGTTGAATGAAGAGTATCTGTTACAGAATTTATTATATAACGTAGATCCTCTTTCGAATTACTTCCCGTAATTACGTCATCGATGTAAAAATCGTTCCTTATGATATTAGCAATCCATAATTAAAAAAATAAGAACGAGATACCTGTTGTTGTTTTAGCTGACGCGTCAAAAACGACCCTGAGACGCGTTGTTTCGCTACTATCCTTTATCACAGCGTGATGAGGTAAGTAGTATCCACGCTCTGGCTTACTAACTTCACTCATATGTCCTAAGCGCTCGTACTCTTGCATGAATTTAGTATATTCTTGTTTAAAAACTGGTTTAGTTTTCATTTTTCTTTCTATTTGGTGTAGACGCTTTTCAGCCATATTATACGAGTCGCCTAGAACATCTGGTGAATCGCAAAGAGGTATTTGAACGCAAAATTTACCGTTTGCTTCGCGGTGAGTGGTCTCTTTGTAAAGATTTTCACAATAATCTTCGCTATTTGAGAAAGGTTTGCTAACAGGAACCTCCTCAAGTTCCCAGAACTTGACGAGCTGTTGTTGTATGTCTCGACTGAAGTGACAGTGGAATTTATTTTTTGTACTCTTTAAATATTTCCCCCCAATGGGACCAGCTACTATCCACCCTAAGAGAGTTTCCTGTAAGACTGGTTTGTTTTGTCCGAGCTGCACACGAGATGATCCCATAATGTCCCAGAAGATGTCTGCTCCTAATAGCAGATCAATCTGTGATGGGTGAAAGAAGGTTGGGTCAGCTAACTCGATGTGGCCGGGGATATTTAGCTCAGGAAGATGTACTTCTGTTTGAGGAAGGTTGTCAGTAATTGTGGCGGATTGGGATTATTTTACTAGATATAGTGGACTGTATTGAGAATCTAAATCCCCTGAAACGTTCAGTTACCGCAGTCACAAAATCACACCAAAAACAGCAACAAACTACTCACGGTCTTACTAGCCAGCCTCCCAAGATCAGCAAACGTTGACAGCTCCTGGTAGCTTCTTCTACACGGTAGAATACACTAGCAATTAGATTGTACACGGTACACTCTGGAGTAGTCCCTTTTTTTAAGTTTTTGGAGAGATGTTCACATCACGAACACAAAGAGAATGTGTATGGCTTGTCTCGCCTCCTACCCTCCTCTTCTCTTTTTTTAACTCCACAGATTATTACAACGCATATTACGTCGCAATGTTGCCACTAGGTGTGACCGGCGCTCCGATCGTAGCAGATCATTGTGCCTCGGTATAAATTTTGTGAGTTGCGGTTTATTACTGAACACACCCCCCACCGAAACCATCTTGATGGTTTCTCCTAACTATATGAAAAAGATATTAGAGAAAATATTATAACTTAAGCTACGGAACATGCAAAATAACGCTGAGACACAGAATGTCCTCAACGAGAAAAAAAAATATTAATACACGTAAAAACTAATATGAATAAGGTAGAGGACTCAGTTTATTAACTGGTCTCTGTAGAGTACTCTTTTGAGTGCGAAGCGTAACACAACGAACAATCCCATCTGGACCGGGGTGAAGAGCCTCAATTCTACCCAAAGGCCAATTGCACGGCGGTACATTATCAGTTTTTATGATTACGAGATCACCTATTTTTATATTAGATCTATCCGAATGCCACTTTGCTTTCTGTTGCAGCGTATTTAGATATTCGTGACTCCATCTACGCCAAAACATTTGTGAACATTTTTGAATATATTGCCAACGTGATAATCGATTTATTGTTATATCCTCTACATTATACTCAGGTACTGCTGTTAACCCTTTTCCAATTAGAAAGTGTCCCGCAGTCAAAACGTTGAACTCATCAGGATTATCACTAGCTGGTAACGGACAAAGCGGCCGCGAGTTGAGAATCGCTTCTACTTTACAAAACACTGTTGTGAGTTCCTCGAACGTCAAACTTTTTTCTCCTACGGCTCGCGTTAATAGATACTTGGCGGATTTAATTCCAGCTTCCCAGAGCCCACCCATATGTGGTGCACCAGGGGGATTAAATCTCCATATAATTTGTCGTTTTGAGCAACCCTCTAATATATTGTTTTTTTGTTCGAGCATAAATCTTTGTACTTCGGTTAAATGCTTACTAGCAGCTATGAAATTAGTTCCGCAATCCGAATAAAGGAAGGAGCACACACCGCGTCGCGCTACAAATCTGTCTAAACACGCGAGGAAACAGTCCGATGACAACGACGATAAGACTTCAAGGTGTACAGCTTTTGTCGAATAACAAATAAATAATGCTAAATATGACCGTTCAACCCTAGCATTTCGTCGTAAACTTTCTTTTGTAAAGAACGGACCACCGAGGTCCACCCCTACATGCTCAAAAACATTACAAGGTATCAATCGGGCTGCTGGCAAAGGTGCCATCTCAGGCTGTAAGAGCACTGGGTTGTGTTTAAAACAAATTTTGCATTTGGACAAAACTGACCGAATAATGCGACGGGATGCTAAAATCCAAAAATTTTGATTAATAATGTTTTGTAAGGTGCGTGGACCTACGTGTAAATATTTTTTATGTAAATATTCAATAAGTAACAAGGTAAATCTACTATTTTTAGGTAATAAACGAGGATGCTTCGCGTTATAAGGTAACGCTGAATAATTTATTCGACCCCCCACCCTGAGGTATCCGCGTTCGTCAATAAATGGAGATAATTTTCTCAACGACGGAACGTACTTTGTGCCCTTTGACAATCTATTTATTTCATTTGCGAAGTATGCACTTTGTACTAATTTAATTAAAACATCTTGGGCAGTATTTAATTCGTTAGTCGTCAGTATTGATTGCTTCGAGTGACCGGATTTGAGTCGGAACCATCTCAATATTCGAGCAAACGTACGTTGCAGTTTATAATAAGAAGAGAAATTGGAAAAGATTCGGTCACAGAACTCTAACTTAGTCTCCTCTATCGAATTATTTTCATTTGTGATTAAATTGAAGGAGCCTAATGTATGATTTGATTTCATTTCGGGTGTATTACTTTCATGTTGGTTGATAAATGTTCTCACTGGCCACTGCGAATAGTCGTCGTACAACCAAGATGGGCCCTTCAACCACTGCTCACTGCACTCCACGAGCTGTGACGGAGACGCTCCGCGCGAGCATATGTCTGCCATATTGCACTCACTACTCACGTGACGCCAACAGTGTGGAGGTAACACTTCACATACCTGAGTAACACGGTTACTAACAAACGGCTTTAATTTGTAAGCTTCTGTCTGAAGCCACGTCAACACGATAGTCGAATCGGTTAACGCAGTAATACGAGTAATTTTTACACGAGTTAAAATGTCACGGACATATCTAATTAATTTGCTTAACAAAACTGACGCCATTAATTCCAACCTCGGGATAGTTAATGGTTTGACGGGGGCTACTTTAGATTTTGCCGTCACCAGGCGTACTTTAGTTTGACCTCTATCGTTACGACTGATCACATACACACAACTAGCATAACCGCGAGAGCTTGCATCGCAAAAGGCGACCAATTCACATTCGGTCTGTTCTGGTAGCAGCATATGTCTATCTATCTTGATTGCCGTTAGTCGCGGGAGATCATCAACGTAATTAAGCCAGCGCTTAGTTACGTCAGTTGGCAGCTGCTCATCCCATCCTATGCCCAGCTTCCATAAATCTTGCATTATCTCTTTCGCGATGAAAATGCACGGTGAAATAAAACCCACGGGGTCGTAAATAGAAGCTAATAATTTTAAAACAGAACGTTTAGTTGTTACTTTATCAGTCTTATCTACTGTGAAATAAAAACAGTCAGTCAAAGGGAACCATTTCAGACCTAGCACTTTGACTGAATATTTGTTACCATCTTTCATAAATGTAACAGGACACTCTCGGTTTTCTAACGGAACGCGTTGTAAAACTTTTGCACTATTACTCGCCCACCTTTTGAGTATAAAGCCACCGGAATTAAACATCTCTAAAAGTTCATCTTGTAACCGAGATATCTGTGACAATGAACTACAAGAATATAGAATGTCATCCATGTACACGCCCTCGCGCACAACCTTTGCAGCGAGTGGGAAACGTTCTTCCTCGTCATAGGCTAACTGTAAGAGGGTGCGGATAGCTAAGAACGGTGAGCAACTTAAGCCGTAAGTGACAGTTTTTAATTCATAAACGTCAATGGCATCGTTAGGCGAATGACGATACAAAATATGTTGATAACATCTATCTGACTGATTCAGTTTAATTGCCCGATACATTTTGCATACGTCACAAATCAAACAATATTCAAACAACCTAAAATTCAATATTATAGCCCCAATATCTCGATACAGATTAGGCCCGGTCAATAGAATATCATTAAGCGAAACGTTCGTGGACGTTTTAGCCGAGGCATCGAATACCACACGCAAAGGAGTAGTGGAACTACTGGGCTTAAGTATACTGTGATGAGGTATCACATATTTGCTTGGGGTGTCCCCCGAATAAAGCTCCATGTGCCCTAGATTTTCATATTCGCACATGAACTCTGAATAGGCTTGTCGTAATACAGGTGAACGATTCAACTTGCGCTCGGTGAACAAGAGTCGCCGCTCGGCTGCCGCTCGTGACGCGCCCAACGGAGGCGGGTCTGGTATGAATGGTAACGGCACTGAATAGGTACCATCCTCAGTACGACTATAACGAGCCACAAAAATGTCTTCCGCTAATTGTTCCAAAGGATTAATCGAGGGTTTGCTTGGCAATTCTTCGATTTCCCAAAATTTACGCAACGTTTGATCTAAAGACTCTTGTTCATCAAATGAGACTGATAAATTATAATTTTTTAAATTGTCCTTATCATTGCTATAAAGTTTACCACTTACAACAAACCCGAAAGCGGTATCGATCACGCTTGGTATATCCGATGAAATAATATAAGGTTTATCCTTAATTAGTTCCGAAACTATATCATTGCCCAATAGTATATCGATACGCGAACGCTTATAAAATAATGGATCAGCTAAATTAAAATTCTTATATTTATTAATAACGTCCGAGTGGAATCGAACGTTAGGCATATCAGCAGATACCTTAGTCACTACGACCATGTTCAGTGTAAAACTAGGTAGGTCAGTGTGTAGGGACCTTAATGTGCATGTAATCATGCCGTGATTTTTTACAGCCTCTCCACCGAGACCATAAATATTAAACGAACACTTCTTTCGAGGTAAGCCCAAACGTTGAGCACACTCAGTTGTAATAAATGAGCTCTGAGCTCCAGAGTCAATAACTGCACGGCAGTATTGAAGCTGGCCGCTACTATCAATTACTAACACGCGCGCCGTTCCCAATACAACACCGTAACCCGAGTGAGCGTTATTGGAATGAAGCGTATCTATCGTATAACGCTCTGAGTCACTCATAGCCTGAGACGAGACGAGTGCTTGTTGCACTTGCGAGTCAGAGCACAATGGACGGGTGGATGTTGGCACGAGCGTGTCGCTCACTGGCTCCCTATGCAATAGATAATGATGTAGTGACGCACATACACCACAAGACATCTCACTTTTACAAGTTGAGGTATCATGATTTCCTTTTAGGCAATTATGACACAATTTTAAGGTATTGACACGGTCAATCCTTTTATCTACGGTCAATTTACGAAATTGATCGCACCTATAAATCATGTGATTTTGATTGCAATGCGCGCAAATTATTTTTTTATTTTTATTATAATTTGACACATTAGTATTTAAAACTGTCTTTGAATAACTTTTGTAGTGGTTATTATTGTTGCCTTTGTAATTGTTACATATAGACTTATTTCTTGATTGTAACGACATCGTACTATTCGATGAATGTTCGAGTACTTTAACTTGTTTATTTACAAAACTAATTAATTCCGAAAAAGATGGAAGTGAATTTTGATCCCGATTTTCTTCAAAAAGCCTCCTAGTATGCGCATCCAACCCACGTAAGGCTAAATGACAAAATAAATAGTCATGTAAATTTTTAATTTTTAATG
This sequence comes from Parnassius mnemosyne, assembly GCA_963668995.1. NCBI lineage: Eukaryota > Metazoa > Arthropoda > Insecta > Lepidoptera > Papilionidae > Parnassius > Parnassius mnemosyne. The sequence continues at coordinate 1,175,516 of CAVLGL010000077.1, read as the reverse complement.
CCTCGATGGCTTTAAAAGAGTGATCGAATGTTTCGATAAATAAAGTAAGATTTGCGGTAGTATCTTTATTTAACGGCGTAAAGTTTATCATTTTGTCGATGTACCTACCCACGAGTATTCGATCATCTTGATATTTATTACATAAACTTTGCCATACGACAGTATAATTAGCGGCTGTTATGGGCAATTTTTTAACAATGTTTAATGCCGAACCTTTAACACATGAAAGCAAATAGTGAAACTTATCTATTTCGTCGAAATCTCGATTGTGGACAAGTGATACAAATGTATCGTAGAATGTGGTCCACTTCTCAATATCACCATCGAATTCAAATAAACGTAATTTAGGTAATAACGGCCTTACATCACTCCTATCTTTCGTACTGAGGGATGCCTGCTCGTCCGGTTTTAATCTTAAATATTGCAACCTACATGCCTTATAAAGTTCATCAAATGTATCTAATTCTCGCGTTGACAATCTTGTCTCCGGTTTTAATGATATATCTATTTCAATAATATTTAACACTGTTTCTTCAAACTTTGAGCGGACACTTTCCAATTCGGAATAATCGGCTAAGAAATTCTGAATTTGTGTGGGATCATTTATTTGGGATCTCGCGATATCGAAAACCTTTTGTAATTTAGCAAATAGGTATTCCTTTTTAAAAATAAGTGTTTGCCTTTTTATTTGTAATTTATCCGACATTATGAACAAATTACAAAATTAATACTTTATAAACGCACCGCGAGCAATGGACATCCAGGTAAAAAAGAGGCAAATTAAATAAGGGATATTAAATTAATTAAATGCGTAGTTTTACTCAAATATATGACGTCCACGGGACGCGAATTAAGGGTAGAAAATTATTATTCGAAGATCACTAATTCGAATATATGCGGCTCGAAGGCCAGAAATGTGGCGGATTGGGATTATTTTACTAGATATAGTGGACTGTATTGAGAATCTAAATCCCCTGAAACGTTCAGTTACCGCAGTCACAAAATCACACCAAAAACAGCAACAAACTACTCACGGTCTTACTAGCCAGCCTCCCAAGATCAGCAAACGTTGACAGCTCCTGGTAGCTTCTTCTACACGGTAGAATACACTAGCAATTAGATTGTACACGGTACACTCTGGAGTAGTCCCTTTTTTTAAGTTTTTGGAGAGATGTTCACATCACGAACACAAAGAGAATGTGTATGGCTTGTCTCGCCTCCTACCCTCCTCTTCTCTTTTTTTAACTCCACAGATTATTACAACGCATATTACGTCGCAATGTTGCCACTAGGTGTGACCGGCGCTCCGATCGTAGCAGATCATTGTGCCTCGGTATAAATTTTGTGAGTTGCGGTTTATTACTGAACAGTAATGGTGGGAACGACATAGCATCTGACAAAAGTAGTGAACTGATTGTGTGTTGATTTAATATTGATGTTGCAGTGCTCGGCAATGCTTATTGTTGCATTATTAAGACCGGACACGTGTTTATATTGGTTTTTATTCTTAACGCATGCCAATTTAGCTTGAGCCGCCTCCGTAATGAAGGACGATTGTGAGCCACTATCTAACAGAGTTCGCAATTTAAATATTTTGCCATTGTTTGACACCTCGACTAAAGCCGTAGAAAGAAGAACCAAGTTTGAGACGCCAGCAGACATTGTAACTACCGGAGTGGGGCAATTAGATGAAGAATCAGCAGTGTTAGATCCAACCTCATTGTTTGAAGTCGGGTTAGTAGTAGTCGTTAATGATGTAGACGTAGACGTAGATGTACCTACGTTGTCTACTTTGTTTTGCGTATCGTGTTGTGTTGATGGTTGACCTTGGAATGACTGTTGGTTATTTTGTAATTTGTGTTGCCTGTGTAATAAAGTGTTATGCTTTCTTTTACAGATACGAAAACCTGCCAGTCTGCACTGATAAGATAGATGATCGTTACGAAGACAATTACTACATAATTTCCATTGATACACCTTAGCATTTCGTTCTTCGACTGACATAGATTTAAATTTATGACAGTCATATAACTTATGATCTTGTTTACATGCCAAACAATGACCACGGAATGGTGAATCGAGCGAAGTAGACATGAACGATTTCGATCGCGCAAAGTTTTGACGATTTTCTGTTTTATTATTATTTGTGCTTTAGCGGCGTAGACTGTTTCTAATACAATTGCCCTTTTACGAAGAAAATCGAAGAAATCGTCCAAACTATGCGTTTCCAATTTGCTACGGAACTCTTCCCAACTTCTCGCGGTCACGGAATCCAACTTCGATGACCCAATATAAATAATAAGCGTGCTCCAACTATCAGTCGGCTCGCCTAACACCCTTAACGCACTCAGGTTTTTCGAAATTGTATCGACTAGGTTGCGCAGGCCCCGGTCGGACTCCTTATGAAGCGCTTCAATCGAAAATAAACATTTAACATGCTCGTTTATTAAAAGACGCTTGTTATTATATCTATCGCAGAGCAACGCCCAAGCGATTTCATAGTTATCGGCTGAAACAGTGACAGAGTTAATCACTGACAGAGCGGGTCCCTCCAGATATGATTTTAAATAATGAAACTTGCTGATTTCATCTATTTTTTCATTATTGTGTATCAAAGACAAGTACATGTCTCGAAACTGAAGCCAAGTATTTGAATCGCCAGAATAAGGAGGAATTTTCAACGGTGGCAGTTTTATATTATGATTTGTAACAGATGTAGTACTACCACGACATGAAACATCATCCCCTTGTTTATTTTTACTATCTGTGTATGCATCTAAAAACTCTTGAGCTTGAGCAATCAAATAAAAGAACTGGTTTTCGGTTACCTACCGTTCTTGCAACTGTTTCGATATATCGGGATCTAATTGTTCAATTTTGCTTTGAATTTCATCGAACCTGTACGATAATTCTTGTAATTTTGTTAATCTCAAATTTAATTCATTATTTATTAATTTGTTGCGCTCAGACTCACTATTAATTAACGTTAATGGCGTCAAATACTTTTCGAATATTGTTATTCTCTGTTTTATTAGTTCTTTTAAGTCCGACATAATGTGGGCGAAATAACTAGCAAACAAGTATTAACTTGTAAATAAAATATGAAGTGAATCCAACCTCGTAAACAATGCGCCGGTCACTTGGCCGCCGATCTGACCTTTGTACCGGCCGGCCGCAGGCGCAGCGACACGGTGTAACACGGCACGGTAGCAGGAAACAGGTCCGCCGTGTCGATGAAGAAAGCACTTACTTTCTCGCCCGCTTACTCCCAACAAATGCCTGGAATAGTTAGCCGATATGTTTTACTATATGTTTGTATTAATATTTTAAATGATTCTAATGCGAAATCAATGATTTAACGAAGATAAAATATCGATTGTAGACACTGTGTTTACAAGTTATTTATTAAGATTTACACTAAGTTGTATGATTTTACGATATTAATGTTGACTTTTGTTTACTTTCGAATGAAAATGATGTTATTTAAATATTACTTCTTGCTTATTTACGAAGATTAAGTACAATTTATTGTTTATGCAACGAACTATGTGGGTAAGTATAACTAACGATGGCATCGGAATTAACGAAATATATTTACACAAATTGAGCACAATTATATGGACAAGGATATGAATAGATTTACTAGGAACGGGCGTACTTCCCTCGGGTCCGTGTTTACCACTTATTCCGGCACTATGCTCTTATTCCGGGACTTCTGGCGCCTTCCTGTTGCGTCATCCACATCATAGTCGGGGGTCACCAAAATTATGTTCGGTAATTCGGCGCTCTTCAATAAAATTCTTCTTTATGACGAATACTTATAATTTCTTCCAACAAATATATATATATATGACAAAACTGTATTAATCCTCGTTACAATAATTATGTAGATATAGCCGCGTTAAGTATAATAATGCGCGGCAGTAGTTTTTGCCAACCAGTCCGTCTCAGCTGTCCTCCCGCGCCCGCGCGTCGCACCTCCTTTGTGGTCCAGCAAGGGTGGGCGTAAATATATATATATATATATATATATATATATATATATATATATATATATATATATATATATATATATATATAAACAACACTTACTATATACTTTTTAATTTGCATAGATTAATGAAGTTAACAAAAATTAAAAAAATAATTTGCAGTGTCGAGACAGCGTTGGAGAAAGCATATTCTCATTTTGTCCCGTGGTTTTCGTAAGAGGCGTCTATGGGAATACTAAAAATATTTCAACAACCGAATGAGGTTTATTATTTAAAAACCTAGCCGTTCGCAATATTTTGCACACGAACGCTCGCATACTTCGTTCCCCCGCCCAATGTTTTCTATCCTATTCCCCAACTATGCTGATGCGTAAAGTTTCTTTGCTTATGTTAAATGAAAAAATTTAAAGCCACCATGTTTTAGTAATAAACCAAATGTTTTTAAATGGCAATTTTCACGTTTTAACGAAGACTGTTTTATTAAGGTGTAACAGTAAAAAAAAAGGCGTTACACTTTGAGAAGACTAAAGAAATTAAAAAAAAATACTACTCGAAATAAATATCTAGAGAAACGTATTGACTAAATATACAAAGCCGATGTAGCTTCAAGCTCGCTACAATATAGGTATAAAGTTTCTTATTTTATTTTCCAACGTTGAAGCGGTGCAACGGTGACTATAAATTGGATGGTGATTACTCTACCTGAGAACACATTTAAAACACTTGTAGTACACGCTCGCCGAGGAAAGGCAATATTCTTCAAGCGAAAACTATAACAATAATATATTGTATATTTCGGAGATACCTCTTTTAACACTTACGCTGTCCCGTGCACTACATAAAGGTCATTTCTATTGTCTCACTATGGGGTCTGAAAACCGGACCGTGAAAGTGTTTATATTTTATATGGACTGCATATTATGAAATAAGTTAGTCTAAAATTAAACTTTATATAAAAGTAAAACCGACTTTAAAAACTAAAAAAAATTAAATAATCTAAACATAATTAGCTTCTGAATTCAGAGAGGGATTTTTACTTTTCTAAGCCCCGACGCAAAATGGGTGGTGTTATAATTTTGACCGCTATGTGTGTCTGCCTGTATGTCTGTGTGCTTGTTTGTGGCATCGTAGCTCTTAAGGACGCGTTTACAAAATTTATAGGTATAGAATCGAACTATTACATTGACACGGGTCACACACACAAGTGTACGCACGGTTAGCTGCGGGAATCGCAATCAAGTATAAAAATTTTGATAATTTGAAAGATTGTTTTTTTTTTCATATTTCTTATAACTACAAAAATATACGTAGATACGAAATATAAATGGCTGCTCCAGTGACATCTAGGCACTAGAAGCCCTCTACTGGGAGTGAGATGTTGGCTGTGGACTTTGGGCTAGTTGTGTTATGATAACTTCAGCTCCGAACTTGGTGCAGTGACTTGAAGGTATATTTGGGTGACTGCTACTGGAAGTCCGGGACGAGTAGTACCATGTGTGCCGAGTTTGGGCTCGTTTTGTTAGTTATGACGAGACCTTACCTCCTGGCTTGATGGAGAGACCTGATGGTGTACTTCAGTGACTACTACTGGAACTCCTGGACCAGTAGAAGTAGGTGTGTCGAGTTTGGGATCGTTTTGTTAGTTATGACAAGACCTTACCTCCGGACTTGATGGACAGACCTGATGGTGTAATTTAGTGACTACTATTGTAACTCCTGGACGAGTAGAACTAGGTGTGCCGAGTTTGGGATCGTTTTGTTAGTAATGATGAGACCTTACCTCCGGACTTGATGGAGAGACCTGATGATCTACTTCAGTGACTACTACTGGAACTCCTGGACCAGTAGAAGTAGGTGTGTCGAGTTTGGGATCGTTTTGTTAGTTATGACAAGACCTTACCTCCGGACTTGATGGACAGACCTGATGGTGTACTTCAGTGACTACTACTGGAACTCCTGGACCAGTAGAAGTAGGTGTGTCGAGTTTGGGATCGTTTTGTGAGTTATGACAAGACCTTACCTCCTGACTTGATGGACAGACCTGATGGTGTAATTTAGTGACTACTATTGTAACTCCTGGACGAGTAGAACTAGGTGAGCCGAGTTTGGGCTCGTTTTGTTAGTTATGACGAAACCTTGCCTCCGGACTTGATGGAGAGACCTGATGGTGTAATTTAGTGACTATTACTGGAACTCCTGGACGAGTAGAAGTAGGTGTGCCGAGTTTGGGCTCGTTTTGTTAGTTATGACAAAACCTTACCTCAGGACTTGACGGAGAGACCTGATGATGTAATTTAGTGACTATTACTGGAACTCCTGGACAAGTAGAACTAAGTTTGCCGAGTTTGTTACTTATGATGCGCAGTTGCCCTTGAATTTGTTATACCATTTATATTTTCTCCGACGTGCTTAATCTCGGCACACCTAGTTCTACTCGTCTTGGAGTTACGAAGTAAACCATCAGGTCTCTCATAAATTTCGGAGGTAAAGTCTCGTCATACCTAACAAAACGAGCCCAAACTCGGCACACCTAGTTATACTCGTCCAGGAGTTCCAGAAGTAGTCACTGAAGTACACCATCAGAGCTCTACATCAAGTGCGGAGGTAAGGTCTCGTCATGACTAACAAAACGAGCCCAAAGTCGGCACACCTAGTTCTACTCGTCCAAGAGTTCCAGAAGTAGTCACTGAAGTACACTATCAGAGCTCTCCATCAAGTGCGAAGGTAAGGTCTCGTCATGACTAACAAAACGAGCCCAAACTAGACATACCTAGTTCTACTTGTCCAGGAGTCCCAGTAGTAGTCACTGAAGTACACCACCAGGTCTCTCCATCAATTCCGGAGGTAAGGTCTCATCATAACTAAATAAACGAGCCCAAACTCGGCATACCTAGTTCTACTCGTCCAGGAGTTCCAGAAGTAGTCACTGAAGTACACCATCAGGGCTCTCCATCAAGTGCGGAGGTAAGGTCTCGTTATAACTAACAAAACGAGCCCAAACTCGGCACACCTATTTCTTCTAGTCCAGGAGTCCCAGTAGTAGTCACTGAAGTACACCATGAGGTCTCTCATCAAGTCCGGTGGTAAGATCTCGTCATAACTAACAAAACGAGCTCAAACTCGGCACACCTAGTTCTACTCGCCCAGGTGTTGCAGTAGTAGTCACCAACGTACACCATCAGGTCATTCTGTTAAGTCTGGAGGTAAGGTCTCGTTATAACTAACAAAACGAGCTCAAACTCGGCATACCTACTTCTACCCGTCCAGGAGTTCCACTAGTAGTTACCGAAGTACACCTTCAGGTCATTCCATCAAGTCTGGAGGTTAGGTCTCGTCATAACTAACATAATAAGCCCAAACTCGGCAAACCCTGTTTTTTTTTTACGTGGGGAAATGCCTACGCATACCCGCCTCGCGGGGGCAAGGACGGGTTATGTCGGACTCGCACCGACTAAAACCCCATTGTACACGCCCCTAGCTGCCCCAACCAAGGCTGACGGGATTAGGGCCAGTGAGTAATCCCATCGACGAGCAGCAGAGGGACGGGGCCAGAATATGGCCACGTGGAATTTCCTAATTACAATAAATAATATGGGAGGACGCTAGAAACACATAGTACTTACCATTATCCGAAGCTAACTTCGCAACAAGGCTTGGGCAGGCCGTGAGTGTGTGTAATAGTGGATGGCGAGTAGTGTACAGTGAGGTGTGAATGTGTGGGGCCTTGTCAAGCATAGGCGACCAGCCGCTGCCGAGTTCCAGGCTGCTCCAAAATGCTGCACCGCTTCAGACTGCTTCGGCGCCGGACCACAGTCACTTTCCTCGTTCGTCACGATGACAGTCAATTAACTCTATTGTACGATTAACTAAATTACAGAAGCCACTAACTATCGCTGGGTATAAGGTTAACGCACAAAACGCACACGGAGTTTCTGGATCAAAGGTCACTACCGTTTCGCGTAGCAACAGTTAGTTAGCCGCACTAGCTAATATTGCCCAATGCACTTATGCAGATTCTGAGTCAGACACAATGAGTCCCTGGGAAGCTCTCCAGCAGGAATGCGCGTCACAATGGTAGACCGTATATTTACTGGCCGCGCCGAATTATTCCGAGTTCCCGACAAAAATGACAGCGTGCTGTTCCAAGCACAGCTGACGGATGACTGCCTGCCCTTGTGCGTTTTTCGCACGACTGAAAGTCAAACCGGTATGAATGCATCGCGCCGAGCGCCCTCTCGCGTCAATCCTTAAAACTAGCGCTTGGCGCGAACACCTATGGTGTTCCACCCTCGTCGCATATTGGCAGGGCCACGGGAACGCTTTCGCACACATCCACGGCCCCACCTGCGCTGGCCGCCCCACGGCGGCCTCACCTCGGGAGAGGACTACTCCTCCCCCACCTCCTTCTCAGGTAAGGCGCACCAGAACACATGGCGCACCCTCCTTCTCGGCCTCCAATTTAACATGCGCAACGGACGCCCCCACGTCCGATGCGCGAAGACCATGGGGCCAGGAAAAACTAGCACTCAGAAGCACCAGCCTTCCCGACCCCAGCGGCGGATCTGGTCTATGGCTCCGCCGCCTACCAAGATTCGGCTGCGGAGGGTAGGGAGAGCGTCGCCTCGCAATACCGACACTTCTCTCCCACCGCAGCCCCACCATCATTAACGGTGCGGTCCCGTCAAAGTCGCGGAGGATAGGGCGAGCGGCGTATCGCCACACCAACACTCCCCCTCCTCCGCGACTCCACCTCGGCCGCAGCGGTAGAGGGAGCGGACACCCCTCTCACCGCAGCCCACCGACACACATCCAAAGTGGGCTCGCCAAGCCTACTCGGAGTGACCACCTCGGGCCGGCCCTACACCACGGGCCAGTCAAGGGGTTCCTTTTTGTTCACCGTGGGTGACCAAGCCAAAGCTACTAAGCCCCCCCGCCACGACAAGGCGGAAACTCGGAACACCTAGTTCAAATCGTCGAGGAGTTCTAGTAGCATTCACTGTATACTTTCAGATCACTCCATAAAGTCCAAGACGAATAGGATTTATATATTATCCCACTTGCTTTTAGCGAAACAAATTTGTGATTATAAAAATATATTTATATTACATATGTATTACTTTACTTTGTCAGGTCAGGTACCTATTTATCAAATTCAAATAATTTGTGTGTGTACAGCGATCTTTTCCAACTGCTGCAGGCGATACAGCAACCACCCGCGATGGCGGCCAAGCGCCGACTGTGGTTTTATCGAAATTTTTGTACAACAAATCAAAACAGGCACTAAAAATAAAATAACCCTTAATGCAATCCATTAGGATTCATCCGTATCAGCTAAATATGTCAAAAAAATAAGCATCAGTTTTTATTTTTTTACGACCATTTGTGACATTTTGATAAAAAGTAAACACCAGCATTTTTTATTGAATATGTCTGCCTACTTACAGTATTTTTAGAAATCTTAATATATGTTGATAATACAACAAAAAATGTACCGGCTCATGGCCGGTATCGTTAATTTTGTAGAAAATCGCTAGGGAAGATCCTTTTTACAATGTAAAAAACTATTATTTTCAACAAAAAAGTTACCACCATTTGAAGATAAAGGACCATTCTATACGTTGTAGTTATTAGTTACATTTGATTTGGTTTAGTTTTGTCACAAAATGTACAGAAAAACAGCATAATTTGGCCCGATTTGCAAACGCACCATTAAATAAATTTAGCGATTTTGGTGCGGTTTTTTTTTGTTTGAAAGATGACTTCATAGAAAGTGTTCTTAGCTACGATTTAAGAAAATATTTTCAGTCATTTGAAGATTATCAGCTCTTTTGTTTCGTGTTGAAATTTTCAATTCAATATTATCTGAAAAAGTGGTATTGTGCAGTTTCAAATCCCGGTCCAATTTTTCACATGATTTGCATGTAGGTCATACAGTTACCTCTGAAATGAATAAAGGTTTTGATATTGTTTTAGGAAAAATATTTAAATTTCCATTATTCACCGTTTTGAATGAACCAAGTTCAAGGTAACATCTATATTATTTTCGTCTAAACGTAATTCGTAACATTAAAATTTTCATCTACTTTTTTCCGTTCTTAGAAGGGGAATTTTTCTTTAAATTTATATGAACCATCCCTAAATCATTTCATTCATTTAATAAACAAAGATGTTATTCCCAAACATACGAGTTTATAAAAAATATCTATAGAAATAAATAAAATTAAAGTGTCTGTTTGTAATTTAAAAATTACAGTTTTTTTACTAAATGCATATGAAATTAAATATGGTACTTATAACTAAAATTCAATTTTTAAATTTTTCTGTTCTTTCTGTTTGTTCGTTCCAGCTAATCTCTGAAACGGCTGGACCGATTTTGACGGTACGTTCACTGGCAGATAGCTAGAAAATATTAGGGTTGTGCGCAAAAACATAAAAACCCCAACACGCGAGCTGAGACGCGGAGAAAAGCTAGTTCTAAATAAATGCAGACGCATTGATATTCTTTTGTTAACTTCGCGTATATCTATCTATCTTTATAAATATATATTCTCTTTTAATATAATTTTTACCAAATTGTTGACGGCCGATTTACTTCAAAATTAGCATTCGTATCAAGGACTGATTAAAATAAAATCTTTAATTCTAAAAAAATAAAGAAGTTAAGATAGCTTATATTGAATTACAAGCAAATCTTATTGTATAGTATAAACTAATTTTAATAATGCTTCAGGCTGAGCCGAGGCTACTCCACTGGGAAGATATAAAGTAATGCATAATTTATGAAATTTCAATCTACATGTACTTAATAGATGTCTGAAGAACGAAGAGGTTTAATAAAGAGATCTGTCTATTTCAACTTGAGTATTTTTTTTTCTTCAAAATTAAATTTAAAGCATTGCATAATATTATACAGATTTTCTAGATAATAATACATAAAATAAAAAATATTAATAAGAGATGTACGGGTGTGTTTACCATACTGGTAGCATTCAGTTTTTTATCCTTCTTGTTACAAGTGTGCGTATTTTGACAACTACGAGTACATCTTTACAGACCCAATTCCATGGTTTCCATAATTACTTTCAATTGCGCGTGTATAGGATTCATTCGAACATAACCTATCAAGAGTCCGCTGCTGAACTCGGCCTCTACTATAGATTGCCTCATCAGGGGAATATTAATTCAGTTGCCACGCAGGCGAGGTGAGGTGGCAACCTTAGTTTTTACGTGCAACAGCAGTTTATTTTTGAGTTGTTTTCAGGACGATGCTGCTGTCCATCTCTTGTTTCATTTTCTTTTGTTGCCTTTTACGTCTCCCACGGGGTGATATCTGTAGTGTAGTTTCTTACGCCGTTATTAGATGGCGGATATTCAGTGAAAACTAATTAAATACAATCCACGTGTAATATAATCATTACAGCCCTTCACAAATCCACTGTTGAAAATAGGCCTCGGATGCTACAAATATACCTACATATGTAACTTCCATGTCATATTTATACCGGTAGTTGTTAAGAGGAATACGCTCGAAGATGTTGACGAATATATTTACTTAGGAAAAGATATTCGACTAAGTATTTCTAACCGTGACCGAGTAGTCAATCGACGGATTCAACTCGGCTGGGCAGCGTTCGGGAGATCACAGCTCACATCTTAAGTTGAAGTGGCAATGGCCGACCATATATTGGTCGAAGAAACAAAAACCGACGGAGAAGATTGTGGAGATATAACTGATGATGCCTAATTGCAGTGTGTATGGCGGTGTAAGAATATAAACTGCCCCATATCGTCCCGTTGGTGACGTAAGAGGCAACAGAGGAAAACTAAAAAGGGTGATGGGCAGCGGCATCTTCCTTAAAAAAAACTCAAAATAATTAGCAACTGTGATTGATAACCCGCCTGCCAAGCGTGGCAGCTATGACAAAATCCCTCCTATGACGAAATCTATGGGGAGGCCTATGTTCAGGAGCGGACTTTTATAGGCTATAATGGATACCTATTTTAAATACGAAGTTGTTGTATTGACATGTTGTATTGATATGTTGTATTGACTGTGGTGTATTTTACGGTACTCAATTCGACTGTATTTTTTTTTATGTGTGTTACCTCATAAATTTTTACTGGGTGGACCGATTTCGATAATTCTTTTTTTATTTGAAAGCTGGTAGGTTTCGTGTAGTCCCATATGAATCTTATCAAGGTCAAGCCAATAGTTTTTGAGTTATTCTTAATAACTTATATTGAAGTCCGCTGTACAAAATTTTTAATTTTAAATTATTTTACTGGTGCACACAATTGTGGAAGGATATTGTTCCTCAATCTAGATAAAACACACGATTTAATTTCTAAACAAATCTTTTACTTATACGTGGCAGATTATACCTACTATGCTGCAGCTATACTGTAGTTGGGGGACTAATGGGTAGGCTTGACTGGAGAAGGACCACGCTCTTACATAATATCTTCCGGAGACCTATATTTTATAGAAAACGAGGCATTCTATCTAAGACTTCAGAGGTGACAACGGAACTGTATTTTGATACTTAATCGAGGATATATGTAGATATCTATGGGCTACAGCATCCACTTACCGCCAGGTGGACTGTGTGTTACGTTAATTTTATAAAAAAAAACATGAATTTTGAAGTAAAAAGAAAATTAACCTTTTTATGTATTCTATATTAAGTATCTGTGTGTTATAGGTGAAAGGCTTTCATTCCCCGTGCATTTATTGATGATCTATAATTGAAGTTAGATGTTGATGTGTATGAGTCACAGCTACCACTTACCATCGGGTGCACTGTTTGCTCAGGCACCTGATGGTAAGTGGATGCACGCAGTCGTCGATACCGACATTACAACGGTGATCAATAAGGATGCTAAGGTTAATTCAATTCTGATCTTGTCGAAATCGAATTAGTCTGTGTCGCACCTAATTCTATCTTACCGTAAATATATTAACATAACATAAACACTCACGTCTGTCACCCAGAGGGGTAGGCAGAGACTATGCACTTCCATTTGGCACGATCCTGACACACCTCTCTCGTTTCCTCCACATCCATACACATTTTGAATATATTGCCAATTTGGTCGGTAAAATTTCACCTAGAGCGTCCCTTCTCGACTCTGCCGTTCACCTCTGCAACATAAATTTCTTTGTCACTCTTTCCTCATTCATTCTTATTCATAAACGAACCACCGAAGCATACCTATCTTAATTCTGGTCACAACATCATCGTGCAAACGACTCTTACTACACAATATCTTACCGTGGTATGGTAGCTTTTATAGTGCTACTGTGCTCCTTTTTCCTTATATATTTAGGACTGTCACCAGTACCACCACCATCCATAAAAACAAAATTTAAAATATTATTTTGGGAGTATTAGACATTAGTCTAAGCCATTTCTTTCAGTTTGACTAATGATCACTGTGCCTTCATATCCATTATTTTTTTTTTATTCTAGCTTACACAAACGATCTGTGATTAACGTATTTAGTATTTTGTCCTTATATTATTTTGTTATTTTGCTGGCGCAGCAATTTTTTGATAGAAAACATATACAAGTCTACCGTAAATCTAATTATGCACTTTCAATTCACCAATTATTACCGTCAAAACTCCAGTCCAATCCGAATATAATATTAATATGTTAAATGTCAACATCATTCAATAAACGTTCTTTTTGTTTTCTATTGATTTTTAATTCCGTTCAAGAACCAACTACGAACGTTTGTCTTCAAAAGTGTTCTATAAGACAGTATCTGCAGTGTAATAGTTTTCTTGCACACCAAATAACAGATGTAAGAAAGTATAATTGCTCCTCCTCCTCTTATCCCCTTTTATAATTCTACAGCTACTGTACAGCGCTACTAATGCATACAGCTGCATAATTTGTGTCAATTTTTTACTTATAAGAACTATATAAGCGCTTATACAGCTTTTATACAGCCAGAAAATATAGCCTTTAGAATAAAAACGAACTTCAATACAGCTCGTATACAGCTCGCATGCTGCTTGGGCAGTTGGTAAGTGGCTACCGCAGTCCATGTTAATTGGCTCCATTTCTTCTCTCTCTTATTGTTCTCACGTTTCCAAATCACCGAAGCCTTGATCACGACATCGTCTTTTAAACGACACTTTTTTCTCCTATCACAATATTTCTCGCCCTATCATTCAGAGTCACCTCTAACATACTTCTTAACGGCCGCATTTCTACAACATTCATAATAATTCTGCCATAACCAATATTTACCTCCAAATATGGCAATATCTATGAGGCTATTTATAAGATGTAATGAATGGATAGATAAATAGATGGATTATGGATTAAGGAAACTAACACAGACTTATGTTTTATTTACAATAAAGGAAAGAGCCCATTCACTCTGTGTCCGTCGGATAGTAAAGAAGAATAATTTCTATAAATATTTACTAACTAAAAAATGCCATGAAATATTAAAAGCACCTTAAACCTTCCTCAGTGCAGGATATAGCGTACATATATCTTTCTAAGCGTCCCATAATAGCGATTTACTGTCGTAACTCGAACATTAAAGTCATCGGTGGAAATCGGACACAACTAGGAGTTTAATCTCTGGACTGATTGTAGCTGAATCTAAGCAAGAAATGGCAGTAAAGACATTGACAGCTTAAATGTCGATATCAGTTACTGTTACAGTTACTGTATATTAATTATAGTTTTTGCCCAAGCTCAATATTTGATAATAAAAGCTAGTGTTCGTAAGTCCCTACTAATATCTACTATACAGGGGCCCATACAGCTGTTATGTTCGACGGACAGCTAGGACGGGGCCTAACTGGCCTTATGGAAAATGTCCTATCCTACTACACAACAGAGAGAAGGCTAGGTGAATAAATAGTACGTACCTATTTTTTGGCGAAAAAGGCTCCCAGGGCTCGTTCAGGTATAACTGTCGTGAATGTGAGTAGTGTGTTAGAAGTGTAAATCTGTGTAACCTGAATCAGCCCTTTTAATCAGCAGCCACGCTGACTCCGGCACCACCCCCCGACGTGGTATTCTCCAGCGGCAGCAGCAATGGGCTATTTCCTTCTTCAATTCACTATGTCAGTCTATTAACTTTATCGTACAATTAACTAACTTCAATACGCAATTCTCAATAATTAGCTAACCTGGTGTCTAATGTTCTAGACTACACAATTTTTCGTCGCAGTACAAATCCGTTAAGAAACAACGCGGCTCGATTCGACTCACAGCAATCACTATATAATTTGCGCAATTATTTTCAAACGAAATTACTTTAATCAGTCAAATACAATATAAGCCTCTTGTCACGAACTTAAAACCTAGACAAACTAAACCGAGGCGGTTTCCACGAAACCACAATTACGTAGCGAAGTAACACGCACTAATTCTAAAAATCTAGACCATAAACCGGTCGCGCGAAACTTCTTCAGCGGTAACCGAGATACGTTAATTAACTGTACCGCTGCCAGCGAGCTAATATTCGACTCGACCCAGCCGCCGGTAGCAACCAACTGCCTGCAAACCCAGGACGCGGCCCGCTGTTAACAAAACTCCCGTTAACCGCCCACACGTCTAACCGGTTATGAACGCGCCGTATCGAGCCGAGCGCCCTCTGGCATCAAATCTTGAAACCAGCGTTTGGGCGCGAACACTATGAAAGCTAGCAGGTGGGTTTAACAGTTAACCCATATTTCATTGGTGTTAAATTGTTAGTAGATATTGTTACCCATTTCCAGTTTCAGTTAGTCTCTATCGCCTCTTACGTCACCCACGATGACTACTTATATAATGGATTATCTTCACATGACTAATCTTATACGTATATTGCACGTATCATTACGCGAAGCATTATAAGGTAGTGCATTACACTCGACACGTCAAGGTCAATCAATTTTGTGTTCTTAAAATGGTTCTATCATAACCATATTGCACTTATACAATAATTTGAGATTTAAGGAGAAAAGGAAGACAGCGGTATCATAGGAGCACCACCTTCTCTATTTTAGGTATATTGACGCCACGAATTCTTTTACTACTGTGTTTATGAGGCAGTTCAAAGTAGATTAGCATCTTATGAAAATAGTAAGAGTGGGGTTTATATAAGAATATATAGTTTATACAATAACAAGAGTAACTGACCTTTACGTTACTGAAATTTGCCAGCAGTTAGATCGAACAGCTGACAATCTTTGAGGAGGTAGAAAGGTTGCAAAGTAGGAAAACCCAGTGTCGCGCAACCCCACACTTAATGGAGTGAAGAACTGATGTTACATATAATGTCCTCTAGACCGAATTTCGGTTTTGGCAGCCAATCTCAGTGGCCATCTACGCAGGGATATAGTGCACGAGTGTGTATGTACTCCCTTACTCTCGTAGACCGATGGGACGGCAAAGTGACACGTTGGAAGAGAGACCGGGCGCAGGACCTTTCACGCAGGGCTTTACGTGCTTTTCTTTCTTTCCTTTGGACCTTTACTGATAATTTTTTGACAGTAAATTCCAAGAAATTTGGCTTTGTGTATTTATGATGATAATGATGACGATCATGATAAGTAAAACAATGCGTGAATCGTAAATCTCCCCTAACATTTACGTACACATCATCTAAATCAATAAGCTGTTCGAAAGTAGTTAAGCGTATTTGATATAAAGAGTAGTAGTTGCGAATCTCAAATGGCGAAGTATGTCTTATAAAGTTAGATAAAAGAAGATATTGAGGCTCATTTGTATTCCAATCACCGCTCACGCATCCTTTGGTAGGCGAAACGGTACGTGTAGGCCTCGTAAAAATAATGTCGTTTATAATACAGTTTATTTCTTGTCTACACAACCTATGTACAAGATAAGTTTGAACTGTTTCTACGAAGAAAGCAAGCAGCCTCTGATAAATATTTCAATTTGTTACACGCAAGGTTTTTTTTATAATTAGGTTTGCACACAATCACGAAGTCCACTTGATGGTAATTGAATGCTGTGGCCCATAGACATCTACAACTATCCTCGATAAGTTTAATGTGTTGTTACACCTGAGGAATAAGATGGAATGCCTTGTATACAGAAAAAATATTATCCGGTTCCCTACACTCGCCATACGAAACACAGTAGCATTAAGCCGCTACTTTACGCTTATATTCTACGAAAGCGTGCCTTACCCAGTTGAGCGGACTTATTCGTGATACAACCACAATATAACTGCAGCATTGCTTAGATTGACTTTACCACGTATAATTACGCCGATAATTTTATTTCTATGAAATTTTTAAGTCTCATGGTAGGTACTACTCTTTCAAAGTAAAATTAAAGTTACAGGATTTAATTGTATGGAGTCTCATCTCTAAGAGGTTTCAAGGGTAAGAAAATATCCGTCAAACTAACCTAATGCGTGTTGTTGGACTATCTTCAAAATATTGTTTAAAATTACGTACTAAATTTTTAACTAATAACTTTAGTCCCTATATGTTTACAGAAATTTAATGTAGGTACGTATTATAATTATACAAAAATGAAAAATAAATGAATTCCTACTAACCGTCCGGAGCGTGTCGTAAGAGGTAACAGAGAGAAAATGAAACAGGAGCTGAACTGCAACATCTTGCTGATAACAAATCAAAATAGTAAGAACTGTGGTTGCAAACCCGCTTGCCGGATATAGTTCCGTTCTAGGGAAACCTCTGAATTGGACCAAAATATTTTTACATGTTAACCAACATAAATGATGACAAACCCCAAAAGGATTTTTGGCGCAAATACCCCTGAAATTTTTACCGAGGGTTTGAAGTTTTAGATTTTTAAGGCAGTATTTCATAATAAATCAAATAAAGCTCACTTTTTTACACAAGAATATGTTCCTCTGTAAAAAAGTCGTGGGTTCCGCTTGCACATGGCATTGGAGCTAAACATGGATATCAGAAAAATCAAAAAAACAAAATGGGTTTCAATGTGCTTTGTTGGAAATGAGACTGATTGGTTGTGAATTTCACAACCAATATAGGTCGGGTCCCTGCCCTTCACCCCGCCGCTTGACCACACGATGCGATTGTCGCGCTAATGTCACTTAGGACACCTATTCGACAGCAGTATGTTTGATCGCGCGTTCGTACGAACTAAGTTCGCGCGAATAGATTTTCAAACAATTAAGTCGCGCGACCTCTTCGCGCGAATGCGAATCAGGACAATTATTCGAGATCAGTATGTTTGATCGCGTGTTCGTATGAGAAAAATTCGCACGAACCTGCGATGATCGCGCATTCGCGTTGTATTAAGATGACGCCTGATGGTAGGTGGTGATGCAGCTGAAGGTGGTAAAGTGCAATGAGTTAAGAGTAATTTAACAAAATTCGTGTAATGGTGGTGAAGTGGTGTAGTGGCGGTGTAAGAATATCCACTACCTCATATAACGTGGATGTCTGAAAACAGAACTAAAATTGAAGATGGGCAGCAGTATCTTCCTGATAACAACTCAAAATAATAAAAAACTGCGGTTGCCAACCCGCTTACAAAGCGTAGCAACTATAGCATAATCTCCCGAATCCCCCTATGAGGCAATTTATGGGGCAAGTATATGATCAGTAATAGACTTTTATAAGATTCAATGGACCTTTGCGTGCCTTGTAGGGGCTCACAATTTTATCGGATTTAATGGGCTTGTTGTAAACTACTTTGCTTAATTCCGCGTAAAGAAAGAAAATGATGTGTCCTGCCCATTTTTAAGGGGACCTCCCACCCTCCCTCAATCGCGCGCACTATACCCGTCGCCGTCAATCCCAGCACTACCAACCCCAGCACCAGCACCAGCACACTAGGCACGACACACCACTCTCGAAAATACGACACGTGTTTCGCCTCTATACGAGGCATCCTCAGGTGAAGTATACTCTGCAGAGGCTGGCCGCTAAGTGACTTAGTTTATAACAACCCCATTATAATGAATTTCTGCAAAATAACGCCTGATTCTATCAATTATCGGATTGAAACACGCTGACTTATTATTCCACTATTTTGTTGTACGCATAGCGAACGACGAAGCAAACCGTTTTTTATTTATTTGATTTCATATACACTGTAATGTATATAGCAGATTTAATGCCTGAGGCATTATCTTCCACTCTAATTTAGAGACGATAAGAAAGGGGTGGAGACTAGCCGAGCATCTATAGTTCATCATCATCATCATCAAAATACACATACATATAATTGAATTGTGAATACCAGATAACCATGGAGTGAAGAAGTGCATAGTAATGTTTTACAAACGAGTGTGATAGGCAAGCCGCTTGGATTTCGATTGTCCAGAGAAACATGATGGTACTAGTAAATTGCACCATGGGTTTAGGGAAATTCCACTCGTAATATAAAAAAAAGTTATTTGACTTTCGAAATTTTCAATTATTTATTTTAAAAAATAAAGAGATTTAATACTTATGTTCTTTTATTTCACTAATTTGAACGGTAAACGATTATGTTAAAGTAACTGCGAGCGAATATCTGAGAAAATTCAGGTTAAAGATACTTTTTTGTACAGCTCTTTAAAAAACAAGGCTGCGTAAGTGTATGTAATAAGTAAAAAGAATTCATTATCGTTGGTAGTTAATTCTTGGACAGTTTTTTATTTGGTATTTTGGTTTAAAAACTGTTTGAAGTTCCTACCCGGCCCCGAAAGAGTTAAATCTAACATAAAGCAAAACTACATACATAAAACGTAAACACTCACGCCTGTCACCAAGAGGGGTAGGCAGAGATTATGGACTTCCATTTGGCACGATCCTGATACACCTCTCTCGCTTCCTCCACATCCATATACCTACGCATACACGCTCGTCGGTTAAAGGTACTCTTGATATGGCCCATTTTTATTATATCGCCAATTTGGTCGATAAACTTTCGCCTAGGGCGGCCCTTCCCGACTATGCCGTTCACCTCTGCAACATAAATTTTCTTTGTCACTCTTTTCTTATTTATTCTTTCTACATGGCCAAAGAACCGAAGCATTTCTTTCTTAATCCTGATCACAATATCATCTTGCAAACCACACTCTTCTCTTATTAAACAATTTCTCACTCTGTCATTCAGCTTCATCCCTAACATACTCTTTAATGACCGCATTTCTACAGCATTTATTCTACTCTCATGCTTCTTCTGCCACACCCAACTTTCACTACCATACATTAAAGTAGGTACTAACAAAGCATTGTGAATTGCCATACGTGCCTTTTTGGACACATTTGACTTTTTTTCTGACTTTTCACAATAGAATGTAGAGCCCCATTCACTCTATTTCCTGCATTCAATCGTCGTTCTATATCCTTATCATATCTACCATCCCTGCTAAACACACATCCCAAATATACAAACTCATCTACGTTCTCTACCAACTCCCCTTCTATTCTTATTTCACATATCGTTTTACTTTCTTCTCTTTCAAAAACCATAACTTTCGTCTTACTTGCGTTCACTTTCATTCCCTTTTCTTTTAATGTCCTGTTAATTAATGTAACCATCATTTGCAACTCGGCTGCCGACGATGCAAGTATGACTTGATCATCGGCGTACAAAAGGTATTTGACGGTTAACTTACCCATTCTTAACCCGCATTCTTCTACTTTCAAATTTTCCAAACAACTGTCCATAAATAGGTTGAACAACCACGGGGAAGCCACACAGCCCTGTCTGACACCTTTATGGATGCCAAACCAGTTCGAGTAGGCCCCGTTGATCCTGACACAAGCACTAGAGTCCCTATATAGAGACATCAATGCCTGTATCAGACCAGCGGTCAACCCAAATGAGTTCAGTATTTGCCATAACACATCCCTGTCCACTCTGTCATAAGCCTTCTCCAAGTCTATAAACGCACAAAAAACTTTTTGGTTTTTGGCCAAAAACTTTTCCGTGATCATGCGCATGGAAAATACCTAATCCGTACATCCCATTCCCTTTCTAAATCCCGCTTGCACATCCCAAATTTTTCCATCAGTTTCTTTCATAACTCTTTCAATTAGTACCTTAGCATACAGTTTTCTCACAATGCTAAGAAGTTTTTACAGTACTGCTGTGATCCTTTTCACTTATATATTGGGACTATCACGGCTTTGCACCAGTCTCCCGGTACCCGCTTAAGTTCCCAACATAAATTAAACAAGGTGTACAGCAGGTCTGCCACCACTCCTTCTCCAGCCCTTAGCATTTCGAGAGATACTCTATCATAATCGGCTGCCTTACCTGCTTTCATACTTTTCATTGCTTTCATTATTTCATCTATACTTATATCTCTATCTATTTCCTCTTCTTTCGGAATTTTTATTTCATTTAATTCAAACGTCTCATCACTCATAAACACGCTTTCAAAGTATTCCTTCCATCTCCTTAAACTCAAAACTTCGTCTTTCAGAATACAGCCATTCTGGTCTCGTATAGCATTCAATCTAGGCTGTTGTGAATGTCCCCTGGTAGTTCTTACGAGTTTCCAGAACATTTTAATGTTTGCCTGGAAGTTATCCGATATTCTTCTATCATTATTATCCGTTCTTTCTTGCTTTTTCCTTTCAACTACTTCTTTTACTCTCTTATTTAGGTGTCTAAAAACTGCCATTTTCCTTTCAATATCATCATTCATACTGCTAGAATTACTAGCCTTGGTTGCTCGTAAATCTAGCCATGCTTTCTTCTTTGCTTCAACTTCCATCCGTACCTCATCATCCCACCATAACGTGTTATTTTTCCTTTCAATCGTTCTCTTACTTACACCACATACTTCGGTAGCTGCATCCACTAAACCTTTCTTGACATTATACCACACAGTCTACAAGTCTAAATCATTCATACACAATTCAGCCATACCACTTATATTTTCTCTCAATCTACATTTGAACTTCTCTTTCACACCTTCATCTTGTAACCTCTCTGTTCTTATACGCTGTAACGCAGTGGTAGACACAGATGTCCGATGCCTCCAACGTCTGAAAAGACCATTAATTCGGCATAAGACCAAGTAATGATCTGTCCCTACGTTAGAGCCCCGGTAAACCCTTGTGTCTACCACCGCGCTCCTCGTTCTTTCATCAACAATTATGAAATCTATCATACTTCTATCATCACCTCTTTCCCATGTATACGTGTGAATCTTCTTATGACGAAATAAAGTGTTCGTCACAGCAAGATTCTTTTCCACGCATACGACGAGAAGGCTTTCACCATTCTCATTTATACTCTCATCACCAAACGTTCCCAATATCCTTTCATAACCAAACCTCCTCACCCCAACCCTTCCATTAAAATCGCCTAATATCACAATATTTTCATTAACCTTGCATTTCATTAGCACCATCCTTACCAACTCCCAAAACTGCTCTCGGATATAAGTGGGCTTAGACATGTCTGGGGCGTAGACCCCTAAAACAAACAACTTCTTTAAGCCCACTTTCATTCGTATCCATAGCAGTCTCGGGCTTACACATTCATACTCTTTCACACAATGACCCATTCTTTCTGAAAGGATGATACCGACTCCCTGGCATGCCCGCTCGGTCTCGTCTACACCAGACCAGTACGCGGTATACATGCCATGTGTAGTGGCATCCTTTTCCTTACGTTTCGTCTCATTTACACATAACACGTCTATTCCTCTATCATATATCATATCGCATACTTCATCCATCTTATCATTCATTCCTCCACATACATTCAATGTAGCCAGACGGGCTTCCGCAATCCACTTTTCGCCCCTCCGGGGGACAGAATGTGACGGGTGGCGAACCTCGTCGCCGGTTTTCCTCCCGGAGATTCTTCGCACCCCTGCCCCATTAAAGGGGCGCCGGGAACTCGGGGCCATTTCGTTAATTTTATGCCTCATGGTGCGAAAGTAAGTTGTGGTATTTTTTACGCCGCTACCACACGGCGAGGAGCCGAGTCAGTTCTTTCGGCTTTGTCGCTCGTTTAGCACCACCCGGGGAACACGTGTAGGGTGGGTGGTAGCAAAACTAAGAATGATAATATGTTTTAAGGTATTTTATAAAAGGTTTTGAGTGATTATTTTCAGAACAGGAGAGTCAGAATATGTTTACTTAAATAATGAGTTGAACTGAACGTTATCTTCAAATGGAGGACTTCTCATTTTGAAACTTCCTTGAGAGTTCAAACTTCAAACTATTTACTTAAAAGTGAAAGACAGATATTCGATTCGATTTGGAACTGCTCTGAAATGCTCAATATAATCGATTCTCGATTAAATTTAGCATTTTAATATCTATTTTCGATTATGTTTCTATGTCAACTAGGGAGATAAAAAATTGCTTACATATCTACAAAATAATAATAAAAATTACAAAATATCAAAATTCCAACAAGCAACAGTTACAACAACAATTCAAGGGATATCGATCTCAGATCGATATCCCTAATATTCAATTCACTTAGTCATTGTTTTTTTTTTTAATTTTTGTTAATCGTTTTTCATTTCGTTTCATTAATAAACTCAGCTTTTTTGACGATTTTATACTGATCCTGCTTTTATATATTTAAGTACTTATAGTGAAAAATAGCCTGTTACAGTGTAATAACAAATAAAAATCACCTATTACAGTGTAGGTAATAGATAATCTCATTTTTACTTAAACTACAATAATTCAGCTCTCAATCTTGGAGATGCGATCTCTTCGTAAAATGTGCGGCGTTACCATGGCCGACCGAAAGCGAAACGAAGAGATTCGCAATATGGCAGGTTTGAAAGATGACCTTATCACAAAAATTGATAAGGGCGTGCTTCGGTGGTTTGGGCACGTTGAGCGAATGAGTGAAGACCGAATGGTGAAGAAAATATATAGCGCGAAAGTTAATATTAAAAGGTGTCGAGGTAGACCGAGACTAACTTTCGAAGACCATGTGAGCAAATTGCTCGAAGAGGGTAGGGTCAAAAGTACTCGGATACCTAGACTCGGATACCTGCATGCATGAAGAAGATAATGAATCTGAAAGAAGCGAAAGAGGTTTGTAAGGATCGTGACACTTGGCGATCTGTTCTCTCTGGCTACCCCGTCAGGGATTGTGCGTGAAGATAAATAAATAAATAAATAAAATAATCTTGCCAGATTTTCAGTCAACTTTAAAGGGATTCTAGTTTTTTTTACGAAATCCAAATTTTGCAGAGTATAAAAGGAGTACACATTTCACCTGATGATAAGTGGATTTTGTGGCCTATAGACATCTTCATCTATCCTCAGTTAAGAATTAAATACATTAATAAATATTTTTTATTAAATTCATACAGTCCACTGCATTGCATATCACTTATCCAGTAAGTATTTTGCACGTGGCAAAGCTATGTATATTATGGTTGTAGCACGAATTATTCGGTTCCACTGGGGAGTACAATGCTCTCACAGAATATCGAGAACCGGAGACCCTTTTTACTGGAAAAAAGGCGTGCAATATTTATGTCTCGATAGTCCTCAGAGGTGCATTTTGATTCTTAATCGAGGATAAATATAGATGTCTATGGGTCACAGGATCCACTTACCATGAGGTGGACTGTTTGCTCGCTTAAGTAAGCTACGAAGTTTATATAACACTCTTAACACTTTCACTGTTAAACCTGCGTAAATTAGTCTATAGTTCATCATTATACCGGATAATCATGAAATGAAGAAGTGCATTGTCATATTTTTCAAACGACTGTGATAGGTCAAGAGAAACATAATGGTGTTGGTATATGGCACCATAGGATTAGGGAAATTCTTCTCGTAACCTTAAAAAAAAGTTATTTCGTTTCTTTCGAAATGTTCAATTTCTTACTTTGAAAAATAAAGAGTTTTAAACTAAGTTTCTTTTACTTCATTTATTTATATGAGTCGTTTATATGGTTAGTAGTTTTGCTAAAGTAACTGCGGGTTAAAATCTTACTGAAATTTAGGTCTGAGAAATTTTTTGAAGAGCTCTTTAAAAAACAACGCTGCGTGTTTTTAAAAAGTAAACAAAATTCGTTAACGTTGGCGGTTTATTTTCGGATAGCTTTTAGATTAAAAACTGTTTGAAGTTTCAACCCGGCTCTGAGAGAGTTAAGTCCAACTTAGAGCCAAAAGAGAAATGATAATACCTTTTCAGGTATTTTATAAAAGGCTTTGAATGTTTAATTTCATAATGGGAGAGTCCGAATATGGTAGTAAAATTAGTGAGAGCTTATATGGAAAATGTGAACTCCTTAGCAGTTATAAACCGGTAGTTTTTATACGTAGACGATTAAAAGGCAAAGTTGCAATGACGTAGTGGTGTGGTAATTAACAATCACACAATATGTGGAAAATATTTATGTTGTTAAAAAATATAAGAAATGTGAATTTATTAAACTTGGTAGAGCCACGCATGATCGGGGCAGGATCACGCTCTCACAGAATACCAGCGTGAAATATCAGCTTATTATAAGTTTCTAATGGCCATAGCATTCACTTACTATTAAGTTCACTGTATGCTCGTTTCTTATGCTACTTCTACAAAAATGATCGTTTTATATACTTCTTAACAAGTCCGAATATTTTGCCTTTGCTTGTTTAACTTTGGCTGCGTTTAGAAGAATTATTTTTCCATGTTCAATATTTTAACGAGTACGCTGCGTTAGGAATTAAAATCATACATTAGTTCTCCAGGAAGTTGGCACTAAATACAATTGGAGTGCAAAACTATGTGATCTAAAAACACAACTCGAATGTTTTTATCTATAATATAATGGGTCACCGTTTGTCGTAAAGCGACAATTAAGAACAAAAAGAATCTAACCTAAGAGCAACAAAACAACAAAAATACAACAAAAACAAATAATATATTTAAGATTCAAAAGATATTTACAATTTTATATAACAAAAATTGAGTATGAAAATGAGGATGGATGATGTGATTTACAAATTATTTAAAAAAAGGTAATAAAAAAAAGGAGATTAGTGTCGAGACTGAGTCTGAAGATCCAAAGTGTGCTCTCAGCGCCTGGAACGAGCACGCACGGCGTAGGTGAGAAGGCGTGGGCGTCTCTAGGCGACGACCTCAGGTGAATGCGGTGATTGCAGGATCCGGCGATTTCAGGCCAGACAGGGGCTTGCAGGATCCTCAGCGACTTCAGACAGCACAGAGGCCTGCAGGATCCGGTGACTGCAGGCGGGACAGAGGTTTGCAAGTTCCGGTGACTTCAGGCGGAACAGAGGTTTGCAGGTTCCGGCGACTCCAGGTAGAGCAGAGACTTGTAGGATCCCGGCGACTTCAGGCAGAGCAGCGGTTTGTAGGATCCGGCGACTTCAGGTAGAGCAGAGGTTCGTAGAGTCCAGTGGCTTCAGGCAGGACAGAGGCTTGCAGGATCCCGGGGCAGTGCGGCCCCGGGATAAGGCCTTTAGGAGATGCTTCCAATTCGAGAACTGAAGCGAGACTGAATTTCTTCACCGATTGTTCGGCTTTTATACCTTTCTAGAGAGAACGGAAAAATTATTTAAATTAAACGCAAATTTTTTGTAAATGGTCAAGAGAAAAGAGTATTTATGTGGAATTATCGAAATAGAAACAACAGACCGGTAGCAAATTTGAATATAATTGCCATAGAGACCAAATAAACAACAATGTCAAAACATGTCAAATTTTGGTTTTAGGCTTGTAATAAAAAAACGGCAAGATTTAATTGAAAAATGAGATATTATTGATATAGGAAAAAAGGTAGCGCAACTGCATGCACAAAGCCCGAAATTGCAGAGTTACGGAAAACTAAATAAAAGATCGAAAAAAGGTAGACTCCATTGACACCAATTTAAAAGTGCTGATAATGTGAAAATACGAAGTAGAAATAATTTGTTATTATGTTCTTATGGTTTAAAATCGTTACAGGATCCTATGGAAATAAAGGTGATGTAAAATATCCAGTTTTGAGGTGAATGCAGAAAATCGAAACAGAATGGAAAAATGAATTTAAAATAATGTAAAATGATAAGTAAGTAGCATAACACTACACGTTTGTCCAAACGAACACATAGTCCACCAGATGATAAGTAGATATTGTAGCCCATAGTCATTTATCGTCGGTAAACAAACAAAAATGGTGATGTTTTTTTCACCTCCGAGGAACGAGATGAATGTTTCATTTCAGGCAAAAAGGAACTCCGATTCTCCACACTCACTATACGAAACGCAGCAACATAAAACTGCTATTTTATATATAACTTCAATATCTCTTTTTTATTCTTTTTTAATATCCCTTTCCATGTCTCGTGAATCTTTAATAAAACAAATATTTTGTTCAACTATTTATTCTATTTCGCGGACAGGAAACCCGTTACATTTAGTAAAACATAAAACAGCACATGTTAACCCTTAAAGTAAGATATTTTAGTTCAAGTTCGTAGTAATTTAAATTAGTCAAAAACAAGGCCACGGCCGCAGATTGTTGGGTTTGCGGTCGACCCAGCTCGTACACTGACGGTTCTCTTTGTGAAGTACAATAGTTTTACGCTCAAATATTTCATTAAGACATAGATTTGAGCACTTACGACATTTCGGCTTAAAAGAAGTGGTATATGAAATTCTCTTCAAAGCTTATTGAAGATTCAGTTACACAACATCTTTCTTAAAGTGTAATACCTCCATGGGAACATTTTCCTAATTATGTTTAAAATGTTTTCATATTAAAGTCCCATGTAATTTTCGAATACTTGAAAGTCCTTGGAAGTCCTTTGTAACGTTTAGAGTTTTTGGACATTCAAATGTTTATAAAAGTGTCCCTCAATGTGTGCATATGTACGAAGTGAATTCTTTTCGTGTCACATGTTTTGAAAAAATTGATGGTAATGTTTTCAAAAATTTCGTTCGACGTTTAATTGCAAAATTAACTCCTAAGTCTCCATTGTAAATAATTCTGTAGGTTTTAAACAAGATTTAACGTGCAGCTCCTCGAATAGGAAGCTCGTAGAGAGTGTAAACCGAATAGCCTCACCCATTATATCTAAACAAATAAATAAAATTGAAGTGTTTGCTTGTAATGTGAAAATAACAGCTTTTTATTAAATGCATGTGGAAGTTTATACGGTACTAATAACAAAATCAGAATTTTTTAAATTTTTGTCTATCTGTCATCTGTTTGTTTTAGTTAATCTCCGAAATGCCTAAACCGATTTTGACGAAACTTTCACTGGCAAATAGCTGATATTATAGAGAGTAACGTAGGCTAATTTTATTTTAGAAAAATAATTAGGATTCCGCGCAAAAAAAACCCTAAATTACACGCAAGCGAATTCGCGAGATCCCGTGTTGTGGCGGGTAAGGATACTCACTACTTCATCTACATACATCTTACCATGAGTGTCATAACAGGCGATCATATAACAATGCCAGTTGCAATGCAGTGAAAGATATAAATGACAAGCTCGTGGAAACTATCCATGCGGTCAGAGCTAAGTTCTGCAAGACTGGCCGCAGAAGAACAGAATCGATCACACTCTTAATCTCATGGTTGTTAGAAGAGAAATGAAACTACAGTCTTCAGCTGATTTGACAGCGTACAGGTAACTGAACAGACAGATCTCCAAATCCAAGCGACGGGACTTACGCAGCTTTGATACTGCTCGTATTAACCCAGATAAGCCTGAAACTAAAATTTTCTGAAAATTTTGAAAAAAGTTACATTATTTAGTTTATTAGATCTTATGCAACATAAAAAAAATTATGAAAAAAAAAATTAAGTGTAAGGCTTTCAGGGAAACAGCCGTCCTATATGTAGGACAGTAGGATAATAAGAGGAAATAAAAGACCATTTATGACAAAACAGAATGTAATTAAAAAGTGTAGTTTATTAGATAACTATTGATTATATTACCCATTGTTATATGTAATTTACTAGATTAACACTATTTATGAATGATATGTTTCAAAACACTTGACACACACCCCAACATCACATTTCTTGCAACGTGTCAAACATTTTTTGTGACATTGACGACAGCGTGTTTGCTTCGATTGAGGAATAACCAGATGATTCATTTGGTCTTTACGACTATCAGCATGTTCATGATGGGAGGGTCGGCTAGGCCCTCTTTTGGCATTTTTTCTGTTTGATTCAATCAAAGCAATTGCTACCCTTCTGCGAAAGCCAAAATGATCCAGTTTTCCATGATTTATTTTATATAACTGCCATGCATTATGTTCGGCAAGATCAATCATGTGTGTGAGCAACGGCATGTACCATTTCTTACCTCGTATACCAATTCGGTAATGTGAAATATTTTCATCAGACCGATCCACTCCTCCCATATATTTGTTATAGATGGACACCATATGTGGTTCTTCTATGACAATGTTTCTCTTTTCACTTTGTGAGAAGCGTTTGGCAGATTGTTTAGGATTTATTCCTACAGCATTAGAAGCAATACTGAATATATTATTGTCATGCCATTTAGCAATAATGAACGTGTTGTCATGTGTCGTTCTGTAATCGACAGCACCACGTTCCTTTTTTTTCAGTAACTTCGATGTAATCAGAGGACAACTAGATGTCCTGTTTTCTCGAACTGTCCCAGTGCAACGAAGGCCTTTCTTTGTTATCTCTTCCAGCAAGGGCGTCCCAGTAAAAAAATTATCAAAAACTACGTGGTAAGGAAGGTCGAAGCCACGTGAAATCAGCACATCGCAAAAAGTGAGAACAACGCTTGCACCCAGCCCCAATTCATTATATATTGGATTGCACATAGTTGTAGCACCTTGGTATAGTTCCATCCATAAAACATACCCTAACCGTGTAGCACCAACCCAAGCTTTGAACCCGTACCTAATAGGTTTACCTTTTATGTGCTGTTTGCAGCCATGTCTACCATAGTAGGGGATCATGGCCTCATCTACACTGTAATGCTCTTCAAGACGAGAAAACTCTAAGAACTTTTTATTTAGAAGTGTAACTAGGGGGCGTACTTTTGTGTATTTGTCTTGCAAATCCAGATTATCATTGACATGAAGGTGGCGAAAAATAAAGTCAAATCTATCCCTAGTCATAGCCGAGCTGATCAATTCATTCATTGTATCAGGGGAGTTTTCCCAATACATTCTTCTACGGGGGAGCCATGAATAACCACTAACCAACAATATGCCGATGAAACATTTCATATCTTCAGTGGTTATGTCTCCAGGCAAATTCTTTTTGACAGCATATTTATTGCTCTCTGACACCAACAACGAAATAACATCTTCATCTAAGAAGTTTTCAAACCACTCAATTGGGCGCTTATCTTGGCAAGCGCCTTGAACATCTGGCCAATTCACGGGATTTTTTGCCAAGTCCCGTTTTCTCCATGCGTAGGTACGCCTACGTTTAGTTCGACCTGTAGAATCAGAAGGTTCTTCTTCTGTATCACTCACCATAATCTGCCCTTGAATCATTACTTCAGCCGGTTGAAGCAGAATGTTTCGTGGCAAATTATTCAAAGTTACATTATCTTCTTCACCCGAATCTTCGTCAGTGAGACAGTCAGGATCAACAGGAGGAGGTAGAATACATATCAGTCGTTCTCTATAATCTTCTTCATTATCAGAAACATTTTCTAAAGCATCTAAAATTTCATGCGCAGCTAACGGTCTGTAAAGAAAAAGTTGTATTATTGTACTAAAATCATGTATATTATCCAACTGTCCTATATATAGTACGCTAGTATTTGTAACAAGTTATACGTAATTTATTTATATTATTTTGCTAGAATATTTATTTAGTACAAAAGTTAAGGTTATCAACTAGATATTAACACAGAAAAAAACAAATCACGAGTAAAATATAACTTTTTATACATACCTGTCATTTGCCATGTCTGCAACGCACTTTTATTACACACTTATAAGGTAAAATATAAGGTAAAAACTGTTGAAATAACTGTCTTTTTATTTTTTCTAATAAAGCTGACACGTTTCTTACTGCAAATCATAAGACTAAATAATCTTAGATAAAGAGGGTATTCTGATATTTTTTTTATTTCTACTGTATATAGGACAGTAGGCTTATCTGGGTTAATGAAGTGATCAAGTGGAACAAGGTCTCCAAAGTCTTTGGTAGAGACCTGTATGCCAGAAAGAGCCAACGGTCGAAACTGAAGACCGAGTGTGGTAGCGTCGTTTCCGGGACACCAGAGATTTGGAGTGAGATTGAGAGGTTATATATACAGCTGCACACATGAGCAAATCTTATCTGTCACTATCCCGATAATACTCTCCAGCACCTTAAAAACGGCAAGTTCCCGGGCGAGGATGCGTGCAGCTGAAATGCGGTAGAATTGTTCTTAAAATAAAGGCGATAATGCTCTCTTGAATAAATACAGACAGATTTCTCTTCTGAGCCGCGTCTACGTGCTGTTTTCGAGAGTCATTGCCAATCGTCTCGCATGCAGACTCGACGACCTCTAGCCTCCCGAACAAGCCGGATTCCGAAAAGGCTTTAGCATTATAGACCACATATATACCCTTCGGCAGATTGCACAGAAATCCGAAGAGTGTAATTTGCCACTATGTCTGGCGTATGTGGACTATGAGAAAGCCTTTGATTACGTCGAAATTTGAGCGGTGCTACAGTCCTTTAAGGGGTGCCAAGTTAACTATCGGTATTATAAAGTGATAAGTTTTTTGTACAGTAAGGGTACGGTGGCTATCCGAGTACAGAACCTAAGTATTAATCCTATCCAAGTGCAGAGAGGTCGAAGACAGGGTGACGTTATATCCCCGAAACTCTTCACCGCTGCATTGGAAGACGTTTTCACCTTCGATTTTCCGACGATATACTTCTTACGGCAAATTCGCTGGAGGGCATAAGCACTATGCTTAATTACCTCACAAGTGCCTCCCAACGAATAGGTTTTAAGATGAACATGGACAATACAAAGATCGTGTATAACGTCTATCTCACACCTATGCCGGTAGTTATTGGGATCACTTAGATCGAAGTTGTTGTGTTTACCTGGGACAAATAGTCCGACTAGGTAAATTCAACTTCGACCGATAGGTCAATCAACGGACTCAACTAGACTGGACAGCGTTCGCGAAATTACGGCACATCTTCTCGTCAGATATACCTCAAAACTTGAAAACGGGACTATACAAACAGTGCGTGTTGCCAGTAATGACCTGTGGAACTGAGACGTGGTCCTTCACTGCTGGCTGGATGAGGAAGCTCAAGGTCGCTTAGCGAGCTATGTAGGGCGCCATGGTTGGTGTTTATCTGCACGATAATCTTAGAAATGAGGATGTCCACAGTAGAAACTAAGTGACCGACATAGCCCAACGGATTAGTAAGCTAAAGTTGCAATGACCCAGCAAAAGATTCTCAAGTGGTGGCGGTACGAGGCATGCAAAAAGTCGATGGATGCATGTGGTTTAGAACTGTGATTTGTGTTACTCCTTGGGGAAGGCCTATGCTCAGCAGTGGACGTGTGATGTGAATGATGATGACGATGAAAGCCAATAAAATATGATGAATATGTAGTAAAATAATTATAAAAATTACAAAGTGTGTAAAAGTGTATAAAACTACAATGTGTATGTGAAATACAAACTGTGTACACAGAAAAACAATAATATCTATAGTATATGAGTCAAGAGCGGCGGCGTTGAGGGAGCATGACACAATAATAGAGCGCCATGTTTGCTGTCACGTCATACGATTCGGTTTTATTGCCAAAGCGCGCCAACAGATGTTTCACTTCAATAAATATAATATATTGTGTATATACCTACAACACCTACTCACCATATTTACCTTAAAATTGTATTAACCCTGGTAAATTTAACATAAGATCTTTACCATCGACTGTGGACATATTGCAAGTTAAATTACAAAGTTGTTTAAAGTTAAGAGATAGAGATAGATATTGTTAAAATTTGTTTTAAATGCACATTTTAGATGCACAAAATATTATACTTTGAGTGTACATTTTCCATAGCTCGCTGAGCGACCTTGAGCTTCCTCATACGGCCAGCAGTGAAGGACCACGTCTCAGATCCGTAATCCGTAAGAGGGCTATGCTCGGAGTTTCTCTGCGTGATAAACTTAGAAATGAGGATATCCGCAGTAGAACCAGAGTGACCGACATAGCCCAACGGAAAGCTGAAGTGGCAGTGGGCCGGCCATATAGCTCGAAGAACCAACAACCGATGGGGAAGAAAGGTTCTTGAGTGGCTGCCTCGTACCGGTAGGCGAAATGTAGGGCGACCCCTACGAGATGGAGTGACTACCTGGTAAGACATGCAGGAAGTCGATGGATGCAGATGTCTCAGGACCGTGCTTTGTGGAATTTCTTGGGAGAGGCTTTTGTTCAGCAGTGGACTTATGAAAGGCTGTAATGATGATGATGATGATGATGATGATGTACATTTTGCTATGCGTATATTCTTCAATTCGAATTTATAGCAGTATGACTGCGAACGTTTCTTCTGTTCCCCACAATTTTTTCAAATTATGAATATTAATTGAGCCTTTAAATCGAAACCGCATTGCCAGCACAATACAGTTAAGTACACAAATGTGACAGAATTCAACGGTTGAATAAGATTAAGTATTTGAACATGCAGTTATGGCTGCTCTTTCTTTTGTATTTTAGCCAACTTCAAAAATGGAGGACGTTCTTAATTCAATTGTTTATTCATTTTTGTATGTATTTTACGTGACATTTTCGTTAATTTTGAACAGATTTAAATGATTCATTTTATATTATTAAATAGGCTACACTTCAGAGGACTGCTTGACATAATATATAACTAAATATAAATTTAATAAATAATAGCGAATGAAGTTCTTAATGTGACTATATGTTTAGACGACATTCGAGCTTGTGACATTCCTTTGTCCATACAAATGGACTAAATAATTTGAATAAAAAAAGTTAGACTTCAAAGACCTAAAAATACTTTTCACACAATAGCTTTTGAAAATTTATAATACTTCTATGGATTATGTATTAGCACCGACTACTAAAGTAATTAATGGAAGTAAGCGGCGAATCCGATGTACCTCTTTAGGTCTAATTTCAAAAACTTTAATGTGACAAACGGGTACATATTGCTGAGATAATCAATTATGTTTGAGTTCAATGTGGCTGAGAAAAACTGTCACCATATTATTCTGTAGGAATATCAAAAAATCTAAGATTTACAATGGTAGGACTAATTGCTCCATACTTTCTCGCAGAAATTAGTGTAAGCCTGTTCCCAGCAATAGGAGATATAGATAGTAATTTTACGTTTTATAATTAGAAAACAAAACATTATGAATAAAAAGACGTAAGCAAAATCACAGCATTTTGCCCGTTGCAAAAAATAAGATTAAAGAATCCGTGAAACTTCAACTTCAGCTTAAACCGTCTTAAAATGTGTTGATTTAGGGCAATGGGTCGCAAAAACGTAACCTGTCGTTGCTGGATTTACTAGAATTTGCTTACTCTAAAGCTGTTGCCTTACGATTTAACGGAAATTATTTAATTTCCAAATGTATCAACATTTCCTACGGAGTTTTAAACTAAGCTCATTTTATAACATTTAACAAAGTTATACATTTTTTGCGCGTACGAAATTATTGTAAACGAATATTAATTACCCTATATCACTCCGTAAGAGACGTGGAATATAATAGAGTAGAATAGAATAAATTTTTATTCAATATAGATTACAAACATGTGTAATTCTTATTGAAAGTCATTTTTTACTTTACCACTGGTTCGAAAAAAAGAAACACCCCTGTCCTTGGACGAACCAGCAAGAAACCCAGCGGGACTTTTTTTAAAGTAAATTTATTTTCAAAATGTATTTTAGAAACAGCTTGTAAAAGAATAAATAAATTGATTGATTGATTGAAGCGACCAACTCATTCCCAGGGTCAATATCAACCATATAATCTTTATACAGTTTTTGTTTAATAAAATATTTAAACTTGGTAATAGAAAGACCTTCCATAATTTTTAGGACTCTGTTGTAATAGCGTATACATTGCCTCAAGAATGTATTACTAATTCTGTGGAGTCGAGAAACGGGTATCACTAGTTTTTGTTTGTTCCTAGTGTTTACAATGTATATCACTTTTTCTTATTAAAACTTTCTTTGTTTTTTGAACATGTATTGAACATTAATATATATTTACATTATACTTATTACCGTAAATGTTTTAATTAATTAATGTTAAAGTACTTAACTTTGATTTATAATAATAAGTAAAGTTTATATTATATATTTTAGAAGTTATTTTATAAAAATAGCATAGTTAAAAATTGTGGATAATGTGAGGTTTTAATAGGATAGGATGTAAATAAAGATACAATTTAATTTGTATATATATATATAAATTAAATTGTATCTTTAACAAAATATACGTAACAACGTTTAACGTTTAAAATTAAACGTTAAACGTATATATATTTTGTAGTGTTTTCTTGAAATATTAAAAAAGGAGTTAATATATTTTAGGAATAATAAAGTTATAAGTAGTAAGTGAACGCAACGACGCTCCACTCAGAACTGGCCAGCTGAACTGGCTGAACTGGCGCATAAGCTAGGGCGTACTTTTTTTTACTTATTTTAAGCCAGTGCTTGACCACAATCACACCTGGTGGTAAGTGGTGATGTAGCCTTAGATGGTAAAGCGCACTGTCTTATCGTAACAAAAGCCTATTCACTCTTGCCTTGAAGACGCCCAGATTGTATTTGGACGGAAAGATGGACGCCGGCAAATTATTCCACTCCTTTGCTGTACGCATTACAAAAGACGAAGCAAACCGTTTGGTTCTAATGCGTGTAATATCGACAAGAAAGTGATGAAGACCCGCCGACCACCTGGTTGTGCAATGGTAGAAAGGAGAGGGAGGAATTAAAGCGTGTAATTCCTGCGCACACTCACCGATATGCATCCCATAGAATAACGAGAGAATGGCTACTGCACCTGTGCTCGAGGCTGACAAGATTGGTTTCAACCAAATCAATGTTACCAATGAGCCTCTTAGCACGTCTCTCCACAGAGTCCAATGCTGCCAGGTGGCATTTTGCAGCACCAGCCCCATATGTGACAGCAGTACTCCATGCACGACCGGATTTGCGCTATAAGAAGCTGCCCCGGCTTGAAGTACCGCCACACCCTTGCAAGGAAACAAGTTTCTTTGCGGCTGCTTTGGCTCTGGATTCAATGAACTGCCCATGGTTTAGGTTCGGAGAAAATGCAATCTGCAACAACTGAAGGCGGTCAGTGTACTCCAAGGATACATTCCGGAAAGTAGGAGCCAAGGTGAGCGGCCTCCTTTTACCGGTAAAAAGACAAGCTTGTGTTTTGTAGCCATTAAATCTCACGAGATTGGCATTGCCCCATTCGGAGACTGCCTGTAGTGTAAGACTCACTCGCTCAACCATAGCCTCTCTTTCTGACTGAATTTGATCCCGACTGGCCCGGGCACTTGTTTGGTATCTCTCCACAAATGTGATGTCGTCTGCATACTTATAGATACCGAGAATGAGCAGATCATTTATATGCAGCAGGAAGAGAATTGCGGAGAGAACGGACCCCTGAGGAACACCGGCGTTAGTCGCCACAGTACCGGATGAGCAGTCATCGATGACGATCAGGCGAGATCGTTCACTCAAAATGTCCTTCACCCAGGCAATCAGGCCAGGAGATAAGCCGTACGCTGAAAGCTTGCCCAATAGACTAGCGTACCAAACCCTGTCAAAGGTCTACGAAACATCGAAGGAAACAGCAAGTGCTCCACCACTATTTTCGAGGGTTTCGCCCCATATGTGAGTGGCATACGGTAGAAGGTCCCCAGTTGATCGCTTTCGGCAAAACCAAGGAGATCATTTTACTCTAGGTATGCCAAATAAGTCCGCTTTCTCCTTAGATGCATGCGCCAGTGAGCCATCTGGTTTTACCAGCGTAGGCAGTATAGACCGACAGAAGTTTGTCTTGACCACTTTGGCGAGAGACCAAAAAGCTCTACTGCTAGATGGTTTTACAGACAGCTTTGTGCCGATGCGTTTAATGCGGTCGAAACTGGCTTGGCGTGGCCTTTTTGCAAGACTTGGTGGCTTGGTTAAAGGCTCTCTTCTTAAGGCTAACATCCGGAGCTTTACGGTCTTAAGCTTATGCTTGTGACATGTGACTATGTTAAACCATGGGAGAGCATTACCACCAATGGGCACGTCAGCAATGGGGATGAAATACTTCATCGTTTGACGTATCATATTGGTTATGGCATCCGCGCAGCTCGACGGGTCTTCAGAGGAGAAGCAGATCTACCGCCAAGGATAAAATGCAAAGAATCATCTCAGCATCTCATCCCTATCTGCTGACTTGTATCGCCACATTCGTCGCACTTCGTGGAAATCTTAGTTATTTGGGGAATATAGTGACACAGATTTCACCAGACAGTCTGTGTCACTATATTCCCTGTGCATTAGGGTACCGATTTAGAGCAATATCAGAGACTTCACTGAAGTGTTCAAACAACCTAGTTGTCTCCTGGTCACCGCTGTGCGATCGGTAGACACAAGAATAAATAATTTTATCCATTCCTGTATCTATCAATACCCAGTTCGTAGAGAAAGAAGGGTCTTCAAGGTTACGGAGACGCTTAGAGCAGATGTCGTTGCGGACGTTAACAGACTCCGGCACGCTGATGGAAATTATGCTCCAATGTGTACCCAGGGTAGCCAAGGTACGCCGCATCTAGAGAACATCTGATCTGCATTATATCATTTTATACGTGGTAGAGCAATGCTGCAGCTATATTAGTAGTATAGTTGTAGCACGAATGGGTCGGCTCGACCGGGGAAGGACCACAGAAAACCATCGTAAAATAGCAGCTTAATGATGCTGTGTTTCTTATGGTGAGTATTGAGAACCGCAGACCCTTTTTACTGGAAAAGAGGCATTCTATCTTAGTCCTCACGGCTGACAACTCATCTGCATTTTGATTCGTAAACGAAGATAGATGCAGATGTCTATAGGCCACAGCAACCACTTACCATCAGGTGGACTGTGTGCTCGTTTGTCACCCTTATTCTATAAAAAAAATCTGCGTCTCAATCAAGAAGAGGAAGTGCGGCTTGTCAGTCTCAAGGTGGTAATAGATTGCATTGAGATTACAGTGCAGGCCTCGGATGTTTGTGAGGTGCACTTTAATGGAGAGGAAGTGCAGCCGCTGTACAGACTTACTCTTCTTTTTCCTTTTTTTCATTAATGATGCGAGTGAATAGGTTAAGAGAATAGCAGTTGGACGAGGCGTCACACATATAACCTAGGGATGCAAACAGAGTCACCACAGCATGGAGACTGCGGGGACACCCGAACCCCCCTGGAAATTGCCACCAGGCCCTCTTCTCCGGTCGCCAACCGGCATGGTGGTGCCATCCTAGGACTTTTCGTAAGATGGCGGGGCAGACTTTCATAAGTGGCTGGCTCATAAATTGGGCCCCCAACTATCTGCGGTCGGCCAGCGGTGCAACCGTGCTTCGGATCCCGCTAACCTCCATAGCCAGGCACCTGACACTAAGAAACGGCTGCATCGCAGCCGGTTCGTATACGCAACGCAACTGTCCAGATCCGTTCTCCCTAAGAAATGTAATTCACCTAACATCATACCGGAACACGATTTGCATAATTTGGCGGTATGTCTTTGCCAGGTGGGTGGTAACTAACCCTCGGCCGAGCCTCTCACTTGTAGAGGACCAACTTACCACCAGTATGTAGTACTGCTCATTTAGCACTACCCAGGGATGCGTGTAGGGAATCAGGATTCAAGTAATTCCTACGGACGCGAGCAGCTTCATCCCCCAAATATCACTTATATAGAAGTGAAGCGAGGAGTGAGGTGGTATTTAAAGGGCGCTCCCGAATTTGCGCTGTCATATCTCTACCGAGCTGCACAGAGTGCGCAAATATGTATTATTGTAATAAGTATAATGTAAGCTAAGAATTGATGTAAGGAAAATATATGTAAATTAAAAAAAAGTCATAAAACAAAGAATAATCACGAGAAGGGATGAGGCAGAGAAGTTTCTAGAAAATCACTAGAAAACTTATAAAATATCGCGCCCATTAGCTGAGAATTCATTCGACATTCAGGCCTTACCAGAAGAAGGACGGACAAAGTAAAATGGGAACTCTGCTTTGCCCTGCCCTCACCTGCCTCCCTGAGTAGGAAACTTTTTAATAACAAAATATTAAATAACTTGCATAACTGAAATCGAAATTTATAAAGTAATATCACATTAGTTCAGAAGAGAACACTAGTAAAAGTCAGTGCATACTTTCTCAAACTATGTGGAAACGTCTATATGATATTAAATTTTTATAATATAGTATCGTGAAAATTTATAACGTATAATCTTAGCCGAACAACCCACTAAATTATAAATAATAAATTAATATTTTTAAAGGACATGTGATAGAGCCACGCTGCAGTTTTATTACGGTAGTCGACTCTTTTTTAGGCGCGTGCCGTATGAACTAGGACTTCAATATTTTTTCTACACATTTTTAGTACAAGAATATTCAGAAACGGCTTTTAAAAATATACATAACAGTATTTAAATTACGTCAGGCCAAACAAACACGAATCTTTACTTTCGTTAACATTTTAATTATGAATCTCCCAAAGCTTTTAGAGGAACTCATTACCTTACGTTTAAATAATTTATGCGAAAAGAGGAATATTCATGGGTAAATAAACAGCGAAATTTATGTTATTACAGAAAAGTTACAGCTAATATACACCTTAATGCTGGAAACAGACCTCCCTTCATTTATAAAAGGGTTTTAGAGCAAGGAAATATCCACCATGCTATAGTAATGCGTATTGGCGGACTTTTTTTTTAAATAGAATAAGTGTGACAAATGAGTGCATAGTCCATGATGAAAAGTGGTTTCTGTGGCCAATATATATCTACACCTATCCTCAGTTAAGAATCAAAATCCAAATTTCTTTTCACACCTCAGGACTATGCCTGATTTCCAGTAAATAGGTTCTCCGATTCTATACACTCAACATACAAAACAGAACAGTTTTAGCTATTATTTTACGCTAGTATTCTGTGAGAGCTTGGTCTTTTCCCGGTCGAGTTGACCCATTAGGGCCACAACCATGATATAGGCCCCACCACGTTCATAAGCAATATTGTAACTGCAAGCTAATATAAACTTTGTTTTTTACTCATTACGCCACGAAGAATAACCTGTCTGTTCCCAATTTCAATTAAAATAAAGCGGTATAGAATGGCTATTATGTATCTCGTAGATATGCAGCAATATATATATATATATATAATAACAGTCAGTATATAATAACAGTAATATATATAACATTTCGAAATTGCATTTATTTATATACCTAAAGTAA
The DNA here is from genome assembly GCA_963668995.1 of Parnassius mnemosyne. Classification (NCBI taxonomy): domain Eukaryota; kingdom Metazoa; phylum Arthropoda; class Insecta; order Lepidoptera; family Papilionidae; genus Parnassius; species Parnassius mnemosyne. The sequence goes on along the minus strand of CAVLGL010000077.1, from coordinate 1,135,160 downwards.
TTTCTATAAGTTATAAACTCATATAACTGAAAAAATTTAGTTCATTTTATGTTATGTTAATAAAGATTTATAACCATTTACTGAATTATATAAAAATCCTAGAAAACGCTGCGCAATTTAATAAGCAGTTAAAATATTCCTTAATAATAAATGTCAATATACATTAAATGCATTACTTTGACGATAAATAATGAAAATTAAAGAATATTTCGACTTCATTTTATCTCTTATTTAACTAATCGATACAAAATAATATTGAATATTCAAGATATGGTATTTTATAATTTATGTCTAAAAGATAGGTAATAGTTAGCCCTCTAGTGTTGCAATGTCACATGTATATTTATCTATAATTAAATGTACGTGTAGAGAAACGTTTTAGAGTGTGCGTACAAATAAGATTTTTCAACACGCCGATGTACATCTATTAAATTTAAATAAGTAACAATTAACTTCAAAAAACTATTAATATGTCCACATAATTTCATTGTTTTTTAAAGTTTACCTAGTGTTACTTTTGAGTGGACCACGCACCAGCACAAACTCGAGATTATAACAAAAATTTTTTCTAAATTGTAACCCTAAAAAAACATTAATTAATTACATTCTATCAGTCCACTGCTGAGCTAAGGCTTCCTCAATAGATTGCTCTAAAGCGAGATTTTGCCATAATTTGGATTTGCATCCGAAGGTTTTTCAATATTATTGGTTGTTTTAAGAAATATGCTGAAATCTGATGCTCCTGTTTTAGTTTTCTTCTATCGCTTACGACACACACGGAGTGATATGACGTAGTGGATAGTGGATTCCCTTATGCCGCCACTACACGGCATCTTCCAAAATTACATCTTCCATTTTACTGGCTTTCAGGGTGGATTTTCTTCATATTTTAAATGAGATAAGGCAAACTAAACTTACCTAGTAAATATGTGATCTCTGCAAGGTTATGCATTAACATATTATCACTCCCTATAAAAAAGGTATCCTTCCATATAAGTATGGTATGTACTTCTAAGTAAGTATATGGTATACTTACTAAGAAGTACAAGTATGACATATTCCTGTAATAATATTGTATTGAAAAATTCCTAATATTTTTTTTATAGGATCGGGTGACAAACGAGCACACAGTCCACCTGATGGTAAGTCGTTACTGTGACCCATAGACATCTACATCTATCCTAAATAAAGACTCAAGATGCAGATGCGTTGTCACCCGTGAGGACTAAGATGGAATGCCTCTTTGCCAGTAAAAAGGGTCTGCGGTTCTCTACACTCACCATACGAAACACAGCAGCGTTAAGCTGCTATTTTACGCTGGTTTTCTGTGAGAGCGTGGTCCTTCCCCGGTCGAGCCGACCCATTCGTGCTACAACCATAATATAGCTGCAGCATGGCTCTACCGCGTATTTTTTATTTTATTATCATTAATGGGTGACAAATTAAGAATACATTATTTATTTTTAATTATTTTTTACGTGGTAATGCCAAGCTGTAGATATGGATAATGTGTCGGGGAAAATCCACGCTCTCACTAAAACATAGTGAGTGTAGGGAACCGGAGACCCTTTTTACTATAAATAAGAAATTCGATATTGGTCCTCCGGAGTGGCAATGCATCTTCATTTTGATTATTGTCTGAGATAAATCGAGGGTAAATGTAGATGTTTAAGGGGCACAGATTTCACTTAGGATCAAGTGGACTGTGTGCTCGTTTGTCATCCTTTCTTAAAATAAAGTTATTCTTGAACGAGGATTGCATATAATTATAACTGAAGTTACTTACGGACTATAATACCTAAGCCAAACATATTTTCGTGTTTATCTTTCGAATATTTTCCGAGTACATCCTTGTATAAGATCTTCTTGTAAGCGAGACAAATGGGTCAGTCTCTTATCCATGTGTTTCTTTAAAGGAAAACTCCTGAATAAATGAATGTCATTTATATATTATAGGGCAACACAGTCGATAAAGCGGGAAAATTCTTATTTTGATTAGTAATAATTAATTTCTGAGCCGACTTAAGAAAGGATGTTTCTAATTCGTATTGTATTATTGTATATATTTAATCAGATATCTTCGCCAACTGTAAACCGATTCTCTATTTTTTTTTGTAATTAAATAAAATAAACATTAAATATGGTTCCATTATAACTGAAAATATTATAATAAAAAAATTGTTACTGTAAATTATTTTCAAGAAAAGAACCTAAGGGCTTAACAATAGGGAATTAAATTTACAATGTAGCTATTTAGACGACATTTTAGTTAGACAATCTAGCCCTTTAGCGGTCAGTCATGAGAATGCCTCGTTTAGAGGCAAAACATACTATTTTGTGGCGTAGGGAGCAGTGGTTACGGGTATAGTGCAAGCAATTGAGGGAGGGCTTTAAACTAGGTAAGGAAGACACATCATTTAATTTTATTACGCAGATGTTAACTAAAAAGTTTTAAATATGTTTGATAATATTGTTTAGTTCATTCAAAATCTTAAATAAAAATATTCAACGGCTTTTACTTTATCTAAAGTTAATTTTTTTTTCTACGTGATTCAGAATATTACTTGAGATGATATTTTTAAGCGAGTGGGTAGTTAACTTTGGTCAAGAGCCGGTAATTTTTATCCAGTTAACAGACTCTTAAATGAATTTCCTTTCTTTAAAGGATTATATTTTAAGAAAGAGTTACAGACTAATTACTTTTTCAAACTTTAGTAGTAAAGTGTCGAAAACTCGCTTGAGAACGTTTCTAACTCAAGGTATTGTAGTGAGTTGAGAGTGAGTTTTAAATGGGAAGAGTTGATTGAGCTTCTTTTTTTATGGACATAAATCTTGGTAAACACTGAATTCAAAACCACCTTTATATATAATAATAGCGACCCGCCTCTGCTTTGCCTGGGTTATGTCGAATAATGTGACGAATTATTTTACAATTTTATCAATTTCGGTATCGGAAAAAATCTTAAATGCCCTTATTAATAATTGAAGGATTTACGTTTAATTATGAAAGGCTTTTAAGTGGATAATTAATTAAATTTCGTAAACTCGTTTTAAAGGCATTCACGTTTAGATATAACTAAATAGTTTTGCAACTTGCAAGAAGTGATTCCCAACATTATGGGTAAACTCCACTTCGTTATTTACTTGATTAATAGGTACATAATTTACTAAAATTTGGAAATAGAATAATGTATTACTAAACAAGAGAATATTCTTAAAAAAATATTTATCAAAACACAGCTAAACAAGTCCATCATGTTTAGAACATAGGTCTCCTTTATGGTATACCACAGGCCACCCAAGTCTTAAGTTACCCACATTCATCAACTTTTGCATGTCTTACCAATGTTTAGGTGGTATATCTCTGGTGGAAATTGTGAATCTATAAGATTCCCAAAGGCAACGATTCGTACCAGATGATTCTCCTCATACGAAATACACCAGCATTAAGCTACTATTCTATACTGATATTCTGTGAAAGCATTATTTATTTATTTATAAGGACCACCTTCCCCAACTTAGCAAACCCATACGTGTTACACACACAAAAATATAGCTGCTGACTGGCTCCACCACTTATAAATTCTATTTTATATATTTTACTGTTCAACAACTGAACAATTGTAATATAAGAACATCTGCCACGTTCCCCACGCCCTCGTGGTATTACAAGACAGTGTTATGAACCTGTTGTTGTGTTTCCCAAAATATAAGTATTTATTGTATCTATCAGCTTTATATTATTGTTTGAGGAATTTTGTATATATATATGTATATTGATATATATGTGTTGTGTGTATATTTATATTTATATATATATATATATATATATATATATATATATATATATATATATATATATATATATATAAATACACCTACCACCTACCTATTAATTGTTTGTATTACTTTACACCTTTGGTTGCCTGGAAGAGATCGCTATGTAGCGATAAAACCGCCAAATTGTACATATTATAATCTGATTTTTGTTATGACATTTGTATTGTTCGTGGTGTACAATAAAAGTATATTAATTCATTCATTCATTCAATATAAGGCTTGTTGGAACTTCATCACAAGTTCCCACTTCTGATGTCGTAAATACTTGATTATATTACATAAACCAGAAGAGTATTTGTTGAAAACAATAAAAGTGTGAGAATTGATGTTCAAATTGCTATCTTGCTTATGTAACTTACTATTATCAGTGATAAGACAGCGCAACACACTATACATTCAGTACGTACCCATTACAATCAACACTCACTAGGGTTTTTTTTTTACTTTATGTACGAGCAGCTATGCAGCTCTAGAGAGACCAGTATATCTTAGCACTACTACTAAGTAGAATGACTTGAACGGACTCTATAGCGGTTAGCGAGTTGTTGGAAAAACAATAATTATCTTTAATTTTCTTTAAATAACAATATTTTGGTAATTATATATTATAATGTGACGTGAAATTATAAATATTAATGATATGATAATGCAAATATTACTAAATGTTTTATTTTATTAGGTCACTTTCATTTTTTGTTTTTGCTATTTATTATGCTATGTATGTATTTTTTTTTTTTGTAATTTTAATTCATAATGTCATACTTAATGTTCATAAAATTCAATAATTTTGTACACCAGAAATGGTTAATGTGTTGCACTATATTTTCTATAACAACTGTAAAACACACACCTTATGCAAAATAAATAAATAAATAAAATAAAATAAATAAATAAATAGCATACGTTGCCTGCAGTGCATTTTATACTACACAAAAGAGTGAGCGGTTTCTCGATATACTCTCAATTCCACCTCGCTATCATTGATATGACGCTCCCCTAGAGTGATGCAACCACTCTTTTTGTCCATTCAGTATTTTAAAGACGTGGTGACAGGCTTATTTCGTAAGTGAATTTAGGGAGTAGTAAAATAAAAAGCAATGGAAATATTTCATAGAAAGGACAATAAATCATTTCACTTTTATGAAATATCACAATTAATCAAAAATAAGAAAATTAATAACAAAATTGACAATTAATAAGGTAAATATTAAAGTTCTTTGTTGAAAAGAAACCCGCAAAGAATGTATTAACCCGAGTAATAGAATAAATCTTTAATTTATAAAACAATGTTCGTTACCTGTCACTTTTTGTTCCAACACTAAATTGTTGATATAATATTTATGTACCAACTTTCTTATATATTAAATACAAAGCGGCAGTAATTATTAGCTATAACATAAAATTGAGGTGGATATGGTGAATTTACCATATTTAAATTATTAAAATTTATCGGGACCAATTACTTTTACAACTTATTACCAGGGTTGCCCAAGTGGTAAGTGACTACGGCCGCCCATGAACAACTGCAACACCAGGGGAATCGCAGATGCGTTGCCGGACTTTTAAAAATGAGTAGACTCTTTTTTTGAAGTTCCCTAAATCGTATCGGTCCGGAAAAATCGCTGGTGGTAATCGATTTCACAAGGAAGCTGTGCGAGGGATAAAACTTCTTCTAAATCGCACAGTGGTGGACCGCCAGTCATCCAGATGGTATGGATTATAACGCGAGTTTTGCGCAATGTGCGATGGTGAAATTGTGCGGCTGGAATTAGTCCGAACAATTCCTCAGAGCACTCCCCGTAATAGATGCGATAAAATACGCAAAGAGCTGCAACATCTCTACGCAGTGCCATTGTATCGAGCCGTTCAAAAAGAACTCGGTCGTCGACGATTCGAACCGCTCTGCGCTGGATGCGGTCAAGTGGAAGGAACTGGCACTGGGTTGCCCCAGCCCAGAGATGAGAACAGTATTCCATGTGAGGCCGAACTTACGCTTTGTAAAGTTGCAAGCGATGTGCCGGCATGAAATACTGTCTCGCTCTGCTGAGCACGCCAAGCTTTTTAGAGGCCAATTTGGCCTTCCCTTCCAAGTGACCACGAAACTGCACACTATTCGATATGTCGACTAGATTTAGTCGCCCCCAATCCGAGAATTTGTTAAGCAAAGACTCAACTTCAGACACAAGTTTGTCCTGGTACTCGGCGACGTTTTCCCGAGAAATATTGGCACGGCCGGTATATAAGGCATCATCAGTGCTGTCGTCTGCATAGCAAGGAATGCCTGCAGTTTGCAACATGTCATTGATATGCAGGAGAAACAGCGTTGGTGATAGCATGCAGTATTGTGGATCACCAGCGTTGATAGGCCAGAAATCAGAGTATGTACCGTCTACTACGACTTTGATGCTCCGATAAGCGAGGAAACTGGTGATCCATTTGCACAATTTCTCGGGAAGCCCATAGGAAGGGAGCTTCGAAAGATGCGCTTTGTGCCATACCCGATCGAAGGCCTTCGCTATGTCCAAACTACTGGCCAATGCCCCCCCCTTGGACTCGACTGCCTCTGTCCTTCTATGAGTTAGGTAGACCAGAAGATTACCAGCTGATCGACCCCGATGAAAACCGTACTGGCGGTCACTAATTAGCTATGATCCTTAAGGTACCTCATGAGCTGGCAGTTTATAATTGATTCCATTATTTTGGAGAACAAGGAGGTGATGGCGATAGGCCTGTAGTTGGACGGGTCTGAGCGGTCGCCTTTTTTAGGGATCGGGTGGACCAAATCTGCCTTCTATAAATTTGGGACTATGCCTTGGGAGTAGGAGTACCGGAAAAGATGCGTTGAAACCGGTGTCAACTCCGGAGCGCACATCTTCAGCACAATGGGTGGGACTTCATCGGGCCCACTCGACTTGCTGACGTCCAGGGAGAAGAGTGCTTTGCGAACCGAGCGCTGTGTAAACCGCACATTCGGCATGGAGCACTCACATCGCGGGATTGTCGAGTTGGACGCAAAGAGAGAGCTCAACAGATCAGCTTTCTCCTTTGCGGCATAGGCCAGTGAGTCGTCCTCTTTGTGCAGAGATGGAAAAGACGGCTGACAGAAGTTCCCTTGGACAGCCTTGGCGAGAGACACAGAATGCACGGGTTCCCGAAGGAATGCGAACTAGCTTCTCGCCAATTCTGCCGATGTGCTCAAACCTTGCCTTGGCAATGGCCCCTTTTGAAGGACCTGGAGGCGGAATTATACTTCTTTTTAAGTGCGCTGATGTTTACATCCCGAGAAGTTGATAGAATAAAATAGAATAGAATAGAATATTTTTTATTCAATATACATTACTATATTCAATATACATACAGTATTACATATTACATTCAATATACATACAGTCATTCTTTTTTTGTTATATAGGATAAGGGTGAAAAACGAGCACACAGTCCACCTGATGGTAAGTGGTTGCTGCGGCCCATAGACATCTACATCTATCCTCGTTTGCGAATCAAAATGCAGATGCGTTGCCACCCGTGAGGACTAAGATGGAATGCCTCATTTCCAGTAAAAAAGGCCTCCGGCCACCTGCACTCACCAAGCGAAACGCAGAGGTAAACCTCTACTTCACGCTATTCTGTGAGGTCGTGGTACACCCCGGTTCGAGCCGGCCCATCCGTGCGACAGCAAAACCTGCCGCGTGGCTCTACCAATGTGGTAATTCTTATTGAAAGTCATTTTTTACTTTACCACTGTTACGAAATAAACCCTCTGTCCTGGGAAGAACCAGCAAAAAACCCAGCGGGACTTTTTTTTAAAATAAATTTTACAATATAAATGATAACGAACTATTTACAAAATATGTTTTAGAAACTGCTTGGAAGCGACCACCTCATTCCCAGGGGTTATTATCAACCATGTATTCATTTATACTATAATAACACTTTTTATACAGTTTCAGCTTAATAAAACATTTAAACTTGGTAATAGAGAGAGCCTGTACACTTTCCGGGACCTTGTTGTAATAGCGTATACATTGCCCCAAGAATGAATAACTGACTCTGTGGAGTCGAGAAACTGGTATCACTAGCTTGTTTTTGTTCCTAGTGTTTACAGAATGTATATCACTTCTTTTACTAAAACTATCTTTGTTTTTGTGAACATACATAAAATTTTCGTAAATATACTGAGAGGCCAAATTTAATATATTTATTTCTTTAAATTTATCTCTAAGAGACTCTCTCGGTTTTAGACTGTAAATAGCTCTAATGGCCCTCTTATGTAAAACAAAAATAGTTTCTGAATCAGCCGCATTTCCCCATAGCAAAATCTCATAAGACATTATGCTATGAAAATAACTAAAATAAACTAATCTAGCTGTCTCGACACTAGTGAGACCTCTAATCTTTTTTACAGCATAGGCTGAAGAACATTGGTGTTCAGATTTTTAACATTCGTTGTTGTAAATTTAACACAATTAGTTTTATTTCCGGTCAAATGCAGATTATTAAGTTTAAAAATCAAGGAAGTATCATCAGCAAACAATACTATATCATGACTTTCCCCTACAAGGTGAGATAAGTCATTAATATACACCAGAAACGGGAATGGGCCGAGAATCGAGCCCTGAGGAACACCCATTAGTACAGGTGACCCGGAAGAACTTTTACCATTGATAATAACCTTCTGTTTCCTATTACTTAAATATGAAATAATGAGTTGAGGCGCTTTATTTTTTGTAACACTAGCCATGGATAAGCGCTGTGTTCTTGACACCATAGTACTGTAGCTTCCTGATTAATGTCTCATGGTGAACACAGTCGAAGGCCTTGGAAAGGTCACAAAATATACCCAAAGCATCGTCTGAATTCTCCCATGCACAAAAAAATATGTTTAATAAGCTCAACTCCAGCGTCAGTTGTCGCGCGACCCCTTGTAAAACCGAATTGATTTATATGTAGCAATTTCTTAATATTAAAGAAACTTAACATCTGATCTAAAATAATTTTTTCAAAAATTTTACTTAATGTTGGTGGTACAGAAATTGGTCTAAAATTGGCGGGGGTAATACATTAGAATTACCAGATTTAAATATAGGTATGACTTTACTATGTTTCATTAAATCAGGAAACACACCAGATTCGACGCTTATATTAAATATAGTAGCTAGATAAAGTGCTAATATATCTATTATAGATAAAATAACTTTAACGGAAATCCCCCATAAGTCTGCCGTTTTCTTAACATCAATAGTTTTAAAATATTTAACAATATCTTTTGGCAGTACTCTATGGAATTTAAAAGTATTTGAACAAGCCTTTACATTTTGTTTGAGCAATGATTCGGCGACAGTAGGAGAAGAATTTAATGATTTTGTTGTCAAAAAAGGAACATCAGTAAAATGTTTCTTAAAAGCCATAGCAATTTCTAGATCATATCGCATTAAATTATTGTTAATATTCAATTGAAAATCCGGGTTGCGCGGTTTGACCTTGCCCGTTTCACTATTTATTATTCTCCAGGTCATTTTAATTTTGTCGGATGCAGTTTTAATTTTGTTGCTTAAATGTAAAGCCTCAGCAGTAGAGCACACTTTTTTAAATATTTTAGAATATGTTTTTACATAATCTCTAAATATAACACTACTATTATATGATCTTTCATCATAAAGCTCGTATAACCTTCGCCTACATTTATAAATTCCTACTGTTGCCCGTTCATTAAATGATGTGCGACTGTTAAAAGAGAAAGCTTTAGAAGTATACATTCTACTAAATTCACAACTTATAATTTCAATTAATGTAGCATACAAATATTGAGCACTATTTTTAAACGAAAGTGATGGAAGTCTTTTTTTATGATATTAATTGTTCTGTTTAAAAGGACATATGATCACTAATTATTGCATGCCTGGAGCATCCTTTAGTCATATAATGAATAAAGTTTTAGCTAGTAAATTTTGTCCTAATAGCACATTGATAATTCTTGTTGGGAGAAGAGGCAATGTAAACAAAAATCAATTATTAAAATATATTGACAATCTAAATACTTTAAATGGATAGAAAATTATCTTGTTTACATTGCCTTTCACACAGGGTTGGCCGCAGGAAAATAAAATAAGATATGATTTAAATTTATTAATGTATAACTTTTCATGTAATAATAATTTAAACTTGACATTTAATTGTTACAATTATAATGATAGAATTAATTTAATAGATATAAATAATTTAATTAAGAAATTTTTGACAAGAGATAGGTATTATCTATCAAAATATAATTTAAGACAGATAGTAAATGTGCTATCTTATTATTTATATATTAACTCAGCCAAGGACTTGGCTACACAGACATCTGCTTCTTTTGAGCAGTGTAATGACTTAATATGCAATTTGGAATCAGTTCCAAGTAATTTAAATTAGAAAAAGAGACAATAGAGGTAATCTCTAGCAGTTATAATAACTTAAATAATTTAGAATGTAGCTTACAAATCTTTAATTGTATGACTCTACAGAGTAATAATGAAAATTGTTTACACCTGGTGCATCAAAATATACAAGGCATGATAGGCAAAGAGCTAGAAATTGAGTTGTTCTTAAATAGCAACAATATTCATATCTTATATATTACTGAACATTGGTTAAAAGCTTATAATTTAATGTTTAACTTCAGTAATCACCAGGTTGTCAGTTCTTTCAATAGAGATACGGTTTTAAGAGGTGGCTCCTTAATATTAGCTAGTAAATTATTATCATGTAAAGAACGCACCTCATTGTTGTGAGCGTCTACAGACCCCCATGTTGTACATATGATACTTTTGAAAACATTATGGAGGAAATTTTTGCTAAGCTTAAAATAAATCTGCTGTAATATGTGGAAACTTTAATATCAATCTCTTAGAAGCTTCCTCCATCAATATTTAATTTAGATCATTGTTTAAATCATATGGTCTTTTTAATTTATTTATAGAGCCAACGCGTATTTCTCAATCTAGTGCAACATGTATAGATAACATTTTTACAAATGTGAAGCCGTTACATAAATGTATAATTCAAAAATTAAGTTCTGATAACTGTGGACAAGTAGTTTCGTTACCTTATGTTCACAAAAAGCAAGTAGATGAGAAAGTTGTGTCTGTTCCAGTAAATGCACGTCGCTTGGAGAAATTTAGAAGTAACATAGTGAAAAAACTTCCATCACTTTCATACCAAAATGATCCAAATTTTTTGTATGGAACATTATTTAAGCTTATTTGCAATGAATTAAATAATACTTTTACTTCTATAACATTCTCCTTGAACAGTCGGAAGTCATTCAATGAATGGGCGATAGTAGGAGTCCATAAGAGCAGGCATAGGTTATATGATCTTTACCATGAAAGGTCATATAATCATAGCGTCGAATTTAGGGAATTTGTAAAAAAATATTCAAAAATATTTAAAAGAGTGTGCTCCATAGCCAGGTCTTTGCATTTAAGCAACAAAATTAAGACGGCTTCGCATCTAGTATGATTCCAAGAAAAATGGTGGTATCTACAAGACACAGTTTCTCCCCATTTAAAATTACATTAGTATTTAATTGTTTAACATTTGGAGTCACGAATTTCATACATTTTGTTTTAGTGCCATTTAAATGCAAATTATTAACATCGAACCAATTTACTAATTTAGGGATAGCATTATTTACTCCGTCATATTTTAGTAACTGTCGACTTAATTTGAAAATTAAAGAAGTGTCATCTGCAAATTATACTATATCATGGTTATCCCCTACTATGTAAGGTAAGTCATTAATGTATACAAGAAACAGAAAGGGGCCGAGAATTGAGCCTTGAGGCACGACCATTTGTACCATCGATCCGGAAGAGCTCATATTGTTAATGACAACTTTTTGCGTTCTCTTACTTAAATATGAAATAATTAATTTAAGGGCATCACTTCTTACACCGTAGTGTTGAAGTTTCCTGATTAATGTTTCATGGTGAACACAATCGAAGGCCTTGGATAGGTCACAAAATATACCCAAAGCATCCTGTGAATTCTCCCATGCATTAAAGATATATTTAATCAGCTCAACACCGGCATCAGTTGTCGAGCGACCCCTTGTGAAACCAAATTGATTTTTATGAAGTAAATTATTTATATTAAAAAAAAATTAACATTTGAACAATAACAACTTTTTCAAAAATCTTACTAAGTGTTGGTAGTACAGAAATAGGTCTAAAATTGGCGGGGTCTAATGTACTACCAGATTTAAATAAAGGTATTACTTTACTATGCTTCATTAAATCAGGAAACACACCAGATTCGATACTAGTATTAAAAATAATAGCTAAATGAGGCGTGATTTTATCTATTATAGACGCAATAACTTAAACGTAACTTTGACTTTATATATTCGTGAACGCTTGTGGAAAACTGTAAAAATGAATAAACTGACTTTGACGTGACTTGACATTGAGATGTGTTATTCCCATTTTATAGGTTTCAATTAGAGTTGACTATTTTAGAGAGTTATGTAGGCTAATTTTTTGCTTAGTAATAACTATTAACCCAATTAAAACGCAATATAAATTAAGCAAAAAAAAAATTCAATCGTCAGATTAAAGTTATCCGTCTAATTAACGGTTCTCAGCTCTGCAACTCAAAGCCAAGCCACTGTACCACAGAGCTGTAACATAAGTGAGCAATGTGTCTAAATTTACTAGTAATATTCATACTAATAATTGATTCCATAAAGTTATGTTTAAGATAAACGTCAACTAAGTACTTGTAGTATAACTGACACGCGGTAGTAATTTTTATTGTTCGGACCAGTGGAGATTTAGTAATAAGTCCTGTTTTTTAATTTGATATACCTACATAATTATATAAATAATATTGTGATTTCGTATGGTGAGTGTAGAAAACCGGAGATCCTTTTACTGGAAAAGTGGTATTTCATCTTAGTCCTCACGGGTCACCGCTGACAACGCATCTGCATTTTAATTCGTAAACAAATATAGATGTAGATGTCTATGGGCCACTGCAAACACTTACCATTAGGTGGACTGTGTGCTCGTTCGTCGCCCTTTTCCTATAAAAAAAGCTAAATGAATGTACAATATGGTACGAAAAAATGATACTTCGGAGATGTACGTATTAGTAATCTAGTTGAATTTACTGTTTAACAAATATACAGTTATCATAAAAATATTTAACAGGCCGTACTAAGAGTCGAAAAGTTAAAGGTAAATTGAATAATTAACTTGAACCGCTGTTGGCTATTACGATTACTACGTATGTAAACGTAACAATATGCTACTGGTCAGTGTACAGATACATTTTTAGGTAAGTAATTTGAACCTTAAATATAAATAGTTACTGTGAAAATCATTACTGTTAACAAATCAAACATACCTACACGCAAACGACAAAATAGTTGCCAAGTAAGTTAAAAATGTATCTACATATACATATAATATACATATTTAAACCACGATGATGACATACAATAAATAAAAAAAATTATACCCTCATTCGTAATAATTTAAAAAACGCAAAAGTCTCTTCAAACTTCTACTTAAAATTCTTGAAATATCAAGCAATCGGAAAACAATTTGAGAAACTCGCAATGATTTTCTCCAGCTACGAAATTGTAGGAGCCGTGAGGCGACGCCAGTAGCGCAAGGCGCGCGCCGCAATTTACGCGATTGTCGGAAGAAAGCAGCTGTGTAGATATATTACGCGTTTCAAGATATTACATTTTTAAATACTGTGTATAAATAAAAGTAGAAATTGAGGAATTCATTTGAGTGTATACATTCGAAAATTTTCAATTGCAGTTAAAACGCTCCTGATTTATTAAAAAAACTTAAGCATGTTGGCGTACGTTCAACTAACGTTGTACAAATCAGTTTTATTTCTATATATCTTTATTTTTTGATTATAAACACATTTTGGTTTAATTTGCTTAACTTTTTGCGCAACAAATGCTGTGATTGCCTATAATTATAGGAGCAGTTAATTATGTAAAATGTATATAGGTGCTGTAAAGTAACCAAACATTCATTGCTGTTTCATATGTTTGCAATGCAAATAAAATAGAAAAAAAAAGTTTTTGAATTGGATGCAAGGGGAATTTAATAGCTTTTTATATGCTGGCCACCCTTCCACCCAGCTTAATAATAATCTCTTTCATACTGAATTTCTGTTTTGGCGGCCAGTCTCAACGAAGACTCTGATCAGAAGATCTGCGCAAAATAAGATTGTACTAAACAATATTATAGTCCGACGGGACGGCAATCTGACACGACTGGAGAGAGAGCGCAGGATCTACAGCTTTTTATGCTTTCCGAGGCGCGGTGGTGAAACTGCGTCAACTTCATGAATCCGGGCTTTAACTGAATAACTCTTGATAGAAAAAACGCAATAACTGAATTAAGCTCAACCCGGGCCCGAATAGATTAACAAGGCTGACAACTTAGTTCGACATACGTACAGATTTAGTTAACAATGTAGGATCCTACGTTGTATGCCCCACTCAGTTTTTGTCAGTTACCCGTGTGTTAGGCCACAACAAACGATGTTCGTAAAATAATTCAAATCGGCCAGACTGATTACCCTATCAATCTGATATGATTTATCACGGTTGCGGAGTTGTTTACAATGCACTCTACCAACAGTCAAATTTCAAAGGGTTTTTAAAAACTTAAAATGCAATTTCGTTAATACGTCTCATTGATGTGTGATGGAGCATGAATGTATAAGTCCAAGACTCCTCTGGATTAGGTTAAAAGTCGGACTCACTCGCTTGTTTATCCTTGGGGTCTATGCACCAACGGATCTGCGTGGAGGTGGGTCCATAAAAACACAACAAGAGAGAGAGGAATTGTGGGATAACATGAGAGAGGTCTTGAATAAATGCGGAGAAAATGAACGGATCGTGATATTAGGGGACTTTAATGGATGGGTTGGAGTAAAGCGTGATGGGTATGAAGGAGTTCTGGGTACGTTTGGGGACGAGAGAGTGAATGACAATGGGAGAAGCCTGCTTGAAGTATGCTTGGAATGGAATCTGTGCGTGGCCAACACAATGTTTGACCACAAAAAGATCCATTTGTATACAAGAGATGAGGGTGAGTCTAGAAGTATGATTGATTTTGTAATTGTGGATGAAAGACTGAGGAAGAAAGTGCTAGACACTCGGGCATACCGCGGTGTAGGCCTCGACACAGACCACTTCCTGGTCATAGCCCGAATGCGTGGACTCTTTAAACGGTGGCGACACCGAGTGGCCGAGCCTACGAGTGTTTTGGACAGAGTAAAAGTGGAAAATCTACAAGAAGAAGAAAAGAAAGACGAGTATGTAGAGAAACTGAAAGAAAGTTTTAAAGGGATAGAAGAGATAGGAGTGATTGAAGATTTGTGGGAGACATTTAAGAAAGGGGTCGTAAATGTTGCTATCGAGGTATGCGGGGTAGCTAAAAGAAGGAAAGGAAGAAAGAATGATAACGTGTGGATGGATAAAGATGTACAAAAGGTTGTGCAAGAAAAGAAGAAAGCGTGGTTGGATTGGTTAGCAACAAAAGCTAACCAAAAAGTTCAAAAGGCAACGGATGACGAGATAAAGGAAGCAAGAACGAAGTATAAAAGATTGAAAACAGCAGCGAAAGAAATTGTGTCTAGAAAGAAAGAAGAACGAAAGGATGATTTCGATAGGAGGCTCACTGAAGATTTCCAGTCAAACATTAAGTTTTTCTGGAAAACCATCAAAACAGCCAGAGGAAAAACTTCTACCTCTGAGCTGAGTACAATCAGGAGTCAAGATGGGAGCATTATAAAAGGAGAAGAATGTGTGTTAAAGAGATGGAAAGAGTATTTTGAAAGTTTGTTTGAAAGAGAGGAAGTGCAGGTACAGCATATGCCACCTTCCACGGAAACTAATATAAATGTTGATGAAAATGAGATAAGCATGGATGAAATAGTGAAAGCGTTGAAAAGTATGAGATTAGGTAAGGCTGCAGGGTATGACAGGATTACCGTCGAGATGCTGAGGGCTGGACAGGGCCTGGTGGCTAGTCAGCTGTACCGCCTTTTCAATCTGTGCTGGCGAAATGAGACCGGGAGACTGGTGCAAAGCCGTAATCGTGCCATTGTATAAGGGAAAAGGGTCACGGCAGGACTGCATAAATTACCGCGGTATAAACCTTCTCAGCGTCGTCGGTAAATTGTATGCGAAAGTGTTGATTGAAAGGATTGTGAATGAAACAGACAAGAAAGTATGGGATGCACAAGCGGGATTTAGAAAGGGAATGGGATGTACGGATCAGGTCTTTTCCTTGCGGTGCATAGCCGAAAAGTATTTGGCTAAAAACAAGAAAGTCTACTGCGCGTTCGTAGATCTAGAAAAGGCCTATGATAGAGTGGTGAGGAATGAATTGTGGTCAGCACTGTCCGTGAACGGTGTGAGCAGTATCCTCATACGAGCAATGCAATCTCTTTATAGGGATTCTAGTGCTTGTGTAAGGATAAACGGGGCATACACTGAATGGTTTAATATCGAAAAAGGTGTTAGACAGGAATGTGTAGCGTCACCGTGGCTGTTTAATCTGTTCATGGACAATTGTTTGACAGATTTAAAAGAGAATGAAAGTGGGTTGAGAATGAATGAGTTACTCGTCAAATGTTTTCTCTATGCTGATGACCAAGTATTACTTGCGTCTTCGGCCGAGGAGTTGCAGGAGATGGTAACTACTATGAGTGGAGCTTTTGTTAGAAAGGGAATGAAGATGAATGTAAGGAAGACGAAAGTGATGGTGTTTGAAAAAGATGAGGCAGTGACAGACTGCAATATCGTGATTGAAGATGAACAAATTGAACAGGTGAAAGAGTTTGTGTATCTGGGTTCAAAGTTTACAAGAGATGGAAAGTGTGAGAGTGATATCGAAAGAAGAGTGAATGCAGGAAACATGGTGAATGGAGCTTTGCACTCCTTTATGAGCAGTCGGAAGGTGTCTAACAAGGCTCGTTTGGCTGTGCATGAGGGAGTGTTGGTTCCGACACTCATGTACGGAAGTGAAAGTTGGGTATGGCAGAAGAAACATGAAAGCAGAATAAATGCAGCTGAGATGAGAGCATTAAGAAGTATGATAGGAGTTAAACTGAGTGACAGGCTAAGAAATAGTGAGGTAAGGAAACGTTGTGGTCTGAAAGAAGATGTAGTGACAAAAATTGAGAAAGGTATGCTGAGATGGTTTGGCCATGTCGAGAGAATGAATGAAGAACGATTGACGAAAAAAGTGTATAAGGCGAGTGTGAATGAAAGTGTTGGAAGGGGTAGACCTAGGCGGACATTTCTAGACCAAATCAGGGACGTCTTGAAAAAAGGCCAGGTCAAGAGTACCCTAAACCGTAGAGCATGTATGAAGGGAATAATGAAAGTGGACGAAGCAAAACAAGTATGTAAGGATCGTAGCAAGTGGAAAGAACTGGTCTCTGCCTACCCCTACGGGAAAGAGGCGTGATTATATGTATGTATGTATGTATGTCTCATTGATTTGGAGGTGGCATTAATAATGGAATTAATTCCAAGAGTATATCCATACGCAGGCATCTCAGCAACTAACTAATAAGAATTCATATAAAAATGCTGATGTGTAATTTTTATTGCTTAGCCTTAGTCTAAATAATCCAATTATCAATCTATTGCTGCATAAAAAGTCCACTGCTGACTATAGGTGCTTCCTAGATTGACTAGGGGGGATTTTGCTATATTTGTACTCTTGGTAGGTAACCGTAGTTTTTTTGCTATTTTGAATAGTTATCAGGAAGATGCTGCCCATCTCTCCGTTTCAGTTTCTGTCTGTCGTCTCTAACTACACCTACGGGATATGGGGTAGAAAACATTCTTGCAACATCTCTGTACAGACTAAGTAATACAATATTTTATTATTTAGACTGTACAGAGACGTCCGACGCCGTAATATTTTAGTCTAAAACACAGGGACAGCGTGTATCCAAAACTTCAGCGTGCGTATTAAAGTTTGTTTTGTTTCGACGATTGACGTTTGGATTCATTGTAGTGTGTAAGTTTATATTTTAATTTAATCACCTTCGTATGAAAATCTTATTTTGGAAGGAACAAGATGGAATGCCTAAATTCCTGTAAATAGGGTTCTCTGCACTCAACATACGAAACACAGGAGCCTTAAATAGCTATTTTTCGCTTGTGTTCTGTGAGAAAGAAAGAAAGAAAGAACTATTTATTTGATATACACATTTTACACACATTAAAAAAATATTGTAAACAAAATCAAGGGGAAAAGAATGCATGTACCAATCTGTGAGAGCGTGGTCCTTCTCTGGTCAAGCTCACCCCTCGTGCTACAACCGTAATACAGCTGAAGCATGACTCCACTGCGTATAAAAATCTACCTATTTATATCTAACTTTATAGTGAACCTCACCACCGCTGCCGATCTGAATTTCTTACATCTGGTATACAAAGTTATAAGCCTCGTACCGTAAAGTACAGGGCGGCTCCTCACTAGATAGAGTGACGACCTGTCAAGAGATGTAAGAAGTCGATGGATGCTGGTGGCTCAGGACCGTGCTTTGTGGCATTCCTTGGCGGAAGCCTATGTTCAGCAGTGGCCTATTGATGGGCTGTAATGATAATGATAATACAGAATAAGACCCGTAGTTAGACGCTTGATAAATGTTAACGAACTGTTCTAGCAAAAAAGTTAAAAAAGTTACAGCCTATATACGTCCCACTGCTGGGCACAGGCCTCCCCTCATTTTTGAGAGGTTTTTAGGGCAAGGTAATGTCCGTCATGCTGCCCCAATGCTTAACAACATTACAAAAACTTAACATTGTCTTTGATTTTTTTTTCTTATTTCTCAGACATACAGGTTTCCTCACGATGTTTCACCCTTTACCGCCGAGCACGTAGGTAAACCTCTACTTCACGCTGGTATTCTGTGAGGTCGTGGTACCACCCCGGTTCAAGCCGGCCCATCCGTGCGACAGCAAAAGCTGTCGCGTGGCTCTACCACTGTTCGTGGTAGAGTCACGCGTCTGATGTAAACAAGATACTCGCAGCGCCATCTATCGGAAACCAATATCTGTTTTGGTATTTTCCATAGTCTCTACTTCCAAAAGACATGGGAAGAAAAGGGGTGGTGGATTTTATTACGGCGTCACGTGAGGCAGGAATAAACTCCCAAATGATAATTGGTTAAAACTTATTTATAAGGGAAGTCTGATATAAGATATATAAAGAGCTTTAATAGGAATACTTTCAAAAAAAGTCTACCCTTTTCTAAAAGGCCGGCACCTACAATTTTCCTGATGTTGCACATGTTCATGGTTGCCCATGATCACTTAATATCAGGTGAGCCGCATGCTCGTTTGCCTTCTCTTCCTTAAAAAAATCACTAATTTAACACCTCCTACAATAAATACATGGTAGCCCTGCTAGGACAAAAGTAACCTAATTACTAAATGACTAAGATATCGCAAGAATTGATTATAATTGTTCGCATAGGTATAAGATATATCCTGATATTTTGTCAATCATGTATGCATATGATATATATATGTATGTATGTATGTATTAAGCATCCGTGTAGTGGTAGTGTTGAGTGGAGAATTACAAAGCATTTTCCCAGTAAAACCCAACTTTAAAGTGAAATTTAATATTTTTTTATAGGATAGGGTGACAAACGAGCACACAGTCCACCTGATGGTAAGTGTTTGCTGTGGCCCATAGACATCTACATTTATCCTCGTTCGCGAATCAAAATGTAGATGCGTTATCACCCGTGAGGACTAAGATAGAATGCCTCTTTTCTAGTAAAAAATGTCTCCGGTTCTCTACACTCACCATACGAAACACAGCAGTGTTAAGCTGCTATTTTACGCTGGTATTCTGTGAGAGCGTGGTCCTTCCCCGGTCGTTCCGACCCATTCGTGCTACAACTATACTACTAATATAGCTGCAGCATGGCTCTACCACGTACAATACATATTATTATAATTTGAAGACGACGGTTTATTAACTGGAGTAGATCTATGAAAAATCATAAAAAAATGTTAAAACTTAGTAGCTAAGCAATTGCCGTAAATTTTACAGTACATATTTTTTTTAATAGGATAAGGGTGACAAACGAGCACACAGTCCACCTGATGGTAAGTGGTTGTTGCGGCCCATAGAGATCTACATCTATCCTCTATTACAAATCAAAATGTAGATGCGTTGTCACCCGTGACGACTAAGATGGAATGCCTGATTTCCAGTAAAAAGGGCCTCCGGCCACCTGCACTCACCAAACGAGACGCAGAGGTAAACCTCTACTTCACGCTGGTTTTCTGTGAGGTCGTGGTACCACCCCGGTTCGAGCCAGCCCATCCGTGCGACAGCAAAAGCTGCCGCGTGGCTCTACCACTGTTAAATTTTTACACATCTACTCGGAAATACCTTCGTTTGAGATATTAGAAGAGAAAACGAAAAAACTTTTTAAAATATCATATTTTATAAGATCTATCTTCTATAAGCTATTAGCTTTCAAAGAAGTTCAATTTCTTTAATATATCCATCGATATTGGTATGTGTAATTCAGTACCTAATGTAGATTGTATTATTAAGTTATCAATTTTAATAGCTTTATTTTTTATCGAGTTCCCATATTGCTTTGAGTTTGCCATGAAATGGTTAATACCGAAAAGATTTCATTTTCAATTCAACATAGACGATCATTTTTTGTCCACATAGTGTTTTGTTGTTTAGCAAGATATTTTAAAAAGTTTAAAGTAAAGGTATAGATAGGTACGTTTTCTTTAAAGAAGAAATCTCAGGCCTCTCAACCATCCATAGTCTTCCTTGTTCAGAGTTGGCTGCAGTTTCGAGAAACGGAAATTCTTTTTTCATTTAACTAGGTCTTTTATGTGAGTCCTCAGTGGTGACCACGCATCTGATTTTTGATTCTTAACCGAGGATAGATGTAGGAATATGTGCCAAAGCATCCAATTATAGCTAGGTGGAATGTGTGTAGGCTTGTTTTTAATTATTGGATTATTTCTATTGGAATAGAAAAAAGGATATAAAGGGAGGACTTAATGCCTAATAGCATTCTCTACCATTCAACCCATGGAGCGGTGAAACTGAAATAAATACACATTATATGTAACAAAATAGATTACGATATAATATTATAATCATAATAATTATAAACACTCACGCCTGTCACCCAGAGGGGTAGGCAGAGACTACGGACTTCCATTTGTCGCGATCCTGACAGACCTCTCTCGCCTCTTTTACATCCATATATCTACGCATACACGCTCGTCGGTTAAGAGTACTCCTAATCTGGCCCATTTTTAATGTATCGCCGATTTGGTCGATAAACCTTCGTCTAGGGCGTCCCTTCCCGACCCTGCCGTTCACTTCTGCAATATATATTTGGTTAGTCACTCTTTCCTCGTTCATTCTTTCTACATGACCAAACCACCGAAGCATTCCTTTCTTAATCCTTGTCACAACGTCATCTTGCAAACCACACTTTTCTCTTATCACACTATTTTTCACCCTGTCATTCAGATTCAGCCCTAGCATACTCATTAAGGAACGCATTTCTACAGCATTTATTCTACTCTCATACTTCTTCTGCCAAACCCAACTTTCACTACCATACATTAAAGTAGGGACTAACACAGCATTATGAATTGCCATACGTGCCTTAGTTGACACATTTTGACTCCTCATAATAGCGTGTAGAGCCCCATTCACTCTATTTCCTGCGTTCACTCGTCGTTCTATATCCTTATCATATCTACCATCCCTGCTAAACAAACATCCCAAATATACAAACTCATCCACTTGCTCAATCAACTCCCCTTCTATTCTTATTTCACATAAAGTTTTACATTCTTCTCTTTCAAAAACCATCACTTTCGTCTTACTTGCGTTCACTTTCATACCCCTTTCTTTCAATGACCAATTCATTAAAGTAACCATCATTTGCAACTCGGCCGTCGACGATGCAAATATTACTTGATCATCGGCGTACAAAAGGCATTTGACGGTTGACTCACCCATTCTCAACTCACATTCTTCAACTTTCAAAGTTTGCAAATAACTGTCCATAAATAGGTTAAACAGCCACGGGGAAGCCACACATCCCTGTTTGACACCTTTATGAATGCCAAACCAGTCCGAGTAGACCCCGTTGATCCTGACACAAGCACCAGAGTCCCTATAAAGAGACCCTAATGCCTGTATCAAGCCAGCGCTCAACCCAAATGAGTTCAGTGTTTGCCATAACACATTCCTGTCCACTCTGTCATAAGCCTTTTCCAAGTCCATGAACGCACAAAAAACTTTCTGGTTTTTGGCCAAAAACTTCTCCGCTATCATGCGCATGGAAAAGACTTGATCCGTACACCCCATCCCCTTTCTAAATCCAGCTTGCACATCCCAAATTTTTCCATCAGTTTCTTCCATAACTCTTTCAATTAACACCTTAGCATACAGTTTACCGACAATGCTAAGCAAGCTGATATCACGGTAGTTTTTACAGTCCTGCTGCGACCCCTTTCCCTTATATATTGGGACTATAACGGCTTTACACCAGTCTTACGGTACCCGTTTCAGTTCCCAACATAAATTAAACAAGGTGTGCAGCAGGCCTGCAACCACACCCTCACCAGCCCTCAGCATTTCGAGTGATACTCTATCATATCCGGCTGCCTTACCTGCTTTCATGCTTTTCATTGCTTTCATTATTTCATCTACACTTATCTCCCTACCTCTCTCCACTTCTTCCGGAATTTCTATTTCACTTAATCCAGACGACTCTTCACTCTTAAACACGCTTTCAAAGTATTCCTTCCATCTCTTTGAATTCGAAACTTCATCATTCAACATGCAGCCATTCTCGTCTCGTATAGCATTCATTCTAGGCTGTTTTGAATTTCCCCTGGCAGTTCTTACAAGCTTCCAGAACATTGTAATATTTTCCTGGAAGTTATCAGATATCCTTCTATCATTTTTATCTATCCTTTCTTGCTTTTTCCTTTCAACAACTTCTTTTACTCTCTTATTTATACATCTAAAGTCTGCCTTTTTTCTTTCAATCTCATCATTCATACCGCCAGAATTACCAGCTTTAGTTGCTAGTAAATCTAGCCATGCTCTCTTCTTTGCTTCAACTTCCATCCGTACCTCATCATCCCACCACAACGTATTACTTTTCCTTTCATTCGTTCTCTTACTTACACCACATACTTCGGTGGCTGCATCCACCAAAACTTTCTTAATATTATTCCATACATTCTTCAATTCTAAATCTTTCTTACATAATTCATTCAACCCACTTATATTTTCCCTCAGTCTGCATTTATATTTCTTTTTCACACCTTCATCTTGTAACCTCTCTATTCTTATACGCTGTAACGCAGTGGTAGACACAGATGTCCGATGCCGCCAACGTCTGAATAGACCATTAATTCGGCACGATATAATATTGTAAGTGAATATATATATATATATATATATATATTTACTTACAATATTATACAATATTATATATATTATATATTGATTAAAATTTGTTTCGTGTTTTGAATCTACTGTGGTATCTCCTGTTGTTGATATTATATTTCAATACCTCATTATTGTAAACCATTACATTTACACATTTTAGAAATTTGTCTTGTATCGTAGACACATTCTGTGATATAAAATTAAATTAAAATTGCTTGAGTACATGAGGTGAATATTCAAAATACGAGTACGTACACGAGTCGCATATGGGCACACACCGATACCTAGAATCTTACTTACGTTATAAGGTGACATGCTTCGTTTCTGCTATCGTTAAAAATCTTGCTGTTGTTATTGTTTCGATGGTTTAATAACTTGTTTTGCTATACATACAATTATACATAATCACTCAGGCCCGTCATCAGGGGTGGGCAGAGACTACGGACTCCCACTTGGCTCCTTATTTTACATCTCAGTTTTAATTTGGACCATCTTCAATATATTGCAACATATTTGAGTAACGCGTGTAAGCGTACACATATAATCTTTCGTTCCCAGGTTTTTAAAGGACCATGCGACAAATTGGGCTCAGTGTCCAACAGAGTTATGGAATATTTTTCTATATTCTATAATCATTGTAAAGGATTTTGTTCGTACTTAAATTGTTACTATAGGCACCACCTTCAATTCCATTGCAGGACAAAGATATGCACCTAAATAGGTTTTGTAGAAAAAGTCAAATGGCAGTCATAAAGCTGTTATTGAAACAACAAATTCCTACTTTAAAATAATGGTAAACAATAGATGCGCCTTCGCCCGTGTGATTTACAACACTCTCTATCCCTCACAACTTTCGGACGTCTGCGCAGGCGCCCGACCCTTCTACCTATATTATACTACTACACGCTCTACTATATCTTACTACATCTCTATATCCCTTGGGTCTTGATAAGTTATATTGTAGCGAACATTTACGCAATGGTTTATATACGATAAAAATCTATAGTGAAAATGAATTACATGATTTGTTGCAATATCCAACACCAAAATGTGTGGCTATCAAGAGGAAAAATACAATCAAGACATGTTCGTACACATTACATATATATTATGGTCATCGCTCAATATTACTGCTGGTGTCTAACAGGTATACTCACAATAGGAAGTTGTGCATATACCGTTTTTATAATATGGTATCTAGGGTTAGGCTCATATAATTTAAACCACCGGCACGTCGTCTAAAGGACATTATTATTGATATTGATTGAAATTTTTTAACTGATAAACAGCTGTTATTAGCTAAAATAAAAATATTTTAACTGATAAGAGATGTTTTATTTTTTTTATATATTTTTTGCACCTGGAATTAAAACTGGTATAAGATCTCAAACAACAAAAACTACAATGTCATAACAGCATTTCTTTGCAGGATTATAGCTTATTTGTGGTAGGAGAAATATATTTATAGAAAAATAACCCCATAGCTTCTTCACATAAATGAGTTTATATCTTTATATTTATCGCAGTACAAATATATTCAGTGATCTCACCTCTGTTGGTGGGTGAGCCCAGGTTTCATACATTTTTGCTCATGGTCCTTTGATTAAAATTGTTTAATGGTGTATTTTTAATGTGGACCGAAGTTCAAAGCACCTTTAAACTCCTCTGCTAATTATGGTTATATTTGCAAAGTAAAATATAGCTTAAATATAGTGATAATTAGTGTGGTTAATATTAGGTTTGTGACTGATAAATGGTCAAGTCTATCATATACCCGACTCGACTCGTATATAAATATCGTGTACATCACATACAGGCGTAAAACTAAACGTGTAGTCAACGCATAGTAGCAGATGGGTTTAAATCATATATATATATATATATTTGTGTTTCATATTGCAGCAAAAATACGGGTTCTCAGGCTTTCCGTCTTAATCCTCAGAGGTGATAACGCATCTGAAGCCTAAATTGAGTTAAGGAACGAACTTACAATCGATCTTGAGGTAATTGTCTACTGCAGCCCATATAAACCATCAACCATCTTCATACAAAATCGACTACAGATACGATGTCACCTCTGAGGACTAAGATGGAATGCCTCACAGCCTATAATAATACTGGCTATCTACCTGGCAACTAATATAGATACGACAGACAGACTAATCAGCAGAAGAAGTGTCTTACCTCCTATAGTTAGAAATGTTTTTTTTCCGTTATTCCACCATCAGGTAGTCCCTAAATTTTCGTTTGTTAATAACCAAGGTTTACTACGTATTCCGATATTTTTCCGTATTCCGACATTATTCCGATGATATCCCGGACGTCAGTCTGAGCGAGATTAGAATGGCTCTCCAGCACCTTAAAAATAGCAAGTCCTCAGGCGAGGATGGAATTACAGCGGAGCTTCTGAAAGCGGGTTGAAAACCGGTACTTGAAGTCCTTCAGAAGCTCTATAATTTCTTTCTCCATGGTGGTACTACACCGTAAGCCTGGAGCAGAAGTGCGGTGGTCTTATTCTTCAAGAAAGGTGACAACGCTCTCTTGAAGAACTACAGACCGAATTCCCTTCTGAGCCGCGTCTACGTGCTGTGTGTTCGAGAGTCATTACGAATCGTCTCGCGCGCAGACTTGACGACTTCCAGCCTCCCGAACAAGCCGGTTTCCGAAAAGGCTTTAGCACCATATACCACATACATACCCTTCGGAAAATTGTACACAAGTCCGAGGAGTACAATTTGCTACTATGTCTGGCGTATGTGGACTATGAGAAAGCCTTTGATTCCGTCGAAATTTGGGCGGTGCTGCAGTCCCTTCAGCGATGCCAAGTTGACGGTCGGTATATCGAAGTGCTGAAGTGCTTGTACAGTAGAGCTACGATGGCTATCCGAGTACAGAACCAGAGTACGAAACCTATCCAATTGCAGAGAAGTGTAAGACAGGGTGACGTCATATCCCCGAAACTCTTTACCCCTGCATTGGAAGATGTTTTCAAGCTACTGGACTGGAAAGGATACGGTATCAACATCAATGGCGAGTACATCACTCACCTGCGAATTGCCAACGATATAGTCCTTATGGCAGATTCGCTGGAGGACCTAAGCACTATGCTCAATGACCTCAATAGTGTTTCCCAACGGATAGGTCTTAAGATGAACATGGGCGAAACAAAAGTCATGTGTACCGTCCATGTCACACCTATGCCGGTAGTTGTTGGGAACACTAAACTCGAAGTTGTTGACGAGTATGTTTGCCTGGGACAAGTAGTCCAACTAGGTAAGTCCAACTTCGACCGAGAGGTCAATCGACGGATTCAACTCGGTTGGGCAGCTTTCGGGAAATTACGGCACATCTTTTCGTCAGGTATACCTCAAAACTTGAAAACGAGACTGTACACCCAGTGCGTGTTGCCAGTGATGACATACGGAACTGAAACGTGGTCCTTCACTGCTGGCCGGATGAGGAAGCTCAAGGTCGCTCAGCGAACTATGGAGAGGGCTATGCTCGAAGTTTCTCTGCGTGATAAACTCAGAAATGAGGATATCCGCAGTAGAACCAGAGTGACCGACACAGCCCAACGGATTAGTAAGCTGAAGTGGCAATGGGCCGGCCATATAGCTCGAAGAACCGACAACCGATGGGGAAGAAAGGTTCTCGTGTGGCAGCCTCGTACCGGCAGGCGAGGTGTAGGGCGTCCCCCCACTAGATGGAGTGACGACCTGGTAAGATATGCAGGAAGTCGATGGATGCAGGTGGCTCTGGACCATGCTTCGTGGTATTCTTTGGGGGAGGCCTATGTTCAGCAGTGCACTTGTGAAGGGCTGTATAGATGATGAATGATGACTACGTATATGAAATGAAACGCTATATAATGTGGGGTGGTGTAGTCCATCTTTTTCATCCTGGAAGTACTATACTATGCGGCTATGGGAAATCACAAAATTATGCATGGTGGTGAAATGAATGTAACTAATTGAAATGTGAGTTGTATAGGGAGTTTATTTTAGATCTTTTTCTAAATTTAAATGAAGAGATTCGCACGTCGGTACTTAGCGTAACAATTTTTATTAAAAAAAAATCAAATTGCTTTGTACACGAAGTAAAGTTCATATTTTTATGCCTTAATTTTACTTCTTTTCTATATGTAGTTTATGTTGAGTTGTTTTATTATGCAACAATCATAATGCTGTTATTTCATCTAGTATTTTTATACTATACTATGTACTTTTATATACATTTTTTATATATGATAAGGGTGACAAACTAGCACTCAGTCAACCTGATGAAATGATTTCTATAGCCCATAGACATTTACGTCTATCCTCAATTGCATCATGGATCAAAATGCAGATGCGTTGTCACCCGTGAGGACTAAGATAGAATGCCTCTTTTCCAATAAAATGGGTCTCCGGTTCTTTACACTCACCATACGAAACACAGCAGCGTTGAACTACTATTTTATGCTGATATTCTGTGAGAGCGTGGTCCTTCCCCGGTCTAGCCGACCCATTTGTGTTACAACTATACTACGTAGTATATAGCTGCATCATGGCTCTGCGACGTAAAAATGTACCACGTACTTAACTTTAAGATTCCACATTTCGCCGTGCTCTAATATAACCTTCGTAACGACGACATTAAGCCTGAAGAACGAACTTAACTTCCGAAGTTTCCGCAATAAGGCGACCTAATTGCTACTTATAACATTGCAATTTAGATAAACTTAACACTATTAAATGTGTTAAGTTTATCGAAATAAAAAAGTTTCCTTACAATAACCTGGAACTTCGTGAAGTAAGAGTGTAACTTACGTATTTATGCCATCCCACCAAACCCTCTGGTCTGAGGCAGTCCGCCCTTGTTAGGTTTCTGCGACACAGTGTTTAAATAAATTTAAGCATTTGTCTCTAATTTATTTTAATAAATAAAACAATACGTTTCAAGTTTCTTTCTTTGTAGTTGATTGCATACGGTGGTCAGTCCGTATGCCACTGCAACCTTGAAAAAAAGTAATTTTGCAATAAAGGCGAAGGCCTTTTACTTTTTCATAGTGATCGTTAGACGTTGAATTAAATTACTCTTTTTACGGTTGGAATCTCACCATGCAGTGAAATAATATACACAAATGATCTGGTAATCCTCAAGGTATCTCATGAGCTGGTAGATTATAATTGTTTCGATTATTATGGAGAACAAAGCGGTGATATCGATAGGCCTGTAGTTTGACGGATCTGAGCGGTCGACTTTGTTAGGGATCGGGTGCACCAAAGCTGTCTTCGATGAGTTCGGGACTATGCCTAGGGAGTAAGAGTAGTTGAAAAGACGCGTTAGAACCAGTGCCTACGCTGAAACACACGTCCCCAGTACAATCGGGGATTCCGTCATACCATCTCGACTTGTGGATGTCCAGGTATAGGAGCGCTTTGCGTACTGAGAACTGTGTGAATCGCATAGAGGCATAGAGCACTCACACTGCGGGATGGTCGGCGGTGTATTCCCCCTGTTATCGAGAGACGAGTTTGATGCAAAAAAGGAGCCTAAAAGGTCGTCTTTCTCTTTTGCGGCTTGTGCTAATGAGTCCTCCTCCCTGTGCAGAGATGGAAGTGATGGCTTAAAGAAATTCCCTTGAAAATTCATGGCAAGAGACCAGAATTCACGGGTTCGCAAAGGAAGGAGAACTAATTTTTCGTCAATTCTGCCAATTTGCTCATAATTTGCCTTGGCAATAACTCTTTTGAAGGAATTTGAAGCGATGTTATACTTTTTTTAAGGATTCTGGTGTTTAAAATTACGATACATGGCAGCATTAGGCTGCCGGTCGAGACGATTCATACGTGCTACAACCGTAATATTGCTGCGGCATGGCTCTACCGCATATACCTAGTCAGGTCATAAGTATTGTCACACAGTAAAAACTTTTCTTTTAGAATGCTGGCCACAAAAAAGTTTATTGAACTTGAATTCCGAATTGTTCATGAAAATAAAACTGTATACTTTTTAGAATTTTACTCATTTTTAAATATAGAGTGGACGCTTAAAGAAGACCGTGTTGCAGTTATTGCGTTGCATCGTTGCGGTTACGCACCAATTCAAATTTTTGACATACTGAAAAATTTGAATATAACCAAAAGATTCGCTTATCGTACCATTAAACGATACAATGAAGACGCTAATGTAGATGACAGGTCAAGAAGTGGTCGCCCTCGGTCTTTTAGGACTCCAGCAGTGATAAAAGCTGTGAAGGCGCGAATTCAAAGAAATCCCAAACGTAAGCAGAAACTGTTGGCCCTTCAGATGGGGTTAAGCAGAACTACGGTGAAAAGGGTGTTAAATGAAGATTTAGGGCTTCGTGCATATCAAAGAAAAACAGGACATCGTTTGAATGCTCGTCTAATGGACCTGAGAATGAAGAGATGCCGCGCTTTGGTGAAGTTGTACGCGGGAAAAAAATATCGGGAAATTCTTTTTTCGGGTGAAAAAATTTTTACCGTAGAACAGAGCTACAACAAACAAAATGTTAAGGTGTACGCACACAGTAGTGAAGAAGCGAGCAACCGTATTCCGCGTGTCCAACGAGGTCATTTTCCATCCTCGCTCACGGTATGGTTGGGAGTTTCTTATTGGGGCTTAACAGAGGTACAATTTTGTGAGAAAGGTGTAAAAACGAATGCAGTTGTGTATCAAAATACAGTCCTGACGAACCTTTTGGAACCTGTTTCTCATACCATGTTCAATAACAGACACTGGGTATTCCAACAAGATTCGGCGCCAGCTCATAGAGCGAAGAGCACACAAGACTGGCTGGCGGCGCGTGAAATCGACTTCATCCGGCACGAAGACTGACCCTCCTCCAGTCCAGATTTGAATCCGTTAGATTACAAGATATGGCAACACTTGGAGGAAAATCATCCCAATTTGGAGTCACTCAAGACATCCTTGATTAAGGCAGCCGCCAATATTGACATGGGTCTCGTTCGTGCTGCGATAGACGACTGGCCGCGCAGATTGAAGGCCTATATTCAAAATCACGGAGGTCATTTTGAATAAACTTTAGTGTCATAAAAATCTATGTTTTGTTAAGTTCATTTTGGTATATAAATGGTTACATAATGAATAAACTTGTTTCAATTATTTTATATTAAACATGTGACAGAATTTATGACCTGACTAGGTATAATGCTTACTAAACTTTCTCACTTCGCTGTATAGGTGGATAGAAGATGAGTTCAACATCTACACCCTCGTACCGGTTACGCTACTGCATATTACGAAAGATATACCACAACTTTGTCAGTTATCAGACAGTTAAATGGTACGGTACACCACGCAGGGCGAGATTGGCACTTAGGAAATATATATTTCTTCAATTCTAAATGTAATTTCTTTTTTTAATGCCAACAGATTATCTCACCGGGTGCTATGGTGCTATTTTTTGGAAATTGAAATATTGCTTTAAAAAGATGGTTCGCAAACATTATGAAAATGTGTTAATATTATGTAAATAAACAAATATATATATATATATATATATATATATATATATATATATATATATATATATATATATATATATATATATATATAATATTATAGGCTGTGTGGGAGAAATGTCGAGTCCACCGTGTAGTAGCGATGGAAGAATATTCACTACCCCATATTATCATCCTGTGTGTGTCATAAGAGGCGACAGAGGGAAACAAATCAAGGGATGGGCAGCAGCGTCTTCCTAATAACAACATAAAATAAAAATGGCAACTAAGGCAAATATCCGTCCTATGAGGCAATCTCTGAGTTCTGCATGGACTTTTAAGGGCTGTAGTGATTACGAAAAATGAGCACTTCATAAAAGTTTTCAATTCCACAGCGTACATCAAGTAAAAACCTATAAAAATTATCAGCAGCACATAGTAATTTTCATGACAATTTTCTCTGCAGATAAATTATTCGAACGTTCCAATTTACGGGCATGGTCCCAAATTAAATTCCCATTAACGACGCTCTGTCATTTTGGCATCAAAAAGCAGTTAAGGGACAATGAAAATTCAATGATCCGTAGCCCTCGCGAAATGAGTTATATGTATATTAAAACTCAAACTGACTTTGCAGACAAAATGCAATTTAAATATAGAGGATACTTTCGAGGGATTTAATGAAATATTGTCAATAGCATTCTGCAGTTAACAATCTCCTGCAGAATAGTCACCACGTAAGAATACCTATGTAAAATTTCAATATTTGATAGTGATTGAGGAGCTATTGAGCTGGAAAAGATACGATATTAATATCAACGGCAAGTACATAACTCATCTTCAATTTGCTAAATAGTCCTTATGGCAAAATCGCTGTAGGATCTAAGCACTATGCTCAATGATCTCAATCTTGGCACGCAACGGATGAACATGGACAAAACAAAGATCACGTATAACGTCCATGTCACACCTGTGCCGGTAGTTGTTTGGAGCACAAAGCTCAAAGTAGTTGACGTGT